>JARQOD010000001.1:444833306-444921539 GCA_033576555.1 Oophaga sylvatica | reverse complement strand
CAGTGGAGGTGGTGGTTGGTACGAGAGTGGAGAGATTTTCTGTTCTTCTTGATAGTGGGTCCGGGGCTAATCTGGTTGACGCTCAGTTTGCTCAAGCTCAAGGTATGTATCCTTCTTAGGACTGATTACAGGGTTCAGGGACTGATAGGAGACAGGGTTAGGCTGGAGACTTGGACCTCTGAACCATTATCAGTACCTCCAAGGTGAGGGATTAGTTAGGACCCCAGTTTAGGGTCAGGTTAGACCCCCGGTCCTCCTCTTTCCTGTGACAGTGTATCAAGTCCTCAAGATTAACCCTGAGTTCAACGGATATCATGTCAGGTAAATCTATTCTATATTTACATGCTGATGTTGCTAATCTATATGTTGTATAGAGTGTTGTTCTTTTAAGAATAGTTTACTGACATCGTACACATATCATAAGACCGCGTGACACATATATTCTTTACAAACTGTACTGGGCTGACTCTGATCTTACCCACGGCCCAGATGATGAGCTGACAGTAGTTGCCAGCAATGGTCAGTCTTTGCCACAGAAGGGGTATAAGGAAGTGACCATGTAATGTATGTAGTACAGTTCATATAGCGTCTTGTGCTTGGGTGCGATGAAAATACATGAGACACAGGTTTGATATAGAAGGTCTTGTATTACTTCATACAAGTGGCAAAAATAGTCACACAGTTTGCAGATACAGAAGCAGGAGACACAGCAGGCCAGAGTAACTTAAGCTCAGCAATCACTCTCCACAACAGGTTCAGGATCTTCTTCTCTGTTACCGTAAGTCCATGCAAACGTGGATCTTTCAAAGAGCAGGGTTCCAGAGTCCACAAGTGTTCAGAGTTCCTCAGTAGGAATAGCTGGAGTACATAGTCCAAGGCTTCCAGGAGTCAGGTCACAGGTTCACTGCAGGCTAGATTCTGAAGCACTGATTGCTCAGCTGTGGCTGCTTAAGAAGCAAGAGGGAGAGAATCAGGGCGGGAACATGAAAGCTGAAAACTCCATATTGACTGAGGGCAAGATAGCTGCAGCAAGACAGAAAGCAAAATGGCTGACGGAAAACTGAGTTTCAAGAACATGTACAAAGAACCTTACATTACTCCCCCCTTAGGGACAACCTCCGGATGGCCTTAGACCAGGCTTGTCTGGGTACCTCTGATGAAACTGGCGGAGCAAACGAGGAGCATTAACGTTATTGACTGGTTCCCATGAGTTGTCCTCCACTGGGTAGCCCTGCCATTTAATCAAATATTGTAACTGATTTCTGTATAACCTGGAATCTAGAATTCTTTCCACCACAAATTCTTCCTGACCATCGACTAGCACTGGGTCAGGGCAAGGAGAAGAACGTCCAGGAAACGTATTGGGTGTTGCAGCCTTTAGTAGGGATACATGAAAGACAGGGTGGATTCTCATAGTTCTAGGCAGTTGAAGACGACAAGCAACGGCACTTATAATTTTACTGATTTTATAGGGTCCAATGTACTTATGTCCCAACTTAGACGATGGAATCCTTAACTTAAGATTTCTGGTTGACAGCCAGACCAGGTCTCCTACCTTGAAAGCTGGTGCAGGTTTACGAAATTTATCTGCTGCTTTCTTGTACCTTTCCTGAGCCAATTCCAGATTCTCCTTTAGAAGATCCATATTCTTCTGTAAAGACGTGATTCTTTCGGCCACTGCTGGTAAAGGCGTTTCTATGGGAAATCGTGGAAGAATGTTAGGATGATAACCTAGATTGGAGTAAAAAGGAGACTGCTTAGTGGAGGCGCTCTGAGAGTTGTTATAAGAGAACTCAGCCAATGGAAGTAGATCCACCCAATCATCCTGTAGGTGGCAGATAAAGCAGCGGAGATACTGCTCCAGAGTTTGATTGGTTCGTTCGGTCTGTCCATTAGTCTGGGGATGAAAAGCAGAAGAAAGGTTTACTTTAATGTCCAATGCTGCACAGAAATTTTGCCAAAACCTTGAAGTGAATTGCACCCCTCGATCCGAAATAACCTCATCCGGTACTCCATGTAAGCGAAACACATCTTTAATCATCAAATCTGATGTCTGTTTTGCAGTGGGTAAGCCGACACAAGGAATAAAATGAGCTGCCTTTGTTAAACGATCAACCACCACTAGAATGGTGTTTTTCCCTTGAGAGGTTGGTAACTCCACAATGAAGTCCATAGAAATGGATCCCCACGGGCGGGACGGGGTGGGAAGAGGTTGTAACAGACGGAGCGAGGTGTTTTGCATCTTGCACAGACTTCACATGAAGTGACATAGTTTAAAACATCCTTCCTGCAAGTGGGCCACCAAAAGAAACGAGAAAGAAATTCCTGTGTCTTTAGAATTCCTCTATGCCCAGCTATCTTGGAATCGTGAATGAGTTGCAATACTCTCAATCTGACTGTTTCAGGAATATACAGACGTTGTCCCAGAATCCACACACCATTCTTAAAGACAAGACTTACGTCCCTTGGGGGTTGTGCCAACAAGGAATCCGCATGGTATGCTTCCTTGATGTCCTTAAGTAGGTCTTGATTATGAATCACTCCCAGGAATCTAGAGTCAGGAAGAATAGTCTTAGGAGGAGCAAGTGGACGGGTCTCTGCTGAATGAATCCTAGAGAGTGCATCAGCCTTTCCATTGCGCGATCCTGGTCTATAAGAAATGACAAAATTAAATTGGTTTAAGAAAAGATTCCAGCGAGCCTGGCGAGGAGTCAGGCACTTAGCCGACCTGATAAATTCAAGGTTACGATGGTCTGTCAGGACGACTATTTGCTGTGCAGCTCCCTGAAGAAGGTGTCTCCATTCTTTGAAGGCGGCAATAATGGCCAACAACTCTCTATTGCCCACATCGTAGTTCCTCTCAGCCGAAGACAACTGCTGGGAAAAGAAGGCACAGGGATGCAAGACATTCTTCTCACCTGTTCTCTGAGAGAGTATAGCTCCAACGGCACAATCTGAAGCATCCACCTCTATTATGAAGGCAAGTTCGGGGTTGGGATGTACCAAGATAGGTGCGGTGGTAAATTTATCTTTTAGACGAGAAAATGCTTCCTGGGCTTGGGGAGTCCAGGAGAACCTAGACTCTTTCCGGGTAAGTTGGGTGATAGGTGACACTACCTCAGAGAAATTCCTAATGAAACGTCTATAGAAATTGGCAAACCCGATGAAGCGCTGCACCTCCTTCACATTTCTAGGACTTGGCCAATCCTTGATGGCTTGGGTCTTACTTCCATCCATACTAATTCCTTGTGTAGACAGTACATACCCCAGAAATTGAATTTCGGTCCTATGGAATTCACACTTTTCAAGTTTGATGTAAAGATGGTTTTGTCTTAGACGTTCCAAGACCATTCTCACATGTCCATGATGTTCCTCCGTGGAGTTAGAAAAAATTAGAATATCATCCAAATAAATCACCACGAATGTATCTAGGAGATCCCTGAAGATGTCATTCACCAAGTGTTGGAAAGTGGCTGGGGCGGTACTCAGACCAAAAGGCATAACTAGATATTCAAAGTGTCCATAGCGTGACCTGAATGCAGTCTTCCATTCATCCCCAGGTCTAATACGGACCAAGTTATAGGCCCCACGGAGATCCAATTTAGAGAAAATTTTGGCATGCCGCACTCTCTCCAATAACTCAGGGATTAAAGGCAATGGATAACGGTTTCTAATAGTAACCTTATTGAGTTCCCTATAGTGTACGCAGGGTCTCAGAGATCCATCTTTCTTCTTCACAAAGAAGATGGGTGCACCTGCAGGAGATGAAGAGGGGCGTATGAAGCCCTTGGCTAGATTTTCGTCTATGTAATCCTTTAAAGCCTTTAGCTCAGGCCCCACCAGGGGGTAGATCTTACCAAAAGGTATCTCTGCTCCAGGCAATAATTCAATTGGGCAATCATATGGATGGTGAGGGGGAAGCTGGTCAGCGTTCTTCTTGTCACATAAATCCACATAGTCCTGGTATACAGCTGGTAGTTCAGGGACTGACATGGTTCCTTTAGGAACAGAGCAAGCTGAAACTTCTGGACTCATCTGTTTCTCTGGAAAGTGTAATTCCTTGGTCTCCCAGTTAATGGTAGGGTTCTGAGCCTGCAGCCATGGTAGCCCTAGAATAATGGGAAAGTGGGGAGAAGAGATAAGCATAAAGGACAGTTTCTCTTGATGATCTTTACCCATAAGGACCCTCAAAGGCTCCGTTTCCTGATCCACTGGTCCAGAGGTCAGCAGGGAGCCATCCACAGTTTCCATCTGTACTGGAGTAGCCTTCTTCACTGAACGTATCCCCTGTTTCAGAGCAAAGGAGACATCCATAAAATTCCCACTTGCCCCTGAGTCGATCATAGCAGAGCTAGACACCCAGACTAAGTTAACCCAGAGTTTGATGGAAAGGAAGCAATGAGAATTGTTTTTCCTACAACTCAGCTGGGACACCGCTGAGGAAACTTGAAAAATTGCAGCGTTTACACAGTCATCGTCCTCAGAAGTAACGGAGTTTAAGTCCGAGAAATCAAGATCTGTTGCTGCAGATCTCTCTGGAGCCTGAGGCTCGGACCTGACAGATCTCCTCTCGCAACACTCACAGTGAATGAGTGCTGCAGTAGTCTTACGAGAACGGCTGGGGCAGTTTATAATGAAGTGCCCTGACTTACCACAATAGAAACATAGATTTTCCTTAAAACAATGTTCCTTGCGTGCATCACTAACCCGTCTTTGTAAAGAGTCTACCTGCATGGGTTCAGGTTCAGGTTCCCGTGTGATCCTACTCAAAGGTTCCTTAGCTGGGGAGGAAGGTAGGAAAAGGTTAGTGCGATTGCTTTCGAACCATCTCTCTTGCCTGCGTTCAGTCAGGCGAGCATCAATACGGATGCAGTAATTAATAAAGTCACCTAACGCAGTGGGAGGGTCGGCACGAGCAAGTTCATCCTTAATCAGTGGAGACAACCCCTTTCGAAAAATAGATTTTTTGGCGGAACTGTCCCAGGTGGTATCAAGGGCCCATCTCCTGAAATCCAAGGCATATTCGGCTACCGAGTGCTTACCTTGGCGCAAAGTTAACATGGCTGCTTCAGCTGTTGCACCTCGATTGGGGTCATCAAACACCTGCCCCATGGCTGAAATGAAAGCATCAAGATGATCCAAACATTCATCCTCAGTCTCAATCAGAGGGTTTGCCCACATCAAAGCCTTGTTGGTTAGTAACATAATTATAGTAAGCACTTTAGATCGTTCAGTGGGAAATTGTGAAGCATGTGCAGAAAAAAACAGATTGCATTGGTTAATAAATCCCCTGAATTTTTCACGTTCACCGCCAAAACGAAAAGGGGGCAACTTGGGAATCCCAGAACTTGGGGCTACGGCAGGAGCCTGGACTCGCTCCTCTAGAACCTCAATCCTGGCTCGGAAATCCTGGGCAGTCTGTCCAAACACTTGAAAATTGTGATTAGTGAGGTCCTGTAGGTTTGTAAAACGGGTTTTTATAGTCTGTAAATCTGCAAGGATATTATCAGTCACTCCGCAAAGTTCCTTTATGCTGGCCTCCATTTTCCAGATCTTTTAAGACAGGAGTACTGGAAGGAGAGGAGAAAAGAAAAAAAAAAAACAATAGTGTTTACCTGTGGTAACACTGCAGAGAGAAAAAAAATTAAGGGAACTGCTCACCTGGAATGGTTGTGAGAAGTCACAACCACTATCTGTAACGCTGGTATTCTGTACTTTGTTTTCCAGCGTTACTCTGCATGTTTTTTGCATTAACCCTTTTGCTCCTTTCCCCCTAACCAGCTGGGATACTGTTGTCTGTTACCTATATGGATGCTGCTCAGTTCCCGGCTCTGCTGCGTACCCGTACTTGCGTGAGTGGCTCCGCTGCTTTGTCATGACCGCCCGCATGTGCGGTTCCTGACTTGCTGTGAAAGCCGTCCGTAGCTTGCAAAGTCCTCTGCAGTGGTGCATGACTTACTACGTGTGTGGCAGCAGCCATTGTTGGGTTCCCTCTGTGTTGTGCTGTCTGGCTCTGCATAGGGGGCGCGGCCCACACCTGTCCTGCTTTTATGTGGATTGGGTGTTTACTAGAATTACTGCTCCAGCCTATCGCTGTGAAGCAGCTCATATATAAAGTTCCCCAGCCCTAGTGGGCGTGGCCAGAGCTTCACATTGAATCCACACTGAATCCCTGAACCTAGCCGTATGTGGTTGTGTGTTCAGCTCCTGCTCTGAAGTTGATCAGCTCTGGAGAGCTGATTCCCTGTTCCTGCTGTGTCTTGTTCCCTGATCCTGGATCTATCCCGGTACCTGAATGTCTGAACTGTGTCTTGTGTTTCCGCCTATGCTGGGGGCTGATTACCCAGATCGCCGTTCCTGGAGGCTGTATATCCAGGCCTGTTCCTGTTGTGTCTAATTACCTGAACCCCTGATCCCGGATCACATCCTGTACCTGTGCAGTCTAACTCTGTTTCAGCCATCAGCTCCTGATTCCAGTTACCTGCCTGTTACCTGTCGGCTTGCCTGTCTGCCATCCGTCTGCAGTTCCATCCAGAGGTTCGGACGTCATCTGCAGAGATCCCCGGCTCTTGCCTGCTCACCTAGGAGCGATCATCTGCCATCCGACTGCAGCTCCATCCGGAAGTTCGGACATCATCTGCAGAGATCCCCGGCTCTTGTCTGCTCACCTGGGAGCGATCATCTGCCATCCGACTGCAGCCTACCTGGAGGCTCCACCATATCAGGTCGTATGTACCTGCCTGTCTAGAGACTGCCTGGTCACTTGCTGTGACAACCTGCCTGTCTAGAGACTGCCTGGTCACTTGCCATGACAACCTGCCTGTCTAGAGACTGCCTGGTCACTTGCCGTGACAACCTGCCTGTCCCAGAGACTGCCTTGGTCACTTGCTGTGACAACCTGCCTGTCCAGATATTGCCTGGTCACTTGCCGTGACAACCTGCCTGTCCCAGAGACTGCCTTGGTCACTTGCTGTGACAACCTGCCTGTCCAGATATTGCCTGGTCACTTGCCGTGACAACCTGCCTGTCCCAAAGACTGCCTTGGTCACTTGCCGTGACAACCTGCCTGTCCCAAAGACTGCCTTGGTCACTTGCCGTGAAATCCTGCTGAGTCCAGAACCCTGTGCCAGTGACTGTGAATCCTTGCTATATAACCTGAGTTCATCTTGGAAGGAGGAGTCCGGTGTGTGCTGAGTTTCTGTTACTCTGTGCTCAGCTTCTGTGCAATCCCCGGCCAGCTCCCGTTGAGCCTGGCGGGGCTTGCACCAGACCGCTGGGTTCCTTTTCAGGTTGCTGCCAGATGTCCGGATCCTATGCCTGATGACCATGGCCTGATGTCCGATGTCCGACGACCACTTCCAGATGTCCGGATCCTATCCTTCCTGCCTGATGTCCGGGTCCTGCCGATTGTTGCCAGATGTCCGGAGCCTGCTGATCGGTGTCAGATGTTCCTGTCCGTGTCCTCCCTGATGACCACTGCCTGATATCCGATGTCCGATGACCACTTCCAGATGTCCGGATCCTATCCATCTCTACCTGAGTCCGGAGCCTGCTGATCGGTACAGATGTCCGGAGTCCGATGCCTGTGTTCCAGTCCGTGTCCCTGAGACCCAATCCGTGTTCCTGATCTTCCAGTCCGTGTTCCTGTCTGTGTTCCTGACTCCCTGTGACCCAATCCGTGTTCCTGATGTTCCAGTCCGTGTTCCTGTCTGTGTTCCTGACTCCCTGAGATCCAATCCGTGTTCCTGATTTCCTGTCCGTGTTCCTGTGTCCCTGAGATCCAGTCCGTGTTCCTGATGTTCCGATGTCCTGCCGGTTCCTCCTTGGTCTACCCTGTGATGACGTCTGTCCTGGGTCGGTGTCTGATGTTCTCCTGCTGAGCCTGTGCTACGCCTGAGGCCTGAGAGAGAGGCCGTCCTAGTATGCCCGTGCCAGATGACCCTGGACTTCATCAACCCGTGATGACCCCGCCATCGTCTGACGTTCGTCCTGGGCCGGTGTCTGATGTTCTCCTGCTGAGCCTGTGCTACGCCCGAGGCCTGAGAGTGAGGCCATACTAGTATGCCCGTGCCAGATGATCCTGGACTTCATCAACACGTGATGACCCCGCCATCGTCTGAAGTCTGTCTGAGGTCGGTGTCTGATGTTCTCCTGCTGAGCCTGTGCTACGCCTAAGGCCTGAGAGAGAGGCCGTCCAAGTATGCCCGTGCCAGATAACCATGGACTGCATCTACCCGTGATGTCCTCCAACACTCGTCAGTGATTCTGAGTCGTGTACCCTTCTCTGATGTGCGGAATTGGGAGTCCGGTCTTATGTTCTGTTTATGTACTGTGTTTCTTTAAGTAAACTTTATGTTTCTTCTTACCTGAAGTTGTGCGGTGTTGTCTAGTCCTGCAGGTCGCCACCTTGCCCACATGCTCAGCTGCCACGGATCCCGGTCGCTGGCCCGGGTCTCCCTCCGTGGTCCAGTGGGTCCACATTCTCTTATCATCTGGGACCCATGCCTCACGTCGTCGTGGACTGGCGGCGTGGGAGCATTGGCTAGCTAGGCAAGCTATGCCATGTCCCGGCGCCCCACAGCCGTGGGAAGCGCCACACTATCATCACAGAAAGTTCAACCGGACATCTGATATCCACAGTTACAGCAGACACAAAAGAGGGAAGAGAAAAAAAAAACAATAGTGTTTACCTGTGGTAACACTGCAGAAGAAAAAAAAACTTAAGGGAATTGCTCACCTGGAATGGTTGTGAGAAGTCACAACCACTGTCATCACAGAAAGTACAACTGGACGTCTGATATCCACAGTTACAGCAGACACAGCCTTCCCAGACCCAGCAGACACTAACGTTTTGGCTTCAGAATCTTGTAATGTATGTAGTACAGTTCATATAGCGTCTTGTGCTTGGGTGCGATGAAAATACATGAGACACAGGTTTGATATAGAAGGTCTTGTATTACTTCATACAAGTGGCAAAAATAGTCACACAGTTTGCAGATACAGAAGCAGGAGACACAGCAGGCCAGAGTAACTTAAGCTCAGCAATCACTCTCCACAACAGGTTCAGGATCTTCTTCTCTGTTACCGTAAGTCCATGCAAACGTGGATCTTTCAAAGAGCAGGGTTCCAGAGTCCACAAGTGTTCAGAGTTCCTCAGTAGGAATAGCTGGAGTACATAGTCCAAGGCTTCCAGGAGTCAGGTCACAGGTTCACTGCAGGCTAGATTCTGAAGCACTGATTGCTCAGCTGTGGCTGCTTAAGAAGCAAGAGGGAGAGAATCAGGGCGGGAACATGAAAGCTGAAAACTCCATATTGACTGAGGGCAAGATAGCTGCAGCAAGACAGAGAGCAAAATGGCTGACGGAAAACTGAGTTTCAAGAACATGTACAAAGAACCTTACAGACCATTAAGGTGAGGCGAGTAGAATTAAAAGCCCAAGGAATGATAATAGTAGACCTTGAGTGGTGCATGACCACTCCTGGCACTTAGAGCCGCCAGGTGTCAGCTGTCAGAATCTGCTGACATCCGGCAGTGATCGCCAGCGCACCACCTGTGTGCGTGGGCAATCGAAATGACGTAATAATCCGTCCTGTTATGTTTAGGTAGCTGAGGAGAAAAAGCAAAAACGGCAATACACCAGAGAGGCTGGAACCTATTGGATTGCAGTAACCTGAACTAACCACACAAATAGAGGTAGCCGTGGAGCGTTCCTACGTTGATCCTAGACGCCTCGTCACAGCCTGAGAGATAACTACACCTAAAGGCAGAAAGATGAAAGCTATCTGCCCCGGAGCAGATCCCCAAAGAAAATAGGAAGCCCCCAAACATGTAATGGCGGTTAGACAAGAAGAAGCACGGACACAGACAGAAAATAGAATGAGCAAATGCTGGGGCCCAATCTGTCTAGACAGAAAAGTACAGGAAAGAATTCTGACTGCAATCCAACAAAAAACCCTAAAAAATACCAACTCTTCTGATTGCAAAAACACCTGAGATCACACGATCTCCACCACCTAAATCAGATCTCTGGTGTAACAAAACTAGGCCGCAGCCACTGAAAAAACAGGAAAAAGCAAATGAACAAATAACAGTGGCTACAGATAAACTGAGAGGAGCACAGGCCTCAGGAGGGGACCCGGCTAACCTCCACAAAAGTGCAGAAAATTATACAAAAAGCAAGCACAAAAAGAAAAGCAGAAAATATCTTATCTGAAAGCAGCAGATAAATGCAAGACTCCAGCAAACTTCCAAATGAACCAGGAACCACAATTGAGACAAGAACAATTGATCACCGGCGACCATCATGGGAGGGAACCTCCCTTATATCAGTCCAGTCCGTGATCCCAGATTGCCATTCCTCGCTGTAAGGTTCAGTACTGTCTGTAACCACCAGAGGAGCCTCTGCTCAGAAACCATCTCTAGCACATTCATAACAGTACCCCCCCTTGAGGAGGGGTCACCGAACCCTCTCTTGTGCAACCAGGCCGATCAGGATGAGCTCGGTGATAGGCACGGATCAGTCTCCTAGCATGGATGTCCGAAGCAAACACCCAAGAATTGTCCTCCTGACCATAACCTCTCCACTTAACCAAATACTGGAGTTTCTGTCTAGAAAAACGAGAATCCAATATTTTGTCAACCACATACTCCAGATTGCCCTCAACCAAAACAGGGTCAGGAGGCGCAGCCATAGGAACCACTGGCTCGACAAACCTCTTCAATAAGGATTTGTGGAACACGTTATGGATCTTAAATGTCCCTGGAAGAAGCAAACGGAAGGAAACAGGATTAAGAATCTCCATGATCTTATAAGGTCCAATGAACCTAGGCTTAAACTTTGGAGATGCAACCCTCATAGGGATATTTCTTGAGGACAACCAAACCAAGTCCCCCACTTTAAACCGAGGACCATCAGTCCTATGCCGGTTGGCAAACCGTTGGGCCTTCTCCTGAGAGAGAGACAACCTCTCCACTACCTGGTCCTAAATCTGCTGCATACGCTCCACAACAGAGTCAACACCTAGACAGGCAGAAGCCTCCGCCTGTCACGAAGAAAATCGAGGGTGAAACCCAGAATTGCAGAAAAATGGAGACATCAAGGTGGCAGAGCTAGCCCTATTATAAAGAGCAAACTCAGCCAAAGGCAAAAAAGAGACCCAGTCATCTTGATCAGCAGACACAAAACATCTCAAATAAGTCTCCAAGGTCTGGTTTGTTCTCTCGGTTTGTCCATTGGTCTGAGGATGAAATGCAGAGGAGAAAGATAATTGAACACCAAGTTTAGAACAAAATGTCCTCCAAAATCTGGAAACAAACTGGACTCCTCTGTCAGACACAATGTTCTCTGGAATGCCGTGTAACCGAACCACGTGCTGAAGGAACAAAGGCACCAATTCGGAGGAGGAAGGTAACTTAGGTAATGGCACAAGATGTATCATCTTGGAAAACCTATCACAGATTACCCAGATAACGGTCATTTTCTGAGAAACAGGGAGGTCGGAAATAAAATCCATAGAGATATGGGTCCATGGCCTCTTGGGCACAGGTAATGGTATTAACAAACCACTAGAGCGAGAGCAAGGCTTGGAACGAGAGCAAGTCCCACAGGACTGCACAAATTCCCTGACGTCACGAGACAAAGTAGGCCACCAAAAGGACCGGCTCACCAAGTCTCTGGTACCAAAAATCCCGGGATGACCAGCCAACGCGGAACAATAAATCTCAGACATCACACTCTTCTTCCACTGGTCTGGGACAAACAATTTCCGAATAGGGCAGCGCTCAGGTTTATCCTCCTGACACGCTTCCAGAGCCAGTCTCAAATTGGGCGAGATGGCGGAAAGAACTACACCCTCTTTCAAAATAACAGCAGGATCAGATAACTCAGGAGAGTCCGCAAAGAAACTCCTCGAGAGGGCATCCGCCTTAACATTCTTAGTGCCAGGAAGAAAAGAAACCACAAAATTAAAACGTGTGAAAAACAAGGCCCACCTGGCCTGTCTAGGATTAAGTCGCTTGGCTGATTCGAGATAAACCAGGTTCTTATGGTCCGTGAGGACCACCAACTGATGTCTGGCTCCTTCCAGCCAATGTCTCCACTCTTCAAAGGCCCACTTCATGGCCAATAACTCCCGATTACCAACGTCATAATTACGTTCAGTTGGAGAAAATTTTCGAGAGAAAAAGGCACAAGGGTTACTCTTAGAGGTCTCTGGATCTCTTTGGGACAAAACAGCACCTGCCCCAATTTCAGAGGCATCAACCTCCACCTGAAACGGTAGAGAAACATCAGGCTGCCGTAGAACAGGAGCAGAAGTGAATCTCTGCTTAAGTTCCTGAAATGCAGAAACTGCCTCAGGAGGCCAATTCACCACATCAGAACCCTTTTTGGTCAAATCAGTCAATGGTTTAACAATACCGGAGAAATTACCAATAAATTTACGATAAAAATTGGCAAAACCCAAAAATCTCTGAAGAGCCTTTAATGAAGTAGGTTGGACCCAATCACAGATGGCCTGAACCTTGACCGGGTCCATTTCAATAACAGATGGAGACAAAATGAATCCCAGAAATGAGACCTTCTGTACGCCAAAAAGACACTTTGATCCCTTCACATACAGTGCATTCTCTCTCAAAATTTGGAACACAGTCCGAACATGTTTCACATGAGAGTCCCAGTCATTGGAAAAAATCAAGATATCATCCAAATAAACAATCAGAAATTTATCCACAAAATCCCTGAAAATATCATTCATGAAGGATTGGAAGACGGAAGGAGCATTAGTGAGCCCAAAGGGCATCACTAGGTACTCAAAATGCCCCTCTGGGGTATTAAACGCCGTCTTCCATTCATCCCCGTGCTTAATGCGAATAAGGTAATACGCCCTCCTGATGTCAAGCTTGGTAAACCAAGTAGCACTTTTCACTCTGGAAAACAGGTCAGAAATCAAGGGTAACGGATATTGATACTTCACAGTGATCTTATTGAAGAGACGATTATCAATACACGGCCTCAATGAACCATCCTTTTGGCCTCAAAGAAAAAACCGGCGCCCAAGGGTGAAGAGGATGGTCTGATATGACCCTTCTCCAATGACTCCTTGATATAAGATCGCATAGCATCATGTTCAGGTACAGACAAGTTAAAAAGGCGACCTTTAGGAAATTTACCACCAGGCACTAATTCAATAGCGCAATCATAGCTCCTGTTAGGGGGCAAGGATGCAGATTTACTTTCACTAAATACATACGAAAAATCTGTCAAAAAGTCAGGAACATCCTGAGACTGGGGAGAGGCAGAAAAAACAGGAGTGTCAGTATTAACACATTGGCAGCCCCAACTTGTCACAGACACAGATTTCCAATGCAAAACAGGATTATGAGACTGTAACCAAGGGAAACCTAGTACAATAATGTCATGCAGATTATGCAGCACCAGAAATTTGCAACTCTCCTGATAATCTGGTTCAACCCTCATTATCACCTGAGTAGAAAACTGGGGTTTATTCTCCGCCAAAGGGGTAGAATCAATGCCCAGTAGGGGAATAGACTTCCGCAGGGGTATCATGGGAAAACCACAATGTTTGGCAAAGTCAAAATCCATCAGGTTAATAGCTGCTCCTGAATCAACAAAAGCCTGAGCAGAAAATGTGGACAGGGAGCAAATCAGGGTAACAATCAACAGAAATTTAGTCTGAACACTACCCAAGACAACTGAGCGTGCAAAACGTCTTCCCCGTTTAGGGCAGACGGAAAGAGCATGAGAGGCGTCACCACAGTAGAAACACTGCATGGGCCCACTTTTCAGTTTTTGTATTTCCACAAAAATTTTAAATAACCAATAAATTTCATTCAACTTCACAATTGTGTACCACTTGTTGTTGATTCTTCACCAAAAATTTACATTTGGTATCTTTATGTTTGAAGCATGATATGTGGGAAAAGGTTGAAAAGTTCCAGGGAGCCGAATACTTTTGCAAGGCACTGTATCTGGCTAATCCTAGCATTTCAATGAGCTTATCAACCCCGGGGCATCGGATACGCGTCGAACTTGGACACCTTGTCAGCCTCCTGTAGTCATTACAGTACCGACACTCTCCGTTTGGCTTCGGCACAACAACAATAGGACTAGACCAGCCACTCTTTGACTCCTCGATGATGCTCAGGTTCAACATCCACCTCACCTTTTTGGAGATCACCTCACGGTGGGCTTCGGGAATTCGATACGGCTTTTGGGTCACCTTCACATGCGGTTATGTCAGTATTTCATGCTCCACAACCTGCGTACAAGCTGGCATCTCTGAAAACAGGTCACGGTTACGCTGAAGCAGCTCCCGGCATTGTTGTTTCTGGCCCGGCGACAGTGTCTCTGCCCCAGGTACGTTGCTTCTACTGGATCTCTGTCTTCCCATGGTTTCAGCAGGTTAATGTGGTACGGCTTCTCCCTGGTTGGTGGACCTTGTGGTTGATGTCACTCAATTTTTTGAACAACTCAACTTGTCACATGGCCAGTAACTAACTTTCAACCGTGGGTATCAACACCAACACTTGGTCTCCAGGACTAAACTGTCTCAGTCTTGCTGACCAATTTAGACCGTTGCCTGGGCGTCTTGTGCTTGAAGGAGGCTCTCCTTCACAATCAGCATCACACTCAAGATACTGTCCTGCATCTGGGCAACATGTTCGATAACGATTCGTTGGAATGTTACCTCTGCTTCCCAGGTGTCCTTTGCGATGTCCAGAAGTCCCCAAAGGTGCCGTCCATATAACAGCTCGATCGGTGACAACCTCGTAGAGGCCTGTGGGACTTCTCTAATGGAGAACAGTAGGTACGGTAACAGGCAATCTCAGTCCTGGCCATCATTCACAACGATCTTCAGCATAGACTTCAAGGTCTTGTTGAATCTTTCCACGAGGCCGTCTGTCTGCTGATGGTCACAGATAGCCTCAGTTATGGAGGGCTTTACATAACTCTCTCATTACCTTGGACATGAATAGTGTTCCTTGGTCCATCAGAATCTCCCTGTTCAGACCTGTCCGGGAGAAAATATGGAATACCTCTCGGGCTATACTCCTGGCTGAAGAGTTCCTCAGTGGTACCTCCTTCGAGTACTGTGTCACATAGTTCATGATCACCAAGATGTATTGGTTGTCTCAGGCGGACTTAAGTAGGGTTCTACCAGGTCCATGGCAATCCGGTCAAAGGGGACCTCTATAATGGGTAACGGAACTAGGGGACTGCAGAAGTGGGATATGGGAGCAGTTAGCTGACAGGTAGGGCAGGATCGACAGAAATTAACAATGTCCCTGTGTCACCCAGGCCAGTAAAACCTCTGAAAGACTCGCTCTTGGGTATTATCTACTCCTAGATGCCCCCTCAAGACATGAGAATGGGCCAGATCTACTGTAGTACCCTACATAGATAGTGACCCGGGACTAACAGCTGCTCTAATACTTCCCCTCGCTGTTTAGTGACCCGATAGGGCAACACCTCATTAACTGCAAAGTACGGGAACCTGATGTCAACCCCCGGCTCTTGGGCAACCCCATTTATCACAGACACATTTTCAAATGCCCCTTTTATGGTAAAATTCTGCATTTGATCAATCACAAAATTTCCCCAGAAACCCCCAGTTCAGGAATTTTGGCCTCACTGGTCACTGTCTGTCCTCGTCACCACCCAGGACACACAAGGTGAACTTATCCACCTCCGACTGTGATGGGGTTTCATCAGGGTTGAGTCCCGCCCGATTTTCACGAGGTGTAGCAAACCTTTGACTATCCCGACATCATGTGACTCAGTGCCACGGCTCGTCTTTATCGATACTCTGGCGACTGGGTAGTCCTTGGCATCCCCATGGATACAGCAGATGCCCACATGTTTCCCTGGGATCAAATGGTGAAGGAGTGTGACCCTTATCACCAAGCTCCCTGAGTCTAAGAGTCCTGATACCAGCACCCCATTTATTGTCATGGGAAATGCCTGGGGCCCTTCTCCCGGCTGATAGTCCACACTGCAGGATGGATAGGCATAGTATGAGCCTCCCCAACCTGCATTCCATCTCTTCGGAGGACAAAGGGCAATGGGAGGCTGTATGTCCCATACCACGACATCTCCAGCAGAGCAAGTCTTTATCTACGGCCCTTGACAACCCCTTAGTGACCCCTTGGGACTTAGGACTCCCGCCAGTGGTGGCTCTACTACCCCTCTTTGGGACTCAGGCTCCCACTGGGTACCCCAGTATGGGGATGCATCACCCCCTGGCTTTCTTAGGGACCTCTCGACCACCTAGTACTGTTCCACTAGGCCCACAAGTTCATCCGCATTCTGGGATCTCCCTGGGCAACCCAGGTCTGCATCGGCCTAGGAAGGGAGTGAACTAATCTGTCCATGACAAGCCGCTCAACCATCTGGGCTGGAGTGGAGGATTCTGGCTGCAACCATTTTTGCACAAAATACAGTAAGTCCAGCATTTGGGATCAAGGCTGTTTGTCCCTATAATACATCCAGTGGTGAACCCTTTGTGCTTTGACTGACATAGTCAATCCTGTGCGTGCCAAAATTTCAGTTTTTAATTTGGCATACTCCTGCGCATCCTGTAATGCCAAATCATAATAAGCCTTTTGGGGCTCACCAGTTAACCGCTTTACCCCTGAGGGTTGTTTGCACGTTAATGACTGGGCCAATTTTTACAATTCTGACCACTCTCCCTTTTATGAGGTTATAACTCTGGAACGCTTCAACGGATCTTGGCGATTCTGAGACTTTTCTCGTGACATATTGTACTTCATGATAGTGGTAAAATTTCTTCGATGTAACTTGCGTTTATTTATGAAAAAAATAGAAATATGGCAAAAATTTTGAAAATTTTGCAATTTTCAAACTTTGATTTTTTATGTCATTAAAACAGAGAAATATGTCACACAAAATAGTCAGTAAATAACATTTCCCACATGTCTAGTTTACATCAGCACAATTTTGGAAAAAACATTTTTTTTGTTAGGAAGTTATAAGGGTTAAAAATTGACCAGTGATTTCTCAATTTTACAACAAAATTTACAAAACCATTTTTTTCAGGGACACCTCACATTTGAAGTCACTTTGAGGGGTCTATATGGCAGAAAATACCCAAAAGTGACAACATTCTAAAAACTGCACCCCTCAAGGTACTCAAAACCACATTCAAGAAGTTTATTAACCCTTCAGGTGTTTCACATGAATTTTTGGAATGTGGAAGGAAAAATTTAACATTTAACTTTTTAGTCACAAAAATGATCTTTTACAAACATTTTTTTTATTTTCACAAGGGTACAAGGAGAAAATTGACAGATAAAGTTGTACAATTTCTACTGAGTATGCCGATACCCCATATATGGGGGAAAACCACTGTTTGGGCACACGGCAGGGCTGGGAAGGGAAGGAGCACTGTTTGACTTTTTCAAACCAAAATTGGCTGCAATTGAGATCGGATGCCATGTCTCGTTTGGAGAGACCCTGATGTGCCTAAACAGTGGAAATCCCCCACAAGTGACACCATTTTGGAAACTAGACCCACGAAGGAACTTATTTAGATGTGTGGTGAGCACTTTGAACCCCCACGTACTTCACACAAGTTTATAACATAGAGCCATGAGAAAAAAAATCATATTTTTTCCACAGACATGATCAATTTGTCCCCAATTTATTATTTTCCCAAGGGTAAGAGGAGAAATTGGACCCCAAAAGTTGTTTTCCAATTTGTCCTGAGTACACTGATATCCCATATGTGGGGGGGGGGAACCACTGTGTGGGCGCATGGCAGAGCTCAGAAGGGAAGGGGCGCCATTTGACATTTTCATACCAAAATTGGCTGGAATTGAGATCGGACGCCATGTCGTGTTTGGAGAGCCCCTGATGTGCCTAAACAGTGGAAAACCCTCAATTCTAACTCCAACCCTAACCCCAATCCCAACCCTAACCCTAATCCCAACCCTAACCCCAATTCTAGCCCCAACCCTAACTTTAGCCCCAACCCTAACCCTATCTTTAGCCCCAACTTTAGCCCCAACCCTAACTTTAGCCCCAACCCTAACCCTAATGGGAAAATGGAAATAAATACATTTACATTTATTTTATTATTTTTCCCTAACTAATGGGGTGATAAAGGGGGGTTTGATTTACTATTTATAGTGTGTTTTTATAGTGGGTTTTTATGTTTGGCAGCTGACACACATTCAGGCTATGTGCACACGTTGGGGATTTTTTGCGTTTTTGTGGCGGTTTTCCACTGCAAAAATGTTTAAAAAATGCATGCATGAAGCATCCTATTATTAGAATGCATTTTGCAATTTTTGTGCACATGGTGCGTTTTTTTCCGCGAAAAAACGCAGCATGTTCATTAATTTTGTGGAAAATTTGTGGATTTCCCGCTATATTATTGACCCTAGGATGTTCAGGAAAAAAAACGCAAAAAATCCACAAAAAAACGGGCAAAAACGCGTAAAAAAACGCAAAAAAAACGCGTCCGGATTTCCTGGGAAAAAGTCAGTTTTTTCTCAGGAAATTTCTGCAAAGATTCCTCAACATGTGCACATAGCCTCACAGACGCTTTTTATTGCAAAAAATAGTTTTTGCATCACCACATTTTGAGAGCTCTAATTTTTCCATATTTTGGCCCACAGAGTCATGTGAGTTCTTGTTTTTTGTGGGAAGAGTTGACGGTTTTATTGGTACCATTTTTGGACACATAACATTTTTTGATCGCTTTTGATTCCGATCTTTGGGAGGCAGAATGCAGAAAAACCAGCAATTCATTAATTTCTTTTGGGGATGGGTCGTTTATACCGTTCCACGTGTGGTAAAATTGATAAGGCAGTTTTATTCGTCGGGTCAGTACGATTACAGCGATACCTCATTTATATAATTTTTTATGTTTTGGCACTTTTATACAATAAAAACTATTTTATATAAAAAATAATTATTTTTGCATCGCTTTATTCTGAGAGCTATAACTTTTTATTTTTCCGCTGATGATGCTGTAGGGCAGCTCATTTTTTGCGGGACAAGATTACGTTTTCAGCGGTACCATGTTTATTTATATCCATCTTTTTGATCGTGTGTTATTCCACTTTTTGTTCCGCGGTATGATAATAAAGCATTTTTTTTGCCTTGTTTTTTATTTTTAAGGGGTTCACTAAAGGGGTTAATTAGTGGGACAGTTTTATAGGGTGGGTCGTCACGGACGCGGCGATACTAAATATGTGTACTTTTATTGTTTTTTTATTTACATAATAATAATATGTTTATTGGGGATTTTTTTAATTTACTTAGTTATTTAGGGATTTTTTAAAAATAGTTTTACACATTTTTTTTTTTACGTTTTTACTTTGTCCCAGGGTGGCACATTACTATATAATGTCAGATCGCTGATCTGACACTTGCAGAGCACTGTGTCTGATCAGCGATCTGACAGGCAGTGGAGGAGGATTGCCGGTGCCTGCTCTCAGCAGGCACTGACAAGCCACCTCCCTGCAGGACCCGGAAGGACCCTACAGCGATCTAGGATCCGGAGGCCCTTGGAACAACGCGATCACGTTGTGTTCTGAGGGTCTCGGGGAAGCACGCAGGGAGCCCCCTCCCTGTGCGATGCTTCCCTATGCCACCGGAACACTGCGATCATGTTTGATCGCAGAATGCCGGGGGTTAAAGTGCCAGGATCGGTCTGTGACCGCTCCTAGCACTTAGTGCTGAGTGTCAGCTGTGAGAATCAGCTTACACCCGGCCGAGTGCACCCCGTGAGCGCGTCCAATTGCATGTGACGTACTATCTCGTCCATGGTCATACAGGCCCAGGTACCATGGATGGGATAGTATGTCTGATGTCAGAAAGGGGTTAAGGGGTCAGCACCTCCGCCCACTGCTCTGGTGATAGTTTCTCACGCTCTGCTACCCACTCAAACACAGTCACAAATGCTTCCACATCATCGCCCAGGGTCATTTTTTGCATCTCTTGTCTTAGCCTTCCGGCGGTGTCATCACCTGGACTTGGGGAGGGGCTGCTGGCCTTCCACGAACCACCTCTGCGAGCAAGTCAGTCTGCTGCTGCATTTGTTGTATAAGTAGCTTACTGGTCTCTTGTTGTGCCATCTGTTGCTGCTGATGCTGTGCTTGTACCAGATGTTTGAGCAGGTCCTCCATCTTGCGCCGTACGCTGGATTGTGGCCTCCTTCATCCAGGACATGCACCACCCCTTGTAGCCATCACACGTGTTCGCTGGGAGCGCCGCCCACACTTCTACCACCTGTGGTTGATCTGCTCACTCAGCTGTGCACAGAGGTAGACACAGGAACACTGTCTCTTTAAGAACTTGCTTTGATTTATTATAGGTAGCATAAACCAAAGTGTAGTAAAACAAATACAGCCCTCTGGGCAAAACAGTAAAACAAAACAAAATGGTAGCACAAAGCACAGTCCTTCTGAAAGTGCGGTTCCTCCCTCTCACCGCAAGCAGAACACACATGGTTCAGGTTGGTTCCAGCGCACCTCAGTAAGATGTGCTTACAAAAACTTACTCATTTGAATTGTAGGATCATGGCCCGGAGAGACATGTTTGTCCATTTAACTGTAGGCTGATAGTTCAAGAGACGTATGTACAGTAGAACAGGGACCCATCAAAGAAAGGTCACATTGCCGTGATTGATAGGCACACATGAACTGGCCAGTCTATGCGCGAAGAACCGTTATTTTTGTAAGTACATCTCACTGAGTAATAAGAGCTTACAGTCATGGCCAAAAGTTTTGAGAATGACACAAATATTATATTTTCAAATGATCTGCTGCCCTCTGGTTTTTATGTGTGTTTGACAGATGTTTTTATCACAGACAGAAATATAAAAATTGCAAACATATGAGTAACAAAAGCTTATAATGACAGTTAGAATGAGTTAATGCAGCAAGTCAATATATGCAGTGTTGACCCTTCTTTTGCAGGACCTCTGCAATTCTCTCTGGCATGCTCTCAATCAACTTCTGGACCAAATCCTGACTGATAGCAGTCCATTCTTGCACAATCAATGCTTTCATTTTGTCAGAATTTTTAGGTTTTTGTTTGTCCACCAGTCTCTTGATGATTGACCACAAGTTCTCAATGGGATTAAGATCTGGGGAGTTTCCATGCCATGGACCCAAAATCTCTATGTTTTGCTCCCTGAGCCATTTAGTTATCACCTTTGCTTTATGGCAAGGTGCTCCATCATGCTGGAAAAGGCATTGTTGATCGCCAAACTGCTCTAGGAGGGTTGGGAGAAGTTGCTCTTGGAGGACATTCTGGTACCATTCTTTATTCATAGCTGTGTTTTTAGGCAAGACTGTGAGAGAGCCGATTCCCTTGGCTGAGAAGCAACCCCACACATGAATGGTTTCAGGATGCTTAACAGTTGGCATGAGACAAGACTGGTGGTAGCGCTCACCTTGTCTTCTCCGAATGAGGCGTTTTCCTGATGTCCCAAACAATCGAAAAGGGGATTCATCAGAGAAAATAACTTTACCCCAGTCCTCAGCAGTCCACTGCCTGTACCTTTTGCAGAATATCAGTCTGTCCATGATGTTTTTTCTGGAGAGAAGTGGCTTCTTTGCTGCCCTCCTTGAGACCAGGCCTTGCTCCAAGAGTCTCCGCCTCACAGTGCGTGCAGATGCACTCACACCTGCCTGCTGCCATTCCTGAGCAAGCTCTGCATTGCTGGTAGCCCTATCCCACAGCTGAAACACTTTTAAGAGACGGTCCTGGCGCTTGCTGGTCTTTCTTGGGCGCCCTGAAGCCTTTTTGGCAACAATGGAACCTCTCTCCTTGAAGTTCTTGATGATGCAATAGATTGTTGACTGAGGTGCAATCTTTCTAGCTGCGATACTCTTCCCTGTTAGGCCATTTTTGTGCATTGCAATGATGACTGCACGTGTTTCTTTAGAGATAACCATGGTTAACAGAAGAGAAACAATGATGCCAAGCACCAGCCTCCTTTTAAAGTGTCCAGTGGTGTCATTCTTACTTAATCATGACAGATTGATCTCCAGCCATGTCCTCATCAACACCCACACCTGTGTTAATGGAGCAATCACTGAAAAGAGGTTAGCTGGTCCTTTTAAGGCAGGGCTGCAATGATGTTGAAATGTGTTTTGGGGATAAAGTTCATTTTCTAGCCAAATATTGACTTTGCAAGTAATTGCTGTTAAGCTGATCACTCTTTATAACATTCTGGAGTATATACTAATTGCCATTAGAAAAAGTGAAGCAGTACACTTTGTAAAAATTAATATTTGTGTCATTCTTAAAACTTTTGGCCATGACTGTAGATTCAATATTTTCAGTGTTTGCATATATCTTGGCTTATATAGAGTGCTGCTGTGTTTTCTTTTTTATATAATGCATCTATCGCAGCTTGCACCTGTTCACATCTAGGAGGTGCTTGTCAGGTTTTTTCTCATATACATATATATATATACTGTATATATATATACACACATGGTACTGTGAAAAGGTTTTAAGCAAAAGTTTATACAGTGGGTACGGAAAGTATTCAAACCCTGTTAGGGTCTGCGGAACGCAACAAATATAAGATGTAGAGAGGTGCGTTCGCAGCCCGGGGTCCACCGTGCAGGCAGAGCCTGCTGCTAGTAAGATGGTGTAAGTAGCGAACTCTGTTATTCCGCAGTCGATAAAATAAATGCCGTAGCGCGCTGTGGCAGTTAGTGCAAACTCTGTTAATCCACAGAGCCGCTAGCGGGAATGCCGCAGCGCTATATGGCGATATAAGCGAACTCTGTTACACCACAGAGTCGCTGAGGTAAAGACGCAGAGATAGGAACTGTGTCCTGTTAACCCCACAGGGATACACAGATAACTGCTGTGCGGATAGCAGTCCGTGATCATGCAGACAGCAACGCAATCAAGCAATCTCCTCACCGGAGAAGCCGGTATTCTAGGGGCTTATTTCAGCCAAGCCCTAACCACGTGCACCCAAATCTCCTCACCAGAGGTGCCGGTATTCTAGGGACTTATTTCAGCCGAGCCCTAACCACATGCGTACATGATCACACTGGCGCAAAGCACATAATGCAATTGATCCTAGCGCACGGCCGTGCGGTAAGGACAGCCTTTTATAGCAGCCACGAGAAAAAGACCTTCCAGGAAGGACCAATGGGAAGCTGCTTCAGAACATCAACAGCCAGAGGACCTTCCTGAAGGACCAATAGGAGTGGCAGCTGTGTCTGAGCATGTGACCCCTGATCTCCAATGGGAGATGTCGCCCTGGGCATGCTCAGACGAAGCAACAAAGGACTTAGACCTAAAGACGTCTGCTCGCCGCTGACCAGTACTGGCTATAATAGCAGCACCTGAAGAGGCAGCAGCAAGTCTCTGCACAGCATTAGACCGGGCGAGACGCTAGGACTGACGTCTTTGCTGAGCAGGCTCCACTGCGGCCGGAGATGGATGGGGGACCGCAGCGGGACTGGTTCGAGACTCCTCTTGTGCAGCAGCGGGAACTTGAACCCTAACATGGCCCCCCCTTCTTTGGGCCTCGCTGCGCTTAAAGGCAGCAATGAGCTGCGGAGCGTGAACATGCTCGGCAGGCTCCCAGGACCTATCCTCAGGCCCATAACCCTTCCAATCCACCAAATAAATTTTTTTCCCTCGTACCACCTTGCACCCAACAATGGCGTTCACCTCATGATCGTCGGTAGATGAACCCGACGTCCCGGCATATGACTCGGAAAACCGGGAAATGGCCACGGATTTCAGGAGGGACACGTGAAAAGTGTCGGTGATACCAAGGCGAGGTGGAAGGGCTAGGCGGTAAACCACCGGGTTCACCTGCTCAAGAACTTTAAAGGGACCCAAAAAGCGAGGAGCCAACTTGGTGGACTGTACACGTAGCCTGATGTTTCGGGCAGAGAGCCACACTAGGTCACCCGGAGCAAATGTAGGAGCGGGGCGCCGATGGGGTCGGTCCCAAATGTCCCGTGCCTCCACAGCCCAGTCTGCCACCCTGGAAGCGGCGGAAGACACGGGCATGGGCACTGGTACCCGCGGATGCTGACCCTGTTCCTACGGTAACTGGGCGCGACCGTTTATTCAACCGCTGTGGACATCGATTGGCAAAATGTCCCTGCTGCAGGCAAATATAGCAAATCAGGGATGGACGAGTGACCCGAGATTTAGATCCCGTAGGAGCAACCTCCTGAAGGTCGGGCGCTTGAACGGGCGACTCCAGAGGGGTGGCGAAGGTAGGAGCCAACTGAACCCTCTGCCTACACTGAGCATGTTCCAGCCTCTGCTCGTGGAAACGGAGGTCGACGCGGGTGGAAATAGCGATAAGCTTCTCCAGTGTGGCAGGAATCTCCCTGGTAGCCAAGGCGTCTTTCACATGACCCGCCAGTCCTCTCCAGAACACGGGAATGAGGACTTTATCTGGCCACTCTAATTCCGAGGCCAGAGTCCGAAATTGGACAGCAAAATGGCTGACCAAAGCCGAACCCTGGGTACTTGCCAGCAGTTGGAGCGCCATATCGTGGGTGACCTGAGGTCCTAGAAAAACTTTTTTAAGAGCCTCCAGAAAACGAGAAGCGCTCTGCACCACACGGTCGTCGCGCTCCCACAGTGGCGTTGCCCACTCCAACGCTCTGCCCGACAGAAGAGCTATCACAAAGCCCACTTGTGCCCGATCCGTGGGGAAACGTGCAGCCAGAAGCTCGAGGTGTATAGAGCACTGACTCACGAATCCCCGACATTGCTTGCTGTCACCAGCAAACTTGTCTGGAAGCGGGAGGTGGGACAATGTAGGGGCAGAGGACAAACTGACTGCAGCTACGCTATCAGCCTGAACAGCGACTGCGGTAACATCCACAGCTGAGGTTGTGCGCTCAAGAGCCGCCAACCTACCCTCCAGCTGCTGGATGTACAGCTGTAAACGCTGTTCATCCGCCATTTTACTAGCCAGACCCTGGCGCTAGGATTATGTTAGGGTCTGCAGAACGCACCAAATATAAGATGTAGAGAGGTGCGTTCGCAGCCCGGGGTCCACCATGCAGGCAGAGCCTGCTGCTAGTAAGATGGCGTAAGTAGTGAACTCTGTTATCCCGCAGAGTCGCTAAAAGAAATGCCGTAGCGCGCTGTGGCAGTTAGTGCGAACTCTGTTAATCAACAGAGCCGCTAGAGGGAATGCCGCAGCGCTATAAGCGAACTCTGTTACACCACAGAGTCACTGAGGTAAAGACGCAGAGATAGGTACTGTGTCCTGTGTTAGGGGTCAAGTTCCCGCTTCTGCACAAGGGGAATCTCGAGCCATCCCGGCTGCGGTCTCCCATCCGTCTCCGGCCGCAGTGGACTCTGCTCAGCTTAGACGTCGGTCCCAGCGTCTCGCCCAGTCTAACAGTGTGCAGAGGATTACTGCTGCCTCTCCAGGCTCTACTATTGTGGCCAGTACTGGTTAGCGACGAGAAGACGTCTTTAGGACAAAGTCCTTGTTTTCCCCTTCTGAGCATGCCCAGGGTGAGATCTCTCATTGGAGATCAGGGGTCACATTCTCAGGTACTGCAGCAGCTCCTATTGGTCCGCCAGGAAGGTCCTGTGGCTACTGGTGTTCTGGAACAGTTTAATTGTCCTTGTTTCTGGCAGGTCCTGTAGCTGTTACTATAAAAGGGTGGCATGGCTGGGCCGCCATGCGCTAGTATCAATTGCATTATGTGCTTTGCGCCCTTTGGGCATTCCCGTTAGCGGCTCTGGGGATTAACAGAGTTCGCACTTACTGCCACAGCGCGCTACGGCGTTTATTTTAGCGACTCTGCGGGATAACAGAGTTCGCTACTTTCGCCATCTTACTAGCAGTGGGCTTCGCCTGCACGGTGGACCCCGGGCTGCGAACGCACCTCTCTACTATATTAGGTGCGTTCCGCAGACCCTAACATAATACTAGCACCAGGGTCTGGCTAGTAAAATGGCGGATGACCAGCGTCTACTGCGGGACATCCAGCAGCTGGAGGGTAGGTTGGCGGCTCTTGAGCGCACAACCTCAGCTGTGGATGTTACCGCAGTCGCTGTTCAGGCTGCTAGCGTGGCTGCAGCCAGTGTGTCCACTGCCACCTCTGCCCTCACAATATCCCACCTCCCACTTCCAGACAAGTTTGCTGGTGACAGCAAGCAATGTCGGGGATTCATGAGTCAGTGCTCCATACAACTCGAGCTTCTGGCTGCACGTTTCCCCACGGATCGGGCACAAGTGGGCTTTGTAATATCTCTTCTGTCGAGCAGAGCGTTGGAGTGGGCCACCCCGCTGTGGGAGCGTGACGACCGTGTGGTGAGGAGTGCTCCTCGTTTTCTGGAGGCTCTAAAAAAGGTCTTTCTAGGACCTCAGGTTACCCACGATGCGGCGCTCCAACTTCTGGCAAGTTCACAGGGTTCGTCCTTGGTCAGCTGTTTTGCTGTCCAATTTCGGACTCTGTCCTCGGAGTTGGACTGGCCGGATAAAGTCCTCATTCCCGTGTTTTGGAGAGGACTAGCGGGCTATGTGAAAGACGCCTTGGCTACCAGGGAGATTCCCGCAACACTGGAGAAGCTTATCGCCATATCTACCCGCATTGACCTCTGTTTTCACAAGCGGAGGTTGGAGCGGTCCCAGTGTAGGCAGAGGTTCCAGCTGGCTCCCACCTTCGCCAGACTTCTAGAATCTTCCAGCCAGGCACCCGACTCCCATGAGGCCATGGAGGTTTCTCGAGTGGGACCTAAGTCCCGGGCGACTCGAGTACCCGTGGTCTGTAACATCTGCCAGCAGTTAGGACATTATGCCAACAAATGTCCACAGCGGTCGGGAAAACGGTCGCATCCAGTGACCTTGGGAGGAGGTTCACTAGACACTGCGGCATTTTCCACCAAGTT
This sequence comes from Oophaga sylvatica, assembly GCA_033576555.1. Classification (NCBI taxonomy): domain Eukaryota; kingdom Metazoa; phylum Chordata; class Amphibia; order Anura; family Dendrobatidae; genus Oophaga; species Oophaga sylvatica. The sequence continues at coordinate 444,894,633 of JARQOD010000001.1, read as the reverse complement.
GTCCTTCAAGGGGACAATTACTGTAGGTCCATCCACGCTCACCACCGAGCCCTGTGTGGATTCTGGAGCCGAGGGGAATTTCATGTCCTCTGCATTTGCTCTCCGCCACACTATACCTCTGGTGATGCTCGCCAAACCGGTGACTGTGCGGGTAGTGAATGGATCAACTCTGCCCTCACAAATCACCCACCAGACTATCCCTCTCACTTTATCTATGTCCCCTTCTCATCAGGAGAGTATTTCTTTTCTTGTCCTGCCCGAGGGAATAGACGAGGTGTTGCTGGGAGTACCTTGGCTCCGTTACCACTCTCCCCATATTGAGTGGTCCTCTGGGAGGATACTGGGTTGGGGTGATTCATGTAGAGGCAGGTGTGTCAGGGAGTGCGTTCAGGTCACCACCACAGAGATACCCGTAGATCTCACTTCTCTTCCTCAGTGTTATTGGTCATATGCAGCCGTTTTCTCCAAGAAGGCGGCGGAGACTGTTCCACCTCATTGCCCCTACGACTGTCCTATTGATCTCTTGCCTGGAGCAGAACCTCCTCGGGGGAGAGTCTACCCCCTCTCGCTTCCTGAGACGGAGGCCATGTCCCAGTATATTCAGGAGAATCTGGCAAGAGGGTTCATTAGGAAGTCGGTGTCACCAGCAAGGGCTGGGTTCTTCTTTGTGCAAAAGAAGAACGGAGAATTACGTCCATGTATTGACTACAGGGGTCTTAACGCCATCACCGTCAAGAATAAGTACCCGTTGCCCCTAATCTATGAGCTCTTTGATAGGCTCCGAGGAGCAAGAGTATTTACCAAGCTTGATCTACGTGTTGCCTATAACCTAATTCGCATCCGTGAGGGGGACGAGTGGAAGACAGCTTTTAATACCAGGGATGGGCATTATGAATACCTGGTGATGCCCTTCGGGCTCTGTAATGCTCTCGCTGTTTTCCAAGACTTTGTTAATGATATCTTCCGGGATATGCTCTCCACCTCTGTAGTAGTCTATCTGGATGATATTCTCATTTTTTCACCAGATATAGACTCTCACCGGAGGGATGTCAACAAAGTCTTCGACCTCTTACGGGCAAACTCCTTCTATGCCAAGCTGGAGAAATGTGTGTTTGAGCAGGAGTCCTTACCTTTCCTGGGCTATATCATCTCTGCCCAGGGATTGGCTATGGATCCTGCCAAACTACAGGCTGTAATGGACTGGCAAGAACCCCATTCTCTTAAAGCGGTGCAGCGCTTTATGGGGTTCATTAATATCGCCAGTTCATTCCCCATTTCCCGACTGTGGTAGCTCCCTTGGTAGCCCTCACCAAGAAGGGAGCAAATCCCAAGTTGTGGTCTGAGGAGGTCTCCAAGGCGTTCTCTTCCATGAAGTCGCATTTTGCCAATGCTCCCATATTACATCGCCCTGATGTTGATAAGCTGTTTATTTTAGAGGTGGACGCCTCTTCTGTTGGTGCTGGAGCAGTCCTTTATCAAAAGGATGCTCAAGGTCGGAAGCATCCCTGCTTCTTCTTTTCTAAGACCTTTACACCAGCAGAGAGGAATTATTCCATCGGGGACAGGGAATTGCTGGCTATGAAGTTGGCCTTCTCTGAGTGGAGACATCTTCTGGAGGGGGCTCGTTTTCCCTTCCAAGTCTTCACCGACCACAAAAACTTGGTATATTTGCAAATGGCTCAGCGGCTAAATTCTCGCCAGGCCAGATGGTCCCTATTCTTCTCTCAGTTCCACTTCACCCTCCATTTTCTCTCCGGTGAGAAGAATGTTCGGGCCGACGCTCTCTCTCGCTCCTTAGTGTCATCAGAGGAGGAGGATGAGGAGCCTCGGCTTATTGTCCCCGAAGAGAGCCTGAGAACTGTAGCCCCGGTTTCGCTAGAGTCTGTGCCTCCGGGCAAGACTTTTGTGCCCACTAATTTGCGACCGGAGGTACTCTCTTGGGCACACTCGTCCAGGGTGGGTGGATACTTTGGGGCAAAGAGGACAACTGAGTTATTGGCGAGGACATACTGGTGGCCACATATGGTCCGTGACGTCAGGGAGTATGTTCAGGCGTGTGTCTCCTGCGCCAGGAACAAGTCCCCTCGACAACGGCCAGCTGGGTTACTTTTTCCTTTGCCGGTGGCAGACAGGCCCTGGGAGATGGTCGGGATGGACTTTGTGGTGGGCTTACCCAAGTCTCGGGGTTGCACTATCATTTGGGTGATCACCGACCACTTCTCAAAAATGGTGCACTTAGTGCCGCTACCACGGTTACCTTCTGAACGGGCCTTGGCAGCATTATTTATTAGACACATCTTCCGTCTACATGGTATGCCAGACAAGATTGTCAGCGATCGAGGTCCCCAATTTGCGTCTCGGTTCTGGAGAGAGTTGTGTCATCTACTCTGCATTGAGTTGAACCTCTCCTCTGCATATCATACCGAGACGAATGGGTTGGTAGAGAGGGCCAACCAGACCTTGGTCACCTACTTGCGATATTTTGTCTCTGCCAGGCAGGATGACTGGGCATCCTTGCTCCCGTGGGCGGAGTTCACGCTAAACAATGCTGTGGCTGACTCCACCGGACAGATCCCATTCCTCTTAAATTACGGTCAGCATCCGCGGGTACCGGTGCCCATGCCCGTGGCTTCCGCCGACTCCAGGGTGGCAGACTGGGCTGTGGAGGCACGGGACATATGGGACCGCACCCAGGATGCCATTCAGGCTTCCAAGGAAAGGATGAGGTCTTCTGCCGATGCCCATCGGTGTCCCGCTCCGACATTTGCTCCTGGCGACCTAGTGTGGCTCTCCGCCCGAAACATCAGGCTACGGGTGGAATCCACTAAGTTGGCACCCCGCTATTTGGGTCCCTTCAAGGTTCTCGAGCAGGTGAACCCTGTGGTTTACCGTTTGGCCCTTCCGCCTCGCCTTGGTATCTCCGACACCTTCCATGTGTCCCTCCTAAAACCCGTTGTCATCTCCCGGTTGCCTGAGTCATCTGCCTTGACGTCGGGTTCATCTTCGGATGATTACGAGGTGAACGCCATTGTAGGGTACAAGGTGGTACGGGGCAAAAAATTTTTTTGGGTGGATTGGAGGGGTTATGGGCCTGAGGATAGGTCCTGGGAGCCTGCCGAACATGTTCATGCTCCGCAGCTCATCGCTGCCTTTGAGCGTAGCGAGGCCCAGAGAAAGGGGGGCCCTAACAGGGGGGTAATGTTAGGGGTCGAGTTCCCGCTTCTGCACAAGGGGAATCTCGAGCCATCCCAACTGCGGTCTCCCATCCGTCTCCAGTGGACTCTGCTCAGCTTAGACGTCGGTCCCAGCGTCTCGCCCAGTCTAACAGTGTGCAGAGGATTACTGCTGCCTCTCCAGGCTCTGCTATTGTGGCCAGTACTGGTTAGCGACGAGCAGACGTCTTTAGGACAAAGTCGTTGTTTTCCCCTTCTGAGCATGCTCAGGGTGAGATCTCTCATTGGAGATCAGGGGTCACATGCTCAGGTACTGCAGCAGCTCCTATTGGTCCGCCAGGAAGGTCCTGTGACTACTGGTGTTCTGGAACAGTTTCATTGGTCCTTGTTTCTGGCAGGTCCTGTAGCTGTTACTATAAAAGGGTGGCATGGCTGGGCCGCCATGCGCTAGTATCAATTGCATTATGTGCTTTGCGCCAGTGTGATCATGCATGCATGTGGTTAGGGCTCGGCTGAAATAAGCCCCTAGAATACCGGCACCTCCGGTGAGGAGATTTGAGTGCAAGTGGTTAGGGCTTGGCTGAAATAAGCCCCTAGAATACCGGCATCTCCGGTGAGGAGATTGCTTGAGTGTGTTGCTGTCTGCATGATCACGGACTGCTATCCGCACAGCAGTTATCATAGCATAGCATAGCATAGCATAGCATAGCATGGCATAGTGGACCGACTCTGTTATCCGTCCCATTCACCACAGCAATCTCCTCAACAATCCAAGATGCCCTGTGCGCTCTCATGGCTGATCCAATCCCCGGATCCCACAACACTGACACCTCCCCTTCATGATCGCACCCCCCAACCACCGAGACACCCATACACACAAACCTCTCCAACCCTATGTGCATCATGACTATATGGCTATGACTGCTACCCTCCCCCACAGGCACACTCCTCGTTTCAATCTACCCGCACACCCATGTATACTCTGTCACCCATCCATACATTCTTTTTTAATAATAAACTTTGTTATAATCCACTAACACAGTTTTGCCCTCCATTGCTCCACCCAGGACCCTCACCGTGTCAGGCCACACATTCACCCCTGAGTAGCCCACCATCACACCCTCATTGAGGCAAAATATTCCTCACAAGATCCCCCTGATTCCCACTGAAGCTCCCCCTCTCCTTTCGGTATAGATTCCCACTAGATGAGTAGGCCAAGGAGATCGCATCTCTTATCCATCTTGCCAAAATAGGGATTTTTGTGTGTACTCACAGTAAAATCCTTTTCTCCGAGCCACTCACTGGGAGACACAGGACCATGGGTGCCACGCCGCCGCCAACAGGAGGACACCAAGCAAATACACAAAAAAAAAGGCCAACTCCTCCTCCCGCAGCACACACCCCCGCTGGCTCAAGCCCGAACCAGCTCGGTGCCAAAGCAGAAGGAGCTCACAACAGAAGTGCAATATGTCGAAACCAAACAAGTACAGCCAACGGCTAACAGGGTGGGTGCTGTGTCCCCCAATGAGTGGCTAGGAGAAAAGGATTTTACGATGAGTACACAGAAAAATCCCTATTTCTCCGTCGCCTCATTGGGGGACACAGGACCATGGGACGTCCCAAAGCAGTCCCTGGGTGGGAAAACCATCACAACAGGTGAAACCTCACACACTCAATGCTTAAAAGATTAAATGAATGCCTACAGATGCTGTGAAGGACAACCCCCGTCCTTCCACATCACCAATGTGACGTAACTCCACAGGCACAGCTCTCCGGTGCCCCCTTTGTCTCTCAGGTCAGTAAGGGAACTACACCTAGAGCAAATGGCCGCCGGGGAGGGTGTCCTGTTACCCACTGGGTATTCTAAGATTCGTGATCAGAGTAAAAGCATCAGCCCAAGATTAATTTTATGGTTTAATTGCCTTAAGGGCGCACTAGATAATTACAAAAATATACAGTAAGCTATACAACGGAATTAGAATGGATTTGCAGTCAGAGTAAAATACAATAATAATGGTACAAGGCTTAGAGGTATTAGCTAGAGGTCAATATTACCAGGTTTTAGGGGCATGTGGAGGCAGGGAGCTCTGCGATCCCCAGGTGAAAGTCTTAGTTGCTGGACAGTCCCCCAAAACGTGTACCGCTGCTCCCTTGGCAGATCTGTCCCTTTGGTCCTTAGTCCTTCATTGTCTTGCTGCTGTGAGAATGGATGTGGTCTGCCCATAGCTCACAGTTCTTAAACCTTCTAGGTCCCTCCCCTCGGTGTCCGAGGGTGGGATGATAATCTCCACCCTTAGCCCCCTGCAGAATTTATTCCCAATACCTAGCAAAGGGGTTAACTTTCTCCAGGACGATCGGATCAGGACACGAGAGGTACCAGCGGATGCAGTATGTTTTGCCTCTCGCATGGAGATCAAACCTGGCCCGATTGGGTCTCTGTGGAGAGCCAATCTCTATATCTCAGACCCCCGAGCCATCAAAGACTCAGGAGTTGCACCATCAGATGCCCGAGGTCCGCAGGATCACGCAGATATTTTTTATGAGTTTGTACCTAGAAAGATTCATAATTCATAATCCTAGAATGGAGCCGTCATGGCTGGGAGACACAATAGATGTGTTTTCTGTGTCTGCTGGCAGGTATAATCTAATTGAAGCCCCAGCTTTGAAGTATTGTTTGGCCTTATCCCATTATCATACTAACAGACCTTGCTATTCAACATTGGGCCTGAATTACTTAGCATACTAAACGACCTTTTTATTCACAGTGGACACAAAACCCTGTCGTATTGAATATGCCCACAGGCCCTGGGGCCAGGTGCAGTTAGCAGCCTGTGGCTCTGTGAACAGACAAAATGGAGGCTGGTATAGGCCCTATCCAAGATGGTGGCTGTTCCTTCCTCACACCTCCCTGCTTTAGAGGGCGCTAGGGAGTATCACATTCCTGTGTTCCCCCATGCGCCCTTCCGCACCCTCTCCTTGCCGGGACAACCCATCAGCGTTACCATGGTCCCTGCCTCTTTTGTGTCGAATGGTGAAGTGGTACTGCTGGAGAGCGAGGCTCTGAGGGGATTGTGGTCTGTTTCCACGGTGAATTGGCGTCCGTACAAGTATGGCTGCAGACGCTGCAGGGCCCACACAATTGCCAGACATTCCTTCTCCATCGTGGAATAGGCCACTTCCCTCGGCAGGAGCTTCCAGTTCAGGTACAAAACGGGGTGTTCCTGGCCCGTAGTGTCAACCTGGCTGAGCACAGCACCGAGGCCGAAGTCGCTGGCGTTGGTCTGCACTAAGAACGGCTGCGTGAAGTCGGCTGCCTGTAGTACAGGAGAGCTAGAAAGGGTGGTCTTGAGCGCCTGGAAAGCTTTCTCGCAGGCGACGGTCCAGTCGACTGCGACGGGCAGCTTTTTCTTGGTGAGGTCCGTCAGGGGCGTGGCCAGGGCACTATAGTGTGGAACAAACCTCCTATAGTACCCAGCAGTCCCCAAGAAGGACATCACCTGCTTCTTGGTCCTGGGGGGGGGGCCAGGATGCGATGGCATCCACCTTCCCGGGCTCTGACTTCAGAGCTCCCCCACCTACCCGGTGTCCCAGGTAGTGGACCTCACCAGGTTGCTTTTCGTTTAAAACTTCCCAACAATCTAAAGATTCATCCAGTGTTTCACATATCCTTGCTCAAACCCTTCTGTGAAAACCCATTTCCAGGAAGAATTCAGCCACCTCCTCCACCAGAAAGGATCCGTGGTGAAGAAGAATACATTGTGGATAAGATTCTGGACTCCCGAAAATTCAGAGGTAAACTGCAGTATCTGGTGCAGTGGAAGGGTTACGGACCAGAGGAAGATTCATGGGAACCAAGGGACAACGTCCATGCTCCTAGACTAACAAGAGCCTTTCATCAAAGGTACCCGGATAAGCCAGCTCCTGAGATGTCCAGAGGCCATCCTGGAAGGAGGGGAGTACTGTCAGGAGTCGAACCCAGTACCTCTTGTCCACTGGCCAGCAGCTCTACCATCTGAGCTATTCTGCTGGCTGCAAAGTTCCTTGCTGAACCCAGATACCATTGACTGTTCTTCCTGATTGGCTACACCTAGTGCTCTCTTGATTGGGCCTCTGATTGCCAATTACACACCCTATATAAACCTGGCCCTGTGGGTGTGTCATTGCGAGATTATTGAGCTCCAAGCCTTTAGTCAAGCGTTTCCTGCTGATCCATTGCTACAAACACTGCTCTCCTGTGAACCGACCTCGGCCTGCCTTCTGACTACGCTCTCCGCCTGATCCATTGCTACAAACACTGCTCTCCTGTGAACCGACCTGGCCTGCCTTCTGACTACGCTCTCCGCCTGATCCATTGCTACAAACACTGCTCTCCTGTGAACCGACCTCGGCCTGCCTTCTGACTACGCTCTCCGCCTGATCCATTGCTACAAACACTGCTCTCCTGTGTACCGACCTCCGGCTGCCACCTGACTACGTTATCTGCCTGCTCCTCTGTTACCGAACTGCCTTTCCTGTGTACCGACCTCCGGCTGCCACCTGACTACGTTATCCGCCTGATCCATTGCTACAAACACTGCTTTCCTGTGTACCGACCTCCGGCTGCCACCTGACTACGTTACCTGCCTCTGCTTCCCCTAGTGTTTGCAGTAACATCGGCTCCAACCCAGACGGGATCTTGACACTGTGTCTGAGCATGTGACCCCTGATCTCCAATGGGAGATCTCGCTCTGGGCATGCTCAGACGAAGCAACAATTGACTTAGACCTAAAGACGTCTGCTCGCCGCTGACCACTACTGGCTATAATAGCAGCACCTGAAGAGGCAGCAGCAAGTCTCTGCACAGCAGTAGACCGGGCGAGACGCTGGGACCGACATCTTTGCTGAGCAGGCTCCACTGCAGCCGGAGACGGATGGGGGACCGCAGCGGGACTGGTTTGAGACTCCCCTTGTTCAGCAGCGGGAACTCAAACCCTAACAGACCCCTTAACATTTTTCACTCTTTGTTTCATTGCAGCCATTTGGTAAATTCAAAAAAGTTCATTTTTTTCTCATTAATGTTTACTCATCCCCCATCTTGATAGAAAAAAAACAGAAATGTAGACATTTTTGCAAATTAAAAAAGAAAAACTGAAATATCAAATGGTCATAAGTATTCAGACCCTTTGCTCAGTATTGAGTAGAAGCACCCTTTTGAGCTAGTACAGCCATGAGTCTTCTTGGGAATGATGCACAAGTTTTTCACACCTAGATTTGGGGATTCTCTGCCATTCTTCCTTGCAGATCCTCTACAGTTCCGTCAGGTTGGATGGTGAGCGTTCAGGTCTCTCCAGAGATGCTCAATTGGGTTTAGGTCAGGGCTCTGGCTGGGCCAGTCAAAAATGGTCGCAGTTGTTCTGAAGCCACTCCTTTATTATATTAGCTGTGTGCTTAGGGTCATTGTCTTGTTGGAAGGTAAACCTTCGGCCAAGTCTGAGGTCCAGAGCACTCTGGAAGAGGTTTTCATCTAGGATATCTCTGTACTTTTCCGCATTCATGTTTTCTTCAATTGCAACCAGTCAATCCTGTCTCTGCAGCTGAAAAACACCCCCATAGCATGATGATGCCACCACCATGTTTCACTGTTGGGATTGTATTGTGCAGGTGATGAGCAGTGCCTGGTTTTCGCCACACATACCGCTTAGAATTATCACCAAAAAGTTCTATCTTCGTCTCATCAGACCAGATAATCTTATTTCTCATAGTCTGGGATTCCTTCATGTGTTTTTTTTTAGCAAACTCTATGCAGGCTTTCATATGTCTTGCACTGAGGAGAGGCTTCCGTCGGGCCATTCTGCCTTAAAGGCCTGACTGATGGAGGGCGGCAGTGATAGTTGACTTTGTGGATTTTTCTCCCATCTCCCTACTGCATCTGTGGAGCTCAGCCACAGTGATCTTGGGGTTCTTCTTTGCCTCTCTCACCATGGCTCTACTCCCACGATTGCTCAGTTTGGCTGGACGGCCAGGTCTAGGAAGACTTCTAGTGGTCCCAAACTTCTTCCATTTAAGGATTATGGAGACCACTGTGCTCATAGTAACCTTGAGTACTGCAGAAATGTATTTGTAACCTTGGCCAGATGTGTGCCTTGCCACAATTCTGTCTCTGAGCTCCTTGGCCAGTTCCTTTGACCTCATGAGTCTCCTTTGGTCTGACATGCACTGTGAGCTGTGAGGTCTTATATAGACAGGTGTGTGCCTTTATAAATCAAGTCCTATCAGTTTAATTAAACACAGCTGGACTCCAATGAAGGAGTAGAACCATCTCAAGGAGGATCACAAGAAAATGGACAGGGTGTGACTTAAATATGAGTGTCTGAGCAAAGGCTCTGAATACTTATGACCATGTGATATTTCATTTTTTTTTAATAAATTTGCAAAAAATTCTACATTTCTGTTTTTTTTTCTGTCAAGATGGGGTGAAGAGTGTACATTGATGAGAAAAAAAATGAAATTTTTGAATTTACCAAATGGCTGCAATGAAACAAACAGTGAAAAATGTAAATGGGTCTGAATACTTTCCATGCCACTGTGTATATATAGACAGAGACTGATATCTATGTATGTATATCATATGCATAAAATAAAAAATATATATTATTAACATTAAAAAATAACTTTAAACTGATAGATTTCTGACGATTCATTTCCTTTAATGAAATGTGACCTTTTGCTTTGCCCCTGTATTTTCAGCCAGCACCCACTAGAGGGCGTAACAGTCTTTCCCAGGCCTCGGTGACTAGGCATCAGTCAAGAAGTGAAGTGACAATGTAGAAATTTTCTACCTGATTGTAAAGAGCGAACAAGGTGCTTTTAGCTCAGATCTACGGTAATCCGTTCTCTTTATGTAAAGTATGAGTAATGATACCGTACATTTACTCTGGTGACGGGAAGGAACATTTCTAGCAATTTTCAAAAAGCGTTCAGAACGCACTATAACATATGGCCACGGCCCGTACATTGTCTGGCAGCCGCTCATGTCATTTCTATGTATAGAACGCTAAATTGAATGTATTTTCATGTCAAGATTTTTTTTTCATTACAGATTGTTTTAAATTTACTAAGCAAATACCTAAAGGAATATGCCATTTTCTAAGTTACAATATTCCCAGGTGAAATGAAACCTTTTTTTATATATAAATAAAATAAAGAAATGAATGCCAAGCTTTAAAAAAAATATCACATTAGATGGCTTTAATCTGATAACGCTGTTCTACATATTTTCAGAAGTTGTCAAGTTCAGTTATGAGGTGAGCCATTTCTTAATAATTTTGACCTCCTGAATTCAAATCTGACAATGAAAATTTTTAGTTTGTTCTTATTTCTATGATATCAAAGAGTTTTCCTTTTACTGCTACATATAATGAATGCATAAACGTTTCAGTACTTTGAAACATTATTATTATTTTTGCAAATATAAAGATGCAGAATATTTTGTTATGACAATTTTCTGATATTTATTTAGAGGAAACTTAACAATTTAAATAAGTAAAACCTGTCTAAACACTATTGAGAATGGTAAGCAGCTACAAAAATTACTAAACAACATTTGCTCCTCATTCAGTGACGACTCATTTTTGCTTGTCTCTTGTATTCCTGCATCGGATCATCTCTTACAATTGTCCAACAGTAATCTGCAAGCATTGATGGATTCCATTTTATTGATATATTTTCTCCATAGTCGCGATATCTTGGTGAAATCTCTCGTGTTCGTCTCTCTCTGCTCTGCAGGTTGATGGGTAAAAGTCTAGATGCGAATGTAAGAAATTAACATGTTATTAGAGATTAACATGTTACAGCCAAGATCCTTAAATGTTTTGAGATTTTCCACCAACTCTTCATAGTTATCTGCTCTTGAGTTACCACTAATATGAATGCTACCCATGCAGCCTTTTCCTTACCCTGCAACAAACAGATGAACTCCTCATCTTGAAGAAGCTTACGAATCTGAGGTCCAATAACGACTACTTTCTTTATCTTTGCTTCTCTCAACTGGAAATTTATCAATGAGATACTTGAATGTTTTTGCATTTTTATCCATTGCCTTTACAAAGTTCTTCTTTAGGCCAAATGTGTTATGCAATGGTGGTAACACAATCTTATGTGGTCAACAAGTGCTAGATGCAGGATATTTTTACTCTTTCCTGTCTGAAGTGAATGTTGGAGAGACCAGTGTCTTGTGGTAGTGATATTCTCTTTCACGATTATCCCATTCACACAGAAACCAGCAGGATTTTGTGTATCTACTCTGGAGGCCAAGTAAGAGGGCAGCCACCTTTAAGTCATCACAGAGGGGCCACAGATGTTGGTAATGGTTCAGGCCCCTCAACAGTTGTTCGATGTTTTCAGGTTTCTTTCATGTGGACGGCATAACCAACTGGAATTCAAGGTGGCACATTGCTGATATGCAGCAATACAGCTTTAGGGCTTGTTTTGGATGAATCAATGAAGAACCTCCATTCCTCTGGATTATGGTTTATCTTCAGATCTTCCATTAAACAGTTGATGTTGTTGCGAGGCACAAGATCACCCTCCATGAAGAAGTATTTTGTTCCGCAATTGTTCTCCATCACAGCTGCGGAACAAAAAACTCTGAACATCGCCGTTAGGAGATTCCAGTTCTGTAACTTGAAATATAAGAGCTTAGCCTTTGTCTTGAACAGATCCAAATCTCTAACAAGACTGTTCCGTTCACTGTGTTATAAGGTGTGGTTTAGTTGAGGTTGCTGACAAAAAGTATGGGTCGTGAAAGGAAGATACTTCATGACACCAAGCGCCATCTTCTTCCTCACTTGACTCGACTGAAAATGTTTCTGGTACTTTTGGAACCAGCAGTTCTAGTGTAAGTGATACTTGGCGTATTGCAGATGGAATGTTTGGATGCTGTAAAGTCCACTTCTTCCTTGAATCTCCTTTCCTAATGGGGGGCACGATACAGAAATAGCACTTGGTAGTGTGATCGGTTGTCTCTCGCCAGATCATTGGGACTGCAAAAGGTATAGATTGCATCTTCCCATGCAACCACTTGGTAAGTTGTGATGCACATCTATTTCAGCATATGTGTTGAGCCCAACTCTTGTCCGGAACTCCCATTCTGCAGCCAAAATATAGGTTTTAGGCTTTCCTTATGGTAGTCAAGTTTCGCCTTTGTGATGCAAAAGGGACGTCTCTGCATATTTAGCTAAAACTATCTGCTTTGTTAATGCAAGAACTAGGCATGCCTGAAAAAGAAATTGTAAAATTGTATACTTTACACGGAAAGCATTTATTAAAGTAGGTGATAAGGGGTAAGGTTTCTCCTTGTGGAGAATGACACAGTGTAACGAATGGAAGCGGAGGCAGAGATGGTGAAGTTCACATTCGTCTTTATTCGTGGAACCTCGAGACCGCGGTCCGGGGGGCTCCGAAGGGGGCGTGACTAGTGAGCCCCGGGTACCCGTAGTAAGGCCCCTCGAACAGGACCAGAATGGAATACCCGGAGGACACAGGTGCTACCTCCAGTTAGACCCCTGACACGTGGCAGCTGTCCCAGAAGGACCAAAAGGGTAACGGGTATATAACAGAAACCGTGGAGGGTTTGACGGAGATGAGGAAGGTCCTGGTCCAGAGTGGATGGTAGCAGGCTGGCTCCAGTGACCTTGTCACAGTCCACGGATACGGATGGCTGATGGCGGACAGGATGACACTTGCGCCAGTAATAACCGAGATTGACCAAGTTAGCCGGATACGGGTTAGCAATGATCTGTGGAGACAAATAGAATGAGCAAAGCACAGAGACTGCAGACGCAGCGCAGACAGATCAGGGACAGAACCGGATGTAGCAATGATAGAACACATTGCTCCAGCACTCCCCTTATGGTGGAGTGACCAGATATAGTACTGAGTGCGCTGCCATTGGTTAATTGACTATTTCAAAAATGCACGCTGCCGCTTTAAGAGAGACGGTGGGCGCGGCCTCGCGTCCTAAGCAATCTTCCTGGAGGCCTGCTGGCAGTGTGCCAGGAACTGGAGGAGGACGCAGGACGTTGAGGAGCAGATGGAGCAGGAGATTTTAGCCTGCGCACAGACTGCTGCAGAGGGACAGCTAGAGGAGCAGGAGGTAAAAGACCAGGAGAGAGTGCAGAGCCAGCACGGGGACCGAGTGTAACAGTATCCCCCTCTTTACCCCCCCCCCTCTTTTTCAAGCCTGCGTGAAATTTTTTAAGAAGAAGAGGAGCCTGGATGTTCTCTTTAGGCTCCCAAGACCTCTCCTCAGGGCCAAAACCTTTCCAGTCCACCAGGTAATAGATCCTACCTCTTACTTTCTTAGAGGCCAAGATATGTTTTACCTCAAAAACATCATCCTCAGAAACCGGATCTGGAGTGGTACCCGGGTCCTTAAAGAAGGAGCTCAACACTACTGGTTTGAGGAGGGAAACATGAAAGGAGTTAGGCACACGTAGAGAATTAGGCAATTTCAGTTTGTAAGAGACTGGGTTGATTTGTCTCAAGACTTCAAAGGGACCAATGAAACGGGGACCCAATTTGTACGATGGTAACTTCAAACGGATGTACTTGGAGGAGAGCCATACCTTGTCTCCGGGACGAAAGATGGGAGCCTCTAAACGTCTTTTGTCCGCATGCCTTTTCATACGTTGAGAGGCTTTCTCCAAAGCAGACCTGGTATCTCTCCAAATGTTCGAGAAATCTTTAGACAAGGTATCGACTGCCGGAACATCAGACGATCCAGAGATAGGAAGAGGAATTCCGGGTTGGAGTCCAAACACAATCTGAAAGGGAGATTTTCCAGAAGATTCACTTACTTGGTTGTTGTAGGAGAATTCCGCCCAGGGCAGTAATTCTACCCAGTCGTTATGATGAGCGTTGATGAAGTGACGCAGGTATCCAGCCAGGATTTGATTGATCCTCTCCACCTGCCCATTGGACTGGGGATGGTATGCAGAAGAAAAATCTAGTTCAATTTTTACCATTTTACAGAGTGCTCTCCAGAACTTAGAGGTGAACTGGATGCCCCGTTCAGACACGATGTGGAAAGGAAATCCATGTAGACGGAAGATGTGCTGAATGAAGTGAGCGGCCAGTTCTGGAGCAGACGAGAGACCAGATAGCGGAACGAAGTGGGCCATTTTAGAGAAGCGGTCCACCACAACCCATACCACTGAGCAGCCAGAAGAAATGGGAAGATCCGTGATGAAATCCATCGCGATGTGCTGCCAGGGAGCGGACGGGATCGGAAGAGGCAGAAGCCTGCCGGCTGGTAGATGTTTATCAGTCTTGTTACGGGCACATGAAGGACAGGCTGCGACGAACTCCTGGATATCCTTGCCCATGGTAGGCCACCAGTAGTAACGGGAGATGAGTTGCTGAGTCTTTTTCTGACCAGCATGGCCAGCCAACTTAGAAGAATGACCCCACCGCAGAACACGATTACGATCAGAAGCGGACACGAGAGTCTTCCCTGGAGGAAGCCGGGCAAGATCAGTGGAGGCAACAGAGACTAACCTAGAAGGTTCAATAATGTGCTGAGGTTCTTCCTCCAGTTCAGGAGGCAAAAAGGCTCTGGAGAGTGTGTCTGCCTTGATGTTCTTATCAGCTGGGCAGGAAATGAAGTACAAAATTGAAACGGGCAAAAAACAATGCCCAGTGGGCCTGACGGGGATTCAGCCTTAGAGCAGATTGGAGATAGGCAAGGTTTTTATGATCGGTGAATATGACTACCTGGTGATGAGCTCCCTCAAGAAGATGTCTCCATTCTTGCAGAGCCAATTTGATAGCCAACAGTTCACGATCACCGACAGAGTAGTTTCTTTCTGCAGGAGAAAAAACCTTGGAAAAAAACCACAAGAGAACATCCGCCCGGTAGATGACTTCTGGATGAGAACTGCTCCTGCACCTATGGAAGAAGCGTCTACCTCAAGAAAAAATTGCTCATTAGAATTTGGACGATGGAGAACGGGTGCGGAAGCGAAGGCTTTTTTGAGAGAAACAAAGGCCTCTTCTGCCTCGGAGGACCATTCCTTAGAGTTTACACCTTTCCGGGTTAAGGCTGTGAGAGGAGCCAGTCGTGTGGAATGAATTGCCGGTAGTAGTTGGCGAACCCCAGGAACCGTTGTATGGCTTTTAGCCCAGACGGACGAGGCCACTTGAGGACAGCAGACAACTTCTCCGGGTCCATCTTTAATCCTGTGGAAAATACAATGTACCCAAGGAAAGGCAAGGAAGACTGCTCAAAGAAGCATTTCTCATATTTGGCATATAGCCTGTTCTCTCTCAGTCTTTGTAAGACCAGGCGTACTTGCCTCCGGTGTGACGCTGTAAGGTTCTATGTATATATTCCTGAAACTCAGTTTGTTCCGTCAGCCATTTTACTTTCTGTCTTGCTGCAGCTATCTTGCCCTCAGTCAAAATGGAGTTTCCAGCTTGCATGTTCCCGCCCTGATTCTCTCCTTTGCTTCTTAAGCAGCCACAGCTGAGCAATCAGTGCTTCAGAATCTAGCCTGCAGTGAACCTGTGACTTGACTCCTGTAAGCCTTGGACCTTGTACTCCAGCTATTCCTACTGAGGAACTCTGAAGCACTTGTGGACTCTGAACCCTGCTCTTTGAAAGACCCACGTTTGCATGGACTTACGGTAACAGAGAAGAAGATCCTGAATCTGTATTGGAGAGTGATTGCTGAGCTTGGATTACTCTGGCCTGCTGTGTCTCCTGTTTCTGTGTCTGCAAACTGTGTGACTATTTCTGCCAACTTGTATGAAGTAATACAGGACTTTTCTATATCAAACCTGTGACTCCTGTGTTTTCATCGCACCCAAGCACAAGACGCTATATGAACTGTACTACATACATTACAAGATTCTGAAGCCAAAACGTTAGTGTCTGCTGGGTCTGGAAGGCTGTGTCTGCTGTACTGTGGATATCAGACGTCCGGTTGTACTTTCTGTGATGACAGTGGTTGTGACTTCTCACAACCATTCCAGGTGAGCAATTCCCTTAAGTTTTTTCTTTTTGCAGTGTTACCACAGGTAAACACTATTGTTTTTTTTTTTTTTCCTTTCTTTTCTCTTTTTTGTCTGCTGTAACTCTGGATATCAGATGTCTGGTTGAAACTTTCTGTGATGATAGTGGTTGTGACTTCTCACAACCATTCCAGGTGAGCAGTTCCCTTAATTTTTTTTTCTCTCTGCAGTGTTGCCACAGGTGAACACTATTGTTTTTTTTCTCTCCTCTTCTTCCAGTAATCCTGTCTTAAAAGATCTGGAAAATGGAGGCCCGCATAAAGGAACTTTGCGGAGTGACTGATAATATCCTTGCAGATTTGCAGAATATAAAGACCCGTTTTACAAATCTACAGGACCTCAATAATCACAATTTGCAAGTGGTTGGACAGACTACCCAGGATTTGCGAGCCAGGATTGAGGTTCTAGAGGGGCGAGTCCAGGCTCCTGCCGTAGCCCCGAGTGCTGGGATTCCCAAGTTGCCCCCTTTTCGTTTTGGCGGTGAACGTGAGAAATTCAGGGGATTTATTAATCAATGCAATCTTTTTTTTTCTGCACATGCTTCACAATTTCCCACTGAACGATCTAAGGTGCTTACTATAATTATGTTGCTTACCAACAAGGCTTTAATGTGGGCAAACCCTCTGATTGAGACTGAGGATGATTGTTTGAATCACCTTGATGCTTTTATTTCAGCCATGGGGCAGGTGTTTGATGACCCCAATCGAGGTGCAACAGCTGAGGCAGCCATGTTAGCTTTGCGCCAAGGTAAGCACTCGGTAGCTGAATATGCCTTGGATTTCAGGAGATGGGCCCTTGATACCACCTGGGACAGTTCCGCCAAAAAATCTATTTTTCGAAAGGGGTTATCTCCACTGATTAAGGATGAACTTGCTCGTGCCGACCCTCCCACTGCGTTAGGTGACTTTATTAACTACTGCATCCGTATTGATACTCGTCTGACTGAACGCAGGCAAGAGAGATGGTTCGAAAGCAATCGTACTAACCTTTTCCTAACTTCCTCTCCAGCTAAGGAACCTTTGAGTAGGATTACACGGGAACCTGAACCTGAACCCATGCAGGTAGACTCTTTACAACGACGGGTTAGTGATGCACGCAAGGAACATCGTTTTAAGGAGAATCTATGTTTCTATTGTGGTAAGTCAGGGCACTTCATTATAAACTGCCCCAGCCGTTCTCGTAAGACTACTGCAGCACTCATTCATTGTGAGTGTTGCGAGAGGGGATCTGTCAGGTCCGAGCCTCAGGCTCCAGAGAGATCTGCAGCAACAGATCTTGATTTCTCGGACTTAAACTCCGTTACCTCTGAGGACGTTGACTGTGTAAACGCTGCCATTTTTCAAGTTTCCTCAGCGGTGTCCCAGCTGAGTTGTAAGAAAAACAATTCTCATTGCTTTCTTTCCATCAAACTCTGGGTTGACTCAGCTTGGGTGTCTAGCTCTGCTATGATCGACTCAGGGGGAAGTGGAAATTTTATGGATGTCTCCTTTGCTCTGAAACAGGGAATACGTTCAGTGAAGAAGGCTACTCCAGTACAGATGGAAACTGTGGATGGCTCCCTGCTGACCTCTGGACCAGTGGATCAGGAAACAGAGCCTTTGAGGGTTCTTATGGGTAAAGATCATCAAGAGAAACTGTCCTTTATGCTTATCTCTTCTCCCCACTTTCCCATTATTCTAGGGCTACCATGGCTGCAGGCTCAGAATCCTACCATTAACTGGGAGACCAAGGAATTACACTTTCCAGAGAAACAGATGAGTCCAAAAGTTTCAGCTTGCTCTGTTCCTAAAGGAATCATGTCAGTCCCTGAACTACCAGCTGTATACCAGGACTATGTGGATTTATGTGACAAGAAGAACGCTGACCAGCTTCCTCCTCACCGTCCATATGATTGTCCAATTGAATTATTGCCTGGAGCAGAGATACCTTTTGGTAAGATCTACCCCTGGCGGGGCCCGAGCTAAAGGCTTTAAAGGATTACATAGATGAAAATCTAGCCAAGGGCTTCATACGCCCCTCTTCATCTCCTGCAGGTGCACCCATCTTCTTTGTAAAGAAGAAAGATGGATCTCTGAGACCATGCGTAGACTATAGGGAACTCAATAAGGTTACTATTAGAAACCGTTATCCATTGCCTTTAATCCCTGAGTTATTGGAGAGAGTGCGACATGCCAAAATTTTTTCTAAACTAGATCTTCGTGGGGCCTATAACTTAGTCCGTATTAGACCTGGGGATGAATGGAAGACTGCATTCAGGTCACGCTATGGACACTTTGAATATCTAGTTATGCCTTTTGGTCTGAGTACCGCCCCAGCCACTTTCCAACACTTGGTGAATGACATCTTCAGGGATCTCCTAGATACATTCGTGGTAATTTATTTGGATGATATTCTAATTTTTTCTAACTCCACAGAGGAACATCATGGACATGTGAGAATGGTCTTGGAACGTCTAAGACAAAATCATCTTTACATCAAACTTGAAAAGTGTGAATTCCATAGGACCGAAATTCAATTTCTGGGGTATGTACTGTCTACACAAGGAATTAGTATGGATGGAAGCAAAACCCAAGCCATCAAGGATTGGCCAAGTCCTAGAAATGTGAAGGAGGTACAGCGCTTCATCGGGTTTGCCAACTTCTATAGACGTTTCATTAGAAATTTCTCTGAGGTAGTGTCACCTATCACTCAACTTACCCGGAAAGAGTCTAGGTTTTCCTGGACTCCCCAAGCCCAGGAAGCATTTTCCCGTCTAAAAGATAAATTTACCACTGCACCTATCCTAGTACATCCCAACCCCGAGCTTGCCTTCATAATAGAGGTGGATGCTTCAGACTGTGCCGTTGGAGCTATACTCTCTCAGAGAACAGGTGAGAAGAATGTCTTGCATCCCTGTGCCTTCTTTTCCCAGCAGTTGTCTTCGGCTGAGAGGAACTACGATGTGGGCAATAGAGAGTTGTTGGCCATTATTGCCGCCTTCAAAGAATGGAGACACCTTCTTCAGGGAGCTGCACAGCAAATAGTCGTCCTGACAGACCATCGTAACCTTGAGTTTATCAGGTCGGCTAAGTGCCTGACTCCTCGCCAGGCTCGCTGGAATCTTTTCTTAAACCAATTTAATTTTATCATCTCTTATAGACCAGGATCGCGCAATGGAAAGGCTGATGTACTCTCTAGGATTTACTCAGCAGAGACACGTCCAATTACTCCTCCTAAGACTATTCTTCCTGACTCTAGATTCCTAGGAGTAATTCATAATCAAGACCTACTTAAGGACATCAAGGAAGCATACCATGCGGATTCCTTTTTGGCACAACCCCCAAGGGACGTAAGTCTTGTCTTTAAGAATGGTGTGTGGATTCAGGGACAACGTCTGTATATTCCTGAAACAGTCAGATTAAGAGTATTGCAACTCATTCACGATTCCAAGATAGCTGGGCATAGAGGAATTCTAAAGACACAGGAATTTCTTTCTCGTTTCTTTTGGTGGCCCACTTGCAGGAAGGATGTTTTGAATTATGTCACTTCATGTGAGGTCTGTGCAAGATGCAAAACACCTCGCTCCTCACCAACTGGTCTGTTACAGCCTCTTCCCACCCCGTCCCGCCCGTGGGGATCCATTTCTATGGACTTCATTGTGGAGTTACCAACCTCTCAGGGGAAGAACACCATTCTAGTGGTGGTTGACCGTCTAACAAAGGCAGCTCATTTTATCCCTTGTGTCGGCTTACCCACTGCAAAACAGACATCAGATTTGATGATTAAAGATGTGTTTCGCTTACATGGAGTACCGGATGAGGTTATTTCGGATCGAGGGGTGCAATTCACTTCTACGTTTTGGCAAAATTTCTGTGCAGCATTGGACATTAAAGTAAACCTTTCTTCTGCTTTTCATCCCCAGACTAATGGACAGACCGAACGAACCAATCAAACCCTGGAGCAGTATCTCCGCTGCTTTATCTGCCACCTACAGGATGATTGGGTGGATCTACTTCCATTAGCTGAGTTCTCGTATAACAACTCTCAGAGTGCCTCCACTAAACAGTCTCCTTTTTACTCTAATCTAGGTTATCATCCTAACATTCTACCACGATTTCCCATAGAAACGCCTTTACCAGCAGTGGCTGAAAGAATCACGTCTTTACAGAAGAATATGGATCTTCTAAAGGAAAATCTGGAATCGGCTCAAGAAAGGTACAAGAAAGCAGCAGATAAATTTCGTAAACCTGCACCAGCTTTCAAGGTAGGAGACTTGGTCTGGCTGTCAACCAGAAATCTTAAGTTAAGGATTCCATCGTCTAAGTTGGGACATAAGTACATTGGACCCTATAAAATCAGTAAAATTATAAGTGCCGTTGCTTGTCGTCTTCAACTGCCCAGAACTATGAGAATCCACCCTGTCTTTCATGTATCCCTACTAAAGGCTGCGACACCCAATACGTTTCCTGGACGTTCCTCTCCTTGCCCTGACCCAGTGCTAGTCGATGGTCAGGAAGAATTTGTGGTGGAAAGGATTTTAAATTCCAGGTTGTATAGAAATCAGTTACACTATCTGATTAAATGGCAGGGCTACCCAGTGGAGGACAACTCATGGGAACCGGTCAATAACGTTAATGCTCCTCGCTTGCTCCGTCAGTTTCATCAGAGGTACCCACACAAGCCTGGTCTGAGGTCATCCGGAGGTTGTCCTTAAGGGGGGAGTAATGTAAAGTTCTATGTATATATTCCTGAAACTCAGTTTGTTCGTCAGCCATTTTACTTTCTGTCTTGCTGCAGCTATCTTGCCCTCAGTCAAAATGGAGTTTCCAGCTTGCATGTTCCCGCCCTGATTCTCTCCTTTGCTTCTTAAGCAGCCACAGCTGAGCAATCAGTGCTTCAGAATCTAGCCTGCAGTGAACCTGTGACTTGACTCCTGTAAGCCTTGGACCTTGTACTCCAGCTATTCCTACTGAGGAACTCTGAAGCACTTGTGGACTCTGAACCCTGCTCTTTGAAAGACCCACGTTTGCATGGACTTACGGTAACAGAGAAGAAGATCCTGAATCTGTATTGGAGAGTGATTGCTGAGCTTGGATTACTCTGGCCTGCTGTGTCTCCTGTTTCTGTGTCTGCAAACTGTGTGACTATTTCTGCCAACTTGTATGAAGTAATACAGAACTTTTCTATATTAAACCTGTGACTCCTGTGTTTTCATGGCACCCAAGCACAAGACGCTATATGAACTGTACTACATACATTACAGACGCCAAGTCTGCAGAGAAAATCAAAATATCGTCCAGGTAGACCACGACACAAGTATAGAGCAGGTCCCTGAAAATGTCATTAACAAATTCCTGAAAGACCGCAGGTGCATTGCTTAGGCCAAATGGCATTACCAGGTATTCATAGTGACCGTCACGGGTGTTGAAGGCTGTTTTCCATTCGTTTCCTTCTCTGACTCGGATCAGGTTGTAGGCCCCTCTGAGATCCAATTTGGTGAAGATCTTGGCCCCTCGGAGACGATCAAACAGCTCTGAAATAAGAGGTAATGGATACCTGTTTTTTACCGTGATCTGATTTAGACCCCGGTAGTCGATACAGGGCCGCAAGGATCCATCCTTCTTCTTCACAAAGAAGAATCCAGCTCCTGCCGGTGATGATGACTTTCGGATAAATCCTCTTGCCAGATTCTCTTGGATGTAGTCCGACATAGCCTGAGTCTCTGCCTGCGAAAGAGGATAAACTCTCCCGCAAGGAGGAGATGCTCCAGGAAGAAGCTCTATATGACAGTCATACGACCTGTGTGGATGTAGCCTCTCAGCCTCCTTTTTCCCAAAAACGTCAGAGAAGGACCAATAGGAGGAAGGCAACCCTGGCAGGGTATCAGGCTGGACTGGAGGCGAAACAGGTTGAATCCGGGTTAAGCAACGATTCATGCAGGTATCTCCCCAACGCAGAACTTCTCCAGTTTTCCAATTTAGGACTGGTTCATGCATCTGGAGCCAAGGTAAACCTAAAAGCAAGGGATGGGACAAACCGGGATATACATAAAATCGCATTCGTTCAGCATGCATTAGACCTACCCGGAGTTCCACCAACTCGGACTGGCTCGGTCAGTGGTTTGCCATCTACGGCGGTCACCCGCAACGGATCAGGAAGACGCTGGACTGGTAAGCGGTAATGATCCACAACCACCTGCTGGATGAAGTTCCCTGCAGCTCCAGAATCCAGTAGACAATTTTCGGGGAATTTTATTGCTCCATAGGACACGGAGACAGAGATTTGTAATGAGGGAGAGGACTGTTCTCTACCTAGGTTGGCCCCTCCTACCGAACCTAGGCACTGGAGTTTCCCGACTTTTTTGGACAGAAATGGATCTGATGCTCAGAACTACCGCAGTAGTAAAACTTCCCTCCTTGCGACGTGCCTCCCGGCGGCGGGTGGCCAAATTTACACGGTCTACCTCCATGGCCTCGGAGGAGGAAGGCGAGGTACCTGTTTTGAACAAACTAGAGTCCAGGTGATAGGACCTTTTGTCCCGCTTGATCTCCATGGAACGCACCTGAAAACGCAGGCCAATTCGGGTTGCCAAGGATATTAGCTCTTCCAAGATGGTAGGTCTGTCCCGTCCCGCCAGCTCATCCTTGATTCTTCCGGATAGGCCTTCCCAGAAGTTAGCTACCAAGGCCTCATTGTTCCATGACAATTCAGATGATAGGTGCGGAATTTAACAGCATACTGAGCCACCGTGAGAGTACCTTGGTGCAGGCGAAGCAAGGCAGAAGCGGTCGAAGTGGTGCGACCAGGTTCATCGAAGGTCCTGCGAAAAGCCTCTAGGAAAGATTGAAGATCATTAACCAGCGGATCCGCTCTCTCCCATAGCGGGTTTAGCCAGGCGAGGGCCTCTCCTCCCAGGTGTGATGAAGGCCACCTTGGCTCGGTCAGAAGCAAACATATGCCCCAAGATTTCGAAGTGTAGAGTGCACTGATTGAGAAAACCCCGACACTGAGTAGGATCACCCAGGAAACGGGTAGGAGCCGCCAGGCGGGGACCTTTACTTGCCATGGGAACTGGTACCTGAGTATTGATAGAAGAGTCAGGTGCAGACGAGGACCCCAAGGAATCCATGCGGGCAGACAAGCTGCGTAGATAACTCGTGATCTTGTCCTGTTGAACTCCTAAACGGGCCACTTCCTGGCACAGATCCGTGGTCGGAGGTCTCTGGGATCCAGCGGGTTCAATGGCCAGAGCAATCTGTAACGAATGGAAGCGGAGGCAGAGATGGTGGAAGTTCACATTCGTCTTTATTTTTTAATGTGGAACCTCGAGACCGCGGTCCGGGGGGCTCCGAAGGGGGCGTTACTAGTGAGCCCCGGGTACCTGTAGTAAGGCCCCTCGAACAGGACCAGAATGGAATACCCGGAGGACACAGGTGCTACCTCCAGTTAGACCCCGGACTTGTGGTAGCTATCCCAGAGGGACCAAAAGGGTAACGGGTATATAACAGAAACCGTGGACGGTTTGACGGAGATGAGGAAGGTCCTGGTCCAGAGTGGATGGTAGCAGGCTGGCTCCAGTGACCTTATCACAGTCCACGGATACGGATGGCTGATAGCGGAACGGGATGACACTTGCGCCAGTAATAACCGAGATTGACCAAGTTAGCCGGATACGTGTTAGCAATGATCTGTGGAGACAAATAGAATGAGCGAAGCACAGAGACTGCAGACGCAGCGCAGACAGATCAGGGACAGAACCGGATGTAGCAATGATAGAACATGTTGCTCTGGCACTCCCCTTATGGTGGAGTGAACAGATATACAGTTAGGTCCATAAATATTTGGACAGAGACAACATTTATCTAATTTTGGTTCTAGACATTACCACAATGAATTTGAAACAAAACAAATCAGATGCAGTTGAAGTTCAGACTTTCAGCTTTCATTTGAGGGTATCCACATTAAAATTGGATGAAGGGTTTAGGCGTTTCAGCTCCTTAACATGTGCCACCCTGTTTTTAAAGGGACCAAAAGTAATTGGACAAATGACTCCCAGGCTATTTCATGGACAGGTGTGGGCAATCCCTTTGTTATTTCATTCTCAATTAAGCAGATGAAAGGGCCGGAGTTGATTTGAGGTGTGGTGTTTGCATTTGGAAGGTTTTGCTGTGAAGGAAACATGTGGTCACAGGAGCTCTCCATGCAGGTGAAACAAGCCATCCTTAAGCTGCAAGAACAGAAAAAAACCCATCCAAGAAATTGCTACAACATTAGAAGTGGCAAAATCTACAATTTGGTACATCCTGAGAAAGAAAGAAAGCACTGGTGAACTCATCAATCCAAAAAGACCTGGGAGCCCACGGAAGACAACAGTGGTGGATGATCGCCGCATACATTCTTTGGTGAAGAAGAACCCGTTCACAACATCAACTGAAGTCCAGAACACTCTCAGTGAAGTAGGTGTATCTGTCTCTAAGTCAACAGTAAAGAGAAGACTCCACGAAAGTAAATACAAAGGGTTCACATCTAGATGCAAACCATTCATCAATTCCAAAAATAGACAGGCCAGAGTTAAATTTGCTGAAAAACACCTCCAGAAGCCAGCTCAGTTCTGGAAAAGTATTCTATGGACAGATGAGACAAAGATCAACCTGTACCAGAATGATGGGAAGCCAAAAGTTTGGAGAAGAAAGGGAACGGCACATGATCCAAGGCACACCACATCCTCTGTAAAACATGGTGGAGGCAACGTGATGGCATGGCCATGCATGGCTTTCAATGGCACTGGGTCACTTGTGTTTATTGATGACATAACAGCAGACAAGAGTAGCCGGATGAATTCTGAAGTGTACCGGGATATACTTTCAGCCCAGATTCAGCCAAATGCTGCAAACTTGATTGGACGGTGCTTCATAGTACAGATGGATAATGACCCCAAGCATACAGCCAAAGCTACACAGGAGTTCATGAGTGCAAAAAAGTGGAACATTCTTCAATGGCCAAGTCAATCACCAGATCTTAACCCAATTGAGCATACATTTCACTTGCTTAAATCCAGACTTAAGAGGGAAAGACCCACAAACAAGCAAGACCTGAAGGCTGCGGCTGTAAAGGCCTGGCAAAGCATTAAGAAGGAGGAAACCCAGCGTTTGGTGATGTCCATGGGTTCCAGACTTAAGGCAGTGATTGCCTCCAAAGGATTCGCCACGAAATTTTGAAAATAAAAATATTTTGTTTGGGTTATGTTTATTTGTCTAATTGCTTTTGACCTCCTAAAATGTGGAGTGTTTGTAAAGAAATGTGTACAATTCCTACATTTTCTAACACATATTTTTGTTCAACCCTTCAAATTAAACGTTACAATCTGCACTTGAATTCTGTTGTAGAGGTTTCATTTCAAATCCAATGTGGTGGCATGCAGAGCCCAACTCGCGAAAATTGTGTCACTGTCCAAATATTTCTGGCCCTGACTGTAGTACTGAGTGCGCTGCCATTGGTTAATTGACTATTTCAAAAAATGCACGCTGCCCCTTTAAGAGAGACAGTGGGCGCGGCCTCGCGTCCTAAGCAATCTTCCTGGAGGCCTGCTGGCAGTGTGCCAGGAACTGGAGGAGGACGCAGGACGCTGAGGAGCAGATGGAGCAGGAGATTTTAGCCTGCGCACAGACTGCTGCAGAGGGACAGCTAGAGGAGCAGGAGGTAAAAGACCAGGAGAGAGTGCAGAGCCAGCACGGGGACCGAGTGTAACACACAGCAGCTCTGGCTTGTCAAAGTAAGGAGGCTTATTCACTGTGCAATGCTCCTCTGGGAAATTTAATATGCAAATTGCCTCTTTAGAGAACAAAATAAGTTATCGTATGTTTTGGACTATAAGACGCAACGAACCATCAGACACACCCCTAATTTTCAGGAGGAAAATAGAGGGAAAAAATTTAATGCGCCAAATGGGGGTCCGTCTTACAGTCTGAATTCAGCTATACGGCAGGGGAGGGGGCGTTGGCAGCTGTGGAGCTTGGTCACAGTAGGTGTTCAGAGGTGTGACACTGCAAGTCCAGGGGGTGTTTGGCGGTACAGCCGCTCCTTCTCTTTCACCCATCCTTCTCTGCCTTTCAAATCTCGCGAGGATGGAAGTGTAGCGGCCCCCGACTTTTGAGAAGATTTTCAGGGGTTAAAAAGTCATCTTATATGCCAGAAAATACAATATAGACAAACATGTTAAAGGTAAAAGTTATAAGACCATCTCCAAGCAGCTTGATGTTCCTGTGACTACAGTTGCACATATTATTCAGAAATTTAAGGTCCATGGGACTGTAACCAATCTCCCTGGACGCGGCCGCAGGAGGAAAATTGATGATAAATATGAATACGGATAATACGAATGGTAACAAAAGAGCCCAGAGGAGATTAAATAGATTAAAGGTGCACTTCAAGCTCAAGGAACATCAGTGTCAGATCGCACCATCCGTTGTATAAGCCAAAGTGGACTTCATGGGAGACGATCAAGGAGGACACCTTTGTTGAAAAAAAATCATTAAAAAAAACAGACTGGAATTTGCCAAACTACATGTTGACAAGCCACAAAGCTTCTGGGAGAATGTCCTATGGACAGATGAGACAAAAATGGAACTTTTGGCAAGGCACATCAGCTCTATGTTCACAGATGGAAAAATGAAGCACATAAAGAAAAGAACACTGTCCCTACTGTGAAACATTGAGGAGGCTCTGTTATCTTCTGGGGCTGCTTTGCTGCATCTGGCACAGGGTGTCTAGAATCTGTGCAGGGTACAATGAAATCTCAAGACTATCAAGGGATTCTAGAGAGATCTGTGCTGCCCAGTGTCAGAAAGCTTTGTCTCAGTTGCAGGTCATGGGTCTTGCAACAGGTTAATGACCCAAAACACACAGCTAAAAACACCCAAGAATGGCTAAGAGGAAAACATTGGACTATTCTGAAGTGGCCTTCTATGAGACCTGACCTAAATCCTATTGAGCATCTTTGGAAAGAGCTGAAACATGCCATTTGGAAAAGGCAACCTTCAAACACAAGACAACTGGAGCAGTTTGCTCTTGAGGAGTGGGCCAAATACCAGTTGAGAGGTGCAGAAGTCTCATTGACAGTTACAGGAATCGTTTGATTGCAGTGATTGCCTCAAAAGGTTGTGCAACAAAATATTAAGTAAAGGGTACCATCATTTCTGTCCAGGCCTATTTCATGAGTTTATTTTTTTTTTTTAATTCTGTGGAAGCATGGTTGAAAAGCAATGTCTGACTTCCATTTGTTAATTTTCATAGATTTTTGATTTATTATTACTTTTGTCAGATTCAAGTTATTTCTGTCACCATTGTGGGCTTTTCTGTCATTAAAAGAGTGGTGCCAACAATTTTGTCCGTGTGTGTATGTTGTGACATTGAAGATAACCTGCCACTTACTTAAAAAAATACATAAATACCTTGTGAAAATCCTTAAGCTCTCCTGATTGTGCCACTGTTTTCTGTTTTGCTATTGCTTGCTCCATTGCAGAAATTTTCACATCTCTTCCTTGTGGTGTGCAACATGTGAAATCTCTGCTTGCAGTCCTACTGGGCGTTTCACCAGAGTCTCCTATGGGGTGTGGGGTTTCTCCCCTCCCTCCAAAACACTGCCAATCACAGCTCAGCTGCTGAGCTGTGATTGGCAGCATCTGGGAGGGAGGAATGAAAGTGCACACCCCCAGAGAAGACTCTGGAGAAACATCCAGATGAACCACAAGCAGAGATTTCACATACTGCGCTTTAGAAGACATGTAAATATCTCTACAATGGATCGACGCAACGCAAAATGAAAAAGAGCTTCAGAATCAGTGGAGCACAGCTTTTTTTTTTTTTACAGAGTATTTAACTCTAAGGCTAAGTGCACACGATCAGGAATAATTGTGTTTTTTTCGCGTTTTTTCCGCTATTTTCCGCGGTTAAACCGCGAACAAAACGCAAGCATTAAGCATTCTATACGTTTTAATTGATTCCGCATGTTTTGTACACATGTTGCGTTTTTTTCCGCGAAAAAAACGCTTAGCGGAAAAAAAAGCAACATGTTCATTAATTTAGCGTAACCGCGGTGATTCCGCCGCCATAGGAATGCATTGAACCGCTTACTTTCCGCATGTGGCTATGCCCACTATGCGCAATGTAAGCGGTTCATGTGCGGATGGTACCCAGGGTCCGGAGGAGAGGAGACTCTCCTCCAGGCCCTGGGTACCATATCCCTGGTAAAACAATAATTAAAATAAAAAATAATGATATTTCTCACCTTCCGGCGGCCCCCGCAGCCTTCCCGCGGCCCACGCAGCCTTCCCGCCTTCAGCGACGCTCCCGGCAACTTCCGGTCCCAAGAGTCCTTTGCGAGAATCACCCAGATGGCGTAGCGGTCTCGCGAGATGCTACGTCATCGGTGTGATTTGTCGCAAAGCACTCCTGGGACCGCGAGTTGCCGGGAGCGTCGCTGAGAGGCGGGAAGGCTGCGGGGGCCGCCGGAAGGTGAGAATATCATTATTTATTATTTTTTTTAT
This sequence comes from Oophaga sylvatica, assembly GCA_033576555.1. Taxonomy (NCBI): domain Eukaryota; kingdom Metazoa; phylum Chordata; class Amphibia; order Anura; family Dendrobatidae; genus Oophaga; species Oophaga sylvatica. The sequence continues at coordinate 444,865,886 of JARQOD010000001.1, read as the reverse complement.
TATTTTTACATTAGATCTTTTTACTATTGATGCGGCATAGGCGGCATCAATAGTAAAAAGTTGGTCACACGTGTCAAACACTATGTGTGACTCGTGTGACCAACCTGTCAATTCTGGCGGGAATCAGCATAAAAAAACGTGCGTATTTCCTGCGGGAGAAGTGCGGGATTGCCGCGGAAATTTCCGCGGCAATTCCGCAACGTGTGAACTTAGCCTAACTCAAAAGCTTTTGACATGTTGAAAAGTGCAATACTCAGTCTCTGTTTCGGATGTCAAATTGGCCACACTCTCTGTGAAAGTTTATGCAGAAGTCTTAAATTTAAAGGTGATGTCCAGTGAAAAGACGTTATCATCTATCCACTGGATAGGGGATAAGTTTACAGATCGATGGGGGTCCGACCGCATCAATCACCAGAACTGGGTTATTTTATCTGCTTTACAATGGAACGGCAGTGCACGTGTTAGATCTCCTCTCCATTCATTCCCTATGGGACTGCAGAGCGAGACTTTTTCCGGCGGTCGAATAGAGTAAAAGTCAGGCATGCACACCGCCGCTCATTTCTAAAACAACCCATTCAAATGACTAAGGACAGCAGCAGTTTCTTGCACAGTCGGGTGACCAGGAGCACCGAATGCAAAGAATACATAGAAAGACATGGCACAAAATCAGAGCTGCGGCCCTTCCATTCTCAGGACCATTGGTGTCCCATTGATAATAATGTGATGGGGATGGTCTAGCAAGACTAAAGGGTATGCCACACTGAACAATATCGCTAACAGGATCGCTAAAAAACGTCACTATTTAGCGATCCCGTTAGCGATGTTGTTCAGTGCGGCAGCTTCCAGCGACGAGCTTCCTGCTGTGATCTCGCTCGTCGCTGGAATCGTTCCTGACCCTATTTTCTCGTCGGCGCTCCCGCTGGGTAAGTATATATCGCTAGTGTGGCACCTTTTCTTAGCGATTTAGCGGTACTTTTGTACCGCTAAAGTCGTTAAGAAGATCGCTAACGGCGATAGCGTCGTTAACTATATCGCTAAATGTGGCCGCACTTAGCGATATAGAAACAATCCCGCTAGCGATCGCATTAGTATGCGTCGTTATCGTGATCGCTAGCGGGATTGTTTAGTGTGGCAGTACCTTTAGGCCTCTTTCACACTTCAGTCGTCTGGCGTCAGTCCCAGTCCGCTAGACGACTGAAAATAACGGATCCGTTGTATCAGGGAGAAAACTGATGCAGCGAATCCGTTTTTAAACGGATCCGTTATGATAAGGGAAAAGAAATTGTGAAGTCTGGAGAGAGAGAGAGATAACGGATTCCGCTGTCGGATTTCGTCAAAAATGGATCCGCCACCCATAGACGTCAATTATAGAAAACTGCGGACGGGACGGATCCGTCATGGTCCGCCATTTCGACGCACACAAAAAAACGTCCCAGTTTCCGTTTTCAAAACACAATGGATGCCAACTTTCTGACGGATCCGTCCTTTGACGGATCAAACGGACTACCATCCGTCAAATTACGTCACTAATGCAATCGAATGGGGAAAAAAACGGATCCGCCAAAAAAAGGCAGATCCGTTTTTTTCACACTTTGGCGGATTTTGACTGACGTCGATAAAGAGGCCTTATGTGTTACTACAAATTATTGCTGTGCATGTAGATATTTTGTGGACAAATGAGCTCATGATCCGTATTAATTAGAGTTGAGCGAAACAGGTTGGTCAGATTCAAAAGTCGCCGACTTTCGCCAAAGTCGAGTTTCGCCGAGCGAAACCCGACCATAGCGTGAGGTCGGCCATGCGGTCGTCGAAACGAGCGCCAAAATCGGATTTCCCAGAATGCTTGCAGGTGCCTTTTTTCAGCCAATGAGCAAGGACATACACTGTGGGCAAGGAGATGACATGTGCAGCGTCCACCACCATCGTAGAGAAGGGCATTGCAGTGATTGGCTTGCTTTGAGGGGCGTCATAGTGTCTATAAAAGCCCTGAACGCCGACCTCCATTTTACTTCTGCTGATCTTAACAGTAGGGAGAGGTTGCTGTTTATCAGTAGGGAGAGAGTTAGGGCTGTAAAAATAGAAGAAGTACTTATGTGCTTGTGCTGATAGCAATTGTGCTGTACAGTTAGGGTGCAGTGACAACCTGGGAGGATTTTCTTGTGTGCAGCAGCGTCCACCACCATCGTAGAGAAGGGCATTGCAGTGATTGGCTTGCTTTGTGTGGCGTCACAGTGGCTATAAAAGCCCTGACCGCTGACCGCCATTTTACTTTTGCCGATCTTAGCGTAGGGAGAGGTTGCTGACGCTGTTTATCAGTAGGGAGAGAGTTAGGCAGGAAAGAAAAGTTATTCTGTGCTTGTGCTGATAGCAATTGTCCTGTACAGTTAGTGTGCAGTGACAGGGGAGGATTTTGTTGTGTGCAGCAGTGCTGGTTATTAGGCTGCCTGCCAGTGACAGGGGAGGATTTTCTTGTGTGCAGCAGCGGTGGTTAATAGGCTGCCTGCTAGCTGTATTGCTGTGTGTACACTGCTGTGCAGACTGCTTTTTACACAGCACTAATACTTTTATTATCTTTTTCTGCACAGTTACAGAGCGTTCATTTTTTCCCACACCGTATAGAGCTGTACGCTCCTCACACACTACCGTGTACCGGCTGGTATCACGGACAAATACATGCTGACTATCTGTGTGTGACTCCGGAAATATATACGGAGATTTACAATTACCCCTAGACTGTATACAGCTGTACGCTTGTGATACAGTACCCTTTTTCTGCTTTTTATATTCTGATGTAATCGATACTGAGCCTGTGAGCGTCTGTGTCTGACTCCGGAAATATATATGGAGATTTACAATTACCCCTAGACTGTATACAGCTGTACGCTTCTGATACAGTACCCTTTTTCTGCTTTTTATATTCTGGTCTAATCCATACTGAGCCTGTGAGCGTCTGTGTGTTACTCCGGAAATATATACAGAGATTTAAAATTACCCCAACACTGTATACAGCTGTACGCTTGTGATACAGTACACTTTTTCTGCTTTTTATATTCTGGTCTAATCCATACTGAGCCTGTGAGCGTCTGTGTGTTACTCCGGAAATATATACGGAGATTTAAAATTACCCCTAGACTGTATACAGCTGTACGCTTGTGATACAGTACACTTTTTCTGCTTTTTATATTCTGGTCTAATCCATACTGAGCCTGTGAGCGTCTGTGTGTTACTCCGGAAATATATACGGAGATTTACAATTATCCCTAGACTGTATACAGCTGTACGCTTCTGATACATTACCCTTTTTCTGCTTTTTATATTCTGAGCGTCTGTGTGTTAATAATAATAATAATCTTTATTTATATAGCGCCAACATATTCCGCAGCGCTTTACAGTTTAACAGTTTCAAAACACAAGTCATAAGTAACAGCGATAACAATACAATAATTAAAGCAAAATAAGATGACCCTGCTCGTGAGAGCTTACAATCTACAATGAGGTGGGGGGGAGATACAAAGTACAGGTGTATATATACAATGGTGCATTTACAATGATGGTCCAGCCATCTTGAGGGAGTGAGGGATGGATGGAGATAGTGAATGGGCTAGACACGCACACTTACACATAGAATGACTTTGATTAGTGAACGTGATAGGCCGCTCTGAACAAATGTGTTTTGAGGGAGCGCCTGAAACCATGCAAATTGTGGATAGTCCTAATTTCTTGGGGTAGAGTATTCCAGAGGATTGGCGCAGGGCGGGAGAAGTCTTGGAGTCGGGAGTGGGAGGTACGGATTAGTGCAGAAGTTAGTCGAAAGTCGTTTGCAGAGTGCAGCAGTCGGTTAGGCCGATAGATAGAAATGAGGGAGGAGATGTAGGGGGGTGCTGCACTGTGGAGAGCTTTGTGGGTGAGAACAAGTACTTTGAATTGGATCCTATAATGAATGGGCAGCCAGTGTAAGGACTGGCGAAGAGCGGACGCGTCCGAGTACCGATTAGCCGGATGGATGACCCTGGCTGTTGCATTAAGGATGGACTGGAGAGGGGATAGTCGAGTAATGGGGAGGCCAAGTAATAGAGCATTGCAGTGGTCCAGGAGTGAGTGGATCAATGCTAAAGTGAGGGTTTTTGTTGTTTCCATGGTGAGAAAAGGGCGGATTCTAGAGATGTTCTTTAGGTGTAGGCGTCAAGAGTGGGCAAGAGATTGTATATGTGTTATGTTTCGGTAACTGAGGAGTGCAGGTAAAAAAGGCAATACACCAGAGCAGTTGGAATCTATGAGATTGCAGTACCCTGACTAACCACCACAACTAGAGGCAGCCGTGGAGCGTTCCTACGTTGGTCCTAGACGCCTCGTCACAGCCTGAGAAACTAACTACAACTAAAGATAGAAATAGGAAAGCTATCTGCCCCGGAGCAGAACCCCAAAGATAATAGAAAGCCCCCAAACAAGTAATGGCGGTTAGACAAGAAGAAATACTGACACAGAAAGAAAATAGTATGAGCAAACGCTGGGGCCCAAACTAACTAAATAGAAAAGGATAGGAAGGGTACTTACTGCAATCCCAGAAAACCCTGAAAAGCACCAACTCTACTAATTTCAAAATCACCTGAGATCACACGACCTCTACCACCTAAATTAGTTCTCTGGTGTAACAAAATCAAAACAGCAGCCACTGAAAAAACTGGAAAAAGCAAAAGTACAAACATCAGTGGCTGAACTAAACTGAGAGGGCAAAAGCCCCCGAAGGGGACCCAGAAAGCCCCCAAAGAAGTGCAGGACAAAATGCAAAAATATAGTACAAAAACAAAAAGAAGAAAATGTCTTATCTGTTAGCAGGAGATGCAGACACGACACAGCAGGCTACAAGGGAAACAGGAATGAAGGATTCAGACCAGAACAATTGATCACCGGCAACCCTGATGGGAAGGTGACTCCCTTATATAAGACCAGTCAGTAACACCTGATTCCCAGTCCTCACAATCTTCACTGAACAGACCAGTACCGCTTGTAACCACCAGAGGGAGTCTCTGCTCAGAACTCATCTCAAACCCATTCACAACAGTACCCCCCCTTGAGGAGGGGTCACCGAACCCTCATTTGAGCAACCAGGTCGGTCAGGATGAGTTCTATGATACGCACGGATGAGTCTCCTAGTATGGATGTCCGAAGCAAACACCCAAGAATTGTCTTCCTGACCATAACCTCTCCTGTTGTGAATGGGTTTGAGATGAGTTCTGAGCAGAGGCTCCCTCTGGTGGTTACAAGCGGTACTAGTGAGGATTGTGAGGACTGGGAATCAGGTGTTACTGATTGGTCTTATTTAAGGGAATCATTTTCCCATCAGGGTTGCCGGTGATCAATTGTTCTGGTCTGAATCCTTCTTTCCAGTTTCCCTTGTAGCCTGCTGTGTCGTGTCTGCATCTCCTGCTATCAGATAAGACAATTTCTTATTTTGTGTTTTTGCTATATTTTTGCATTTGGTCCTGCACTTCTGTGGGGGCCTTCTGGGTCCCCTCCGGGGGCTTTTGCCCTCTCAGTTTAGTTCAGCCACTGTGTTTTGTACTTTTGCTTTTTCCAGTTTTTTTCAGTGGCTGCTGTTTTTGTTACACCAGAGAACTAATTTAGGTGGTAGAGGTCGTGTGATCTCAGGTGATTTTGAAATTAGTAGAGTTGGTGTTTTTCAGGGTTTTCTGGGATTGCAGTAAGTACCCTTCCTGTCCTTTTCTATTTAGATAGTTTGGGCCCCAGCGTTTGCTCATACTATTTTCTTTCTGTGTCAGTATTTCCTCTTGTCTAACCGCCATTACATGTTTGGGGGCTTTCTATTATCTTTGGGGTTCTGCTCCGGGGCAGATAGCTTTCCTATTTCTATCTTTAGGTGTGGTTAGTTTCTCGGGCTGTGACGAGGCGTCTAGGACCAACGTAGGAACGCTCCACGGCTGCCTCTGGTTGCGGTGGTTGGTCAGGGTACTGCAATCTCATAGATTCCAACTGCTCTGGTGTATTTCCTTTTTTGCCTGCACTCCTCAGCTACCGTAACATAACAGTATCACCGGCCTGACAAAAATTGTATTGTACTCACAGAAGGGAAAAAATATTTTGAAGGAAGAAAAGTTGTCAGAGATATTTTTCTGTTTGTTGCATTTTTTTTTTTTTTTTTTCCCTCTGTATCTCTGGGTGCTGGGGAGGATCTTTTCTCCCAATGGAGTTTGCACAGTTGTCTGGCCGTGTGGATCAGCTTGCCACTGAGGTTCAGAGTATTGCTGCATATCTTGCTAGGTTGCCTGTTGTGGAACCTAGGATCCCCATGCCAGATTTGTTTTTAGGGGATCGAGCTAAGTTTCAGAATTTCAAAAATAATTGTAAATTGTTTCTTGCCTTAAAATCTAAGTCCTCAGGAAACGCAGCGCAGCAGGTTCAAATTATCATCTCTCTCCTGCGCGGCGATCCTCAGGATTGGGCTTTTTCCCTGATACCTGGGGATCCTGTTTTGAGTGATGTTGATGCATTTTTTCAGGCTTTGGGGTTATTGTACGATGAGCCTAATGTCACTGATCAAGCTGAAAAAGCCTTGTTGGCATTAAATCAGGGGCCTTATGACGCTGAGTTATACTGTCAGAGATTCCGTAGGTGGGCAGTCCTGACCAAATGGAATGACGACGCTTTGGCGGCCCTTTTCCGGAAGGGTCTGTCGGATAATGTAAAGGATGTTATGGTGGGATTCCCTGTCCCCTCTGGTCTCAATGATTCTATGTCATTGGCGATTCAAATTGACAGACGTTTGCGTGAGCGGAGAAGTATGCGTGGAGTGGTGTTGCCTTGTGAGCCAGCTGCTGAGCCCATGCAGTGTGATGGAGTGGTGTCTGGGGCACAGCGTCATGAGTTTCGAAAGCGCAATGGGTTATGTTTCTACTGTGGTGATGCCTCTCATGCTATTTCAGTCTGCCCTAAGCGGGGAAGACATTTTGCACGCTCAGTTGTCTTGGGTAGTGTTCAGACTAAGTTTTTATTAACTGTCACTCTGATATGCTCTCTGTCCTCATTTTCTGCTCAGGCTTTCGTTGATTCTGGAGCAGCTATTAACCTGATGGATTATGATTTTGCTAAACGTTGTGGGTTTTCCTTGATACCCCTACAGAAGTCTATTCCTTTACTGGGGATCGATTCTACCCCTTTGGCTGAGAATAAACCCCAGTTTTCTACTCAGGTGATAATGAGGGTTGAACCTGATCACCAGGAGTGCTGCAAATTTTTGGTTCTATATAATCTGCATGACATTATAGTGCTGGGTTTCCCTTGGTTACAGTCTCATAATCCTGTTTTGGATTGGAAATCTGTGTCTGTAACCAGTTGGGGCTGCCAATGTGTTAATACCAACACTCCTGTTTTTTCTGCCTCCCCCCAGGCTGAGGATGTTCCTGACTTTTTGTTTGATTTTTCTGATGTGTTTAGCGAAAGTAAATCTGCATCCTTACCTCCCCATAGGAGCTATGACTGCACTATTGAATTAGTGCCAGGTAGTAAATTCCCTAAAGGTCGCCTTTTTAACTTGTCTGTACCTGAACATGACGCTATGCGGTCTTATATCAAGGAATCATTGGAGAAGGGTCATATCAGACCATCCTCTTCACCCTTAGGTGCCGGTTTTTTCTTTGTGGCCAAAAAGATGGTTCATTAAGGCCGTGTATTGATTATCGTCTCTTGAACAATATTACTGTGAAATATCAATACCCGTTACCCTTGATTTCTGACCTGTTTTCCAGGGTGAAAAACGCTACTTGGTTTACCAAGCTTGACCTCAGGGGGGCGTATAACCTTATTCGCATTAAGCACGGGGATGAATGGAAGACGGCATTTAACACCCCTGAAGGGCATTTTGAGTACCTTGTGATGCCCTTTGGGCTCACTAATGCTCCTTCCGTCTTCCAGTCCTTCATGAATGACATTTTCAGGGATTTTGTGGACAAGTTTCTGATTGTTTATTTGGATGATATCTTGATTTTTTCTAATGACTGGGACTCTCATGTGAAACATGTTCGAACTGTATTCCAGATTTTGAGAGAGAATGCTCTGTATGTGAAGGGATCAAAGTGTCTTTTTGGCGTACAGAAGATCTCATTTCTGGGATTCATTTTGTCCCCATCTGTTATTGAAATGGACCCGGTCAAGGTTCAGGCCATCTGTGATTGGGTCCAACCTACTTCATTGAAGGCTCTTCAGAGATTTTTGGGTTTTGCCAATTTTTACCGTAAATTTATTGGTAATTTCTCTGTTATTGTTAAACCATTAACTGATTTGACCAGAAAGGGTTCTGATGTGGTGAATTGGCCTCCTGAGGCAGTCTCTGCGTTTCAGGAACTTAAGCAGAGATTCACTTCTGCTCCTGTTCTACGGCAGCCTGATGTTTCTCTGCCATTTCAGGTGGAGGTTGATGCCTCTGAAATTGGGGCAGGTGCCGTTTTGTCCCAAAAAGATCCAGAGACCTCTAAAAGTAACCCTTGTGCCTTTTTCTCTCGAAAATTTTCTCCTACTGAACGTAATTATGACGTGGGTAATCGGGAGTTATTGGCCATGAAGTGGGCTTTTGAAGAGTGGAGACATTGGCTGGAGGGAGCCAAACATCAGGTGGTGGTCCTTACGGACCATAAGAATCTGGTCTATCTGGAATCTGCCAAGCGACTCAATCCTAGACAGGCCAGGTGGGCCTTGTTTTTCACACGTTTTAATTTTGTGGTTTCCTTTCTTCCTGGCACTAAGAATGTTAAGGCGGATGCCCTCTCGAGGAGTTTCCTTGCGGACTCTCCTGAGCTATCTGATCCCTCTGTTATTTTGAAGGAGGGTGTAGTTCTTTCCGCCATCTCGCCCAATTTGAGACTTGCTCTGGAGGGGTGTCAGGAGGATAGGCCGAGCGCTGCCCTGTTGGAAAATTGTTTGTCCCGGACCAATGGAAAAAGAGTGTGATGTCTGAAATTCATTGTTCCGCATTGGCTGGGCATCCCGGAATTTTTGGTACCAGAGACTTGGTTAGTCGGTCCTTTTGGTGGCCTACCTTGTCTCGCGATGTCAGGGAATTTGTGCAGTCCTGCGGGACTTGCTCTCGCTCCAAGCCTTGCTCTCGCTCTAGTGGTTTGTTGATGCCATTGCCTGTGCCCAAGAGACCATGGACCCATATCTCTATGGATTTCATTTCCGATCTTCCTGTTTCTCAGAGAATGACCACCATCTGGGTAATTTGTGATAGGTTTTCCAAAATGATACATCTTGTGCCATTACCTAAGTTGCCTTCCTCCTCTGAATTGGTGCCGTTGTTCCTTCAGCACGTGGTTCGTTTACACGGCATTCCTGAGAACATTGTGTCTGACAGAGGAGTCCAGTTTGTTTCCAGATTTTGGAGGACTTTTTGTTCTAAACTGGGTGTTCAATTGTCTTTCTCCTCGGCATTTCATCCTCAGACCAATGGTCAAACTGAGAGAACAAACCAGACATTGGAGACTTATCTAAGATGCTTTGTGTCTGCTGATCAGGATGACTGGGTCTCTTTTTTGCCTTTGGCTGAGTTTGCTCTTAATAATAGGGCTAGCTCTGCCACTTTGATGTCTCCGTTTTTCTGTAATTCTGGGTTTCACCCTCGATTTTCTTCAGGACAGACGGAGGCTTCTGTCTGTCCAGGTGTTGACTCTGTTGTTGAGCGTATGCAGCAGATTTGGGACCAGGTAGTGGAGAGGTTGTCCCTCTCTCAGGAGAAGGCCCAGCGGTTTGCTAACCGGCATAGGACTGATGGTCCTCGGTTTAAAGTGGGGGACTTGGTCTGGTTGTCCTCAAAGAATATTCCTATGAGAGTAGCATCTCCTAAATTTAAGCCTAGGTTCATTGGACCTTATAAGATCATGGAGATTATTAATCCTGTTTCTTTTCGTTTGCTTCTTCCAGGGACATTTAAGATCCATAACGTGTTCCACAAGTCCTTGTTGAAGAGGTTTGTTGAGCCAGTGGTTCCTGCTGCTGTGCCTCCTGACCCTGTTTTGGTTGAGGGCAATCTGGAGTATGTGGTTGAGAAAATATTGGATTCTCGTTTTTCTAGACGAAGACTCCAGTATTTGGTTAAATGGAGAGGTTATGGTCAGGAAGATAATTCTTGGGTGTTTGCTTCGGACATCCATGCTAGGAGACTTATCCGTGCGTATCATAGAACTCATCCTGACCGACCTGGTTGCTCAAATGAGGGTTCGGTGACCCTCCTCAAGGGGGGGGTACTGTTGTGAATGGGTTTGAGATGAGTTCTGAGCAGAGGCTCCCTCTGGTGGTTACAAGCGGTACTAGTGAGGATTGTGAGGACTGGGAATCAGGTGTTACTGATTGGTCTTATTTAAGGGAATCATTTTCCCATCAGGGTTGCTGGTGATCAATTGTTCTGGTCTGAATCCTTCTTTCCAGTTTCCCTTGTAGCCTGCTGTGTCGTGTCTGCATCTCCTGCTATCAGATAAGACAATTTCTTATTTTGTGTTTTTGCTATATTTTTGCATTTGGTCCTGCACTTCTGTGGGGGCCTTCTGGGTCCCCTCCGGGGGCTTTTGCCCTCTCAGTTTAGTTCAGCCACTGTGTTTTGTACTTTTGCTTTTTCCAGTTTTTTTCAGTGGCTGCTGTTTTTGTTACACCAGAGAACTAATTTAGGTGGTAGAGGTCGTGTGATCTCAGGTGATTTTGAAATTAGTAGAGTTGGTGTTTTTCAGGGTTTTCTGGGATTGCAGTAAGTACCCTTCCTGTCCTTTTCTATTTAGATAGTTTGGGCCCCAGCGTTTGCTCATACTATTTTCTTTCTGTGTCAGTATTTCCTCTTGTCTAACCGCCATTACATGTTTGGGGGCTTTCTATTATCTTTGGGGTTCTGCTCCGGGGCAGATAGCTTTCCTATTTCTATCTTTAGGTGTGGTTAGTTTCTCGGGCTGTGACGAGGCGTCTAGGACCAACGTAGGAACGCTCCACGGCTGCCTCTGGTTGCGGTGGTTGGTCAGGGTACTGCAATCTCATAGATTCCAACTGCTCTGGTGTATTTCCTTTTTTGCCTGCACTCCTCAGCTACCGTAACATAACACTCTCCACTTAACCAAATACTGGAGTTTCCGTCTAGAAAACGAGAATCTAATATTTTCTCAACCACATACTCCAGATTGCCCTCAACCAAAACAGGGTCAGGAGGCACAGCAGCAGGAACCACTGGCTCAACAAACCTCTTCAACAAGGACTTGTGGAACACGTTATGGATCTTAAATGTCCCTGGAAGAAGCAAACGAAAAGAAACAGGATTAAGAATCTCAATGATCTTATAAGGTCCAATGAACCTAGGCTTAAATTTAGGAGATGCTACTCTCATAGGAATATTCTTTGAGGACAACCAGACCAAGTCCCCCACTTTAAACCGAGGACCATCAGTCCTATGCCGGTTAGCAAACCGCTGGGCCTTCTCCTGAGAGAGGGACAACCTCTCCACTACCTGGTCCCAAATCTGTTGCATACGCTCCACAACAGAGTCAACACCTGGACAGACAGAAGCCTCCGTCTGTCCTGAAGAAAATCGAGGGTGAAACCCAGAATTACAGAAAAACGGAGATATCAAAGTGGCAGAGCTAGCCCTATTATTAAGAGCAAACTCAGCCAAAGGTAAAAAAGAGACCCAGTCATCCTGATCAGCAGACACAAAGCATCTAAGATAAGTCTCCAATGTCTGGTTTGTTCTCTCAGTTTGACCATTGGTCTGAGGATGAAATGCCGAGGAGAAAGACAATTGAACACCCAGTTTAGAACAAAAAGTCCTCCAAAATCTGGAAACAAACTGGACTCCTCTGTCAGACACAATGTTCTCAGGAATGCCGTGTAAACGAACCACGTGCTGAAGGAACAACGGCACCAATTCAGAGGAGGAAGGCAACTTAGGTAATGGCACAAGATGTATCATTTTGGAAAACCTATCACAAATTACCCAGATGGTGGTCATTCTCTGAGAAACAGGAAGGTCGGAAATGAAATCCATAGAGATATGGGTCCATGGTCTCTTGGGCACAGGCAATGGCATCAACAAACCACTAGAGCGAGAGCAAGGCTTGGAGCGAGAGCAAGTCCCGCAGGACTGCACAAATTCCCTGACATCACGAGACAAGGTAGGCCACCAAAAGGACCGACTAACCAAGTCTCTGGTACCAAAAATTCCGGGATGCCCAGCCAATGCGGAATAATGAATCTCAGATATCACACTCTTTTTCCACTGGTCCGGGACAAACAATTTTCCAACAGGGCAGCACTCGGGCCTATCCTCCTGACACCCCTCCAGAGCAAGTCTCAAATTGGGCGAAATGGCGGAAAGAACTACACCCTCTTTCAAAATAACAGAAGGATCAGATAACTCAGGAGAGTCCGCAAGGAAACTCCTCGAGAGGGCATCCGCCTTAACATTCTTAGTGCCAGGAAGAAAGGAAACCACAAAATTAAAACGTGTGAAAAACAAGGCCCACCTGGCCTGTCTAGGATTGAGTCGCTTGGCAGATTCCAGATAGACCAGATTCTTATGGTCCGTAAGGACCACCACCTGATGTTTGGCTCCCTCCAGCCAATGTCTCCACTCTTCAAAAGCCCACTTCATGGCCAATAACTCCCGATTACCCACGTCATAATTACGTTCAGTAGGAGAAAATTTTCGAGAGAAAAAGGCACAAGGATTACTTTTAGAGGTCTCTGGATCTTTTTGGGACAAAACGGCACCTGCCCCAATTTCAGAGGCATCAACCTCCACCTGAAATGGCAGAGAAACATCAGGCTGCCGTAGAACAGGAGCAGAAGTGAATCTCTGCTTAAGTTCCTGAAACGCAGAGACTGCCTCAGGAGGCCAATTCACCACATCAGAACCCTTTCTGGTCAAATCAGTTAATGGTTTAACAATAACCGAGAAATTACCAATAAATTTACGATAAAAATTGGCAAAACCCAAAAATCTCTGAAGAGCCTTTAATGAAGTAGGTTGGACCCAATCACAGATGGCCTGAACCTTGACCGGGTCCATTTCAATAACAGATGGGGACAAAATGAATCCCAGAAATGAGATCCTCTGTACGCCAAAAAGACACTTTGATCCCTTCACATACAGAGCATTCTCTCTCAAAATCTGGAACACAGTTCGAACATGTTTCACATGAGAGTCCCAGTCATTAGAAAAAATCAAGATATCATCCAAATAAACAATCAGAAATTTGTCCACAAAATCCCTGAAAATGTCATTCATGAAGGACTGGAAGACGGAAGGAGCATTAGTGAGCCCAAAGGGCATCACTAGGTACTCAAAATGCCCTTCAGGGGTATTGAATGCCGTCTTCCATTCATCCCCGTGCTTAATGCGAATAAGGTTATACGCCCCCCTGAGGTCAAGCTTGGTAAACCAAGTAGCGTTTTTCACCCTGGAAAACAGGTCAGAAATCAAGGGTAACGGGTATTGATATTTCACAGTAATATTGTTCAAGAGACGATAATCAATACACGGCCTTAATGAACCATCTTTTTTGGCCACAAAGAAAAAACCGGCACCTAAGGGTGAAGAGGATGGTCTGATATGACCCTTCTCCAATGATTCCTTGATATAAGACCGCATAGCGTCATGTTCAGGTACAGACAAGTTAAAAAAGCGACCTTTAGGGAATTTACTACCCGGCACTAATTCAATAGCGCAGTCATAGCTCCTATGGGGAGGCAAGGATGCAGATTTACTTTTGCTAAACACATCAGAAAAATCAATCAAAAAGTCAGGAACATCCTGAGCCTGGGGGGAGGCAGAAAAAACAGGAGTGTTGGTATTAACACATTGGCAGCCCCAACTGGTTACAGACACAGATTTCCAATCCAAAACAGGATTATGAGACTGTAACCAAGGAAAACCCAGCACGATAATGTCATGCAGATTATACAGAACCAAAAATTTGCAGCACTCCTGGTGATCAGGTTCAACCCTCATTATCACCTGAGTAGAAAACTGGGTTTATTCTCAGCCAAAGGGGTAGAATCGATCCCCAGTAGGGAATAGACTTCTGTAGGGGTATCAAGGGAAACCCACAACGTTTAGCAAAATCATAATCCATCAGGTTAATAGCTGCTCCAGAATCAACGAAAGCCTGAGCAGAAAATGAGGACAGAGAGCATAGCAGAGTAACAGTTAATAAAAACTTAGTCTGAACACTACCCAAGACAACTGAGCGTGCAAAACGTCTTCCCCGCTTAGGGCAGACTGAAATAGCATGAGAGGCATCACCACAGTAGAAACATAACCCATTGCTCTTTCGAAACTCATGACGCTGTGCCCCAGACACCACTCTATCACACTGCATGGGTTCAGAAGCTGGTTCACAAGGCAACACCATTCCACGCATACTTCTCCGCTCACGCAAACGTCTGTCAATTTGAATCGCTAATGACATAGAATCATTGAGACCAGAGGGGACAGGGAATCCCACCATAACATCCTTTACATTATCTGACAGACCCTTCCGGAAAAGGGCTGCCAAAGCGTCGTCATTCCATTTGGTCAGGACTGCCCACCTACGGAATCTCTGACAGTATAACTCAGCGTCATAAGGCCCCTGATTTAATGCCAACAAGGCTTTTTCAGCTTGATCAGTGACATTAGGCTCATCGTACAATAACCCCAAAGCCTGAAAAAATGCATCAACATCACTCAAAACAGGATCCCCAGGTGTCAGGGAAAAAGCCCAATCCTGAGGATCGCCGCGCAGGAGAGAGATGATAATTTGAACCTGCTGCGCTGCGTTCCCTGAGGACTTAGATTTTAAGGCAAAAAACAATTTACAATTATTTTTGAAATTCTGAAACTTAGCTCGATCCCCCAAAAACAAATCTGGCATGGGGATCCTAGGTTCCACAACAGGCAACCTAGCAAGATATGCAGCAATACTCTGAACCTCAGTGGCAAGCTGATCCACACGGCCAGACAACCGTGCAAACTCCATTGAGAGAAAAGATCCTCCCAGCACCCAGAGATACAGAGGGAAAAAAAAAATGCAACAAATAGAAAAATATCTCTGACAACTCTGACAACCTTTTTTCTTTCACAATATTTTTTCCCTTCTGTGAGTACCATACAATTTTCAATTTTTAGGCCGGTGATACTGTTCTGTTTCGGTAACTGAGGAGTGCAGGTAAAAAAGGCAATACACCAGAGCAGTTGGAATCTATGAGATTGCAGTACCCTGACTAACCACCACAACTAGAGGCAGCCGTGGAGCGTCCTACGTTGGTCCTAGACGCCTCGTCACAGCCTGAGAAACTAACTACAACTAAAGATAGAAATAGGAAAGCTATCTGCCCCGGAGCAGAACCCCAAAGATAATAGAAAGCCCCCAAACAAGTAATGGCGGTTAGACAAGAAGAAATACTGACACAGAAAGAAAATAGTATGAGCAAACGCTGGGGCCCAAACTAACTAAATAGAAAAGGATAGGAAGGGTACTTACTGCAATCCAGAAAACCCTGAAAAGCACCAACTCTACTAATTTCAAAATCACCTGAGATCACACGACCTCTACCACCTAAATTAGTTCTCTGGTGTAACAAAATCAAAACAGCAGCCACTGAAAAAACTGGAAAAAGCAAAAGTACAAACATCAGTGGCTGAACTAAACTGAGAGGGCAAAAGCCCCCGAAGGGGACCCAGAAAGCCCCCAAAGAAGTGCAGGACAAAATGCAAAAATATAGTACAAAAACAAAAAGAAGAAAATGTCTTATCTGTTAGCAGGAGATGCAGACACGACACAGCAGGCTACAAGGGAAACAGGAATGAAGGATTCAGACCAGAACAATTGATCACCGGCAACCCTGATGGGAAGGTGACTCCCTTATATAAGACCAGTCAGTAACACCTGATTCCCAGTCCTCACAATCTTCACTGAACAGACCAGTACCGCTTGTAACCACCAGAGGGAGTCTCTGCTCAGAACTCATCTCAAACCCATTCACAACAATATGATTCTATAATGTAAAGTGCTGCGGAATATGTTGGCGCTATAGAAATAAAATTATTATTATTATATGGGAGGTGAAGGAGAGATTGGTGTCAAACATAACACCCAGACAGCGAGCCTGCTGCCTGAGTGTTATTATGGTGCCGCCCACGGAGAGGGAAATGTCAATTTTACGGAGGTTAGTAGACGGCGGGAGCAGAAGAAGTTCAGTTTTGGAGAGGTTGAGTTTCAGATAGAGAGCGGACATGATGTTGGAGACAGCGGACAGACAGTCACTGGCGTTCTGTAGTACAGCGGGGGTAAGGTCGGGGGATGACGTGTATAGTTGTGTGTCAACAGCATAAAGATGGTACTGAAAGCCAAATCTGCTGATGGTCTGTCCAATTGGGGCCGTGTAGAGAGAGAAGAGAAGGGGCCAAGGACTGAGCCCTGGGGTACCCCGACAGCGAGAGGAAGAGGAGATGATGTGGAACCAGAGAACGAAACACTGAAGGAGCGGTCAGAAAGATAGGAAGAGAACCAGGAGAGAGCAGTGTCCTTAATGCCTAGTGACTGGAGCCTAGACAGTAGGAGACGGTGGTCAACTGTGTCGAAAGCTGCAGAAAGGTCTAAAAGAATGAGCAGAGAGTGGTCACCATTACTTTTTGCTGTCAGAAGGTCATTGGTCACTTTGATGAGTGCAGTTTCAGTCGAATGTAGGGGGCGGAAGCCGGACTGTGAAGGGTCTAGAAGTGAGTGAGTGGAGAGGTAACGGGTAAGGCCGGAGTAGACTAGGCGCTCCAAAAGTTTAGAGATGAAGGGGAGATTGGAGACTGATCTGTAGTAGTTTGTGCAGGAAGGGTCGAGAGCGGGTTTCTTTAGTAATGAAGTAACGATGGAGTGTTTGAAGGAAGATGGGAAAATGCCAGAGGAGAGTGAGAGATTAAAGATTGTAGTTAGTTGAGTTGTGACAACTGGAGAGAGAGACTTGAGGAGATGTGAGGGAATGGGGTCGGTAGTGCATGTAGTCGGATGAGAGGAGTCTGGAGACTTATTCTTCTGTGATGGGATCAAATGTGGAAAGTGAACCATGGGAAATGCAGGGAGGGATGGGAGTCACAGCACTTGGTGGTTGAGAGCAGATTTCCTGATGGATAGTATCTATTTTTTCTATAAAGTGGGAGGCCAGGTCGTCAGCACAAATATCTGTGATACGGGATTGTGTTTTTGGCCTGAGGAGGGAGTGAAAAGTGTCAAAAAGTTTCTTGGGGTTGTTGGCTAGTGAGGAAATCAGGGTGGTGAAGTAGGTCTATTTGGCGAGGTGAAGGGCAGCGTTATAAGTTCTTAGCATAAATTTAAAGTGGATGAAGTCTTCGGGTGTGTGGGCTTTTCTCCAAAGGCGTTCAGCACTCTTAGAGCATCGCTGAAGAAGTTGAGTTTGCAATGTGAGTCAGGGCTGTTTTACTGTGTGTTTGGAAGTTCTGAGGGTGAGCGGCACTACTTGGTCAAGGGTGCTTCTAAGAGTGTCATTGTAGTGATGAACAGCCAGATCAGGACAGGAAAAAGAGGAGATTGGGGACCGTGATGAGTGTAGGGAGTCAGAAAGTGTCTGAGGGTTAATGGCTTGTAGATTTCTGAATGTGTGGTAGGTAGGAGTGCGCTGGGGTGGTCGAGGATTTGTGAGCGTGAAGGAGAGAATGTTGTGGTCAGAGAGTGGAAGCAGTGAGTTATTTAGGTGTGAGATTGAACAGAGCCGGACAAAGACAAGGTCAAGGGTGTTACCATCCTTGTGTGTCTCAGAGGTTGAAAGCAGTGAGAGGCCTAGAGAAGTGGTTAGTGATAGAAGCTGAGATGCAGATGTGGAAGTAGGGCTGTTAATGGGGATGTTGAAGTCTCCAAGGATAAGGGTTGGTAGTTCTAAGGACATGAAGTGCGGCAGCCAGGCTGATAAGTGGTCAAGGAACTGGGTGGGAGAGCCTGGGGGCCGATATATGACCCCTACTCTGAGGGAGAGGGGACGGAAGAGCCTGATGGTGTGGACCTCAAAAGAAGGGAATGAGAGTGATGGAATTGGGGGGACGACCTGGAAAGTGCATTGTGGGGACAAGAGTATGCCGACTCCACCACCATGTCTGTTTGTGGGTCTCGGGGAATGGGAGAACTGTAAGCCACCATAGGAAATGGCAGCAGGGGAGACAGTGTCAGAATCCTGAATCCAGGTTTCGTTGAGGGCCAACAGATGAAGAGAGTTGGTCAGAAAGTAGTTGTGCTACTAGTTGTGTTACTCCAGAAATATATACCGAGATTTAAAATTACCCCAACACTATATACACCTGGTATCTTCTGATACAGTGCCCTTTTTCTGCTTTTTATATTCTGGTCTAATCCATACTGAGCCTGTGAGCGTCTGTGTTTTACTCTCGAAATATAGACGGAGATTTAGAATT
Organism: Oophaga sylvatica; assembly: GCA_033576555.1. Lineage (NCBI taxonomy): Eukaryota > Metazoa > Chordata > Amphibia > Anura > Dendrobatidae > Oophaga > Oophaga sylvatica. The sequence goes on along the minus strand of JARQOD010000001.1, from coordinate 444,847,447 downwards.
TTCCCCTTCACCGTATACAGCTGTACTCTTCTGATACAGTACCATATATCTGCTGGTATTTTGGATACATTTTCCCAAACAGGAAGTATGATGGAAGAGGCCGCGGACGTGGGCGTGGGGGGCCAGCTAGTACTGATGGTGGTGGTGATGCATCTGCTGGCAGTGCCAAAAGCACACTAGCACCTAAGGCAGGAGGTGTTGAGCCTGCGTCATCATGTGGCTCCAGAAGGCCGGGAAGGCTCCCTTTTCTGGGAGTAGGTAAACCGCTTTAGGAGCATTATAAATGTGGCCCATCATACACTGGAGCATCATATACGGGGCCCATTATACACTGGAGCATTATAAATGGGGCCCATTATATATGGAGCATTATATAGGCCCATCATACACTGGAGCATCATCCAATGGGGCCCATCATACACCATAGCATTATAAATGGGGCCCATCATACACTGGAGCATCATCCATGGGGCCCATCATATACTGGAGCATCATATGGGGCCCATTATATATGGAGCATTATATAGGCCCATCATACACTGGAGCATCATCCATGGGGCCCATCATTCACTGGAGCATTATAAATGGGGCCCATCGTACACTGGAGCATCATCCATGTGGCCCATCATATACTGGAGCATCATATGGGGCCCATTAAATATGGAGCATTATATAGGCCCATCATACACTGGAGCATCATCCATGGGGCCCATCATTCACTGGAGCATTATAAATGGGGCCCATCATACACTGGAGCATTATCCATGGGGCCCAACATATACTGGAGCATCATATGGGGCCCATTATATATGGAGCATTATATAGGCCCATCATACACTGGAGCATCATCCATGGGGCCCATCACACACTGGAGCATCATATGGGGTTCATTATTTATGGGGCATCATATAGGGTATGGAGCATCATATGGAGCACATATGGGGCCCATCATATACTGTATGGAGCTTTATATGCGACTCATTATAATCTATGGAGCAATATGTGGGGCTCATTATACTCTATGGGGACCGTCCTATACTGTATGGCACATTATATGGGGACCATCATATACTGTAGCATTATGTCGAGCTCATCATATACTGTATGGAACATTATATGGGACCAATTATTCTGTATGGAGCAATATATGAGGCTCATTATTCTGTATGGCGCACTATGTGGTGGCCATAATACTGTATGTAGGAATATACTGTCCGGTTTTTGAGCTATTGTAGAATTTAAAATAGATATCACTCATGTAATGTAAGAAGTGAAGTATTTGGCATTGTACTATACCTATATTTCTGTGACGTATCGGAGCATCATGAATTGTGCTATGTGTTAAAGGGGCCCAATGACACTCTTTCGCCCGGGGCACACGAAAACCTGGAGCCAGCCCTGCCCCCCCACAACTTTAGCCAAATAACCCCCAGTTTCCAATGTGTTACTATTATTATAAAGTAAATTAAGGTTGCCAAGCTTAACCCCTTACTGCCATCGGACGTACTATCCCGTCCATGGTACCTGGGCCCGTATGACCGGGGACGGGATAGTACGTCATAGGCGATCAGCTGCGCTCCTGAGGGGAGCGCAGCTAATCGCCGCCGGGTGTCAGCTGATTATCACAGCTGACACCCATGACTGTGTGTCAGGAGCGGTCACGGACCGCTCCCGGCACATTAACCCCTAGCACACCGCGATCAAACATGATCGCGGTGTACTGGGGGCACAGGGGAGGATCGCGCAGGGTGGGGGCTCCCTGCGCGCCCCCCTGAGACCCTCAGAGCAGCGCGATGTGATCGCGCTGTTCTGAGGGCTTCCTCCCTCCCAGGACCCGGATCCAAGATGGCGCCGGGGTCCTGGAGGGAGGCGGCTACCTCAGTGCCTGCCGAGAGCAGGCACTGAGAAGCCTGCATCTATGCCTGTGCGATCGCTGGTGTGACAGAGTGCTGTGCACACTGCCACACCAGCGATCTGATAAAATACTGTGATGTCCCACCCTGGGACAAAGTAAAAAAGTTAAAAAAGTAAAAATAAACATGTGTAAAAAAAAAATCCAAAATAAATAAAAAAAAAAAAAAATATTCCCCAATAAATTCACTTCTTCCTGTAAAATAAAAAAAAAAAACAATAAAAGTACACATATTTGGTATCGCCGCGTCCGTAACGACCCCCCCTATAAAATTGTCCCACTAGTTAACCCCTTTAGTGAACCCCTTAAAAAAAAAAAAAAAAAAACGAAGCAAAAAATCAATGCTTTATCATCATACCGCCGAACAAAAAGTGGAATAACACGCGATCAAAAAGACCGATATAAAAATACATGGTACCGCTGAAAACGTCATCTTGTCCCGCAAAAAACGAGCCGTCATAAAGCATCATCAGCGAAAAAATAAAAAAGTTATAGCTCGCAGAATAAAGCGATGCAAAAATAATTATTTTTTATATAAAATTGTTTTTATTCTATAAAAGCGCCAAAACATGAAAAAATGATATAAATGAGGTATCGCCATAATCGTACTGACCCGAAGAATAAAACTGCTTTATCAATTTTACCACACGCGGAACGGTAATAAACGCCTCCCCCAAAAGAAATTCATGAATTGCTGATTTTTGTTCATTCTAACCTCCCAAAAATCGAAATAAAAAGCGATCAAAAAACGTCACGTGCTCGAAAATAGTACCAATAAAAACGTCAACTCGTCCCGCAAAAAATAAGACCTCACATGACTCTGTGGGCCAAAATATGCAAAAATTATAGCTCTCAAAATGTGATGATGCAAAAACTATTTTTGCAATAAAAAGCGTCTTTTAGCGTGACAGCTGCCAATCATAAAAACCCGCTATAAATAGTAAATCAAACCCCCCTTTATCACCCCCTTAGTAAGGGAAAAATAATAAAATTAAAAAAAAGTATTTATTTCCATTTTCCCATTAGGGTTAGGGTTAGGGTTGCGGCTAAAGTTAGGGTTAGGGTTGGCGCTAAAGTTAGGATTAGGGTTAGGGTTGGGATTAGGGGTGTGTTAGGGTTAGGTTTGTGGTTAGGGTTGGGACTAGGGTTAGGGGTGTGTTGGGGTTAGAGTTGGAGTTAGAATTGGGGGGTTTCCGCTGTTTAGGCACATCAGGGGCTCTCCAAATGTGACATGGCGTCTGATCTCAATTCCAGCCAATTCTGCGTTGAAAAAGTCAAACGGTGCTCCTTCACTTCTCAGCTCTGCCATGCGTCCAAACAGTAGTTTATCCCCACATATGGGGTATCAGCGTACTCTGGACCCCAAGAGTTATTGTGCAATTTGTCCTATTTCTTCTGCTACCCTTGGGAAAATAAAAAACTGGGGGCGAAAATATCATTTTTGTACAAAAAAAAATATTTTTTTGTTTTTATGGCTGTACATTATAAACTTCTGTGAAGCACTTGGGGCTTCATAGCGCTCACCACACATCTAGATAAGTTCCTTGTGGGGTCTATTTTCCAAAATGGGGTCACTTGTTGGGGATTTCCACTGTTTAGGCGCATCAGGGGCTCTCCAAATGCGACATGACGCCCCCAGACCATTCCATCAAAGTCTGCAATCCAAAACGTCACTACTTCCCTTCCGAGCCCCAACGTGTACCCATACAGTAGTTTTCTCCCACATATTGGATATCAGCGTACTCAGGACAAATTGGACAACATCTTTTGGGGTCCAATTTCTCCTGTTACCCTTGTAAAAATAAAATATTGGGGCAAAAAAATCATTTTTGCAAAAAAAAAAAGGATTTTTTATTTTTACGGCTGTGCGTTATAAACTTCTGTGAAGCACTTCGGGGTTCAAAGTGCTCACCACACATCTAGACAAGTTCCTTGTGGGGTCTATTTTCCAAAATGGGGTCACTTGTGGGGGGTTTCCACTGTTTAGGCGCATCAGGGGCTCTCCAAATGCGACATGACGCCCCCAGACCATTCCATCAAAGTCTGCAATCCAAAACGTCACTACTTCCCTTCCGAGCCCTGACGTGCGCCCATACAGTAGTTTTCTCCCACATATTGGGTATCAGCGTACTCAGGACAAATTGGACAACAACTTTTGGGGTCCAATTTCTCCTGTTACCCTTGTGAAAATAAAATATTGGGGGCGAAAAAATCATTTTTGTAAAAAAAAAAGAGATTTTTTATTTTTACGGCTGTACCTTAGAAACTTCTGTGAAGCACTTCGGGGTTCAAAGTGCTCACCACACATCTAGATAAGTTCCTTGTGGGGTCTATTTGCCAAAATGGGGTCACTTGTGGGGGGTTTCCACTGTATAGGTGCATCAGGGGCTCTCCAAATGTGACATGACGCCCCAGACCATTCCATCAAAGTCTGCAATCCAAAACGTCACTACTTCCCTTCCGAGCCCTGACGTGCGCCCATACAGTAGTTTTCTCCCACATATTGGGTATCAGCGTACTCAGGACAAATTGGACAACAACTTTTGGGTTCCAATTTCTTCTGTTACCCTTGTGAAAATAAAATATTGGGGACGAAAAAATCATTTTTGTAAAAAAAAAAAGGATTTTTTATTTTACGGCTGTACGTTATAAACTTTAGTGAAACACCTGGGGTTAAAAGTTCTCACCACACATCTAGATAAGTTCCTTGAGGGGTCTAGTTTCCAAAATGGCATCATTTATGGGGGTTTCCACTGTTTAGGCAGATCAGGAGCTCTCCAAACACGACATGGCGTCCAGCCAATTCTGCGTTGAAAAAGTCAGACGGCACTCCTTCCCTTCCAAACTCTGCCATGCACCCAAACAGTGGTTTACCCCCACATATGGGGTATCAGCGCACTCAGGACAAATTGCACAATAACTTTTGGAGTCTTGTTACCCTTGGAAAAATAAAAATTGGGGTGAAAAGATAATTTTTGTGGAAAAAATATGATTTTTAAATTTTACGGCTCTACGTTATAAACTTGTGTGAAGCACTTGGGGGTTAAAATTGCTCACCAAAGATCTAGAAAAGTTCCTTAGGGGGTCTAGTTTCCAAAATGGGGTCATTTGTGGGGGGTTTCCACTGTTTAGGCACATCAGGGGCTCTCCAAATGCAACATGGCATCCAATCTCAATTCCAGCCAATTTTGGTTGGAAAAAGTCAAATGGTGCTCCTTCCATTCCGAGCTCTGCCGTGCGCCCAAACAGTGGTTCCCACCCACATATGGGGTATCAGCGTACTCAGGACAAATTGTACAACAACTTATGTGGTCCAATTTCTCCTGTTACCCTTGAGAAAATAAAAAATTAGTGACTAAAAGATAATTTTTGTGGGAAAAAAATAGGATTTTTTATTTTCATGCCCGGGCATTATAAACTTGTGTGAAGCACTTGGGGGTTCAAAGTGCTCACCAAAGATCTAGATAAGTTCCTTAGGGGTATAGTTTCCAAAATGGGGTCACGTGTGGGGGGTTTCCACTGTTTAGGCTCATCTGGGGCACTGCAAACGGAACATGACCCCCATCAACGTCTGCATTCCAAAACGTTACTACTTCCTTTCCAAGCCCTGCCGTGCACCCAAACAGTTCCCCCCCCCCACATATGGGGTATCAGCGTACTCAGGACAAATTGGACAACAACTTTTGGGGTCCAATTTCCTTGGGAAAATTCAAAAATTTGGGACTAAAAAATCATTTTTGTGGAAAATTGTTTTTTTTTTTTTTCACACCAGGCATTATAAGCTTTTGTGAAACACTTGGGAGTTCAAAGTGCTCACAACAGATCTAGATAAGTACCTTAGGGGGTCTAGTTTCCAAAATGGTGTCACTTGTGGGGGTTTCCACTGTTTAGGCGCATCAGGGGCTCTCCAAACACGACATGGCGTCCAATCTCAATTCCAGCCAATTTTAGTTTGAAAAAGTCAAACGGCGCTCCTTCCCTTACGAGCTCTGCCGTGTGCCCAAACAGTGGTTTTCCCCACATATTGGGTATTGGCGTACTCAGGAGAAATTGCATAACAACCTTATTTGTCCATTTTCTCCTTTTACCCTTGTGAAAATAAAAAAAAAGTTTGTAAAAGATCATTTTTGTGGCTAAAAAGTTAAATATTCATTTTTTCCTTCCACGTTGCTTTAGTTCCTGTGAAGCACCTGAAGGGTTAATAATCTTCTTGAATGTGGTTTTGAGTACCTTGAGGGGTGCAGTTTTTAGAATGGTGTCACTTTTGGGTATTTTCTGCCATATAGACCCCTCAAAGTGACTTCAAATGAGAGGTGGTCCCTAAAAAAAATGGCTTTGTAAATTTTGTTGTAAAAATGAGAAATCGCTGGTCAACTTTTAACCCTTATAACTTCCTAACAAAAAAAAATTTTGGTTCCAAAATTGTGCTGATGTAAAGTAGACATGTGGGAAATGTTATTTCTTAACTATTTTATGTGACATATTTCTCTGTTTTAAGGGAATAAAAATTCAAAGTTTGAAAATTGCAAAATTTTAAAAATTTTCGCCATATTTGCATTTTTTTCAAAAATAAACGCAAGTTATATCGAAGAAATTTTACTTCTAACGTGAAGTACAATATGTCACGAGAAAACAATCTCAGAATCGCGAAGATCCGTTGAAGCGTTCCAGAGTTATAACCTCATAAAGAGACAGTGGTCAGAATTGTAAAAATTGGCCCGGTCATTAACGTGCAAACCACCCTTGGGGGTGAAGGGGTTAAGTAATAAGAATTGATGTCATTGGCATTGAAATGGGCACTGTAGGTGTATTTACTGTCCTCCACTCACTGCCGACTGTTATTCCCCATTGACTTGCATTAGGTTTCGTGTTTCAGTCGGACCTCCGCTTTTCCCGATAGTCGGCCGATTTCGTTCGACTCGACTTTTGAGAAAGTCGGGTGTCACGAAACCCGACTCAACCCTCCAAAAGGCAAAGTCGCTCATCTCTAATATTAATAGATTTTCCTCAGACTCCCTTTCCGTCGTTACCTTGCTGTGGACAGCCAAGATCTGTACCATCGGCCATTACGGAGAATATTTTCTTATGGACACTCATTCAAATATAGATATTTTTTTTCTTTCCTAATTAAACCAGCATTATTGCAATTTACTGTTTATTTTACCTCTTGGCTAACGGCAGCAGCAGAGTTAAGCCAACAAATGAAGGTAAAACTTTGGAGTGGCTGTAGGAGGCGACGTGAGTAAATGGCGCTCCGTGCTCTCCTGTAACAAATTAGATTAGAATGCGCAATTGTTTCGCCACCTGTTCCATTCGATGGTGTTATTAACTTTGTCTTGTGTTTTATGATTAACCAGAAATTTTCTCCTATTAGCCCAACTATTGTGAAGCAATTTACCTGGAGGAAAAAAACATATTAACTTCATAAAGTTCATCAAAAATCAGCATGTTCCTGAATACTAAAAGCTTTCTTCTAACAGGCGAGAATTCAGCATGCTACTGACGTATCACGATGGATACATAGAGATACAGATATTAGACAGATAGAAATAAGGAACACAGACAAATAAATAGATAGACGTGATGTAGGAAGATATTCTATGAAAATTGTGCCACCCATTTGTCTCCTTCACATTAACTTAGTAACACGCCGGGTCATCGGTCCTCGTATTTTCCTAGTAAAACAGTTTCTATCAGTTTTTCGCACCGGGGACTTTAAGCTCGCAATCGAATTATTAACTGCAGAAAGTGATTGAAATTCCCTCTCAAGTCAGTATATGAATTTTAATAACCATTTGGCACAATCTATTTTAAAAGTAACAATCTGATAACATTCTGTGAAGTTACTTATTTCTTCGTGAAAACTCTTGCTGCTCGAGAGAAGTTTTGAGTTCAATATGCTACAATTGGCAATCAGCTTTGTCTTTGCCAACTGGCACTACACTTCAGGATCACAGCTGTTTCCAGAAAGAGAGAGAAGGAGAGACATCTTTTCTTTTTCTCTTTTGCTTTTTTTTTGCAACAGAATTCTCACTATTGGAGTTTTCTTATATGAAAGTTTCCAACTGTGACACATTCGTAGCTGACACGACATAGGTGATCTGTCACGTAGGCTTGATTCACAGTGGTAGAAAACCCAAGTATATGCTGCAAAACACACGACCAACAAAAAGAAAGACACGCATCCACCTGTCAAATGGTTATTTTGTGGGAATGAGAGTTTCAAAGATGCAACGTCCAATATAGAGGATGTGGCGTAGGAAAATCGTAAGTGCCTCTCGCATTTTTTGCACATAATACCAATCTAATGATCCCAAGAAATAACTCTCACATTTGATGAAGGTTACAGTACCTGTGACGAAGGAAAAGGTCTGTGTTATTTACCTTTCCTGGCTCCAGCATCGGGCTCTCCATCTTGCTTCTGCTCCAGCCTGGTTCATTTGCCCTGCTGCATGTTGTGTTACCTGGCATGAACCTCTAAAGCTGTACAGACAGGCGCAAGCAGCTGAGTGTTTAGTTAGTTGGGTGAAACACACTACTGAGGATTGTACATCGCTCCATTCTGCTTCTCCAAGGTGCCTCATGACATAGTCAGCTCTGCTACATAGCTAGGTCATGCTACATCGCTCCTCTTTGCTAATCGCAGTAGTCGTGTGATAAACTCAACTCTGCTATATAGCTAAGCTCTGCTCCACTGCTCCACTCTGTTAATACCTCAAGTGTTCTGATATACACAGCTCTGCTACATTCTTGGGCTCTGCTATACCACTTTGCATTGCTAATCTCTGGAGTCTTCTGAGATACCCAGCTCTGCTACATAGTTCAGCACTTCTCCATTCTGCTTATCCCTCCGGCATCCTGAGATACCTAGCCTTGCTACATAGCTAAGCTCCGCAATACCACAAAAATCTGCTAATCCCTCAAGTATTCTGATATACCCAGCTCTGCAAACTAGTTAAAAACTGCGCTATTCTGCTTATCCCTCACACCTAATGATGTACCTAGCCTTGCTACATAGTTAAGCTTCGCTATACCACTTAACTCTTCTGATCCCTCAAATATTCTGATATACCCAGCTCTGCTACATAGCTGGGCTTTGCTATACTACAATCTGCTAATCCCTTGAGCATCCTCACATACCTAGCCTTGCAACATAGCCAAGCTCTGCTACACCACTCAACTCTGCAGATCCCTCGAGTCTCCTGACACACCCAGTTATGCTACTTTGCTGGGCTCTGCTACTCCACTCCAACTCTTTTAATCCATGGTGTCTCTTGAGATAACTAGTTCTACTACATTGCTGGTTGCTAAGCTTCCGGTGGGTCTACTCCGCTACATCACTGAGCTCTGCTGCATTGTTCAAAATTGCTGACAATCTCTGCATTAAGCCTCTTCACATGCTCAGCTGAGCTTAATCGCTAAACCTTAGGTCAGGACCTTGTCAATCCCACACAGTTGTCAATCACATTCTACCAGTATCTACCCCCTTTTGATAAGGAGACATGGGCCATATAAATTCTTTCAGAGCTATCAAAAAGCTGCTAGCAACAACTACCCACCTTTTATGAAGACATCTGGATCGTAAAGTTCTCACATAGCTGTTTAGGTCCAGTCTGCAAACCTATTCCTGTCACGAATCATTAAGGGATTTGTGACAGCTCTGTGTCTGCTGGAATTTAAATGTAGTTTTTTTTTTCTTTCGGTCCAGCAATAGTTAATATCAGTCTCTTGCTGGCAGCTTCTTTTAGGCTGGTCAGCTGGTGTTGGTTGGTAACCACTCTCACCTCCCTTTAAATAGTCACATGACCCTTCAGCTGATCTTTGGTTATAGAGTTACTTCTATGCAGACCAGCTAGGTGTGTGGAGTTCACTGTGACTGTGGTATTACCACTTTTGGAGTCCTGTTTACCTTGTGCCTTTTGCTCTGCTACTGTGGAGTGTAGCAGCAGATTCTGAGCTGAGTTGTATCCTTTCTATGAGTCCCTTGTTTGTCTCTTTCCCTGTATTATATTAACTGCAGTGGCAAGGTTAACGTCCTTGCAGGCCAGTGCACTAGCCAGGGTTAGTAGAGGAGACAGCCAGAGACTAGGCACGTGACAGCGGCAGTGGAAAGGGTCCACTTAGGCCGTTAGGGGGAGCTTAGGGACTGACACTGGTTGGTGTCAGGAGGTGTCCCATCCCTCGCTCCCTACCGTTAGGGCCTTCCTCTCCCTTTATTTCGTTGTACCTATATGTTGTGCTGTCTGCCAGACGAACCCGTGTGCGGACGTGACATTATAACCGACCTGCACCATTTTCTTGAGTCGCTATGGCTCAAGCTGAAGCTTTTGCACTCCTGATTCAGACCCTCGCAGATGAGTTTTACTGAGTTACGGTCACAGGTGGTGCAGCTGTTTCATCATATGTCTGGGTTCCTGATCTCAGCTCATGCCCAGGCTTCACCGGAACCCAAATTATCTCTCCCCTACAGGTTCTTTGGAGGGAGAGATGCATTTATGATTTACAGGGAAGCTGCGTCGCTAACGAGATCGCTGCTGCGTCATAAAATCGGTGACTCTTTAGCGATCTCGTTAGCGATCTCGCTTAGTGTGACAGTACCTTAACAGCAGATTCTGAGCTGAATTGTATCCTATCAGTCCCTTGTTTGTCTCTTTCCCTGTGTTATATTACCTGTAGTGGCAAGGATAGCATCCTTGCCGGCCAGTGCACTAGCCAGGGTTAGTAGAGGAGGCAGCCAGGAAATAGGCACGTGACAGTAGTGAGGGGAAGCACCCGCATAGTGCGTTAGGAAGAGCTTAAGGTACTGCCACACTAAGCTATCCCGCTAGCGATCTCGTTAGCGTTGCATACTAATGAGATCGCTAGCGGATTGTTTCTATATCGCTAAATGCGGCCACATTTAGCGATATAGTTAACGACGCTATCGCCGTTAGCGATCTTCTTAACGACTTTAGCGGTACAAAAGTACCGCTAAATCGCTAAGAAAAGGTGCCACACAGCGATTAGATACTTACCCAGCGGGAGCGCCAGCGATGAAATAGGGTCCGGAACGATTCCAGCGACGAGCGAGATCACAGCAGGAAGCTCGTCGCTGGAAGCTGCCGCACTGAACAACATCGCTAACGGGATCGCTAAATAGTGGCGTTTTTTAGCGATCCCGTTAGCGATATTGTTTAGTGTGGCATACCCTTTAGAGACAGACACAGGTTGGTGTCAGAAGGTGTCCCATCCCCCTCTCCCTACCATTAGGGCTTCCTCTCCATTTCTCATTCTGTTGTTCCTATGTGTTGTGCCGTCCGCCAGACATACCTGTGTGCAGACGTGACAATTGCTAAGAAGACACCCAGACGTAAATGCCACCACAGCTGGAATAACTTAGGTAGCCTATCTGTACCCACCTCAAGGATGTCTAAACCTTACCAAAACACAAACTTCCAACCAATGCCCGCCTTCAACTAATACAAGTCTAGACCTCTTATGTGCTGCTTTCTTGAATATGCAAGATTATTATTTTCTTCCTCCGAGTGCAAGAAAGAAACAAAAATGGAGCGTGACACATAATAATATGCACAAAGATGTGGTTTATCACAAGCCCTCCCTGTAGGGGGAGGTTTTCTTAAAAAAAAAACTTTCCACATCCCTCTCTAAATAGCCACACCAAGAGTCTGGGGTGGATGGCAGACAATATTGGTCCATGTCTCCCTTTGGATTGCTGATCCAACGGCCACTGAGAGCCACAGTCTGCATCTGTTCACCCAGTGAAGGGCAAACCAAAGGTTGCAAGGCGGTGAGAAACCCAATGTCCACCACACTCTGCTACATCTCAAAGAGCAACATCCTATAAGGGTTTAACATGCTAATAAGTGTTTATTTTCCCACCTCCCTCATGCTAGAAAAATTTTCAAGCCTTCTGTATGCCACCATAGTTGGCCAGATAAAGGGCTACTATCCTCTGTCCATATCTTACACTTATATATCCATCTCAGCTGGCAAGATAAAATGCTACCAACCTCTATAACTTGTAGATGCCCATAGCAGTAAAGATCATGGACTATCAACCTCTTGTAACTTCTGGACCTTGAATTTACTGCTACAGCTGGAAAGATAAAGGACTACAAGCTATCCACATCTGTACCTTGTAGATGCCTCCAAAGCTGGTTAAATAAATGGCTACAAAGCTGTACCCACCTCCCGACCATTTATCTGTCACCACGGATAGCAAGATAATGGGCTACAAACCTGTACCCACCTCCTGACTTTGTAGATGCCTACCAAGCTAGCAGGATAAAAGGTTACCAACCTCTAGTGACCTCTGGACCTTGTATTTGTCACAACAGCTGACAAGATAAAGTGCTACCAGTCTTTAGCCACGTCTCGACCTTGTAGATACCACCACAGCTGGCAAGATAAAGGGCTATCAACCTTTACCCACTCTTTAAGATTTCCAAACCTTGAGGATCTCACCACAGCTGGCATGGCACAGGTTACCATCCTCTAAGGTACTGCCACACTACACAATCCCGCTAGCGATCTCGTTAGCGTCGCATACTAATGAGATCGCTAGCGGGATTGTTTCTATATCGCTAGTAGCTACCTATTTTAGCGATGTCGTTAGGACGCTATCGCGGTTAGCGATCTCCTTAGTTGTTCCTATGTGTTGTGCCGTCCGCCAGACATACCTGTGTGCAGACGTGACAATTGCTAAGAAGACACCCAGACGTAAATGCCACCACAGCTGGAATAACTTAGGTAGCCTATCTGTACCCACCTCAAGGATGTCTAAACCTTACCAAAACACAAACTTCCAACCAATGCCGCCTTCAACTAATACAAGTCTAGACCTCTTATGTGCTGCTTTCTTGAATATGCAAGATTATTATTTTCTTCCTCCGAGTGCAAGAAAGAAACAAAAATGGAGCGTGACACATAATAATATGCACAAAGATGTGGTTTATCACAAGCCCTCCTGTAGGGGGAGGTTTTCTTAAAAAAAAACTTTCCACATCCCTCTCTAAATAGCCACACCAGAGTCTGGGTGGATGGCAGACAATATTGGTCCATGTCTCCCTTTGGATTGCTGATCCAACGACCACTGAGAGCCACAGTCTGCATCTGTTCACCCAGTGAAGGGCAAACCAAAGGTTGCAAGGCGGTGAAAACCCAATGTCCACCACACTCTGCTACATCTCAAAGAGCAACATCCTATAAGGGTTTAACATGCTAATAAGTGTTTATTTCCACCTCCCTCATGCTAGAAAAATTTTCAAGCCTTCTGTATGCCACCATAGTTGGCCAGATAAAGGGCTACTATCCTCTGTCCATATCTTACACTTATATACCATCTCAGCTGGCAAGATAAAATGCTACCAACCTCTATAACGTGTAGATGCCCATAGCAGTAAAGATCATGGACTATCAACCTCTTGTAACTTCTGGACCTTGAATTTACTGCTACAGCTGGAAAGATAAAGGACTACAAGCTATCCACATCTGTACCTTGTAGATGCCTCCAAAGCTGGTTAAATAAATGGCTACAAAGCTGTACCACCTCCCGACCATTTATCTGTCACCACGGATAGCAAGATAATGGCTACAAACCTGTACCCACTCCTGACTTTGTAGATGCCTACCAAGCTAGCAGGATAAAAGGTTACCAACCTCTAGTGACCTCTGGACCTTGTATTTGTCACAACAGCTAACAAGATAAAGTGCTACCAGTCTTTAGCCACGTCTCGACCTTGTAGATACCACCACAGCTGGCAAGATAAAGGGCTATCAACCTTTACCCACTCTTTAAGATTTCCAAACCTTGAGGATCTCACCACAGCTGGCATGGCACAGGTTACCATCCTCTAAGGTACTGCCACACTACACAATCCCGCTAGCGATCTCGTTAGCGTCGCATACTAATGAGATCGCTAGCGGGATTGTTTCTATATCGCTAGTAGCTACCTATTTTAGCGATGTCGTTAGGACGCTATCGCGGTTAGCGATCTCCTTAGTTGTTCCTATGTGTTGTGCCGTCCGCCAGACAACCTGTGTGCAGACGTGACAATTGCTAAGAAGACACCAGACGTAAATGCCACCACAGCTGGAATAACTTAGGTAGCCTATCTGTACCCACCTCAAGGATGTCTAAACCTTACCAAACACAAACTTCCAACCAATGCCGCCTTCAACTAATACAAGTCTAGACCTCTTATGTGCTGCTTTCTTGAATATGCAAGAT
>JARQOD010000001.1:444783306-444828306 GCA_033576555.1 Oophaga sylvatica | reverse complement strand
GCAGCCAGAGTCCGCTACACCGGCCCAGATGGTGGAAAGAGTAGTAATGGATCGGTTTGTGCACTCCCTGCCAAAGCCCCTGCAGACCTGGGTTGCCCAGGGTGATCCCCGGAATGCTGATGATCTGGTCGGACTGGTCGAGAGGTACCAGGGGATGGAAGGAGCAGTGGGGAAGCAGCCCATTACGTACTGGCGGCCCCCACAGGGGGCAGAGTCCCAAAAAGGGGTGGAGCGCCCAAGGTCAAAATGGCGGGGGGAGGTGGTGCCCAAGGTCACTGCGGGTGATATTATTTGTTGGAGGTGCCGTGAGCCAGGACACATAGCTGCCCGGTGTCCCCAGACTACCGAGCAGATGGACTGCAGCATAGGACACCGTATTTCATGGTATGCATATCCAGCCTGCAGTGGAAACCCGTTCCCCAATCAGGGTCCTCAAGTCTGTCCCGTGAAGGTGAACGGTGAAGCAGTAACGGCGCTGCTAGACTCTGGGAGCTTAGTGACCTTGATTAGGGCCACTTTTCCTCTCAACATATTACCAGGGAAAAAAGTTGGTGTTCAATGCATACATGGTGATGTAAAGGACTACCCTATGGCCAGAGTGGACATTGAAACGACGCATGGCACTGAGTCCCATGAAGTAGGCGTCGTTCGGGACTTGGTGCGTCCTATAATTATAGGCCGAGATTTCTGTCTGTTTTGGGATCTGTGGAGAAAGGGTTCTGAGGTCCCTAGCGAGAATGGGGAACCAGTAAACCCTAATAAACTACTGCCACACTCAGAAGGGGCGGAGTCCCAAACTTGAGTCGATGAGGAGAAAAGAGGGGGCAGCGGATGAGCCGAGGAACTGTTGCCGGGTTCAGGGTTTGAACAGCGTATGTCGCGAATGGTGTACTGACTTTACATCTGACCGGGGGGCACTGAACTGTTCTCTAATAGTGAATGGAGACTGTGTGAGTGGACTTCTAGACTCAGGAAGCCAGGTGACTCTGCTGAGCGACACACTCCCTGTCTATCTGATTCCCGGAAAGAAGTTAGAAGTCCCTTGTGTTCATGGGGTCACTAGGGAGTATCCGGTATCCAGGGTAATTATTGAAACGTCCACTATTATTTCTACCCTTGATGTCCCTGTAGTCCCAGACTTACCCTATCCTATAATAATAGGCCAGGATTGTAAACGGTTTTGGGAGGTGTGGGACGAAGCACTGGCTGATTGCTCAGAAGGGAACCAGAATGACCCTAAGAGAAGCCCATTCCTGCAGGAGGCTGTAGTGGTTGCTGATAGGGTGGTGGGTAAAACAGAGGTAGCCACCCCTAAAGTCAAAGATACCCAGTGCCTGGTGGCCGTAAGAAAGTGTGGCTCAGACCAAAGAGAGGACTTTGGGGTGACTAAATATGGGACCGCAGAAAACTGGGTAGCTCCAGGAATAGGGGCCGACACCTGGTTAAGTGGGGACTTGCTGTTCCAAGATGACAGGGGGAGTGGGAATGACTCATATGCAGACTGTAACTTAACCGCAAGTGAAAGCGAGTGCAGCAAGGTAGAGTCGGGTACAAGTAGCAGATCTCCTCCTCACCGCAAGGGCTGCAGGAAGGCCAGACAGCCTATACGCTCTAAGAAGAGAAATAAGGGGGAAAAGATGGTGCCACATGTACTGGATAAAAGAGAGCAAGTCCATGAGATGGAGCTGCTTATAGAGACAGTTGGGCGAGAAAGGATACGGAGACAAGGGATTGAGCAACGAGTGGAGGACCTGGAGAAGGAAGCCTCTAAAGTCCAAGGTCAACTGTCAGCGTGCCAGACGGCGAACAAAATCCTACTGAAAGATATGGAGATGCTCAGAGAGGCCCAGGAGAAGAATCACCAGGAACTTCTACGGAGAGAGGATGAGCACCACTGCTGGACAGAGGAGCAAGAGAAAATTCTCAAAGAACTCCAAATAGAGAAGGAAGCTAATGCCCAGCTCAGGAAATCCACGACAGTCCGGGAAACCGAACGGTTGCGCTCTCCTGGTCCGAGCGTACGGGAGGAGAGTGAACTGGAGAGGCTGACCAAAGAAGGGGCCTCAACAGAGGAAGAAAGTCAGCAAGGGAACCGCCACCCAGATGGCCACACCCGGGAAGTCACAATGAAGCTGGAGGCTGACCTAAGGGATATGCCACTACAATGCCTCCGCGAGAAGCAGAGACGTCGGGAGTCAACAAGAAAACCTCCAAGTCGGAGGAGGTTGGTGGAAAACCTTGGGAAGATCCGGATGCTCCTGGAGGTGCACCAGGGAAGAATAGAGCAGCTAAGAATTGAGGAGGAGCAGATCAACAGACAGCTGCAAGAGTTGGGGGAAAACAGGCAGCCACCTTCAACCCGTAATATAGAGAGGCGCAGAAGTTCGCTTCAGAGTGAAAGTCATCGAAGTGGAACTAAGACAGGACATAGATGGCCTGAAATGAGAGGTAGAGGCAGTGACACCTCAATTAGCTCAGGACTCAGTGACCTAAGCCAAACTGTGACAGACCAGTTAATTGTGGAGACGACTGAAAAGAGTTTCTAGTCGGTGAATGAAATGTGCCAAGCCTACGGCTTTAGGCAGAGGGGGGAGATATGTAGCGATAGTAAGACTTCACTATACCTTTGTATGGGGTTTGAGGACCTGTGATGAGGTCACTGCCATGTGACCTGTCATGTGCTCTGTGTTAGCTGAATGTCTGGTATATATAAATGAGCCTAATGCTGACCACAGGTGTGAGTGGCTGGAGGCGTGGAAACTTCCAGTGTGGGAGTTCTGAGGAGACCTCCAGTGTGTGTGCTGAAGAGACTACTCAGTTAGAGTACCAGGATGTTATAGCTGTTTTTTGTTACTTTGTGCCAGAGAAGGCTGTTTTGTTTTCTGTTTGACTGCAAGTTTATGAAGTCTTAATAAACTTGCTTAAAGAACCAAGAAGAGTCGCCCTCCTGCTTACCTCCGGTCGCACACAAGCGAGACCACATCCCTACACCCCTTTCAATGAGGGGCCTCTGGATTCTCAACACTGAACCTCACCAGAAAACGACATATGGTGAGGACGCCTCAATCCACCAGAGTTCTGATCCTCAAGTTTACGGCGAATGCAGCCCAATGGAGGTGACAATAACGTAGACTCCGGAGGCGCAACAAATCTCCAGAGCGCCGACCTGTGGAATGAGTTGTGTACATGCATTACTGGGGGTAACTCCAGCTGGAAAGTCCCCAAGCCGAGAATGGCTGACACCTGATACGGCCCGATCACTCTAGAACTCCAGGTCCCAGTAGTACACTTCCACCTGATGTTTTTGTTGGACACCCACACGTACTCGTTCACACACAGGCCGGGCCTGAACATTTATTTCCATGCATACATTTTCCACAAGATGGTGAACACTTTGAGGAACCGAAAACAGGCGTCCCCGTGTCACCAAACTCACACACCCACTACGCACAGAGGGATCCACCACCCTCCCCTGACCCTTTCTCCTAAGAGGACTCCGACATTCAGAGTTAACTTGTGAGGGATGTCTTTTTCTTGACCACCATACATGGTGATGGCAGCGCCCTCAGCACTTTACAAGGTACCTCCGCACAGGTCAGCAAATTGACCTGTTTACTGATAAACTCCTCCAGCCGTACAGTGCTTTGAGAAAGGCCAAGGTGTGGTACAAAAAGCTGGCCGTGCACATCGTACAGATGGCAATGCTCAACGCTTTACTGCTGTCACGATGTGAAGGCCACATCGATACATCGTACCTTCAGTTCCAGGAGGTAGTGATTAAGGCCCTGATATTTTGCACTCAGGAAGGAGCAGGCCCCAGTACTCCTGGAACTGAAGGTGCTCGTATCGTACCAGGTCAGCATTTCCCGGGGGAGGTCCTGCAAACTGGAAAAAAAGGTAAGTCGCAAAAAAGGTGCCGAGTGTGTTACAAAAAGGGAGTACGCATGGATGCCATTTATCAATACGACACCTGCCCCGAAAAACATGGCCTGTGTATGAAAGAATGCTTCAAACTGGACCACACCTCTATGCACTACTAATTTACTTAAATTTACCTAACAGGAAACAGTAGATTAGTTCCAAAAAGGGGGCACTTGTTGGGCATTGCCACTGTTTAGGCACATCAGGGTCTCTGCAAACGGAACATGACATTCCATCAAAGTCTGCATTCCAAAACATTACTACTTCCCTTCCGAGCCCCAATATGTGCCCAAAAAGTAGTTTTCTCCCATATATGGGGTACCACCATACCCAAGACAAATTGGACAACAACATTTGGGGTCTAATTTCTCCTGTTACCCTTGGGAAAATAAAAAATTAGGGGCTAAAAAATCATTTTTCGTGTAATTTTTTTTTATTTTAGTGAAACACTTGGGGGTTCAAAGTTCTCATTACACACCTAGATAAGTTTCTTAGGGGGTCTTAAATATATACAAAAGGATTGTACAAGCTGGCATCAATAGATGTAAACATTAATGTTCATATTATATAGAAACGAATATTGCCTTAATGGAAACCCCCAATATAACAGTAGAACAGGTAAAAAAATACACTTAACCACAAGACATGAGAATGTAGATAATACAATAACATGGACTAGTGACACACATGTCCAAAGATAAAAGTATTTAAATAGGGCATCTCCACAAGCTCCCTCTGCTGTGGTATTGTATCTCGCTGTGCACCCTATGTATGCTCTTACTGCTTGTACTGAGAACATTTTTGTATTTTCTCTGTGGCGATTTCTTGTTCACCCATATACAAGTGCATTTTTCAGGGCTTGAATTTTTATTGCCCTTGGTACCTCTTTGCTCTTCAGTGAAGCAAGCAGTGCTTACCTTTGTGGGCATGGTCACTGCGTTTATTACAACAGTATAGTGTTCTGATATCGACACTCTGGGATATTTATTCCCAGGTGTTTTAGTGCACGATCGCTATTATTTAAATACTTTTATCTTTTGGTTTGAAAAAGTCAAACGGCGCTCCTTCCCTTCCAGGCTCTGCCATGCGCCCAAACAGTGATCCCCCTCACATATGGGGTATCAGCATACTCTGGACAAATTGGACAACAACTTTTGGGGTCCAATTTCTCCAGTTACCCTTGGGAAAATAAAAATTGGGGACTAAAAGATCATGTTTGTGGAAAATATATGATTTTTTATTTTCTTGTTCGGGCGTTATAAACTTTAGTGAAACACTTGGGGTTCAAAGTTCTCACCACACATCTAGATAAGTTCCTTGGGGGGTCTAGTTTCCAAAATGGGGTCACTTGTGGGGGGTTTCCACTGCAAACGCGGCAGGGCATCCGATCTCAATTCCAGCCAATTTTGGTTTGAAAAAGTCAAACGGCGCTCCTTCCATTCCGAGCCCTGCCGTGCACCCAAACAGTGGTTTTTCCCCACATGTGGGGTATCAACATACTCAGGAGAAATTGCACAACAACTTTATCTGTCCATTTTCTCCTTTTACTCTTGTGAAAATAAAAAATTGTTGCTACATCATTTTTGTGACTGTTGCTTCTGCTCCTGTGAAACACCTGAAGGGTTAATAAACTTCTTGAATGTGGTTTTGAGCACCTTGAGGGGTGCAGTTTTTAGAAGGGTGTCACTTTTGGGTAGTTTCTACCATATAGACCCCTCAAAGTGACTTCAAATGTGAGGTGGTCTGTAAAAAATGGTTTTGTAAATTTTGTTGTAAAAATGAGAAATCGCTGGTCAACTTTTAACCCTTATAACTTCTTAACAAAAAAAATTTTTGTTTCCAAAATTGTGCTGATGTAAAGTAGACATGTGGGAAATGTTATTTATTTACTATTTTGTGTGACATATTTCTCTGTTTTAAGGGCATAAAAATTCAAAGTTTGAAAATTACAAAATTTTCCACATTTTCACCATGATGTACAATAATAAATTATATTGTGGTACCGTGTTAGCCAAAAAACGGAAAAGTATTCACATCGATTTTTCTGGTTTGGACGGAAAAGTATTCACATCGATTTTTCTGGTAGGATTTATGACTCACTACATGGACACTATTCACACTTCCAGCAGAAGGACTTCAGATAACTAAGAACATCATTCCCACTGCCTCTCCATTTGTAAGAAAATGCTAATTCGATTTCCTTTGCTTATCTTTAAGAGGCATCACACCTCCCACCAAATGTCTTAAGCCCCCGTCTCACACAGCGATCTCGCTAGCGAGATCGCTGCTGAGTCACTAGTTTTGTGACGCAGCAGCGATCTCGCTGTGTGTGACATTCAGCGACGATCAGCCCCCCTGCTGGGTATCGCTGATCGTCGCTGAATGTCCTGGACATTTTTTTGATCGCTGGTCTCCCGCTGACAGGCACGCATCGCTGCGTGTGACAGGCGGGAGACCAGCGATCCGCTGGTAACCAAGGTACACAGCGGGTTTCCAGGCGCGGGGCTGTGCCTAGAAACCAGCTGTGTACCTTGGATACCAGCGCCCTGATGCAGGGAGCTGGTAACCAAGGTACACAGCGGGTTTCCAGGCACCGCGCAGCGCCTGGAAACCCGACGTGTACCTTGGTTACCAGCTCCCTGCATCAGGGCGCTGGTATCCAACGTACACTGCATGTAACTAAGCGATGTTACCCGCAGTGTCGCTGTCCCAGATCGCTGCCTGAGCTGCCTGTTTGGCAGCTCAGCAGCGATCATGTAGCGATACACCAGTGATCCTGACAAGTGCATATCGTTGTCGGGATCGCTGGTGTATCGCTATGTGAGACCCAGGCCTTACTGTAGTAACCCTTAAATGTTGTGCCTTTTTTTCATTAAGCTATTTGTAATCCTGCCTACAGAAGGAGCCTGTGTGCTCTGAAAGCTTGCGAACATATAATTTTCTGGTTAGCCAATAAAGGTATCACTCTAAGAATACTCTTGTCATCTTTGGACGGAAAAGTATTCACATCCACATTTTCACCAAATTTCCATTTTTTACACAAACGCAAGTTATATCAAAGAAATTTTACCACTAACGTGAAGTGCAATATGTCACGAAAAAACAGTCTCAGAATCGCCAAGATCCGTAAGTTTTCCAGAGTTATTACTTCATAAAGGTACAGTAGTCAGAATTGTAAAAATTGGCCCAGTCATTAACGTGCAAACCACCCTTGGGGGTAAAGGGGTTAATGAATACCTTAATGTGATTCTTAATGTTTACCCTTTAACAACCAGGGGTATTTCAGTTTTTGAATTTCTGATTTTTGCTCCCCTTGTTCCGAGCTATAACTTTTTTATTTTTCTGTCAATATGACCAAGTGAGGGCTTGTTTTTTTGTGGAACAAGTTGTTCATGTCAGCGAGGGGGAAGGACCCGCATAGAGCATTAGGGGAGTGCATTGACAGGCTCAGGTTTGAGCTCAGGTAGTGACCATCCCTCATTCGCTATTGTTAGGGCCTTTTTCTCATCTTTTCCATCCCGTTTGTGAGTTTTGCCGTCCGCTGACCGACCACTCGTTGGGTCATATCACACCGTGACATTATCACCAACCATCACATTTTTTCCAGTGAGCTATGGCTCTAATGCAAGCCTTTGCCCAACTGATCCTGACCCTTACTGATGAGCTAACAGCTGCAGTGTCAGGTGACGCAGCAGCTGCATTTGTCGGGGTTCTGGTTCTCGGCTCAGGTGCAGGCTCAACCAGAACCCAAAATATCTCTAACTGACCGTTTCTCTGGAGGGAGAGATAAGTTTGTAGTAGTTGAAGAAGGCTGCAAGCTGTATTTCTTGCTTTGCCCTCGAAATTCAGGGAGTGAGGAACAGCAGGTGGGGATTATAGTCTCCCTTCTTAAGGGTGATCCCCAATCCTGTGCTTCCTCCCTGCCGACCGAATCACCATCTTTGCAGTTGGTGGACACGTTTTTTGTGGCATTGGCACTGGTGTATGGGGATCCTGATGGCATCTGCCTGGCTGAGTCTCGACTCCGTAAGATCAAGCAGGGGGGCCGGCCGGCTGAGGAGTACTGCTCAGAGTTTAGGAGGTGGGCCACTGACATGCAGTGGAATGACCCTGCCCTTAGGAACCATTTTTGTCATTGTCTGTCACGTAGGCTACAGGATACTCTGGTACAGTACGCTTCTCCCAGGTCGTTGGAAGCTGCCATGTCCCTCGCTATCTGGGTGGATAGACGCCTCAGGGAGAGGCATACACCAATTCTGCCCTGTTGTCCTTTCTAGGGAGGAGGACACATCGATGCAGACAGACGAACCTATGCAGGTGGGTGGAGTTTCATCACAAACAGGGTTGCCTGCGGTTCTCCGTGGTATGGGAGCATGTTTCTACTATGGGCAGACTGGTCATTTCATCAATGTCTGCCCAGCTCACGCCAAAGTACCTACACTATCTCAAAAGCCGCGTCCCCCTGGTCGGATGGAGGGAGGCAACCAGGGTGTATATATTTCCTCCATCTTCTCATCTCAGTGAACCACCCCCGCTGAAGTTGTGGTTGGCGGTGTAACTGAGACTGTACCGGTGCTTGTGGACAGTGGAGCGGGAGTCAATTTGGTGGATGCTCGCTTTGTTCAAACCCATGGCCTGATGGGTAGGACACTAGCGAGACCTCTAAGCGATCAGGCCATTGACTCTGTCCCACTCAGCCAAGGGAGGGTTACCCAAGTTATAGATAATATACACCTGCGTATAGGAACTTGTCATGAAGAGTCCCTACGCCATTGGAGATTATGCCAACTCCCATCGTTTTAGGCCTTGGCTGAAAAAACACAACCCAGTCATAGATTGGTGGTCCAGGGAAGTAGTCAGCTGGGACCAATCGTGTAAGGACTGCTGCCCGGGAGCTACAATCTCTGCCATATTTCTGCAACCTACCCCTTCTTCGGTGGGGGGGCAGCAGAGGTGCTGCCAGGGAGTAGGGGCAAGACTCAACCCTCTTGTACTCGACCACCAGTAGGTGGTCGCTACATTGGGCTCTGCTGTCGCCTCTTCTGAGCATCTGCCCAAGTAGCGTTTTCCGGAGGCCTCTCTGATTTTTGAAGACAGTACCGCAAGCTGAGGTACCTCGCGCAGAGAGGGATTTGAAGAGTGGGATGCTGGTATAAAAGTTATCCGTGTAGATGTGATAACTTTTATCCAGCAGTGGGTGCACCAAATCCCACACAATTTTCCACTCATTTCCAGGACAGGGGGGCATTCAGGGGGTTCAATCCGGGTGTCTTTCCCTTCGTAAACTCTAAACCTGTGGGTGCACAGTTTAATTCCATACCTGGCCCTCTTGCTGGGCAGGTACTGACGGAATCTGAATCTTCCCTTAAAATGAATTTAGGACTCATCCACGCAGATGTCCCTTTGGAGCACGTACACTTCAGCAAACTTTTTGTTGAAGTGTTTGATGACCAGCCGAACTTTGAACAGACAGTCAAAGTTGGGGTAATCTCGTAGGGGACACTGTGCATTATCGGTATAATGCAGGAATTTGTGGATGGCCTCAAAAAGTGTCCAGGCCATGACCATTCGGAACACTGGAGTGTTGTATAAAACATCAACACTCCAATATTGCCGAAGTTCTGGCTTCTTCAGGATTCCCATGTGAAGGTTAACAAAAATCCTCAGAGGAAAAAGACTGAAAAAGTCTAGTTCTGTGAGGCCGGTGGTGTCAAACTTGATTCCTGATTCTGCCACAAAATCAGGAATCAGTGACTCATAATTTTTTTGGGGAAAAGTCCATATGGGGTCCGTTATGGGGTGCGCTGGTTCATCTTCTGGAATAGGAGGCGCTGCTTCATCTTCTGTCCTGGGACATCTGCGTGGTGGTTCAGCAGGACCTGAGGAGGAAGAGGACGACGAATCTGAGAAATAAAGAAATGTGGGATCCTCTCCCTGCTCTCAGTGTCGGAGGCAAGGAAAGCATAGGCCTCCTCCACTGAATAGCGTTGTCGGGAAGGGCGGGACAACATTTTTTTTACGAATATGGTGATTGTGACAGTATTTTATTTTTAACTGTTTGTGTGTGGGGGATAGTGGTTGGTGTAAACTTATTTGTCTGAAAAGAAAAAGCTAATAGAAAAAAAGCAACCAGGGAGAAAAAAATTTCTGTGAAAAGAAAAGTGTAAAACAGCAGGCACGAGCTCTGATGAGTGAACTGCGTCGCTTATCAAAGTTCTACGGCTGCTGGATGTGCGCACGGAGGTGGTGAAGAAATGTGTCTTGTGACGTTCCACACTGTCTGTGGATGGGGATTACTCGCTTTGCTGGTCTTGGAGGTAAACACTGGCACACTCAGGGTTAAAACAACAGTCCATTTGGTTTATTACAGCAGCCATTACACCAAATACAGTCTCTTCCTGACCCCCGGTCAGTACCACACGGATGCCTGTCCTTTACCTGTTGATGTCGGCCACACAGGTTCCCGGAGGCCTCTTAGCTTCAGAGGTATCCAGTAAAGATCAAAACACATTCTCTTTCTCATAAATACTTATGACGGCATGAACTCAGTCTTTCTCTGACCCCGGTCAGCATACCACAGACTCCTGTCTGTCACCTGTTGTATCAGTCATGGTTTTCAAGACCGTCCATTCCTCTGGCTCAGACTCGCCAGCACTGCTTCCCCAGTCTGTGCAACGTCCAGCCTGGAAACATGAGAGCTCTGTCCAGACTGACAAGACTCCCAACACACTCTCAACACTCTCTCTCCATGTGCCAACTCCTTCCTTACATACCTGTAACCACTCCGACAGGTGAGGTATGGATCACATGGTCTGATCACATGCTCATGACCTCATCACAGGTCCTCAAAATTCACAACCACAAGTGGACGGTGTATGTGTGGTTATCAAGTCCCACCCAGCTCTCCGACTAACCCTGTAAGCCACCCTAGTAAAATAAACATAACTCTTGTGGGACTACAAGTCACAGAACAACATTACAGGCTTACAGCGCAGAGGACCTCTGCGACACATACCTGCCATTCACAACAATGCCAGGGACTGTTTTACCATCCAAATCACGCCTCCATGCATATCTTGAGGAGCACATACAGCGCGCCCTAGCTGCAGCATTGGTCACTACATCACAGTAAAACAACCGACATGAGCTCTGATGAGTGAATTGCATTACTTATCAAAGTTTGGTGGCTGCTGGATGGACACACGGGGTGGCGCAAAAGGAGGGTGATAAAGAAAAGTGGAAAACAGCGAGCACAAGCTCTGATGAGTGAACTGGGTCACTAATCAAAGCTTGGCGGCTGCTGGATGTGCGCCTGGGGGTGGCACAAAGAGGGGTGGAAAACAACAGGCACAAGTGCTGATCCGTGAACTGCGTCACCAATCAACGCTCAGCGGCTGCTGAATGTGCGCACAAAGTTGGCGCAAATGGGGGTGGAGGGGATAAAAAGAGGAGGCAGAGGGGGATTGGGGTGGATGAAGAGAGATCGGGCAGGGATCAGAACACTTACAGTTGTCTCTCTTATT
The DNA here is from genome assembly GCA_033576555.1 of Oophaga sylvatica. Classification (NCBI taxonomy): domain Eukaryota; kingdom Metazoa; phylum Chordata; class Amphibia; order Anura; family Dendrobatidae; genus Oophaga; species Oophaga sylvatica. Next base: position 444,816,862 of record JARQOD010000001.1, on the reverse strand, counting down.
TCTTGTCTTCTTCTCTGTTCTTTGTTCAGCAGGGATTGTGGAGTCACAGGCTTCTGTGGCACCACAAGGCCCAGCACAGTAGCAGATTCTGTAGCGTGACCGCTCTGCAGGAATACTCAGCTCATGTGAAGACCTGCAGCGCTGTCACAGACAGGTCACAGAGCGGTCATACCGCCGCTCTGACCTGTCATTGGTGTGATTCATGATGACAACGATCACACTAATCAGAGCTGGCCCTGGTGAAGCTGGTGTTGCTAGGCACTGGCATAGGATCGGTGCTCTTACAGCTCCGATCCTAGTCAGGTCTCCGGCAGGGCACAGTGCGGTCACACCGCAGCTATGACTAGTGATTGGCGCAATCGATATAATCATTGATCACACCAATCAGCGGCTCCAGGCCATGCTTGGCATTGCAGTGCTCTTACAGCTCTGATCCTAGGCAGGGCACAGCGCAGTCACACGGCGGCTGTGCCCTGCGATCGAAGTGATCGGTGATCGCGCCAATCACAGTAATTTTCGGCAATGCCTGGCGTTGCCAGGCATCAGCCTAGAATCGGTGCTCGATCCTAGGCTGGGACATCAGTGTTTCAGGCAATCTGATTGGCTGAAAAACTGAGAAATACTGCAATTGTCTTTTCAGAATTGAATAGCCAATCACAGCGATCGTGGGTGCGGGAGTGCGGCGACACCCCCCAGGATGATGGCACCATCTACCCACAGGTAAGATGGCGTGGGAATTTTAATGTGATCACTGCGACTTCGGTCGCAGTGTCGCATTAAAGAAGTGACGTAATATTCCGTCCATGGTCAAACAGTCCCAGGTCACATGGACAAAATATTACGTCGGATGTCAGAAAGGGGTTAAATAACCGCACGTGCCGTAGAGCTGATTCAGCAGCAAATCTGACAGACTCAATTCGCACACAAGATTTTGCTTTTTTTTTTATTCTAGTGCTTAGAGATGTTAATTACGGTAATTCTGAAAACCGCTATTTATCAAGTGTTTTGGCATTTTTTTCCGATATTTATAGGGTACTTTACATATATTGTTTTTTTCTTAAAAATGGCAAAAAAAAAAAGTGAATGGGCTCTTAAAGTAACAAGGAACCGTAAGTTTCTTTCCTAGAGAACAATTGCACCTGGGAAATTAAAAGACGGATTTTGGTAAGACCTTACCTGTAAAATCCTTTTCAGCGAAGGAAGGAAGGGAGACACAGTCATTATTAGTGGGTAGGCGGAGCCCACACAGGATAGAACACCTCAGATTAAAAAAGTGTTGACCGGCCCCTCCAGCTTGGGCTCCTCCTACTCCAGCTCTCCAGTCCGTACACAAGCTAAGGAAGAGCAAATATCACCAGCGGAGCAACATAACCCCTTCTGAAAGGCTTCAGAGAAAAAAACAAGAAGACAGGTTATGCATATAACAGAAAAAAAACCACACAGTCCCAGGTACTACTCACTGAACCTGACCACTGCGATGAGCTGGCAATGCTGGAACAGAGCCTTATCGCGCCGACCTCAGCCCAGATAATCGCTATCAGAGAAGGGTCACGCCGCATCTGAAAACACAACAACACACTTCTGCCATGGGAGGGAGCTGTGTCTCCCTTCCTTCCTTCGCTGAAAAGGATTTTACAGGTAAGGTCTTACCAAAATCCGTCTTTCAGCAGCAGATGGAAGGAAGGGAGACACAGTCATTACTAGTGGGAAGTCCCAAAGCAGTCCAGAAATTAAGGTGGGAAAAAACCAACAGAGGCAGATTCCCAACAACTTAGATAAATGCGCAACTAGCGCTAAATACAAGTCAACGAGAACTTTAAACTACAGCCTCCTGCAGGACCCTACGTCCTAAGGCCGCATCAGCGGAAGCACTGACGTCCACCTTATAAAATTTTGTAAACGTGTGGACGGAGCGCCAGGTCGCCGCCCTGCAGAGCTGAGCTGCCGAAGCCCCTTGATGGAAGGCCCACGATGAACCCACAGCCCTCGTGGAGTGAGCTCGAATCTTAATCGGACAAGGTTCGCCCTTAAGTCGGTAAGCCTCTAAAATGGCCGACCGAATCCAACGAGCTATAGAGTCCTTGGAAGCTCGTTGACCACGCCGACGACCTGCTGGAATCACAAACAGAGAATCCGACTTCCGAAAACTTTGAGTAATAGACAAATAGAACTTCAAGGCCCGCACTAAATCCAATGTGTGCAAGGCCCGTTCCTTCGCATTCCTCGGCTCCGGACAGAGCGAGGGCAACACAATATCCTGGTTAACATTAAATTGTGACACCACCTTAGGTAGAAAGTCGCCCCGTGTGCGAAGCACTACGCGATCCGGGTGGGACTCCAGAAAAGGAGGCGAGCAAGAAAGAGCCGCCAACTCAGAAACCCTTCTCAAAGAAGTGACCGCCACTAGGAAGGCAACCTTCCAAGAGAGCAAAGAAAGGCTAACAGAGTCCATAGGCTCAAAAGGCCCATGTTGAAGAGCCTCCAAGACAAGATTGAGCCGCCAAGGAGACACAAGCGCCTTCCGCGGCGGAAACTGACGGGTTACTCCGCGAAAAAAGGAACGAACAGCCCTACGCGAGGCGATAGCCTTCCGAAACAGCAAGGACAGAGCAGAAACCTGACCCTTCAGAGTGCTAACTGCCAAACCCTTGTCCAGCCCGTACTGCAAAAAAGCCAACAAATTGGGAATGGAAAAAATCCTCGGGTTCCTTGAAGAACCCGAACACCACGAAAAGAAGCCTTCCCAAGTCTTGTGATAAATCCTAGTAGTAGCTGGACCTCTGGCAGCTAGCAGAGTGGCAATGACTTCGGCTGAAAAACCTTGACGGGTCAAGATTTCGGTCTCAAGAGCCACGCCGTCAAACGCAGAGACTTCAGGTCCGGATGACGAACGGGCCCTTGGGTTAACAGGTCCGGGCGAAGAGGGAGTGGAAATGGAGGCGCTGCCAGAAGCGACACCAGCATCGAGAACCACGTCCTCCTTGGCCAATCTGGGGCTACCAACATAGCCGGGACTCTCTCCAGTCTGATCCGACGCAACACCAGAGGAAGTAAGGATATCGGCGGGAACACATAGATTAGCTCGAATTGGTCCCACGGAGCCACCAGAGCATCCACCGCCACAGCCTTCGGGTCCTTGTACCTGGACATGAACGTCGGTAACTTGGCATTGAACCTGGATGCCATCAAATCCACTTGGGGAGTTCCCCAACGGGAGCACAGCAGTGCAAAAATTTCCGGATGAAGACTCCATTCTCCGGGATCCATCTTTTCGCGACTGAGGAAGTCCGCCGTGATATTCTGAACTCCTGGAATGTGAATCGCAGAGATGGCTGGCACCCTGGCCTCGGCCCATACCAGGATCCGAGACACCTCCATCATGAGCCTGAAGCTCCTTGTCCCACCTTGATGGTTGATATACGCGACCGCCGTCGCGTTGTCTGTCTGCACTCGGACTGGTAGACCGCTTAAAGGGACCGTCCAGTGTTGGAGGCAAAGGAAAATTGCCCTCAATTCCAGGATGTTGATCGGCAGAACAGACTCTTCCGACGACCATACTCCTGAATCCAGAGATCGTTCCAGACACCCCCCCAGCCCGTCAGGCTGGCATCGGTGGTTATGACCGACCACCTCGGAGGGAGGAAGGACTTCCCCAGGGATAACGCTTCCGGACGTAACCACCGTCCTAGAGACTCTCGCACCCTGTGTGGGAGATGATGACACTGCAATCCAGCGAAGCCTGCGATCGATCCCAACGGTTCAAAATGAGCATTTGGAGAGCCCTGGAATGAAATTGGGCAAACGGAAGTGCCTCCATCGACGCCACCATCAAACCCAGAAGGCGCATACACCTTCGAAGGGACATTGCTGTCGCAGACTTCATAACCTGTACATGTCGAAGAAGAGTTGCTTGCTTGTCTGGAGGCAGGGACACCACTGCTCGTACCGTGTTGAAATGCATCCCCAAAAACAGGATTGACTGCGACGGTTCCAGAGACGACTTCTCCCAATTGACCAGCCACCCGAAGTCCTCCAGGAGCTGAAGGGATAGATTGCGAGCCGTCACCGCCTCCTCCCTTGAGGACGCCACAATCAAAAGGTCGTCCAGGTAGGGAAGAATCGTAACCCCCTGCCTTCGAAGGATCGCCATGAGAGGTGCCAGAATTTTTGTAAAAACTCTGGGCGCTGAGGCCAACCCGAAAGGCAGGGCCACAAACTGGTAATGGTCCTGACCTATGGCAAAACGAAGGAAGCGTTGGTGGGCCCTTCCGACGGGAACATGCAAATAAGCGTCGCGAATGTCGATTGACTCCAAAAAGTCGTTCTGCGACAGGGCCGCCACAACCGAGCGAAGCGATTCCATGCGGAATTTCCGGGTGTGGACATGCCGATTCAATCTTTTGAGATCCAAAATGGGGCGAAATTTGTCCTCCTTTTTGGGGACCACAAAGAGGTTGGAATAAAACCCTCTTCCCCGGTCCTCCGGTGGAACCGGTACCACCACACCCTTCTGCAGAAGGGAATCGACCTCCCGCAGTAGAGCAGCAAATAGCTCGGGCTCTGACGGAATGCGAGATTGGCAAAAACTGTCCGGGGGTCGAGAAAGAAACTCTATGAAGTAGCCTGCCGACACAACCCGCGTCACCCAGGCGTCCGAAACGCGGGAAGCCCAAGTCGATTCGAATTGGAGCAGGCGACCCCCCACTCGAGAGCCCTCGAGTGAGACCCTGGCGTCAGTCCGCCTTAGCGGGCTTTTTGTCAGCTTCCCGCTTGTCTTCACGGAAGCTCTGCTTCCAGGGAGTGCGGGATTTCTAAGAGGTCTTTTTTCCTGAAAAAAGAGGGACGACCCGATCCCCAAGAGGGCTGACCGAACCGTCCCCTGGACCGAAAAGGCCGCCGACTACTACTGGCACTAGGCCTGCCAGACGCAGAAGTCACAGCTCTTCACTGCGGTAAAGCCGTTTCTTTTGCCTTTGCCTTGACAATCAGCTCCGTGAGGTCAGATCCAAATAGCTGACCACCCTTGTAAGCTAAAGATAGCAACCCTTGCTTGGAAACCGCGTCCCCGGTCCACTGTCTAAGACACAGTGCTCTTCTGACTGTGACCGCCGAGGATTGCGCCCTGGACAGCAGTGACGCAGTATCCAAACCTGCATCACTGCCATATCGTGCGATCTCCAACGATTGAAGCCATCTACTCGGATGCGGGGATCCATCTGCCACGCCGTCCGTAGACGGTCCAACCAGTCAGGAGCTTACAAGCACATGGTCTGCACTGCTTGATCCATGACCGCGGCTCGTAATGGATTTCGCCGCCATCTCGTTTCTGTCAGCGGACCGCAGACTCGCCTTCCTTTACAGGAATATGAGGATTCTAAGCTGGGATAAGGGAATCCATTCAGAGAAGGAATCAATATCAATCAACTCGTCGAACACGATACAGTGCCTCAAAACCGTGACCTGAAAACGTTTATTGGAACAGGCGTCTTCTCACTGCCATTAAGTCATCAGAGATGGTAATGCGATCGCGACCTATGCACTCTGAAACTCCGGCAACTTACCAGGACGTCTATTCCTCTCCGTAACTGTAACGCCTCCTCATGGCTCCAATAAAAGCTCTGCACGGCCAAAAAGAGGTAGAGTGTCCTGCGATCTCTTATCCGAATCGGAATCTCACCATCCGAGCTTGAAGGGAACCCTCCATACCAGAGATTCCGAGTCGCTATCTGGGAAGATAGCACCGGCCTGTGGCGCTTCTGCAGAAGATCTAGTGACACCCAATAACTAGAAGGTCAGACAGGCATCAATAGAACGAGTGGGCCTCCATTTTGACATCACTGAGACTCCGACCGCTGCGCTGACGCCGTCGAGGACTCCTGCGTGTCAGATACGCGGATGATCTGTAGCAGACCCGGAGACGGTCCGCACCTCCTGACCCTGATTGACATGCCTCACACAGTATATGGCAGATTAAACCTGTCAGTAACTAGAAACAGTGTGGTTCTCTTAAGGGAAAGAAAAAAGAACGCTGAAGGTTTAAAGCTCTTAAAGGAGCTACCCAGCTGTCCCTCAATTAAGGTTTAACGCCTATCAGGGTAATGTCGCGACTCCCACAAACTTGTTAAATGAAAAGGCGTTGCGACCCCACGACAAAAAAAGCCCCTATATGAGGCAACAGCTGCAGTACAGCTCAGTCGGCCCACCTAATTGGTGCCTCAAAACGGTGCCCTGACGCTGTGGGTGAGGGAGTTAAGTTCGCCCTGACAGGCAGAAGCGACTCACCCAGCTGGCTGCGGTGCAGTGTCTTCGGTCTGTCGGTAGGAGAGGAGAGTGAGGAGCCGAGGAAGCCTTAAGTAATGGCCGCCGCGCTGTGAAAGAGGGAAGCCGGAAAAGGAGAGGCAGGAGAAAGCGTGCGCTCAGAGCGCTTCCTGCCCGCGAAAGACAGAGAAAGCGCGAATCCACGCCCCCGCCGGCTTAAAAAAAAACTGTGCGCGACTCCTCCGCTCTCCCGCTCCCAAGTCCTGCAGGCATCCACCTGCGGACAAAAACACCAGTCACCAACATGAATACATGTAGCAGCGGCTGCCGCAGTAGCCGCTGAAGCACTCAAAACACATTTAAAATGCTGAGTACTCACCCAGCTGAGCGCCACAGGACCCCAGGGATTTGTGGCGCTATGCCATAGCTTCCCCCAGGGCGGAGAACGCAGTGACCCCAGAAGCGCAGTTTGCGTCCCCGCCAGGAAGCAACCCTCATCCCCGGGGCCGGCAGGGTTCTGCAGGGACCACCTTAAAGGGTAATACAGATCCGCCAAGGGAGGGGTGGGGGTCCAGCAGCGCTGAGACCCCTGAGACCTCAAGACCACTGGGGTCCAAGTCTCTGTCCGATAAAAATAAAAAAAATTTCTGAGGAGCTGCTCCAGCAGCGACTATCCCCTGTGACCTCAAATTTTAGACTGGAGAGCTGGAGTAGGAGGAGCCCAAGCTGGAGGGGCCGGTCAACACTTTTTTAATCTGAGGTGTTCTATCCTGTGTGGGCTCCGCCTACCCACTAGTAATGACTGTGTCTCCCTTCTTTCCATCTGCTGCTGAAAGGTATGTTCACACATATCTGAAATTTCTTTGACCTTTCTGCTCAATGGGGCTTAAATAAAAATTCCATGCACATGTTGCCAAAACCTGCCCATACCACACTTGCCAACAGTACCGATTTTTACTAGAACAGCCCACGATCCTGGATGCAAAGGGACAGGACATAGCATTTGTGCAAGGACATCTTCAGCGTGTGCTACCTCCATAAGTGGAGGGTTGCTTTATCTATAGGGTATGTGGATATAATAGATGGGAGAGGCAAAATAATATAATATCCAAAATTTAGAGCTGCTGCAAACCGCTGAATCTCTCGTGCATTATGTAGACTTTAAGGAAAAACATATAACACTTCATTTAGTCCATCCTTAACTCTGCTGCACGACTAATTCACCTCTCTCCTCGCTACTCCTCCGCTTCTCCCCTCTGCAAATCTCTTCACTGGCTCCCATTCCCTCAGCGTATCCAGTTCAAATTACTAATACTGACCTACAAGGCCATCTATAATCTGTCTCCTCCATATATCTCTGAACTAATCTCCCGATATCTTCCCTCACGTAATCTCCGATCCTCCAAGACATCCTTCTCTCCTCCACACTTATTCGCTCCTCACCCAACCGCCTCCAAGACTTCTCCCGAATATCCCCCATCCTCTGGAATTCTTTGCCCCAACACATCCGACTATCAAACTCATTCAGATCCTTCAGACGGAACCTGAAAACCCATCTCTTCAGGAAAGCCTACAGCCTGCAATGACCCTGCTGCCTCCTCACCACTACCGGAGTTACTGCCTCAACCAACACCGGAACTGCTGCAACCCCCGACCTACTGTCTCCTGCCTCACAATCCTGTAGAATGTAAGCCCGAAAGGGCAGGGTCCTCTCCCCTCTGTATCAGTCTGTCATTGTTAGTTTGTTTACTGTAAGTGATACCTGTAATTTGTATGTAACCCCTTCTCATGTACAGCACCATGGAATCAATGGTGCTATAGAAATAAATATTAATAATAATAATAATAATAATAATAATAATTTACACCGTAGAATTTCTGCAGGCTGAATAATGGCTTTCTCCAGACAGATGCCTGTGACCTCTGGATGGTTGTAAGAGACTATTATGTTGCACAGGTATCACTTCAAAAAAAGCAAAACTGGAATAGACAAGACAGTATGTCTCTGGACCCCAGCGAAAGCTTCACCAGTGAAATTTCCCTTTTAAAAGTCATCCCGTTATAACTAATAACGCAATGCCAGCATGTTGCCAGTTGATAAGCTTACACCTGTAGGGAGTATCTATCGGCAAAAAACGTGGACTGTGTGGGTAATGTTTGTCTCTGATCATATCTTGTCTTATAACTTTTACACTTTGTACCTATCCTTCTCCCCAATTGTATACTTCACCCCAACATTATAGCTGCTGTATCTGCTTACTACTGGACACCTATAAAGGTTTATAAAACAAGCGTTTTGTGGATCTGCTTATATATATGAATGGACTGACAATGTACTTCATGCCAAATTAAAAATATCTACACCTGCCTCTACCCGGGAACGTTCAGCAATTAAACAATACAGTTTATCTCTGCTGGTATCCGAGCTGCAGAGTATCTCATGTTCTGTGATCACTCCCAAATCTTGTCTGCTTCGCTTTACATAAGCATTGCAAAAATAAAATTAAATACTATTTTTTGGGGGGGTTATTTTAGCTTTTTTTTGTAAAATAGCACAAAATAAAATCCTATATTGTCACTATAATCTTCTCTGGAGTATAATATACATTAAATTATCATATCGCACTAAGGCCTCTTCCACACTCCTATTTTTCATTTAACTTTATTTTTTTGAATTAAAGAGATTTCAATTTCAGGTATTTATAGCATGTATTGGCAGCGGATTATTCAGGATACTCTCCTATAGCGTGTGACAACAGAGCTTCTTTATTCAGGAGCAAACAGGAACAATATATGTAAGCTTAATAGATCAGGAATAAATCATTTGTGTCTCTCTCTGTGCATCATCTACAGCAGGCTGCTTCTTTCATACACAGATAAAGGCAATACATTTTTTTCTTTAACTTTATAAACAGCATACAAATCTAGCAACTAAACACTCATAGACAGGGATGGAGTTGTTACACCAAACATATTCCAACACCCCCACTCAACAACTACTTATCCTGTTAGTTCCATTGCGGTTCTGAAGTCCACAAACTTGGCTCTTGATAATTGCTTTGTCATACAATCATCTTGTCAGACTCGCAATAAACAAAACTCGAGTACACCACGTTCCACTAAGTCACGTAAGTGGTGATGTTTTACATCAATGTGCTTACTCCTTGCACTAATCTTCTCACTGCTGGCAAGTTTAATGCATCCTTGGTTGTCCTCATAGATAACTGTTGGTTGAGCTAATGGCTTGCCGAAATCTTCCAAAATTTGATTCAACCAAATTACTTCTTGAATTGCATAAGCAGCAGACATATAGTTCTGATAAAAATTAAGAGACCACTGCACAGTTTTATAAAAATCAGCTTCTCTACATGTATGACAGCCATTCCATTCCAGTGTCAGTTGAATTCCAACCAGAGTACACCTCATTCTACTTAATGTGCTTCTGATTGTGTGATCACCTGAACCAAATCTTATTTAACGAAGGAAAGTATAAAAAACACTGCTGTGATGTTCACAATCCTCTTGCAATAGGACGAGCTGGATGGCAAAATAAATGCTAGTAATATCCCAAAAGTAATAGGAATGAAAAAATAACTTTTAACCATGCCAAAGGAGTTGAAAAGAAAAGTCTTGAGTGAGGAAAAGAAGGGCTCAATTCTGGCTTTACTAGCAGAGGGATTCAGTGAGCGTCATGTTGCCTCCATACTTAAAATTTCTAAGACGGCAGTCCATTAAGGTCAAGCAGCAGACATTGTGGACAACAAAGCTACAGACCGGCAGAGGGCGAAAACGACTCTCCAATGACGGGGGTGTTACACTCGGTTCCGCTGCACCCGGGCCTGGTCCTGTACCTCCACGGGGTCCCCGTAGGGACTCCCGCTCTATGTCAGCCTCGCGCCATTCTACCACAGCCTCTGCTCCTGCACTCCCCTCTGCTTCCTTGTGCGCTATCAGCAGGTCCCCGGGGAGAGTGTTTAGGTCACGGCCGTGCGTGCTCGCTGTCTCTTAAAGAGACAGCACACATTTTACAAAAATGCCTCTGACCAATGGCGTGGTATGGTACTATTTCTGGCCCCTCTGCCATAGGGAGGGCGCCAGAGCAACAAGTATCTTCTGTTGCTAGCTTCCGGTTCCGCTGTTATTGTGCCTGTGTTTCTGCAGTGTTCTGCCACGTGCTCCGCTTACACTGTTTGTCTCCGCAGACTATCAGTTACCTGTTACCCGGCTGTCCAGGATGATGTCCGTACGGTCTACGCCATTTCCGTCCCGTTCCGCTACTCAGCCATTCGAACCTCTGGACAACGCCAGTGTCAGCCGATACCCGTGTACCCGGAACCACCCGGTCAGCGGTCAGCTCCGTCATACCTGTTAAACATGTTAACCCGTTGGTCCTGCTGGGATAGCTGCCATGTGTCTGGGGTCTACCTGGAGGTAGAACCTGTGTCCCCCAGACATTCCATTCTGACCCTGTTCGAGGAGACTTACTAGGGGTGTCTGGGGTTCACTTAGTCATGCCCCAGGACCGTGGTCTCGAGGTTCCACAAATATTGAAATAACAACTAATGTGAACTTCACCACCTGTGCCTCCGCTTCCATTCGTTACAGATTGCTCCGGCCATGGAACCCGCTGGATCCCAGGGATCTCTGGTCGTGGAGATATGTCAAGAGGTTACCCATCTGAGGGATCAACAGAACAAGATCACGACCTATCTATGCAACTTGTCCACACGCATGGATTCTCTGTTATCCTCGGCTGCACCCATCTCTGCTACCAGCATCCAGGTATCCAGTTGCATGGCTAGTAAAGGTCCTCCTCTGGCGGCTCCCACCCGCTTCCATGACGACCCCGGTCAGTGTTGTGGGTTCATCAACCAGTGCACGCTGCACTTTGAAATCCTGGGGCATATGTTTGCTTCTGATCGGGCCAAGGTGGGCTTCATTATGTCTCACCTTGCTGGAGAGGCTCTCGCCTGGCTGAATCCGCTGTGGGAGAGAAGGGATCCTCTGGTAAACAATCTTCAGTCTTCTAGAAGCCTTCCGCAGGACCTTTGACGAAACCGGTCGTACCACATCGACAGCTTCTGCTCTTCAGCTATGCCAGGAGGCTCTTACAGTGGCTCAGTATGTGGTTCGGTTTCGTACCCTTTCATCGGAGCTATCCTGGAACAACGAGACCCTGGTGGTCGCCTTCTGGGAAGGTCTGTCTGTAAGAGTAAAGGTTGAGCTGACGGGATATGCCTACTACTCTGGACGACCTGATATCCCTGGCAACCTGGATTTCAGGAGCGCGACTGTTACCACTGCTGGTCCCAGGGCTGTCGTCGCCGGCGCCACGCTCCCCACTCCTTCCTCCTCTTCCACCGCCGCTCCCACGCTGCTGCAGGCTTCCTCCTGGACGGCCTGCCGGTGCGCTCCTGCTCGGGCACGTCGGCGCGCTCCTGTTATGATCTGCTACAAGCACTAAGGAAAGATGGGAATTCTGTCCCTACAATAGAACTAAGCTGGATCCCTACGATGTAACGGGGAACCTGATCCTGCGACCAGACCCGCTACAGTCCTCAGCTAGTCTGAACGAAGACCTATAGATGCGAGGTAGGAATCCCTACAAGATCTAGGGACAAGGGAAAAAAGGTGGACACCTCCTAACAGAAGTTGTAGCAGGGATAAATAAACAGAAAACAAATTACTTAGAGATCCTAAGATCAAGCAAAACTGACTGAGAAAGGCACCTAAGCACCCGGCTAGCTTAAGAGTAGATAATACAATGAAGTCCAGTAAAGCCAGAAGGGCGGAGCCAGACTAAATAGGGAAAAAAGGTCATGTGACCAGCAAACTGAAAAAAAAACCTATCAGGGTTCTAACAGTACCCTCCCTTCTAAGAGGATCCTCCGGATCCCCTAGGACTTAGGCTTATCCGGAAACCTCTTGTGAAACGCTCTGACAAGTCTAGGCGCAGAAACATCATCCGCCCTCACCCATGAGTTATCCTCGGGTCCATAACCCTTCCAAGCGACGAGGTACTGTAAACTCCCTCTATACCGTCTAGTATTTAGGATGCAGGAAATCTCATATTGCCCTCCTCCACCACCAGGGGAACAGTGGCCGAGACGTCTCCATCTGAGACCTCAGCTTTTTTCAAGAGAGAAACATGAAACACTGGATTAATCTTCCAGGAAGTAGGAAGCTCCAACTTAACAGCGGATTGGTTAATAACCTGAAGCACCTTAAAGGACCCTACAAACTTGGGACCCAATTTCTTAGACGGAATCCTCAAGCCCAGATTCTTAGAGGACAACCAAACCATGTCACCAATAGCAAACAAAACCTCTTGTCTTTTTCTATAAAAATACACTTTGGATCTTTTGTTAGCCTCCTGAAGATTACCACGCACATCAGTCCAAACTCTCTCCAAATCACCAGAAAAATTCTCTTCAGGTACAGCCGATCCCAACTTGGAAAATGACCCAAACGACGGATGTCTCCCAGTACAACAAAAAAAAGGCGAACAACCAGCAGAAGCGGATGTATGGTTGTTAAGAGCAAACTCAGCAAGTGGCAGAAACTCAGACCACCCCTCTTGATTATCAGTCGCAAAACAACGCAAGAACTGCTCAACATCCTGGTTTTTCCTTTCTGTCTGGCCATTAGACTCAGGATGATATCCAGACGAAAACGACAAATGAACTCCCAACCTGTCACAAAAAGCGCGCCAAAATGAGCCACAAACTGAGGTCCCCTATCGGAAACAATGTCAGTAGGAACGCCATGTAGTCTGACAATTTCCTTGACAAAGGCCTTAGCGAGAGTCTTAGCGCAGGGCAGTTTGATGAAAGGAACCAAGTGACACATCTTGCTAAAACGGTCCACGACCACCCAGATGACAGTGAAACCCTCAGAGGGGGAAGATCAGTAATAAAGTCCATAGCCAAATGTGTCCAAGGTGCACTAGGGACCTCCAGAGGGCAAAGCAACCCCGCAGCAGGAGTATGAGAAGACTTAGATCTAGCACACACAGTGCATTGACGCACCCACTTAATGACTTCCTTCTGTCATCCAGGCCACCAAAAGCTGCGACCCATATGTCTCTTGGTCTCAGAGATTCCAGGATGACCTGCCAACCGAGAGTCATGACATTCAACAAACAAATCTCTCCTCAGGGTACCAGGCACAAACAACCTCCCATGCGGTGTGTTAGATGGGGCATTCTCCTGTGCTTTAAGAATCTCATCTTCCAACACAGAGTCCAAAACAGCAATAACAACCCCCTCTTGCAAAATGTTTTCCTCCTCCTCAGTACCCACCATAGGAGAAAAGCTGCGAGACAAAGCATCAGCTTTAACATTTTTAGTACCTGGGATGTAAGTAACGGTAAAATTAAACCGTGAGAAAAACAGTGCTCACCTAGCCTGACGGGCATTCAAGCGCTTCGCAGCATCAAGGTAGACCAGATTTTTATGATCGGTGAAGACTTGAACGGGAAATTCCGCTCCCTCCAAAAAATGACGCCAGTGTTCAAATGCGAGTTTAATTGCCAACAATTCCCGATTACCAATATCATAATTTAGTTCAGACTCAGAAAATTTATTTGAAAAAAAAGCACAGGGATGTACTCCATCCGTCTTTTCCTGAGACAACACCGCGCCGACCCCCACAGAAGAAGCATCAACCTCAACCAAAAATGGTTTACTCACATCAGGCTGCATAAGGATGGGAGCAGAACTGAACTTCTCCTTTAGCAACACAAAAGCCTCAATGGCCTCAGTAGTCCACTGAACCGCATCAGCACCTTTCCTGGTGAGATCGGTCAGAGGTTTGGCAATCACAGAAAAATTTTTAATGAATTTTCTATAATAATTGGCGAACCCCAAAAACCTCTGTATTGATTTCACACCAATAGGTCTAGGCCAATCCTGCACAGCTTGCACTTTCACCGGGTCCATCTCAAAACCTTCACTGGAGACAATGTAGCCCAAAAAACTAAGTCTCTGTACAGCGAACTCACATTTTTCTAGCTTGGCAAAAAGTGAATTATCACTCAGTAACTGTAATACTTCACGCACACTCCTCCAAATCCGGTGAATAAATCAAAATGTCATCCAAATACACAACCACACTTCTGCCAATCAAAGGTCTAAGGATGTCATTAATAAGATTCTGAAAAAATGCCGGAGCACTAGAAAGCCCAAAAGGCATAACCAGATTCTCAAAATGACCCAGTGGAGTGTTAAACGCAGTCTTCCATTCATCCCCCTCCTTCATGCGCAACAAATTGTATGCCCCTCGAAGATCAATTTTCGAGAACCACTTGGCCCCCACTAACTGGTTAAACAAATCAGGAATCAATAGCAGTGGGTAAAGATTGCGTACAGTAATCTTATTAATCTCACGAAAGTCTAGACAAGGCCGTAAACCGCCGTCCTTCTTTTTAACAAAAAAAAATCCAACCGCCACAGGAGATTTGGAAGGCCTAATGTGACCGGCGGCCAAGCTTGTCTGTATGTATTCCTCCAAAGCCTTTCTCTCAGGAATGGTAAGATTAAATAAACGGCTTTTAGGAAGAGTTGCTCCAGGGACAACTTCAATTGCACAATCATAATCTCTATGAGGAGGCAATACCTGCGATTCCTTTTCAGAAAAAACTTTCCAAAAATCCTGAATAGGTACAGGTAACTCCCCCTTAACTACAGCAGCAATACGCCCATTACAACACTTGTCATAACAATTAGGACTCCAGGACTTAATTTCATTGGTAGACCAATCCAGTACCGGATTGTGCAATTTTAACCAAGGTAACCCCAAAATCACCGGTGAGGGCAAATTATTCAAAACTACCAAATCCAAATTCTCTTGATGAACACCATTAACCCCTTCACCCCCAAGGGTGGTTTGCACGTTAATGACCAGGCCAATTTTTACAATTCTGACCACTGTCTCTTTATGAGGTTATTACTCTGGAACGCTTCAACGGATCTTCGCGATTCTGAGATTGTTTTCTCGTGACATATTGTACTTCACGTTAGAAGTAAAATTTCTTCGATATAACTTGCGTTTATTTTTGAAAAAAACGCAAATATGGCGAAAATTTTTAAAATTTGCAATTTTCAAACTTTGAATTTTTATTCCCTTAAAACAGAGAAATATGTCACATAAAATAGTTAAGAAATAACATTTCCCACATGTCTACTTTACATCAGCACAATTTTGGAATCAAAATTTTTTTTTGTTAGGAAGTTATAAGGGTTAAAAGTTGACCAGCGATTTCTCATTTTTACAACAAAATTTACAAAGCCATTTTTTTTAGGGACCACCTCTCATTTGAAGTCACTTTGAGGGGTCTATATGGCAGAAAATACCCAAAAGTGACACCATTCTAAAAACTGCACCCCTCAAGGTACTCAAAACCACATTCAAGAAGATTATTAACCCTTCAGGTGCTTCACAGGAACTAAAGCAACGTGGAAGGAAAAAATGAATATTTAACTTTTTAGCCACAAAAATGATCTTTTACAAACTTTTTTTTTATTTTGACAAGGGTAAAAGGAGAAAATGGACAGATAAGGTTGTTATGCAATTTTCTCTGAGTACGCCAATACCCAATATGTGGGGGAAAACCACTGTTTGGGCACACGGCAGAGCTCGTAAGGGAAGGAGCGCCGTTTGACTTTTTCAAACTAAAATTGGCTGGAATTGAGATTGGACGCCATGTCGAGTTTGGAGAGCCCCTGATGCGCCTAAACAGTGGAAACCCCACAAGTGACACCATTTTGGAAACTAGACCCCCTAAGGTACTTATCTAGATCTGTTGTGAGCACTTTAAACCCCCAAGTGTTTCACAAAAGCTTATAATGCCTGGGTGTGAAAAAAAAACAAAACAATTTTCCACAAAAATGATTTTTTTAGTCCCAAATTTTTGAATTTTCCCAAGGAAATTGGACCCCAAAAGTTGTTGTCCAATTTGTCCTGAGTACGCTGATACCCCATATGTGGGGGGGGGGAAACTGTTTGGGTGCACGGCAGGGCTTGGAAAGGAAGTAGTAACGTTTTGGAATGCAGACGTTGATGGGGGTCATGTTCCGTTTGCAGTGCCCCAGATGAGCCTAAATAGTGGAAACCCCCCACAAGTGACCCCATTTTGGAAACTAGACCCCCTAAGGAACTTATCTAGATCTTTGGTGAGCACTTTGAACCCCCAAGTGCTTCACACAAGTTTATAATGCCCGGGCATAAAAATAAAAAATCCTATTTTTTTCCCACAAAAATTATCTTTTAGTCACTAATTTTTTATTTTCCCAAGGGTAACAGGAGAAATTGGACCACGTAAGTTGTTGTCCAATTTGTCCTGAGTACGCTGATACCCCATATGTGGGGGGGAACCACTGTTTGGGCTCACGGCAGAGCTCGGAATGGAAGGAGCACCATTTGACTTTTTCCAACCAAAATTGGCTGGAATTGAGATTGGATGCCATGTTGCATTTGGAGAGCCCCTGATGTGCCTAAACAGTGGAAACCCCCCACAAATGACCCCATTTGGGAAACTAGACCCCCTAAGGAACTTTTCTAGATCTTTGGTGAGCAATTTGAACCCCCAAGTGCTTCACACAAGTTTATAATGTAGAGCCGTAAAATTTAAAAATCATATTTTTTCCACAAAAATGATCTTTTCACCCCAATTTTTATTTTTCCAAGGGTAACAAGACTCCAAAAGTTATTGTGCAATTTGTCCTGAGTGCGCTGATACCCCATATGTGGGGGTAAACCACTGTTTGGGTGCATGGCAGAGTTTGGAAGGGAAGGAGCGCCGTCTGACTTTTTCAACGCAGAATTGGCTGGACGCCATGTCGTGTTTGGAGAGCTCCTGATCTGCCTAAACAGTGGAAACCCCCATAAATGACACCATTTTGGAAACTAGACCCTCAAGGAACTTATCTAGATGTGTGGTGAGAACTTTTAACCCCCAGGTGTTTCACTAAAGTTTATAACGTACAGCCGTAAAATAAAAAATCCTTTTTTTTTTTACAAAAATGATTTTTTCGCCCCTAATATTTTATTTTCACAAGGGTAACAGAAGAAATTGGAACCCAAAAGTTGTCCAATTTGTCCTGAGTACGCTGATACCCAATATGTGGGAGAAAACTACTGTATGGGCGCACGTCAGGGCTCGGAAGGGAAGTAGTGACGTTTTGGATTGCAGACTTTGATGGAATGGTCTGGGGGCGTCATGTCACATTTGGAGAGCCCCTGATGCACCTATACAGTGGAAACCCCCCACAAGTGACCCCATTTTGGCAAATAGACCCCACAAGGAACTTATCTAGATGTGTGGTGAGCACTTTGAACCCCGAAGTGCTTCACAGAAGTTTATAACGTACAGCCGTAAAAATAAAAAAATCTTTTTTTTTTTTACAAAAATGATTTTTTCGCCCCCAATATTTTATTTTCACAAGGGTAACAGGAGAAATTGGACCCCAAAAGTTGTTGTCCAATTTGTCCTGAGTACGCTGATACCCAATATGTGGGAGAAAACTACTGTGTGGGCGCACGTCAGGGCTCGGAAGGGAAGTAGTGACGTTTTGGATTGCAGACTTTGATGGAATGGTCTGGGGGCGTCATGTCGCATTTGGAGAGCCCCTGATGCGCCTAAACAGTGGAAACCCCCCACAAGTGACCCCATTTTGGAAAATAGACCCCACAAGGAACTTGTCTAGATGTGTGGTGAGCACTTTGAACCCCGAAGTGCTTCACAGAAGTTTATAACGCACAGCCGTAAAAATAAAAAATCTTTTTTTTTTTTGCAAAAATGATTTTTTTGCCCCAATATTTTATTTTTACAAGGGTAACAGGAGAAATTGGACCCCAAAAGTTGTTGTCCAATTTGTCCTGAGTACGCTGATATCCAATATGTGGGAGAAAACTACTGTATGGGTACACGTTGGGGCTCGGAAGGGAAGTAGTGACGTTTTGGATTGCAGACTTTGATGGAATGGTCTGGGGGCGTCATGTCGCATTTGGAGAGCCCCTGATGCGCCTAAACAGTGGAAATCCCCAACAAGTGACCCCATTTTGGAAAATAGACCCCACAAGGAACTTATCTAGATGTGTGGTGAGCACTATGAAGCCCCAAGTGCTTCACAGAAGTTTATAATGTACAGCCGTAAAAACAAAAAAATAATTTTTTTTTGTACAAAAATGATATTTTCGCCCCCAGTTTTTTATTTTCCCAAGGGTAACAGAAGAAATAGGACAAATTGCACAATAACTCTTGGGGTCCAGAGTACGCTGATACCCCATATGTGGGGATAAACTACTGTTTGGACGCATGGCAGAGCTGAGAAGTGAAGGAGCACCGTTTGACTTTTTCAACGCAGAATTGGCTGGAATTGAGATCAGACGCCATGTCACATTTGGAGAGCCCCTGATGTGCCTAAACAGCGGAAACCCCCCAATTCTAACTCCAACCCTAACCCCAACACACCCCTAACCCTAGTCCCAACCCTAACCACAAACCTAACCCTAACACACCCCTAATCCCAACCCTAACCCTAATCCTAACTTTAGCGCCAACCCTAACCCTAACTTTAGCCGCAACCCTAACCCTAACCCTAATGGGAAAATGGAAATAAATACTTTTTTTTAATTTTATTATTTTTCCCTTACTAAGGGGGTGATAAAGGGGGGTTTGATTTACTATTTATAGCGGGTTTTTATGATTGGCAGCTGTCACGCTAAAAGACGCTTTTTATTGCAAAAATAGTTTTTGCATCATCACATTTTGAGAGCTATAATTTTTGCATATTTTGGCCCACAGAGTCATGTGAGGTCTTATTTTTTGCGGGACGAGTTGACGTTTTTATTGGTACCATTTTTGAGCACGTGACGTTTTTTGATCGCTTTTTATTTCGATTTTTGGGAGGTTAGAACGAACAAAAATCAGCAATTCATGAATTTCTTTTGGGGGAGGCGTTTATACCGTTCCGCGTGTGGTAAAATTGATAAAGCAGTTTTATTCTTCGGGTCAGTACGATTATGGCGATACCTCATTTATATCATTTTTTCATGTTTTGGCGCTTTTATAGAATAAAAACAATTTTATATAAAAAATAATTATTTTTGCATCGCTTTATTCTGCGAGCTATAACTTTTTTATTTTTTCGCTGATGATGCTGTATGATGGCTCGTTTTTTGCGGGACAAGATGACGTTTTCAGCGGTACCATGTTTTTTTATATCGGTCTTTTTGATCGCGTGTTATTCCACTTTTTGTTCGGCGGTATGATGATAAAGCATTGATTTTTTGCTTCGTTTTTTTTTTTTTTTTTTAAGGGGTTCACTAAAGGGGTTAACTAGTGGGACAATTTTATAGGGGGGGTCGTTACGGACGCGGCGATACCAAATATGTGTACTTTTATTGCTTTGTTTATTTTATTTACAGGAAGAAGTGAATTTATTGGGGAATATTTTTTTTTTTTTTATTTATTTTGGATTTTTTTTTTAAACATGTTTATTTTTATTTTTTTAACTTTTTTACTTTGTCCCAGGGTGGGACATCACTGTATTTTGTCAGATCGCTGGTGTGACAGTGTGCACAGCACTCTGTCACACCAGCGATCGCTCAGGCATAGATGCAGGCTTCTCAGTGCCTGCTCTCAGCAGGCACTGAGGAAGCCGCCTCCTTCCAGGACCCCGGCGCCATCTTGGATCCGGGTCCTGGGAGGGAGGAAGCTGTTGTGAATGGGTTTGAGATGAGTTCTGAGCAGAGGCTCCCTCTGGTGGTTACAAGCGGTGCTAGTGAAGATTGTGAGGACTGGGAATCAGGTGTTACTGACTGGTCTTATATAAGGGAGTCATTTTCCCATCAGGGTTGCCGGTGATCAATTGTTCTGGTCTGAATCCTTCATTCCAGTTTCCCTTGTAGCCTGCTGTGTCGTGTCTGCATCTCCTGCTAACAGATAAGACTTTTGCTTCTTTTGTGTTTTTGCTATATTTTTGCATTTTGTCCTGCACTTCTTTGGGGCCTTCAGGGTCCCCTCCGGGGGCTTCTGCCCTCTCAGTTTAGTTCAGCCACTGAGTTTTGTTCTTTTGCTTTTTCCAGTTTTTTCAGTGGCTGCTGTTTTGATTTTGTTACACCAGAGAACTAATTTAGGTGGTAGAGGTCGTGTGATCTCAGGTGATTTTTGAAATTAGTGGAGTTGGTGCTTTTCAGGGTTTTCTGGGATTGCAGTAAGTGCCCTTCCTATCCTTTTCTATTTAGATAGTTTGGGCCCCAGCGTTTGCTCATACTATTTTCTTTCTGTGTCAGTATTTCCTCTTGTCTAACCGCCATTACATGTTTGGGGGCTTTCTATTATCTTTGGGGTTCTGCTCCGGGGCAGATAGCTTTCCTATTTCTATCTTTAGGTGTAGTTAGTTTCTCAGGCTGTGACGAGGCGTCTAGGACCAACGTAGGAACGCTCCACGGCTGCCTCTAGTTGTGGTGGTTAGTCAGGGTACTGCAATCTCATAGATTCCAACTGCTCTGGTGTATTGCTTTTTTTTACCTGCACTCCTCAGCTACCGAAACATAACAGTATCACCGGCCAGAAAAAATTGAAAATTGTATGGTACTCACAGAAGGGAAAAAATATTGTCAGAGTTGTCAGAGATATTTTTCTGTTTGTTGCATTTTTTTTTTTTTCCCCTCTGTATCTCTGGGTGCTGGGGAGGATCTTTTCTCTCAATGGAGTTTGCACAGTTGTCTGGCCGTGTGGATCAGCTTGCCACTGAGGTTCGGAGTATTGCTATCTATCTTGCTGGGTTGCCTGTTGTGGAACCTAGGATCCCCATGCCAGATTTGTTTTTAGGGGATCGAGCTAAGTTTCAGAATTTCAAAAATAATTGTAAATTGTTTTTTGCCTTAAAATCTAAGTCCTCAGGGAACGCAGCGCAGCAGGTTCAAATTGTCATCTCTCTCCTGCGCGGCGATCCTCAGGATTGGGCTTTTTCCCTGACACCTGGGGATCCTGTTTTGAGTGATGTTGATGCATTTTTTCAGGCCTTGGGGTTATTGTACGATGAGCCTAATGTCACGGATCAAGCTGAGAAAGCCTTGTTGGCATTAAATCAGGGGCTTGATGACGCTGAGTTATACTGTCAGAGATTCCGTAGGTGGGCAGTCCTGACCAAATGGAATGACGACGCTTTGGCGGCCCTTTTCCGGAAGGGTCTGTCAGATAATGTAAAGGATGTTATGGTGGGATTCCCTGTCCCCTCTGGTCTCAATGATTCTATGTCATTAGCGATTCAAATTGACAGACGTTTGCGTGAGCGGAGAAGTATGCGTGGAATAGTGTTGCCTTGTGAACCTGCTTCTGAATCCATGCAGTGTGATAGAGTGGTGTCTGGGGCACAGCGTCATGAGTTTCGAAAGCGCAATGGGTTATGTTTCTACTGTGGTGATGCCTCTCATGCTATTTCAGTCTGCCCTAAGCGGGGAAGACGTTTTGCACGCTCAGTTGTCTTGGGTAGTGTTCAGACTAAGTTTTTATTAACTGTCACTCTGATATGCTCTCTGTCCTCATTTTCTGCTCAGGCTTTTGTTGATTCTGGAGCAGCTATTAACCTTATGGATTATGATTTTGCTAAACGTTGTGGGTTTCCCTTGATACCCCTACAGAAGTCTATTCCCCTACTGGGGATCGATTCTACTCCTTTGGCTGAGAATAAACCCCAGTTTTCTACTCAGGTGATAATGAGGGTTGAACCTGATCACCAGGAGTGCTGCAAATTTTTGGTTCTATATAATCTGCATGACATTATCGTGCTGGGTTTCCCTTGGTTACAGTCTCATAATCCTGTTTTGGATTGGAAATCTGTGTCTGTAACCAGTTGGGGCTGCCAATGTGTTAATACCAACACTCCTGTTTTTTCTGCCTCCCCCCAGGCTCAGGATGTTCCTGACTTTTTGTTTGATTTTTCTGATGTGTTTAGCGAAAGTAAATCTGCATCCTTGCCTCCCCATAGGAGCTATGACTGCGCTATTGAATTAGTGCCGGGTAGTAAATTCCCTAAAGGTCGCCTTTTTAACTTGTCTGTACCTGAACATGACGCTATGCGGTCTTATATCAAGGAATCATTGGAGAAGGGTCATATCAGACCATCCTCTTCACCCTTAGGTGCCGGTTTTTTCTTTGTGGCCAAAAAAGATGGTTCATTAAGGCCGTGTATTGATTATCGTCTCTTGAACAATATTACTGTGAAATATCAATACCCGTTACCCTTGATTTCTGACCTGTTTTCCAGGGTGAAAAACGCTACTTGGTTTACCAAGCTTGACCTCAGGGGGGCGTATAACCTTATTCGCATTAAGCACGGGGATGAATGGAAGACGGCATTCAATACCCCTGAAGGGCATTTTGAGTACCTAGTGATGCCCTTTGGGCTCACTAATGCTCCTTCCGTCTTCCAGTCCTTCATGAATGACATTTTCAGGGATTTTGTGGACAAATTTCTGATTGTTTATTTGGATGATATATTGATTTTTTCTAATGACTGGGACTCTCATGTAAAACATGTTCGAACTGTATTCCAGATTTTGAGAGAGAATGCTCTGTATGTGAAGGGATCAAAGTGTCTTTTTGGCGTACAGAGGATCTCATTTCTGGGATTCATTTTGTCCCCATATGTTATTGAAATGGACCCGGTCAAGGTTCAGGCCATCTGTGATTGGGTCCAACCTACTTCATTAAAGGCTCTTCAGAGATTTTTGGGTTTTGCCAATTTTTATCGTAAATTTATTGGTAATTTCTCGGTTATTGTTAAACCATTAACTGATTTGACCAGAAAGGGTTCTGATGTGGTGAATTGGCCTCCTGAGGCAGTCTCTGCATTTCAGGAACTTAAGCAGAGATTCACTTCTGCTCCTGTTCTACGGCAGCCTGATGTTTCTCTGCCATTTCAGGTGGAGGTTGATGCCTCTGAAATTGGGGCAGGTGCCGTTTTGTCCCAAAAAGATCCAGAGACCTCTAAAAGTAACCCTTGTGCCTTTTTCTCTCGAAAATTTTCTCCTACTGAACGTAATTATGACGTGGGTAATCGGGAGTTATTGGCCATGAAGTGGGCTTTTGAAGAGTGGAGACATTGGCTGGAGGGAGCCAAACATCAGGTGGTGGTCCTTACGGACCATAAGAATCTGGTCTATCTGGAATCTGCCAAGCGACTCAATCCTAGACAGGCCAGGTGGGCCTTGTTTTTCACACGTTTTAATTTTGTGGTTTCCTTTCTTCCTGGCACTAAGAATGTTAAGGCGGATGCCCTCTCGAGGAGTTTCCTTGCGGACTCTCCTGAGTTATCTGATCCTTCTGTTATTTTGAAAGAGGGTGTAGTTCTTTCCACCATCTCGCCCAATTTGAGACTTGCTCTGGAGGGGTGTCAGGAGGATAGGCCCGAGCGCTGCCCTGTTGGAAAATTGTTTGTCCCGGACCAATGGAAAAAGAGTGTGATGTCTGAGATTCATTGTTCCGCATTGGCTGGGCATCCCGGAATTTTTGGTACCAGAGACTTGGTTAGTCGGTCCTTTTTGTGGCCTACCTTGTCTCGTGATGTCAGGGAATTTGTGCAGTCCTGCGGGACTTGCTCTCGCTCCAAGCCTTGCTCTCGCTCTAGTGGTTTGTTGATGCCATTGCCTGTGCCCAAGAGACCATGGACCCATATCTCTATGGATTTCATTTCCGATCTTCCTGTTTCTCAGAGAATGACCACCATCTGGGTAATTTGTGATAGGTTTTCCAAAATGATACATCTTGTGCCATTACCTA
This sequence comes from Oophaga sylvatica, assembly GCA_033576555.1. Taxonomy (NCBI): domain Eukaryota; kingdom Metazoa; phylum Chordata; class Amphibia; order Anura; family Dendrobatidae; genus Oophaga; species Oophaga sylvatica. Next base: position 444,792,816 of record JARQOD010000001.1, on the reverse strand, counting down.
AGTTGCCTTCCTCCTCTGAATTGGTGCCGTTGTTCCTTCAGCACGTGGTTCGTTTACACGGCATTCCTGAGAACATTGTGTCTGACAGAGGAGTCCAGTTTGTTTCCAGATTTTGGAGGACTTTTTGTTCTAAACTGGGTGTTCAATTGTCTTTCTCCTCGGCATTTCATCCTCAGACCAATGGTCAAACTGAGAGAACAAACCAGACATTGGAGACTTATCTAAGATGCTTTGTGTCTGCTGATCAGGATGACTGGGTCTCTTTTTTGCCTTTGGCTGAGTTTGCTCTTAATAATAGGGCTAGCTCTGCCACTTTGATGTCTCCGTTTTTCTGGGTTTCACCCTCGATTTTCTTCAGGACAGACGGAGGCTTCTGTCTGTCCAGGTGTTGACTCTGTTGTGGAGCGTATGCAACAGATTTGGGACCAGGTAGTGGAGAGGTTGTCCCTCTCTCAGGAGAAGGCCCAGCGGTTTGCTAACCGGCATAGGACTGATGGTCCTCGGTTTAAAGTGGGGGACTTGGTCTGGTTGTCCTCAAAGAATATTCCTATGAGAGTAGCATCTCCTAAATTTAAGCCTAGGTTCATTGGACCTTATAAGATCATGGAGATTATTAATCCTGTTTCTTTTCGTTTGCTTCTTCCAGGGACATTTAAGATCCATAACGTGTTCCACAAGTCCTTGTTGAAGAGGTTTGTTGAGCCAGTGGTTCCTGCTGCTGTGCCTCCTGACCCTGTTTTGGTTGAGGGCAATCTGGAGTATGTGGTTGAGAAAATATTGGATTCTCGTTTTTCTAGACGGAAACTCCAGTATTTGGTTAAATGGAGAGGTTATGGTCAGGAAGACAATTCTTGGGTGTTTGCTTCGGACATCCATGCTAGGAGACTTATCCGTGCGTATCATAGAACTCATCCTGACCGACCTGGTTGCTCAAATGAGGGTTCGGTGACCCCTCCTCAAGGGGGGGGTACTGTTGTGAATGGGTTTGAGATGAGTTCTGAGCAGAGGCTCCCTCTGGTGGTTACAAGCGGTGCTAGTGAAGATTGTGAGGACTGGGAATCAGGTGTTACTGACTGGTCTTATATAAGGGAGTCATTTTCCCATCAGGGTTGCCGGTGATCAATTGTTCTGGTCTGAATCCTTCATTCCAGTTTCCCTTGTAGCCTGCTGTGTCGTGTCTGCATCTCCTGCTAACAGATAAGACTTTTGCTTCTTTTGTGTTTTTGCTATATTTTTGCATTTTGTCCTGCACTTCTTTGGGGCCTTCAGGGTCCCCTCCGGGGGCTTCTGCCCTCTCAGTTTAGTTCAGCCACTGAGTTTTGTTCTTTTGCTTTTTCCAGTTTTTTCAGTGGCTGCTGTTTTGATTTTGTTACACCAGAGAACTAATTTAGGTGGTAGAGGTCGTGTGATCTCAGGTGATTTTTGAAATTAGTGGAGTTGGTGCTTTTCAGGGTTTTCTGGGATTGCAGTAAGTGCCCTTCCTATCCTTTTCTATTTAGATAGTTTGGGCCCCAGCGTTTGCTCATACTATTTTCTTTCTGTGTCAGTATTTCCTCTTGTCTAACCGCCATTACATGTTTGGGGGCTTTCTATTATCTTTGGGGTTCTGCTCCGGGGCAGATAGCTTTCCTATTTCTATCTTTAGGTGTAGTTAGTTTCTCAGGCTGTGACGAGGCGTCTAGGACCAACGTAGGAACGCTCCACGGCTGCCTCTAGTTGTGGTGGTTAGTCAGGGTACTTCAATCTCATAGATTCCAACTGCTCTGGTGTATTGCTTTTTTTTTACCTGCACTCCTCAGCTACCAAAACATAACAGGAAGCCCTCAGAACAGCGCGATCACATCGCGCTGCTCTGAGGGTCTCAGGGGGGCGCGCAGGGAGCCCCCACCCTGCGCGATCCTCCCCTGTGCCCCCAGTACACCGCGATCATATTTGATCGCGGTGTGCAAGGGGTTAATGTGCCGGGAGCGGTCCGTGACCGCTCCTGACACACAGTCATGGGTGTCAGCTGTGATAATCAGCTGACACCCGGCCGCGATCGGCTGCGCTCCCCCCGGGAGCGCGTCCGATCGCACGAGACGTACTATCCCGTCCATGGTCATACGGGCCCAGGTACCATGGACGGGATAGTACGTCTGATGGCAGTAAGGGGTTAATAGTAAGAGGAAATTCACAGATATGGTGAGTAACATTTTTCAAGGGAGAACCATCCACAGAAACGACATTAATAGAGGAAGACAGAAGTTTGGGTTTTAATTTTAGTTTTTCCAAAAATTTCCCATCAATCACATTGAGAGTGGAACCACAATCCACAAATACCCGAAACTCCATTAATTCCTCCTCAACAGCAGTGGTAGCAAAAAGAAAGACACCTTTATTGTTTAAACAAGCTATACGGACGAAACTGACCTCATTTTTTTTTTCTCTTTATTCATTCGAAGCGCACAGTTCTTAATAAAATGCTTAGACTTGCCACAATAGAAACACAAACCTTCAGAATACCTGCGGTCTTTTTCCTGAGAGCGAAGTGTCATCGCTCCAATTTCCATCGGCTCTCCAATGTCAGTACAGTCCCTCTCCAGACTTGGAGCTGACAAGACAGAGGATTTATTCTCATTAACCCTTGCACGCAGCCTCCTATCCACCCGTATGGCTAATTGCATAGCCTCTTGCAAGTTACCAGGTATAGGATAAGCAATCAGCAAATCTTTAACCCTTTCACTTAGCCCTGCAAGAAATAAACTTTTCAAAGCTGAATCGTTCCACCCCACCTGGGTAGACCACTGACGGAAGTGAGTACAATATTTTTCCACATTACCTGATCCCTGTCTCAAACGTCTCAATTCTGTCTCAGCTGATGAAACACGATCAGGATCGTCATACAATAACCCCAAAGCAGAAAAAAAACTATCCACTTATCTAAAGCATGGATCACTAAGTTGCAGAGAAAAGGCCCAGTCCTGAGGTTCTTTGCGCAAAAGTGACATTATGAACCCTATGCGCTGAGAGTCATCACCAGAGGATCTGGGTCTCAAACGAAAATATAACAAGCAAGCATTTTTAAAAGAAAAAAAATCTTGTTGTTCACCAAAAAATAAATCAGGCAAACGTACCTTTGGCTCCACGAAATGTGCTCCAGAACAACTACTCACGTGTTGCTGGATCTCAGCCACCTCCAGAGAGAGTCCCTGCAGGAGTTGAGCCAAATCCTGAACCGACACCATGATGGAAACAGAAAATCTTTCCTTAGGGATATTTTTGGGCTGGACTTACTGTTATGATCTGCTACAAGCACTAAGGAAAGATGGGAATTCTGTCCCTACAATAGAACTAAGCTGGATCCCTACGATGTAACGGGGAACCAGATCCTGCGACCAGACCCGCTAAAGTGCTCAGCTAGTCTGAACGAAGACCTATAGATGCGAGGGAGGAATCCCTACAAGATCTAGGGACTGGGGAAAAAGGTGGACACCTCCTAACAGAAGTTGTAGAAGGGATAAATAAACAGAAAACAAATTACTTAGAGATCCTAAGATCAAGCAAAACTGACTGAGAAAGGCACCTAAGCACCCGGCTAGCTTAAGAGTAGATAATACAATGAAGTCCAGCAAAGCCAGAAGGGTGGAGCCAGACTAAATAGGGAAAAAAGGGTCATGTGACCAGCAAACTGAAAAAAAAACCTAACAAGAGGGTTCTAACACTCCCTCCCTGCTGCTGGCTGTGGCCCTGTCTCTTCCCATATGTGCTTTAGGGGCCGAGCGCGCGCACACTCTGCTACCTTACCTTGTGCTGTGACCTGACCCGGCAGTATTGCCGGGCCAATAGGGAGCAGGCACTGGGTATTTCAGGCTACCCTCCCCCAGTGGAGGCGCCTGATCATTGAGTGTTACTCTCCTGTGTCCAGGCCCATCTTGCTTGCTGGTGTCCTGCATCGCTGGCATAATTAACCCTTTGTCTTCCTCTTTTTCAGTGTCCGCCTCTACCCTGCGTCCTCCTGGTGCACGCCTACCATCTCCACCTCCATCTCTCCTCAAGCCTGCATTCCATCTCCACCTTGGCTTCCCTTTACCCTTATCCTCTCGTGGTTTACCTCCTCCGTACATCTCCTGCTTCCTCTCCGTGTCGCACTCTTCCTTCCTATTTTCCATTCCATCTCCGTCTGTGCATTACTCTTGAGCCGACCCCTGGTTCTGGCATCCGTGGTACTAGAGGCCCATTAGCTTGCTCCCTAACGATCCCTGTATAGGGGTTGGTCCAATCTGGTACGCTCATTCAGGGGAGTTTCGGTATCACGGTCCAGTGGGTCCACTCTCGGTTCCCGCCGTGTCCGGCGTAACAGTACGATCAGGCCATGGACCCAGCTGGGACTTCTGCTCAGAAGGAGCTGGTATTTCTGCATGAAAACCAAACTCGCATCATGTCTTTTATGAAGACTATGGATTCTCAGCTGTCTGCTTTACAGGCCGCGGATTCCAGTAATGCCTCCCAGTTAGCTAGCCTCCAGCAAGAGCTGGTCCAGGCTCACATTTTATCCTATATGGCCTCCGTGGATGACTGCCTGCTCTCTTTGCAGTCTGCTTCCTCGCAGGCACCATCCCGTGCCTCTGACTCCGTATCAGCTCCATCCTCCTGTCTCGCTAAACCGCCTCATTATGGTGGTGACCCCAAGCTGTGCCGGGGTTTTCTTAATCAATGTCGCCTACACTTTGAGTTATTACCCCAGCAGTACCCCACCGACCGGGCTAAGGTGGCTTTTATCGTTTCCAAATTTGAAGTGTGAGGCCCTTTCCTGGGTGAATCCTCTTTGGGAAAGAGACGACCCCATAATGTCCAGTATTGCTACCTTTTTGGACACTTTCCAGAGGGTCTTTGATGAGCCAAGGCGCCTCACTTCCGCCACGGAGTCCCTTTTTAATCTCCAGCAGGGCACTCTCACGGTTAGACAATACAGTCATGGCCAAAAGTTTTGAGAATGACACAAATATTAATTTTTACAAAGTCTACTGCTTCACTTTTTCTAATGGCAATTTGCATATACTCCAGAATGTTATAAAGAGTGATCAGCTTAACAGCAATTACTTGCAAAGTCAATATTTGGCTAGAAAATGAACTTTATCCCCCAAAACACATTTCAACATCATTGCAGCCCTGCCTTAAAAGGACCAGCTAACCTCTTTTCAGTGATTGCTCCATTAACACAGGTGTGGGTGTTGATGAGGACATGGCTGGAGATCAATCTGTCATGATTAAGTAAGAATGACACCACTTTATACTTTAAAAGGAGGCTGGTGCTTGGCATCATTGTTTTGTCTTCTGTTAACCATGGTTATCTCTAAAGAAACACGTGCAGTCATCATTGCAATGCACAAAAATGGCCTAACAGGGAAGAGTATCGCAGCTAGAAAGATTGCACCTCAGTCAACAATCTATCGCATCATCAAGAACTTCAAGGAGAGAGGTTCCATTGTTGCCAAAAAGGCTCCAGGGCGCCCAAGAAAGACCAGCAAGTGCCAGGAACGTCTCTTAAAAGTGTTTCAGCTGCGGGATCGGGCTACCAGCAGTGCAGAGCTTGCTCAAGAATGGCAGCAGGCAGGTGTGAGTGCATCTGCACGCACTGTGAGGCGGAGACTCTAGGAGCAAGGCCTGGTCTCAAGGAGGGCAGCAAAGAAGCCACTTCTCTCCAGAAAAAACATCATGGACAGACTGATATTCTGCAAAAGGTACAGGCAGTGGACTGCTGAGGACTGGGGTAAAGTTATTTTCTCTGATGAATCCCCTTTTCGATTGTTTGGGACATCAGGAAAACGCCTCATTCGGAGAAGACAAGGTGAGCGCTACCACCAGTCTTGTCTCATGCCAACTGTTAAGCATCCTGAAACCATTCATGTGTGGGGTTGCTTCTCAGCCAAGGGAATCGGCTCTCTCACAGTCTTGCCTAAAAACACAGCCATGAATAAAGAATGGTACCAGAATGTCCTCCAAGAGCAACTTCTCCCAACCCTCCAAGAGCAGTTTGGCGATCAACAATGCCTTTTCCAGCATGATGGAGCATCTTGCCATAAAGCAAAGGTGATAACTAAATGGCTCAGGGAGCAAAACATAGAGATTTTGGGTCCATGGCCTGGAAACTCCCCAGATCTTAATCCCATTGAGAACTTGTGGTCAATCATCAAGAGACGGGTGGACAAACAAAAACCTAAAAATTCTGACAAAAGGAAAGCATTGATTGTGCAAGAATGGACTGCTATCAGTCAGGATTTGGTCCAGAAGTTGATTGAGAGCATGCCAGGGAGAATTGCAGAGGTCCTGAAGAAGAAGGGTCAACACTGCAAATATTGACCCATGCTGCATTAACTTATTCTAACTGTCAATATAAGCTTTAGTTACTCATATGTTTGCAATTATATTTCTGTCTGTGATAAAAACATCTGTCAAACACACACATAAAAACCAGAGGGCAGCAGATCATGTGAAAATATAATATTTGTGTCATTCTCAAAACTTTTGGCCATGACTGTACGCGATCCGCTTCCGCACGTTGTCCTCGGAACTGGGGTGGAACAACAAGGCCTTCGTTGGGGCCTTTTGGATGTGGTTGTCTGACAAAATCAAAGACGAGCTCGCTGGACAAGATACTCCGACCACCTTGGAGGATCTCATTTCGCTAGCCACGCACATTGATTTGTGCTTTCAGGAGCGTTCCCGAGAGGCTGCCAGGGAGAGGAGACCCTTTAGGCCTTCTTCTTCTTCTGCCCATAGACCACCCAGAACTCAGCCTTCGGTTTCCTCCGGTAGTTCTGCTCCAGAGCCTATGCAGGTAGACCGGGTTAAGTTGGCGGAACAACGTCGGAGAGAGAGGTTGGCCCAAGGCTTGTGCTTCTACTGCGGTGGAACATCTCATTTCCTGTGCTCTTGTCCAGAGAGGCCGGGAAACGCCTCCACCTAATTCAGGTAAGAGAGGCCTCCCTAGGTGTGTCAGATTTCTCTCCACCTCTTACTCTTTCTGTGTTGATTGTTCAGGGTCAGAGACGTGGGTCTGAAGTGATGTATGTGGATTCGGGCGCGGCGGGCAACTTTATTCGGCTTAAGGAGGTGAAGAAATACTGGATCCCCGTGATTTCCTTAAAGCACCCTCGTATAATTGCCTCTGTAGATGGTAAACTCCTGCAAGAGTCTGTCTCCATGGTTACTGAGGAGGTGGTTCTGCAAATTGGGGCCTTACATCAGGAAAAGATCACCTTCTATGTTCTGCCCAACCTATCTCATGCACTGCTTCTCGGCCTTCCCTGGCTTCGGACACATGAGCCCGTTCTGGATTGGCGTTCCGGAGAGGTCCTTCGGTGGGGGCATGCGTGTCAAGAAAGGTGCTTAGGGTTTGTTCGTCCGGCCACTCCTCCTCAACCCTCTTCTGGTCCTGTGGGACTGCCTTCTGCCTACTGGTCTTTTTTGGATGTTTTTTGATAAAAAGGAGGCTATCACCCCACCGGCCCTATGGCTGCCCAGTTGAGCTACGTGCAGGAACCACTCCGCCAAGGGGCCGGATCTATCCACTCTCTCCGGCCGAGACGTCTGCCATGTCCGAGTATATCCGTGAGAACCTTGCCAAGGGGTTTATACGAGAATCCTCCTCGCCTGCAGGTGCTGGCTTCTTTTTTGTTAAGAATCGGTTCAGAGGTCTGAATAACATCACGATAAAAAATAAGTACCCTCTGCCGCTCATCCCTGAGCTCTTCGATCGCCTGAGAGGGGTCCGGGTGTTCTCTAAGGCCTCTTTCACACATCAGTTTTTTGCAATCAGGCACAATCCGGCGAATTGTTTAAAAAACGGATCCGGCGTAGATTGTAAAAAAACTGATGTGCTGGATCCGTTTTTTAGCTGGATCCGTCCTGGTCTTTTTAAGCTGGAAAATGTGTAGTAGTAGTAGTAGTAGTAGTAGTAGTCCTTGATTTCCAGAATCCGGATCAGTCTTTTGCCGGATTGCACAAAAGACTGATCCGGTCCCATACAGTTGTATTGTTTCCGGCTGTCAGGCGTTTCCGGCAGAAAAAAAAAGTTACATGATGCGTTCTGTCAGGCCGCCGGAATTAAAATCTAGGACGGATCCGGCAGAAAACGGACTAAACGCAATGACATGCGGCGCGATCCGGCGCTAATACATGTCAATGACAAAAACACGGATCCGGCGGTTAAAAAAAACGGATCCATTTTTTTTACAAAAATGACGGATAGCGCCTGACGCAAAAAACTGATGTGTGAAAGAGGCCTAAATTAGACTTACGTGGAGCCAACAACCTTATTCGAATCCGCCCTGGAGATGAGTGGAAGACCACATTCAACACCCGGGACAGTCATTATGAGTACCTCGTCATGCCCTTCGGCCTGTATAACGCTCCCACGGTATTTCAGGAGTTTGTCAACGACATCTTCCGGGACCTGTTATACTCCTGCGTTGTGGTCTACCTAGATGACATTCTCGTCTTTTCTCCGGATTTTTCTTCCCACCGGCGGAGCGTCCGTCTAGTAACATAGTAACATAGTTATTAAGGTTGAAGGAAGACTTTAAGTCCATTTAGTTCAACCCATATCCTATCCTAACCTGCCCTAACATGTTGATCCAGAGGAAGGCAAAAAAAAAACAAGTGGCAAACAGTAAGCTTCACATTGGGGAAAAAAATTCCTTCCCGACTCCACATACGGCAATCAGACTAGCTCCCTGGATCAACGCTGTATCTAGGAAGCGCCTACGAGAGAACCATCTATACGCTAGGATGGAGAAGTGCATCTTCGAGCAGTCGCCTTTGCCTTTTTGGGGTATATCGTCTCTGAGTCTGGACTAGAAATGGACCCTGAAAAATTGTCTGCGATCCTCCAGTGGCCACGCCCGGTAGGAGTTAAGGCTATCCAATGCTTTCTCGGTTTTGCTAACTACTACCGTCAGTTTATCCCGCATTTCTCGTCCCTCACCAAGCCAATTTCATGCCTCACTCGGAGGGGAGTCAGCTCCGCAACCTGGTCTCCGGAGGCAGAAGATGCTTTTCTGAGCTTAAAACAAGCTTTAACGGCTGCGCCTGTATTACGTTGGCCCGAGGAGAACAAACCATTTGTCATGGAAGTGGACGCATCTTCCACTGATGCCGGCGCAGTGCTGTTTCAGAGGTCTTTTTCTGGTCGATTGGTCACCGGTGGATTCTTTTCTAAGGCCTTTTCTCCTGCAGAGTGCAACTACTCCATAGGGGATCGAGAGCTGTTAGCCATAAAAATGGCCCTGGAGGAGTGGCGCTACCTACTGGAGGGGGCAGTCCATCCTTATACCATCTTCACTGATCATAAGAACTTGGCCTACCTTCAGTCAGCCCAAAAGCTAAACCCCCGACAGGCCAGGTGGTCCCTGTTCTTTGCCCGTTTCGACTTTGAGTTGCATTTCCGTCCTGGTCAAAAGAATGTCAATGCTGATGCGTTATCTCGGTCTCTCCAGCCTCCAGACTTGGAAGAAGAGCCCTCCCACATTA
>JARQOD010000001.1:444743918-444783206 GCA_033576555.1 Oophaga sylvatica | reverse complement strand
GTAAGAAACATAATTATAGTAAGCACCTTAGATCGTTCAGGGGAAATTGTGAAGCATGTGCAGAAAAAAAAAAATTGCATTGATTAATAAATCCCCTGAATTTCTCACGTTCACCGCCAAAACGAAAAGGGGGCAACTTGGGAATCCCAGAACTCGGGGCTACGGCAGGAGCCTGGACTCGCTCCTCTAGAACCTCAATCCTGGCTCGCAAATCCTGGGCAGTCTGTCCAAACACTTGCAAATTGTGATTAGTGAGGTCCTGTAGGCTTGCAAAACGGGTCTTTATATTCTGCAAATCTGCAAGGATATTATCAGTCACTCCGCAAAGTTCCTTTATGCGGGCCTCCATTTTCCAGATCTTTTAAGACAGGAGTACTGGAAGAAGAGGAGAGGAAAAAAAAACAATAGTGTTTACCTGTGGTAACACTGCAGAGAGAAAAAAAAATTAAGGGAACTGCTCACCTGGAATGGTTGTGAGAAGTCACAACCACTATCATCACAGAAAGTTCAACCGGACATCTGATATCCACAGTTACAGCAGACAAAAAAGAGAAAAGAAAAAAAAAACAATAGTGTTTACCTGTGGTAACACTGCAGAAAAAAAAAACTTAAGGGAATTGCTCACCTGGAATGGTTGTGAGAAGTCACAACCACTGTCATCACAGAAAGTACAACCGGACATCCGATATCCACAGTTACAGCAGACACAGCCTTTCCAGACCCAGCAGACACTAACGTTTGGCTTCAGAATCTTGTAATGTAAGTAGTACAGTTCATATAGTGTCTTGTGCTTGGGTGCGATGAAAACACAGGAGTCACAGGTTTGATATAGAAGGTCTTGTATTACTTCATACAAGTGGCAATAATAGTCACACAGTTTGCAGATACAAAAGCAGGAGACACAGCAGGCCAGAGTAACTTAAGCTCAGCAATCACTCTCCAACAGGTTCAGGATCTCTTCTCTGTTACCGTAAGTCCATGCAAACGTGGATTTATCAAAATAGCAAGGTTCCAAAGTCCACGAGTGTTCCAAGGTTCCACAATAGGAAATAACTGGAGTACAAATCCAAGGCTTCCAGGAGTCAGGTCACAGGTTCACTGCAGGCTTGATTCTGAAGCACTGATTGCTCAGCTGTGGCTGCTTAAGAAGCAAGAGGAGAGAATCAGGGCGGGAACATGCAAGCTAGAAACTCCATATTGACTGAGGGCAAGATAGCTGCAGCAAGACAGAAAGTAAAATGGCTGACGAACAAACTGAGTTTCAGGAACATGTACACAGAACCTTACACAATCGGTCGTATGGTTCCCTGTGGGTTTTTTTCGAAGGTGTTTTCCTCCGCCGAAAGGAACTTATCCTTAGGAGATCGGAAATTGTTGGCAATCAAGTTGGCTCTGCAAGAATGGAGACACCTCCTCGATGTAGCAGTCCACTAGGTTGTCATATTCACCGATCATAAAAATCTTGCTTATCTCCAATCCGCACAGAGGTTGAATCCATGTCAGGCCTGCTGGGCCTTGTTTTTTGCCCAATTTAATTTTGTCCTTCATTTCCGCCCGACAGACAAGAATGTTAGAGCTGAAGCACTCTCCAGAGCCTTTATGGCTCCTGACACTGAGGAAGAACCTCAACTCATCATCGAGCCATCAAGGTTAGTGTCAGTAGCCTTTGTTAACCTTGCTCGGCTTCCCCCAGGAAAGACTCTCGTGACCACTTCGGACCGAAAGCATGTCCTCCGGTGGGGTCACTCTTCCAAGATGGCTGGTCACGCCGGTCAGAGAAAAACCCTGCAACTCATCTCCCATTACTATTGGTGGCCCACCATGGGCAAGGATATCCAAAAGTATGTCGCTGCCTGCCCTTCGTGTGCTCGTAACAAGACGGCAAAACGTTTGCCAGCTGGGCAGCTTCTGCCTCTTCCGGTTCCTTCTGCTCCCTGGCAGCACATCACGATGGATTTCATTACTGATCTTCCCATCTCTTCCGGCTGCTCCGTTGTTTGGGTTGTGGTGGATCATTTTTTTCTAAAATGACTCACTTCGCTCCACTACCCGGTCTCCCATCCGCATCGGAACTCGCTGGTTATTTCATACAGCACATTTTCCGTCTCCATGGGTTTCCTCTCCACATAGTGTCCGACAGGGGCGTCCAGTTCACCTCTAGGTTCTGGCGAGCGGTCTGTAATCTAGTGAAGGTGGAACTGGACTTTTCATCTGCTTACCACCCTCAATCCAATGGTCAACTGGAGAGGACCAATCAAATCTTGTCCGGATTCCTGCGCCACTTTGTCAACATTCACCATGACGACTGGGTCAAGTTGCTGCCTTGGGCAGAATTCTCGTACAATAACCAAATAAGCGAGTCATCAGGAAAATCTCCCTTTCAGATAGTGTTTGGACTTTAACCCGGAATTTTGCTCCCCATCTCTGGACCTTCTGGCGTTCCCACAGCTGATACCTTTGCGGAGAAATTCTCAAAGGTGTGGAGTGACACCAAAGTCGCCTTGGAGGCGGCTTCATGGCATATAAAGAGGCATGCGGACAAGAGATGCCTGGATGCTCCTGCTTTTCTACCCGGAGATAAAGTGTGGCTGTCCTCCAAATACATCCGCCTGAAGGTGCCCTCTTACAAACTGGTTCCTCGCTTCATTTGTCCCTTTGAAATCCTGAAGCAAATCAGTTTGGTTTCTTACAAGTTGAAATTATCTGCCTCTTTACGTGTGACTAACTCTTTCCATGTTTCCCTCTTCAAACCAGTAGTTTTGAGTTCCTTCTTTAAAGACCCGGGTACAACATCAGTGAGGATGATGTCTTTGAGGTAGAACATATCTTGGCCACTAGGAAAGTAAAGGGTAAGACCTATTATCTGATGGACTGGAGGGGCTTTGGTCCTGAGGAGAGGTCTTGGGAGCCTAAAGAGAACATTCAGGCCCCTCTCCCACTAAAGAGAGTCTACGCAGGCTTGAAAAAGAGGAGCCGTAAAGAGGGGGATACTGTTACACTCGGTTCTGCTGCACCCGGGCCCGGTCCTGTACCTCTGCGGGGTGCCCGTCGGGACTCCCGTTCTGTGTCAGCCTCGCACCGTTCTACCGCAGCCTCTGCTCCTTCCCTCCCCTCTGCTTCCTGGCGCGCTGTAAGCAGGTCCCCGTGGAGAGTGCCTAGTTTGCGCGTGCGCGTGCTCCTGGTCTCTTAAAGAGACAGTGCACATTTTTCAAAAATGCCTCTGACCAATGGCGTGGTACTGATTACTATTTCTGGCCCCTCCGCCATAGGGAGGGCGCCGGAGCAACAAGTATCTTCTGTTGCTAGCTTCCGGTTCCGCTAATATTGTGTCTGTGTTTCTGCAGTGTTCTGCCAAGTGCTCCGCTTACACTGTTTTTCTCCGCAGAGTATCAGTTACCTGTTACCCGGCTATGCAGGACGACGTCCGTATGGTCTATGCCAATTCCGTCCCATTCTGCTACTCAGCCATCTGAACCTATGGACAACGCCAGTGTCAGCCGATACCCGTGTACCTGGAATCCACTGGTCAGCGGTCAGCTCCATCATACCTGTTAAACCTGTTAACCCTTTGGTCCCGCTGGGACAGCTGCCACGTGTCCGGGGTCTAACTGGAGGTAGCACCTGTGTCCCCCAGACATTCCATTCTGACCCTGTTCGAGGACACTAACTACGGGTGTCTGGGGTTCACTTAGTCACGCCCCCTTCAGAGCCCCCCGGACCGTGGTCTCGAGGTTCCACAAATATTGAAATAAAAAACAAATGAGAACTTCACCACCTGTGCCTCCGCTTCCATTTGTTACACCGGGATGACCGTCATCTAATTTGATTGTCACTCAGCAACCGCAGCATGACATCAAGTGACCTAGAAAAGGAATGGCAAATGGCAGCTGTGGTGACGTGCACGGCAAGAACAGTTCGTAACAGTCTCCTAGAGGCAGGGCTCAAGTCATGAAAAGCTAGAAATAAGCCTTTCATCAATGAGAAGCAAAGGAGAGCCAGGCTGAAGTTTGCCAAAGACCATAAGGATTGGACCATAGAGGACTGGAGTAAGGTAATCTTCTCTGATGAGTCTAATTTTCAGCTTTGCCCAACACCTGGTCGTCTATTGGTTAGAAGTAGACCTGGAGAGGCGTACAAGCCACGTGTCTTGCACCCACTGTGAAATTTGCCACAAAGCTAGGTCAATCAATGTGTGGATCAAGGACCACCACATCAAATCCCTGTCCTGGCCATTCCAATCTCCAGACCTGAACCCCATTGAAAACCTTTGGAATGTAATCAAGAGGAAGATGGATTGTCACAAACCATCAAACAAAGAAGAACTGCTTAAATTTTTGTACCAGGAGTGGCATAAGGTCACCCAAAAGCAGTGTGAAAGACTGGTGGAAAGCATGCCAAGGTGCATGAAAGCTGTGATTAAAAATCATGGTTATTCCAAAAATATTGATTTCTGAACTCTTCCTGAGTTAAACATTAGTATTGTTGTTTCTAAACGATTGTGAACTTGTTTTCTTAGCATTATTTGAAGTCTGCAAGCACTGCATTTTTTTGTTATTTTGACCATTTCTCGTTTTCTGAAAATAAATACAAAATGTATTGCTTGGAAAATCAGAGACATGTCGTCAGTAGTTTATAGAATAAAAGAGCAATTTACATTTTACTCAAAAATATACCTATAAAGAGAAAAATCAGACAAACTGAAAATTTTGCAGTGGTCTCTTAATTTTTGCCAGAGCTGTATATTCTGCTTCTGTACAAGATAATGCGACTGACCCTTGTTTTCTGCTGGACCAAGAAATTGAATTTTCTCCTAATTTGAACAAGTGACCACTTGTTGATTTCCAATCACTTGAATCTCCAGCCCAATCTGCATCCACATAACCTCTGAGAGTGAGATCTCCTGATGCAGATATCTTAAGATTTAGCCTTTGAGTTTCTTTAAGATATTGAAGAATTCTCTTAACCCCTTAATGTCCACTGACGTGCAGAGTCCGTCATGGCAAGGTGCCAGTTCCGGCACCAGGACGACTCTGCACGTCATGCCTTTGATCTACCACTGCGTGTAAACACGCAGTGGTAGATCAGTGCCGACAGCTGTCACAGACAGCTGACAGGCACGGCAAGCGGTGCGGGGACCTTTGCCGTCGGTCCCCGCGCTCACAGCGCTGTGATTGGTCAGTCAATCTGACTGACCAAACACAGCAGCGATCGCGCAGGAGAAGCTGAAATTTCAGCTTCCCCAGCGCGATCAGTGCAGGAGCCGGCGCTGCAGTGGCCAGGCTTCCTGCACTGACAGCCAGGAGCGGAGCCCCCACCGCCCCTGGCTATTAACCCCCTGACTGCTGCGATCCAGCGCGATCGCAGAGCTCAGGGGGGGAGGCAGAGGGTCGGGAGCTCCCTCTGCCTCAGATCGGCACCCTGCACTGTATTTGCAGGGGCCGATGTCTGCCTTGATGACCCGGGGGTTGTCATGACAACCTCCGGGTCATTTAGCTACGGGAAGCTGCT
This sequence comes from Oophaga sylvatica, assembly GCA_033576555.1. Classification (NCBI taxonomy): domain Eukaryota; kingdom Metazoa; phylum Chordata; class Amphibia; order Anura; family Dendrobatidae; genus Oophaga; species Oophaga sylvatica. Next base: position 444,777,698 of record JARQOD010000001.1, on the reverse strand, counting down.
GTGATCATGTCACAGCAGCTTCCACTATAGTTGCAATGCATTGCAATGCCAGAGCATTGCAATGCATTGTAACTGCAATCAAAAGTAAAAAAAGTGAAAGTCCCATAAAGGGACAAGTTGAAAAAAATCATTTTTTAAAAAAAATTGTAAAAAAAATATTAAAAAATAATTTTAAAAAAATCCCCTAAAAAATACACATTTTTATGTAATATAAAAAATAAAAAACAAAAAAAATACACATGTTAGGTATCGCCATGTCCGTAAAAATCCCATCTATAAAAGCATAACCCTAGTTAACCCCTTCAGTGAAAGCCGTAAAAAAAAACACAAAAAAGTAGTAAATTATACTTTTTCCAAGCGGTATCATTATACCGCTTGGAAAAAGTGCAATAACACGCGATCAAAAAGTCAGATATAAATAATCATGGTACCGCTGAAAACGTCATCTTGTCCCGCAAAAAACAAGACGCTATATAGCATCATCAGCGAAAAAATAAAAAAAGTTATAGCTCGCGGAATAAACTGATGCAAAAATAATTATTTTTTCCATAAAATTCTTTATTGTGTAAAAAACGCCAACACATAAAAAAAATATATAAATGAGGTATCGCTGTAATCGTAGTGACACGAAGAATAAAGCTGCTTTATCAATTTTACCACACGCGGAACGGGGGAAAAAAAATAAAAAAAAAACAATTCCTGAATTGCTGGTTTTTGTTCATTCTGCTTCCACAAAAATCGGAATAGGAAGCGATCAAAAAACGTTATGTGCCCGAATATGGTACCAATAAATACGTCAGCTCGTCCCGCAAAAAATAAGCCCACAGATAACTCTGTCGGCCGAAATATGGAAAAATTATAGCTCTCAAAATACGGCGATGCAAAAAATTCTTACAAAAAATTATTCCAAAAAAAAGCATCTTTTAGAGTGTGACAGAAGCTAAACATGAAAAAAGGGTGTAAATCTGGTATCGCTGTAATCGCACCGATCGAGGAATAAAGTCGCCTAATCACTAATATCGCACGAGGAACGGCGTAAAAAAGAAAACCAATTCTTCACCTTTGGTAGATTTGTTCATTGTGCCTCCCAAAGATCGCAGTAAGGCGATCACAGTGGTTCCCCCCCGCATATGGGGTATCAGCGTACTCAGGACAAAATGCACAATAGCTTTTGGGGTCCTATTTCTCCTGTTACCCTTATAAAAATAAAAATTTAGGGGCAAAAAGGTCATTTTTGTGGAAAAAAATATGATTTTTTTTATTTTCACGGCTCTACGTTATAAACTTCTGTGAAGCCCTTGGGGGTTCAAAGTGCTGACCACACATCTAGATAAGTTCCTTGGGGGGTCTAGTTTTCAAAATGGGGTCATTTGTGGGGGGTTTCTACTGTTTAGGCACATCAGGGGCTCTCCAAGCGCGACATGACACCCGCAGACCATTCCATCAAAGTCTGCATTTAAAAACGGTGCTCCTTCCCTTCCGATCTCTGCCATGCGTCAAAATAGTGGTTCCCCCCCACATATGGGATATCAGCGTACTCAGGACAAATTTCACAATAGCTTTTGGGGTCCTATTTCTCCTGTTACCATTATAAAAATAAAAATTTGGGGCAAAAAGATTATTTTTGTGGAAAAAAATATGATTTTTTTATTTTCACGGCTCTACGTTATAAACTTCTGTGAAGCACTTGGGGGTTCAAAGTGCTCACCACACATCTAGAAAAGTTCCTTGGGGGGTCTAGTTTCCAAAATGGAGTCACTTGTGGGGGGTTTCTACTGTTTAGGCACATCAGGGGCTATCCAAACGTGACATGACACCCACAGACCATTCCATCAAAGTCTGCATTTGAAAAAGGCGCTACTTCCCTTTCGAGCTCTGCCATGCGTCAAAATAGTGGTTTCCCCCACATATGGGGTATCAGCGTACTCAGGACTAATTGCCCAATAACTTTTGGGGTCCTTTTATCCTTTCGAAAATAATAATTGGGATGAAAAGATCATTTTTGTGGAAAAAATATGATTTTTTAATTTTACTGCTCTACGTTATAACCTTCTGTGAAGCCCTTGGGGGTTAAAAGCTCTCACAACACATTTAGATGAGTTCCTTGAGGGGTCCAGTTTCCAAAATGGGGTCACTTGTGGGGGGTTTCCACTGTTTAGGCACACAGGGACTCTCCAAATACGACATGGCATCCAATCTCAATTCCAGCCAAAAAAGTCAAATGGCGCTGCTTCCATTCCGAGCTCTGCCATGCGCCCAAATAGTGGTTTACCCCCACACATGGTATATCGGTGTACTCTGGAGAAATTGTACAACAAATATTGTGGTTCATTTTCTCCTGATACCCTTGACAAAATTTAAAAAAATTGTGTCGAAAGAAAAATTTTGGGAAAAAAAGTTAAATGTTCATTTTTTCCTTCCACATTGCTTCAATTCTTGTGAAGTACCTAAAGGGTTAATAAACTTTTTGAATGTGGCTTTGAACATGTTGAGGGGTGCAGTTTTTAGAATGGTGTCACTTTTGGGTATTTTCTGTCATATTGACCCCTCAAATTCACTTCAAATGTGAGGTGGTCCCTAAAAAAATGGTTTTGTAAATTTTGTTGGAAAAATGAGAAATTGCTGGTCAACTTTTAACACTTATAACTTCGTAACAAAAAAAATTTTGGTTCCAAAATTGTGCTGATGTAAAGTAGACATGTGGGAAATGTTATTTATTAACTAATTTTTGTGACATATCTCTCTGATTTAATGGCATAAAAATTAAAAGTTTGAAAATTGCAAAATTTTCAAAATTTTTGCCATATTTCCATTTTTTTCATAAAAAAACGCAAGTTATATTGAAGAAATTTTACCACTATCATGAAGTACAATATGTCACGAGAAAACAGTCTCAGAATCGCCAAGATCCGTAGAAGCGTTCCAGAGTTATAACCTCATAAAGAGACAGTGGTCAGAATTGTAAAAATTGGCCTGGTCTTTAACCTACAAAATGGCTTGGTCATTAAGGGGTTAATTGCATTCCAGTCTCTTTGGCGTGGCTTGCTTACACATCGGCAGAGAATCGGCAGAGAATTCCGACTGTGGCTGTGATATCCGGATGAGCTGTGGTTGCTATGTACAGAAGTGCCCCCACTGCTTGTCTGCAACTCTCATTGCTGGGTAGCAGATCTTCTCCTTCGAACTTTAAGTAGGACGGTCCATTGGAGTTGACGCACCTTTGGCTTCTGACATTCCAAACTGGTTTAGCATTGCGGAAATTTTAGAACTTTGGTTCAGAAGAAAACTCCCATCTTCCTCTCTCTGGATTTCGATTCCCAAATAATATATCACATTTCCAAGGTCCTTAGTCTCAAAGTGCTGGATGAGAATTTCACCTAGCTTTGCAATTTCTTTTTCATCCTAATGAGACTTGATTACATCGTCTACATATAGGAGAACATACATCCACTCCTTCGCTACATTTTTCGTATACAAACATGGATCAGCTTGAGATCTTTTAAATCCTTCATCAATCAAAACTTTGTTCATTTTCGAGTTCCATGCTCTTGCCGACTGCTTAAGTCCATAGAGAGATTTTTGCATTTTACAAATAAGGTGCTCTTCACCTTTTTAATATATCCCTCGGGTTGGCTCATGTACAACTCTTCTTCAATGTCACCATGTAGGAAGGCTGTTGTGATATCAAAATGTTTCGCTGTCATCAAATGAACTGCAGTCACTAAAGTGCTGAATGTGGTTTGCTTCGCAACTGGAGAAAATGTAGCATCATAATCTTCACCATACTTTTGCAAGTACCCTTTTGCAACCAATCTTGCCTTAAACTGGTGAACTTTACCTTCTGAGTCATATTTGTTTTTGAAGACCCACCTCTATTTCCTTGTGGTAGCTCAGTAAGCTCCCATGTCTGGAGTTGGTGAAGGGACTCAATCTCTTCATTAGCAGCATTTATCCACTTCTGCTTCTCGTGGACAGGCAGTTTTTGCATCTCTTGGCATGACTGTGGCTCTTGTTCAGGAAGTGTTCTGACCATATAAGAAAGGTGTCTAGCTGGAATACCTTTGGCCTTTATGATGTCCTCACTGGAGGTTACCTTTGTTCTTCTGTGTCTTCCTTGGTGGTTTCAGAGCTTTTCCAAGACTTCAGTGTTTTCCTTTTCGGTGTCTGGGTTTGGTGATTGAGATTCTTGTTCTTGCTTCTTAGGTTGAAAAACTGGTGTAACTTCATGAATTTTAGCGATACAGAGTTTTCATCAGTCACTACATCTCTGCTGATTGTTACTGTGTTGGTGTCTGGGTGCAGGATTCTGTATCCCTTTTGAGTTTCGCTATAGCCCACCAGGACTCCTTGCTTTGCATGTGATTCCCACTTTTGGGAATATACACAAACATTTTGCTTCCAAATATCCTGAGGTGCTTCAGGCTAGGGTTCTCACAGTTCCATAGCTCATATGGAGTTTTATTTGTGGCTTTACCTGGCAGTCTGTTTTGAAGATAGCAAGCTGTCATTGTGGCTTCTCCCCAATACGTTGTAGGTAGATTCGCATCAAACAACATACTTCCACTTTCACAGAGAGTACGGTTCTTTCTCTCTGCAATGTCATTTTGTTCTGGGTTGTATGGAATCGTAGCCTGGAACACGATTCCATTCTTTTTCAAAATGGTTTGCACCTTACCACTTGTATATTCGGCTCCATTATCTGCATGCAGGGCTTTTGGCATTCTTCCAAACACCACAGCAAGATATTCTTCAAGTTTCTGTGGAACTTCATCCTTACTGTGAAGCAGGTAGGCGACTGTATAACTGGAGTAGTCATCAATAAATGTGAAAAAATATCTCTTCTTGCTAGGAATTTGAACACTCATTGGACCACCTACATCTGTATGTATCAGATCCAGAGGCTGTGCAGATCTAGTGGTGCTTATTTTAGCAAAGGATTTTCTGGACATTTTCCCTTTAAGACAGCTTGTGCGCTTCATCATTTGACTACAATGATTGATTTCAATACCATTTGCAAGTTGAGCTAGCTTCCTTACTTCTTCTTGGTCTCTGTGCCCAAAACGTCTGTGCCATACATGGATACAGTTCTTGTCTAGCACTGTACTCTCTTTCTTTGCATTTTAGCTGATAAAGTTCATCTTGGATTTTTCCTTCTGCAAGAGTGTGACCCTTCTTTGAGATGATGCAGTTGTTATATCTAAAAGTAACTACATTCCCCTATTGCATGAGCTTCTTTAACCCCTTCACCCCCAAGGGTGGTTTGCACGTTAATGACCGGGCCAATTTTTACAATTCTGACCACTGTCTCTTTATGAGGTTATAACTCTGGAACGCTTCAACGGATCTGCGCGATTCTGAGATTGTTTTCTCGTGACATATTGTACTTCACGTTATTGGTAAAATTTCTTCGATATAACTTGCGTTTATTTTTGAAAAAAATGCAAATATGGCGAAAATTTTGAAAATTTTGCAATTTTCAAACTTTGAATTTTTATTCCCTTAAAACAGAGAAATATGTCACACAAAATAGTTAAGAAATAACATTTCCCACATGTCTACTTTATATCAGCACAATTTTGGAATCAAATTTTTTTTTTCTTAGGAAATTATAAGGGTTAAGAGTTGACCAGCGATTTCTCATTTTTACAACAAAATTTACAAAGCCATTTTTTTTAGGGACCACCTCATATTTGAAGTCACTTTGAGGGGTCTATATAGCAGAAAATACCCAAAAGTGACACTATTCTAAAAACTGCACCCCTCAAGGTACTCAAAATCACATTCAAGAAGTTTATTAACCCTTCAGGTGCTTCACAGGAGCTGAAGCAACGTGGAAGGAAAAAATGAATATTTAACTTTTTAGCCACAAAAATGATCTTTTACAAACTTTTTTTTTATTTTCACAAGGGTAAAAGGAGAAAATGGACAGATAAAGTTGTTGTGAAATTTCTCCTGAGTACGCCAATACCCCATAAGTGGGGGAAAACCACTGTCTGTGCGCACAGCAGAGCTCATAAGGGAAGTAGCGCCGTTTGACTTTTTCAAACTAAAATTGGCTGGAATTGAGATTGGATGTCATGTCGTGTTTCGAGAGCCCCTGATGCGCCTAAACAGTGGAAACCCCCCACAAGTGACACCATTTTGGAAACTAGACCCCCTAAGGAACTTATCTAGATCTGTTGTGAGCACTTTAAACCCCCAAGTGTTTCACAAAAGTTTATAATGCCTGGGTGTGAAAAAAAAAAGAAAAAATTTTCCACAAAAATGATTTTTTAGTCCCAAAGTTTTGATTTTTCCCAAGGAAATTGGACCCCAAAAGTTGTTGGCCAATTTGTCCTGAGTATGCTGATACCCAATATGTGGGGGGGGGGAAACTGTTTGGGCGCACGGCAGGGCTTGGAAAGGAAGTAGTAACGTTTTGGAATGCAGACGTTGATGGGGTCATGTTCCGTTTGCAGTGCCCCAGATGAGCCTAAACAGTAGAAACCCCCCACAAGTGACCACATTTTGGAAACTAGACCCCCTAAGGAACTTATCTAGAGCTTTGGTGAGCACTTTGAACCCCCAAGTGCTTCACACAAGTTTATAATGCCCGGGCATGAAAATAAAAAATCCTATTTTTTCCCACAAAAATTATTTTTAGCCACTAATTTTTTATTTTCCCAAGGGTAACAGGAGAAAGTGGACCACAAAATTTTTTGTCCAATTTGTCCTGAGTACGCTGATACCCGATATGTGGGGGGGAACCACTGTTTGGGCGCACGGCAGAGCTCGGAATGGAAGGAGCACCATTTGACTTTTTCCAACCAAAATTGGCTGGAATTGAGATTGGACGCCATGTATTTGGAGAGCCCCTGATGTTCCTAAACAGTGGAAACCCCCCACAAGTGACCCCATTTGGGAAACTAGACCCCCTAAGGAACTTATCTAGATCTTTGGTGAGCAATTTGAACCCCCAAGTGCTTCACACAAGTTTATAACGTAGAGCCGTAAAATTAAAAAATCATATTTTTTCCACAAAAATGATCTTTTCACCCCAATTTTTATTTTCCCAAGGGTAACAAGACTCCAAAAGTTATTGTGCAATTTGTCCTGAGTACGCTGATACCCCATATGTGGGGGTAAACCACTGTTTGGGTGCATAGCAGAGTTTGGAAGGGAAGGAGTGCCGTTTGACTTTTTCAACGCAGAATTGGCTGGATGCCATGTCGTGTTTGGAGAGCTCCTGATCTGCCTAAACAGTGGAAACCCCCCACAAATGACACCATTTTGGAAACTAGACCCCTCAAGGAACTTATCTAGATGTGTGGTGAGCACTTTGTACCCCCAAGTGCTTCACAGAAGTTTATAACGTACAGTCGTAAAATATTTTTTTTTTTTTTTTTACAAAAATGATTTTTTTGTCCCCAATATTTTATTTTCACAAGGGTAACAGGAGAAATTGGACCCCAAAAGTTGTTGTCCAATTTGTCCTGAGGACGCGGATACCCAATATGTGGGAGAAAACTACTGTATGGGTACAGGTTGGGGCTCAGAAGGGAAGTAGTGACGTTTTGGATTGTAGACTTTGATGGAATGGTCTGGGGGCGTCATGTCGCATTTGGAGAGCCCCTGATGCGCCTAAACAGTGGAAACCCCCCACAAGTGACCCCATTTTGGAAAATAGACCCCATAAGGAACTTATCTAGATGTGTGGTGAGCGCTATGAAGCCCCAAGTGCTTCACAGAAGTTTATAACGTACAGCCGTAAAAAAAAAAAAATCATTTTTTTTTTTAAAAATGATATTTTTGCCCCCAGTTTTTTATTTTCCCAAGGGTAACAGAAGAAATAGGACAAATTGCACAATAACTCTTAGGGTCCAGAGTACGCTGATACCCCATGTGGGAGTAAACTACTGTTTGGGCGCATGGCAGAGGTCAGAAGGGAAGGAGCACCGTTTGACTTTTTCAACGCAGAATTGGCTGGAATTGAGATCAGACGTCATGTCACATTTGGAGAGCCCCTGATGTGCCTAAACAGCGGAAACCCCCCAATTCTAACTCCAACCCCAACACACCCCTAACCCTAGTCCCAACCCTAACCACAAACCTAACCCTAACACACCCCTATCCCTAATCCCAACCATAACCCTAATACTAACTTTAGCGCCAACCCTAACCCTAACTTTAGCCGCAACCCTAACCTTAACCATAACCCTAATGGGAAAATGGAAATAAATACATTTTTTTAATTTTATTATTTTTCCCTAACTAAGGGGGTGATAAAGGGGGGTTTGATTTACTATTTATAGCGGGTTTTTATGATTGGCAGCTGTCACGCTAAAAGACGCTTTTTATTGCAAAAAATAGTTTTTTGCATCGCCACATTTTGAGAGCTATAATTTTTGCATATTTTGGCCCACAGAGTCATGTGAGGTCTTATTTTTTGCGGTACGAGTTGACGTTTTATTGGTACCATTTTTGAGCACGTGAAATTTTTTGATCGCTTTTTATTTCGATTTTTGGGAGGTTAGAATGAACAAAAATCAGCAATTCATGAATTTCTTTTGGGGGAGGTGTTTATACCGTTCCGCGTGTGGTAAAATTGATAAAGCAGTTTTATTCTTCGGGTCAGTACGATTACAGCGATACCTCATTTATATCATTTTTTTATGTTTTGGCGCTTTTATAGAATAAAAACAATTTTATATAAAAAATAATTATTTTTGCATCGCTTTATTCTGCGAGCTATAACTTTTTTACTTTTTCGCTGATGATGCTGTATGATGGCTCGTTTTTTGCGGGACAAGATGACGTTTTCAGCGGTACCATGTTTATTTATATCGGTCTTTTTGATCGCGTGTTATTCCACTTTTTGTTCAGCGGTATGATGATAAAGCACTGATTTTTTGCTTTGTTTTTATTTATTTTTTTTAAGGGGTTCACAAAATGGGTTAACTAGTGGGACAGTTTTATAGGGGGGGTCGTTACGGACGCGGCGATACCAAATATGTGTACTTTTATTGTTTTATTTTTTTTATTTACAGGAAGAAATGAATTTATTGGGGAATATATATATATTTTTTTATTTATTTTGGAATTTTTTTTTTACACGTTTATTTTTATTTTTTTTACTTTTTTACATTGTCCCAGGGTGGGACATCACTGTAAAATGTCAGATCGCTGGTCTCACAGTGTGCACAGCACTCTGTGAGACCAGCGATCTCACAGGCAGCGCTGCAGGCTTCTCAGTGCCTGCTCTCGGCAGGCACTGAGGAAGCCGCCTCCCTCCAGGACCCCGGCGCCATCTTGGATCCAGGTCCTGGGAGGGAGGAAGCCCTCAGAACAGCGCGATCACATTGCGCTGTTCTGAGGGTCTCAGGGGTGCGCGCTGGGAGCCCCCACCCTGCGCGATGCTCCCCTGTGCCGCCAGTACACCGCGATCATGTTTGATCGCGGTGTGCAAGGGGTTAATGTGCCGGGAGCGGTCCGTGACCGCTCCTGGCACACAGTCCCGGGTGTCAGCTGTGATAATCAGCTGACACCCAGCGGCTCCGGGAGCGCAGCTAATCGCTATGACGTACTATCCCGTCCATGGTCAGATTGTCACGGGTTTTATGGACGGGATAGTACGTCAGATGTCAGAGAGGGGTTAATGACAAAAGATTGCATTCAAGGTTGAGAACATAGGGAACATCCTTTATTGTGATCTTTCTGCTTTGTGCTGAGGAAACTGGACAGTGGAGGTTGACCTCTCCTACTCCTTCTGAAGTCATACAGTATAGTGACCGTTAGCTAAGATGACCTTTTCCGACTTGCTTTCATTAAGGTCAGTGAAGAAATCCTTGTTATTTGTCATATGGCTGCTTGCACCAGAACCTATACACCATATATGCTTTGCAGATGGGCTTGTACTGCCATTAAATGCAGCTTCAACACATGCAGAATCTTCCTTTAGAGCTGTTTTAACCCTTTGATGACTGTTCTGCTTTTTAAGCTGACTCATTCTTGCTTTCCAAATTCTGCAGTCTGCTTTAAGGTGGCTGGACTTTTTACAGACAAAACATTCACAAGTTTCTCTTAGATTGCTCTTATATTTAGGGAAGTCCTGTGTCTTTAATGTTGTTTCTGCTGTGGATTCATTACTGCTGCTTACATGCTGCGTTTTTTTCTTGAATTCATCCACAAGTTTGCTTTTAACATACTCTAGTGTCAGTTCATCATCTGGCTGTGCCTCTAGTGCAGTCACGAGTGTGTCATAACTTTCAGGAAGACCACTTAATAGAAGTGCAGCAACATGAAAATCTTTAATTTCTTCTCCAATACTCCTCAGACGCTCCACAATCTCTAGGGTCTTTCTTATATAGTCCTGCATATTCTGTTCATCACTTAGGTTAGACTGATACAGCTTTCTCATGAGATAAAGCTTACTGCTGAGATTTCATCTTTCATGCACTTTCTGTAACTCATCCCACATCTCCTTTGCAGTTTCACACTTGCATATTTGCACAATCTGATTATCATCTACACTGAGGGAGATCGTGCTTTGTGCTTTCTAATCCTTCTCTAGTCATTCATCTGGTAATGGATGAGGTACTTATTCCTGAGTATATTTCCACGTACCTTATCTTATGAGCAGCATCTTTACCTTGAATTTCCAGGACTGGTAGTTCTGGTTAGTTAGGCTTGGCACTGAGAACTTGACAGGATTGCTGCTAGTGGACATCTTCTCTGTTGCTCTGTGCTGCTTTTGCTTTGGGCTTCTGTTGCTGTGTTACTCTGGGCTTCTATGTCACTCTGGGCCCATAACCTGTTGGCAGTGGATTATTCAGGATACTCTCCAAGCGTCCGTCAACAGAGCTTCTTTATTCAGGAACAAACAGGAACAATATAGCTTAATAGATCAGAAATAAATAATGTGTGTGTCTCTATCTGTGCAGCATCTACAGCAGGCTGCTTCTCTCATACACAGACACAGGAAAAAACAGGAAATACAGTCACATGCGCTTCCTATATGAGCCTCTGGGAGGTTTTTTTAACTTTATAAACAGCATACAAATCTAGCAACTAAACACTCAGACAGGAATGGAGTTGTTGCACCAAACATATTCCAACAGCATGGCCACAGAATATGCTATAAATGTCTGACACCTGGGGATTCTCCTGTTAAACACTGATGTGAATGGAGGGTTGGCCGCTCATGTACAGGCCACTCCATTCATTTTTATGGCAGTTGCAAAAGTAGCTGAGCAAGCGAGGTCACTTTTCCATTCACAGCAATGGTAGATGGGACATGGTTTCTGAAATAAGAGCAGGTTCCACCTATTCTTCTGTACTTCAAATGCATTAAAGAGCCTTGGATCACTTTGACCCTTCACTAGTTCACCAATGTCCTTGCTTAGAACACTTGTGAAAGGTACTTGATCTTGCAAACCAGGAACACCCCACAAGATGCAGCATATACCAGAAACAAGCAACAAGACCTGCCGTATTCTAGGAGCAACCAACATGACCTGCCGTATACCAGGAACAACCAACAAGATGTGCAGTATACCAATTGTGAGGTAAGCAATAAGAATGTGGTGGGCGCTGTCACGAAGGCAAGGATAAGAAGGTGTAGAAAAACAAGAACATTTATTAAAAGACAGAAAGTCATTTCAAAATCAATCTGATTTCGTCCCCAGGCTTCTATCACCAGGAACACTCTGCAAGACCCACTGCGTACCAGGAACACCCCACAAGACCTGCCGTGTACCAGGAACACCCCATAAGACCTGAAATCATGTACCAGGAACACCCCGCAAGACCTGCCATGTACCAGGAACACCCCACAAGACCTGCCGTGTACCAGGAACACCTCACAAGACCTGCCGTGTACCAGGAACACCCCATAAGACCTGAAATCATGTACCAGGAACACCCCGCAAGACCTGCCATGTACCAGGAACACCCCACAAGACCTGCCTTATTCCAGGAACACCCCACAAGACCTGCCATGTACCAGGAACACCCAAGACCTACCGTGTACCAGGAATACCCCACAAGACCTGCTGTGTACCAGGAGCACCCCATAAGACCTGAAATCATGTACCAGGAACACCCCACAAGACCTGTCATGTATCAGTAACACCCCATAAGACCTGTCATGTAGCAGGAACACCCCTTAAGACCTGCTGTGTGCCAGGAGGACCACACAGGACCTGCCATATATTAGGAACACCCCAAAAGACCTTCCTTGCACCAGGACCACCCCACAAGACCTGCCATGTACCAGAAACACTTAAGACCTTCTGTGTACCAGGAACACCCCACAAGACCTGCCATGTACCAGAAAACCTTAAGACCTTCCATGTACCAGGAACATCCTGCAAGGCCTGCCATATACTGGGAACACCCTACAAGTCCTGCTGTATGCCATAAACACTCACAAAATCTACTGTATGCCAGGAGCATCTCACAAACTCTGCCATATAGTGAGAACAACGCACAGGATTTGACGTATACTAGGGACACAAGGACTGCAGCCCTGCCATATACTGGGAACACCCCACAAGATCTGCCATATACCAGAAACCATCCCATAGGATCTGCTGTATACCAGGAACACAAGAACCTCAGAACTGCCATATACTGAGGATACTCCACCAGACCTGCTCATTTGAAGATGCTCTTCCCTACCCAATGATATTTATTGTTTTTTACATGTATACATATAGGGTTGCATCCCTAAACACTGCATGTAGTAAGTTGCCATGGATCTGCTACTTAATTTGCATCAAAATTTGAGATAAAATTGTGTCATTTCTATTACCCTTGAGAGATTTTGATGGTTTCTTATGTGAAAATGTTCACGTGTAAGTAGCAGCATTGCGTTCATATTATTGTGAATTGTATTCAGTCTGATCGTCGGTATCACTTGTGGGCCATTTATGACAAATGGCAATGTACAACATGATCATAAAGTGGAGCATAAGCCGCACATTGTCACTTTCTTGTACACATGTAGGTGCCCCCCTCTCTCACCGTGTGCGGCCAGTACTGTTAATTTCTCTTGATAGCCACAATGGGGCAGAATGATCATTTATTACAGAAACTGTCTCTCTCCACCTCCTCCCCCCACTATCTCCTTCTTTCCAGATCTCTCTACTTTTCTACTTTGTATCTGGCAACTGACCAGAACATTTAATACCTAATTAATTACTCCGCTTTTGCATAGGAGCCAAGCCAATGACCACGTGTGTCATTAAATATAATGATTGGGAAAAACAAGATGTTTATAGAAGTATAACATTTCTGACAAATGCCTGACATCCTAATGGTAATGATATACCACCAGTCGCCGCTGACCTAGGCTGATCTTCCTATGTCCCCTAGTGCAAGGCGAAATAGAAAATTTTGACCACTTCTGCAGGTTAGCACAATGTAGACTTTTCTGGGGGGCTGGATGAAGGTGTTTTACTTTACCTTATCACATGTGTGAATGAGGTCTAAATAAAGGGATATTCACCCGCTTTCATAAATTTCTTCAACTAGAACTCATTTCCATTTATATAAATTGGGGGTGCAACAAATGGAGTTCTGTACGAACTATTCGAATATTCGAACTATTCGAAAGTTCTACATCAGCCATGTGAGGCTTCTGGCTTATTTGGGCACCTTAATTTTCACGCTGCATGCACTTTATGGTAGGGTCACATGTAAAATTCACAGTCTTTTTTTCCCTAAATTGTATACAAACCAAATATTTTTCAAAATCAGAGAGAAAAACTATTTTCGGTTTTGCTGTCATTTCTGACTACCGCAGTGAAAATCTGCAACAAGTAAATTAGGAATATCAACTAAGGATAGAAAATGCAAAATATTTGATTGTGCAAATCATAGTCACACATGCGATTTTACAATCCCCCCTCCCCATTTCTTTTCTATGATGCTAGATGTGGGATCTCATTGCAGACTCATCACACCATAGTGGCAGAAACATTCTTTTTTGCAAACATTTCAGTCAGGCGAAAGTGAGAAGTTTGGAAACTGCTGGGGGGACCCTGATTGGTAATATACTTTCATTAATTTCAGATGCCGCCTACTTTTGAAATTTTTTGTTTCCACACTTAAAGGGGTTGTCGAATGCTTTTTCTTCATGAGCGCCCCTCTGTTTCTCTACTTTCTAGTTGGCTGGAGTGGCCTACAGATTGACAGTTCATAGTCATGCCATTTTGCTCTCTGCTGCTGCTAGCAGAGATAGCTTTTTCTCTCCATCAGAGGAAACAGGGACTGAAGCTGTAAGGATCCGGCGATCCATCCAGCTTCATAGCTGTGTATAAAACAAGCCCTCGCTCTTTGTCTTAGAAATCAGCCACTTCTGATAAAACTGCAGAGGTAACCGGTAACTTAGGGAACAAGCAGTAAACTATTAAATTAAAAATCCCTCCGTTCTTGAGAACGGAGATGATTTTTAATCAAAAGTTTCATTTGCAATTTTCACCATATAAGAGGTTGAGACATCCCCTTCAATTGCTAAGATAACACTAATCCTTCATAATGTTACTCCGATGATAATAGTAGCCAACTTCCTTTTGTGTAAAGTTTCCTCTTTTATATGATTTATCTCCTCAGATGTAGAAATATTGTGAAATTCCTTTAATTCGGTATTAAAAGAACAGTAACCATGTTACTGGATATTCTGGACTATTGGACAGTCATAGTTAATAATCTGAGATTTATAAAGATAAATAATAATAAAAAAAAGAGAATCAAAAAATGTTTGTTTTTTTTGCTTTGTTTCCTATATTATATCCTATATAGTATTTTATACCCATCTTGGATTACCAGATATTTTGATAAAAGGGGACACATGTTCGTTGCTCACTCACAGAAGACATGGGATTTTGCAGAGCTGTCAGTCCTTTGTTCTTTACGTGTGCTCCCAATGAAAATATCCTCCACAACCAACCGGTAGAGGAGTCGCCCGGAGAATTGACGGTTAACACTGTGACGGGAGAACGTACGTGTCACTCTAAATTTTTCTTGACTTGTACTCTTGGATCCCTGCCATGTAAGGGACAGTAATTTGTAACCAAGGAAACAAAGTGGAATAATTTACAATATAAATATGTTTGCTATCGGGATGAAGACCGGCAAACATTGGGAAAGCTGCAAGGACTAAGCAGAAATGGGTAACGCTGTACAATTTGGGGCGACGTGTAAGGTTTGGGGGCACACTGTCACAATGAAGGGGATGATGCAAATGAATTAACAGAGCCAAGATGAGAATAAGGGGATCAGTTATCTCCTAATAACTTTCCTTTCCACGCTGTCGTTACTACATAGTAATTGCCATGAGATAAACTTTGGATATTTGGACGTGAAACGTGTGAAGAGAATAATGTGAATTGTAAATCTTATTTTCCAATGGAGGGCTCATTATAGTAAAGTAAAAGTCCATTATTTGTAACACTGCTGCTCGAGTAAAATGATGTCTCCTGGTTTCACATACAGACTTCATATGATATTTAATTGATCTCTTAATTTTGATGAGGCTGATGTTCTTACTGTGAAAATCAACTTCGGAATAGCTGTAAAGTCCTATCTGGGCTTTTAAAATGTTCATCTCACTATCAGGATTCTGCAGCTATCCTGACATGGCTTTTTAAAGGAAGTCCATAGCCGCATCAGGTTTATGATATTTAACACAAGTCCCAACTTGCACTGTACATGTACGGAGCGGGTGCTACAAACAGCAGCGAACAGAGCTATATCCGATTGCTGCTGTTTAACCCCTGAAATTCTGCTGTAAGTCACTGACCGCTGCTTTTTCTCCTTGCCGCATGGATTTGGATGCCTACTGTCCTCTTGTGAGATCTTGGATCTTTGTACTCTGTGGCTGGACTTCTTTGGAAAGGGCTAATTCTCCTATATACTGGAATACTGTAGTGTTGCATTATATAAAACATGCAATCAAACAATGGCAGGTTCAGGTGCCTATATGGAATAAAAAATAAAGCGAAAAGTAAGAAAAGTTTTTAAAAATATTAAAAGGAAAATAAAAAAAAAATACACGATACTCACCTCTCTTTTGCCCACATATAAAAATAAAAAAATATGTATTTGAAGTCCAATCTATCAAAATAAAAATTTAACACATACGGTAAAAAACCCAAAATACATCAGATAACTTTTAGATGAGAAATTTTTCATCTGACCGCAATCTCCGCTATACACAGAAACGCTCGTGTCAGCACTCTTGTGTTCACTATCAGAAAGTCGCTGCCAATCTCCTCTATCAGCGGCTTATCTCCTGAATATCAAAAAGATTGGACACTGAATATCAGCAAGTCGGATCCTTCTCTTCCCCACCATTATCTGTCAGGGACACATTACACCATTAGCCGATATTGGTGGATTCCAACAACTTTAGTATAATGTGTTTCATTAGGTCTGAAAGCCAAATTTGCTGTTTTTCTGTTAATGCTTCTCCTTTAACAAATGCAACAAAAAGATATAAAACATTGAATGTAGATAGTATGTGCAGCATCTGAAACAACGGATACTGGAAGCCTGTGCTAGCATTTCTTCTGCGGTGCTGCTATCAGTGTGTCACGTATGGGAGAAGAGGGTTGCACCTACAATCCAACACATGGTAAATAAACTTGTAAATAACTCATGAAAGAATAAATTTACGTTAAAACCAAGCACACCATTGTTTTTCTTGTGAAATTCTCAATAAGTTTGATGTGTCAAATGACCCTCTTCCCATTGGAAAAAGTAAAGTTGGATCCAAAATGGCAGACTTCAAATTGGCCCCCATCTTGAAAAGTTTTCCCCCTCCCATATACTAATGTGCCACAAACAGGAAGTTGATATCACCAACCATTCCCATTTTATTTAGGTGTATCCATATAAATGGCCCACCCTGTATATAAAAAAAACTATGCAAGTTTAGTATTGAGTTAAGAATCGTGATCCTGGGTCATTTGATGTCGCATATCATGTAACTTACAACACTGATTCTGTTTTACCCTCTGCTGAGCATTTTTGGTGAATAAAGAAAGAAGTTTGTTCACAAGTTGGTTGAGCTGGATTTTCTTCTGTTTTGTGGTCATTTTTTACTGCACAATTTTTTCACCATTGCACCCGACTGGGAATCTCTTTTTCCATTTTTCAGTACATCTTTATTTATTTTACTCATTTATAAAGCTCCATTATTTCCACACACATCATTATCATTCTTGTCCCCATTGGGGCTCACAATCTAGATTCCCTATCAATATGTCTCTGGAGTGTGGGAGAAAACTGAAGGCACCAGATGAAACCACGCAAACACGGGGAGAACATACAAACTCCTTGCAGATGTTGTCTTTGGGGTGAATTAACCCCAGTGTTACAAAGAAAAGCACCAGTGCTAAACACTGAGCAGCCCTATGCTAAAGTGAGTGGTGTCCTTCAAAATTACCAAGTCGTCCCCCAAACAACAAGCACTCATATGACTACATCACCAGAAATAAAAAAGTTATGGCCCTTAGAAAAGGGGATTACAGGTTATCAGGGTTCCACTTGTTTTCTAGCCTTGATTCAATACCAGACACAGCAAACAGAGAAAAGTGGTGTTGGTTCTGAATTAAGGCAGCCATGTTTTTTTATTATTAATTTTTAAAGGAAAGGTGTTTTCAGGGATCCAAACATTTCTGCAGTAACTCTATGTGACTGCAGATTGCCGAAACTTGACAGATTCCTTGAGCCATCACGTAAGTGATTTCAATAGATGTGGTCACATGCCAACTAGAGATGAGCAGATTGATTTGCGAGACTCCGGTCCATCGTCTTGGTTAGTGGTCCTGGCACCTAGATGGGAGAGCCGTGAATCTCTTACCTTCCTGTGTGGCTTCTGATTTGTTAGAGCTGGCGCGACCTCATCTTTGGGTCAGGTGCCCTGACACATATATCTGGCAGGTACAGCTGACCTGGACGCTGTCCTGTGAATCCATCTGCCCATCTCTAGTGCTGACAAGCAACGTTTCTTTTCTCAATTTTTTTTTACGAGATGCGGTTTAGAAGCTACTTGGCACGTGATCGTGTCTATCCAAATCACATACTTGTGGTCGAATGACGGAGGTTGCGGCAACATAGAATCACTACAGAAATGTATGTGAAGCCTGAAGGGCCCCTTTAAAAAAAAATGGCTAACTTAAAGTGAACATGTCAGCAGGATTCTGCTAAGTAAACTACAGCCATTGTCAGGTGGGCGTTGTTACACTGATTAATATGATACCTGGGGTGAAGAAATCAGTCTTGTGTTTCTTGTGTAATTAGTGTTAGAGGTTTTCAATTAATGAGATGCCCGTGCTCTGGGGTGGGACTGTAGGCAGAGTCTTATCTTCCCGCTGTAGACCAGAGAAACCAAGGAAAGACCTACCACAGGCCGCCCCGAAGCACAAGCATGTTCCTCATCATAGAGACAGACTGTTTGGGCCTCGGGGCGGCCTGTAGATAGGTCTTTTCTTGGTTTCTCTAGCTTAGAGCAGGAAGATGAGACTCTGCCTACAGTCCCACCCTGAAGAACAGGCATATCATTAACCGAAAACTTCTAACACTGATTACACAAGATCCACAAGACCAATTTCTTCACCCCAGGTATCACTTTAATCAGTGTGACATTGCCAACCTGACAATGCCTGTAGTTTACTTAGCAAATTCCTGATGACAGGCTCTGCTTTAACCTTCAGAACCATCCTTATCTATTTGCTGTGGCTGATTTTGCACCATTTTTGTGAGTGTGAACAAGCCTTACACCATTTATAGAAAAAAGGGGATGTTGTTTTTTTATTTAATTTAAGTAACTTTTAAAGTTCCCATTTATGTTTTCAGCACATTCTAAAAACACAATTCTAAAAACACAGCAATACTAAAAACACAAATTGTAAGGTTCTATGTATATATTCCTGAAACTCAGTTTGTTCGTCAGCCATTTTACTTTCTGTCTTGCTGCAGCTATCTTGCCCTCAGTCAAAATGGAGTTTCCAGCTTGCATGTTCCCGCCCTGATTCTCTCCTTTGCTTCTTAAGCAGCCACAGCTGAGCAATCAGTGCTTCAGAATCTAGCCTGCAGTGAACCTGTGACTTGACTCCTGTAAGCCTTGGACCTTGTACTCCAGCTTGTTGTGAATGGGTTTGAGATGAGTTCTGAGCAGAGGCTCCCTCTGGTGGTTACAAGCGGTACTAGTGAGGATTGTGAGGACTGGGAATCAGGTGTTACTGATTGGTCTTATATAAGGGAGTCATTTTCCCATCAGGGTTGCCGGTGATCAATTGTTCTGGTCTGAATCCTTCTTTCCAGTTTCCCTTGTAGCCTGCTGTGTCGTGTCTGCATCTCCTGCTATCAGATAAGACAATTTCTTATTTTGTGTTTTTGCTATATTTTTGCATTTTGTCCTGCACTTCTGTGGGGGCCTTCTGGGTCCCCTCCGGGGGCTTTTGCCCTCTCAGTTTAGTCCAGCCACTGTGTTTTGTACTTTTGCTTTTTCCAGTTTTTTTTCAGTGGCTGCTGTTTTGATTTTTTTTTACACCAGAGAACTAATTTAGGTGGTAGAGGTCGTGTGATCTCAGGTGATTTTGAAATTAGTAGAGTTGGTGTTTTTTCAGGGTTTTCTGAGATTGCAGTAAGTACCCTTCCTGTCCTTTTCTATTTAGATAGTTTGGGCCCCAGCGTTTGCTCATACTATTTTCTTTCTGTGTCAGTATTTCCTCTTGTCTAACCGCCATTACATGTTTGGGGGCTTTCTATTATCTTTGGGGTTCTGCTCCGGGGCAGATAGCTTTCCTATTTCTATCTTTAGGTGTAGTTAGTTTCTCAGGCTGTGACGAGGCGTCTAGGACCAACGTAGGAACGCTCCACGGCTGCCTCTAGTTGGGTGGTTAGTCAGGGTACTGCAATCTCATAGATTCCAACTGCTCTGGTGTATTTCCTTTTTTACCTGCACTCCTCAGCTACCGTAACATAACAGTATCACGGCCATAAAAATTGTATGGTACTCACAGAAGGGAAAAAATATTTTGAAGGAAGAAAAGTTGTCAGAGATATTTTTCTGTTTGTTGCATTTTTTTTTTTTTTTCCCTCTGTATCTCTGGGTGCTGGGGAGGATCTTTTCTCCAATGGAGTTTGCACAGTTGTCTGGCCGTGTGGATCAGCTTGCCACTGAGGTTCGAGTATTGCTGCATATCTTGCTAGGTTGCCTGTTGTGGAACCTAGGATCCCCATGCCAGATTTGTTTTTAGGGGATCGAGCTAAGTTTCAGAATTTCAAAAATAATTGTAAATTGTTTCTTGCCTTAAAATCTAAGTCCTCAGGAAACGCAGCGCAGCAGGTTCAAATTATCATCTCTCTCCTGCGCGGCGATCCTCAGGATTGGGCTTTTTCCCTGATACCTGGGGATCCTGTTTTGAGTGATGTTGATGCATTTTTTCAGGCTTTGGGGTTATTGTACGATGAGCCTAATGTCACTGATCAAGCTGAAAAAGCCTTGTTGGCATTAAATCAGGGGCTTGATGACGCTGAGTTATACTGTCAGAGATTCCGTAGGTGGGCAGTCCTGACCAAATGGAATGACGACGCTTTGGCGGCCCTTTTCCGGAAGGGTCTGTCGGATAATGTAAAGGATGTTATGGTGGGATTCCCTGTCCCCTCTGGTCTCAATGATTCTATGTCATTAGCGATTCAAATTGACAGACGTTTGCGTGAGCGGAGAAGTATGCGTGGAGTGGTGTTGCCTTGTGAGCCAGCTGCTGAGCCCATGCAGTGTGATGGAGTGGTGTCTGGGGCACAGCGTCATGATTTCGAAAGCGCAATGGGTTATGTTTCTACTGTGGTGATGCCTCTCATGCTATTTCAGTCTGCCCTAAGCGGGGAAGACATTTTGCACGCTCAGTTGTCTTGGGTAGTGTTCAGACTAAGTTTTTATTAACTGTCACTCTGATATGCTCTCTGTCCTCATTTTCTGCTCAGGCTTTCGTTGATTCTGGAGCAGCTATTAACCTGATGGATTATGATTTTGCTAAACGTTGTGGGTTTCCCTTGATACCCTACAGAAGTCTATTCCTTTACTGGGGATCGATTCTACCCCTTTGGCTGAGAATAAACCCCAGTTTTCTACTCAGGTGATAATGAGGGTTGAACCTGATCACCAGGAGTGCTGCAAATTTTTGGTTCTATATAATCTGCATGACATTATGTGCTGGGTTTCCCTTGGTTACAGTCTCATAATCCTGTTTTGGATTGGAAATCTGTGTCTGTAACCAGTTGGGGCTGCCAATGTGTTAATACCAACACTCCTGTTTTTTCTGCCTCCCCCCAGGCTGAGGATGTTCCTGACTTTTTGTTTGATTTTTCTGATGTGTTTAGCGAAAGTAAATCTGCATCCTTACCTCCCCATAGGAGCTATGACTGCGCTATTGAATTAGTGCCAGGTAGTAAATTCCCTAAGGTCGCCTTTTTAACTTGTCTGTACCTGAACATGACGCTATGCGGTCTTATATCAAGGAATCATTGGAGAAGGGTCATATCAGACCATCCTCTTCACCCTTAGGTGCCGGTTTTTTCTTTGTGGCCAAAAAAGATGGTTCATTAAGGCCGTGTATTGATTATCGTCTCTTGAACAATATTACTGTGAAATATCAATACCGTTACCCTTGATTTCTGACCTGTTTTCCAGGGTGAAAAACGCTACTTGGTTTACCAAGCTTGACCTCAGGGGGGCGTATAACCTTATTCGCATTAAGCACGGGGATGAATGGAAGACGGCATTTAACACCCCTGAAGGGCATTTTGAGTACCTTGTGATGCCCTTTGGGCTCACTAATGCTCCTTCCGTCTTCCAGTCCTTCATGAATGACATTTTCAGGGATTTTGTGGACAAGTTTCTGATTGTTTATTTGGATGATATCTTGATTTTTTCTAATGACTGGGACTCTCATGTGAAACATGTTCGAACTGTATTCCAGATTTTGAGAGAGAATGCTCTGTATGTGAAGGGATCAAAGTGTCTTTTTGGCGTACAGAAGATCTCATTTCTGGGATTCATTTTGTCCCCATCTGTTATTGAAATGGACCCGGTCAAGGTTCAGGCCATCTGTGATTGGGTCCAACCTACTTCATTAAAGGCTCTTCAGAGATTTTTGGGTTTTGCCAATTTTTATCGTAAATTTATTGGTAATTTCTCGGTTATTGTTAAACCATTAACTGATTTGACCAGAAAGGGTTCTGATGTGGTGAATTGGCCTCCTGAGGCAGTCTCTGCGTTTCAGGAACTTAAGCAGAGATTCACTTCTGCTCCTGTTCTACGGCAGCCTGATGTTTCTCTGCCATTTCAGGTGGAGGTTGATGCCTCTGAAATTGGGGCAGGTGCCGTTTTGTCCCAAAAAGATCCAGAGACCTCTAAAAGTAACCCTTGTGCCTTTTTCTCTCGAAAATTTTCTCCTACTGAACGTAATTATGACGTGGGTAATCGGGAGTTATTGGCCATGAAGTGGGCTTTTGAAGAGTGGAGACATTGGCTGGAGGGAGCCAAACATCAGGTGGTGGTCCTTACGGACCATAAGAATCTGGTCTATCTGGAATCTGCCAAGCGACTCAATCCTAGACAGGCCAGGTGGGCCTTGTTTTTCACACGTTTTAATTTTGTGGTTTCCTTTCTTCCTGGCACTAAGAATGTTAAGGCGGATGCCCTCTCGAGGAGTTTCCTTGCGGACTCTCCTGAGCTATCTGATCCCTCTGTTATTTTGAAGGAGGGTGTAGTTCTTTCCGCCATCTCGCCCAATTTGAGACTTGCTCTGGAGGGGTGTCAGGAGGATAGGCCCGAGCGCTGCCCTGTTGGAAAATTGTTTGTCCCGGACCAATGGAAAAAGAGTGTGATGTCTGAGATTCATTGTTCCGCATTGGCTGGGCATCCCGGAATTTTTGGTACCAGAGACTTGGTTAGTCGGTCCTTTTGGTGGTCTACCTTGTCTCGCGATGTCAGGGAATTTGTGCAGTCCTGCGGGACTTGCTCTCGCTCCAAGCCTTGCTCTCGCTCTAGTGGTTTGTTGATGCCATTGCCTGTGCCCAAGAGACCATGGACCCATATCTCTATGGATTTCATTTCCGATCTTCCTGTTTCTCAGAGAATGACCACCATCTGGGTAATTTGTGATAGGTTTTCCAAAATGATACATCTTGTGCCATTACCTAAGTTGCCTTCCTCCTCTGAATTGGTGCCGTTGTTCCTTCAGCACGTGGTTCGTTTACACGGCATTCCTGAGAACATTGTGTCTGACAGAGGAGTCCAGTTTGTTTCCAGATTTTGGAGGACTTTTTGTTCTAAACTGGGTGTTCAATTGTCTTTCTCCTCGGCATTTCATCCTCAGACCAATGGTCAAACTGAGAGAACAAACCAGACATTGGAGACTTATCTAAGATGCTTTGTGTCTGCTGATCAGGATGACTGGGTCTCTTTTTTGCCTTTGGCTGAGTTTGCTCTTAATAATAGGGCTAGCTCTGCCACTTTGATGTCTCCGTTTTTCTGTAATTCTGGGTTTCACCCTCGATTTTCTTCAGGACAGACGGAGGCTTCTGTCTGTCCAGGTGTTGACTCTGTTGTTGAGCGTATGCAGCAGATTTGGGACCAGGTGGTGGAGAGGTTGTCCCTCTCTCAGGAGAGGCCCAGCGGTTTGCTAACCGGCATAGGACTGATGGTCCTCGGTTTAAAGTGGGGGACTTGGTCTGGTTGTCCTCAAAGAATATTCCTATGAGAGTAGCATCTCCTAAATTTAAGCCTAGGTTCATTGGACCTTATAAGATCATGGAGATTATTAATCCTGTTTCTTTTCGTTTGCTTCTTCCAGGGACATTTAAGATCCATAACGTGTTCCACAAGTCCTTGTTGAAGAGGTTTGTTGAGCCAGTGGTTCCTGCTGCTGTGCCTCCTGACCCTGTTTTGGTTGAGGGCAATCTGGAGTATGTGGTTGAGAAAATATTGGATTCTCGTTTTTCTAGACGAAGACTCCAGTATTTGGTTAAATGGAGAGGTTATGGTCAGGAAGACAATTCTTGGGTGTTTGCTTCGGACATCCATGCTAGGAGACTTATCCGTGCGTATCATAGAACTCATCCTGACCGACCTGGTTGCTCAAATGAGGGTTCGGTGACCCCTCCTCAAGGGGGGGGTACTGTTGTGAATGGGTTTGAGATGAGTTCTGAGCAGAGGCTCCCTCTGGTGGTTACAAGCGGTACTAGTGAGGATTGTGAGGACTGGGAATCAGGTGTTACTGATTGGTCTTATATAAGGGAGTCATTTTCCCATCAGGGTTGCCGGTGATCAATTGTTCTGGTCTGAATCCTTCTTTCCAGTTTCCCTTGTAGCCTGCTGTGTCGTGTCTGCATCTCCTGCTATCAGATAAGACAATTTCTTATTTTGTGTTTTTGCTATATTTTTGCATTTTGTCCTGCACTTCTGTGGGGGCCTTCTGGGTCCCCTCCGGGGGCTTTTGCCCTCTCAGTTTAGTCCAGCCACTGTGTTTTGTACTTTTGCTTTTTCCAGTTTTTTTTCAGTGGCTGCTGTTTTGATTTTTTTACACCAGAGAACTAATTTAGGTGGTAGAGGTCGTGTGATCTCAGGTGATTTTGAAATTAGTAGAGTTGGTGTTTTTTCAGGGTTTTCTGAGATTGCAGTAAGTACCCTTCCTGTCCTTTTCTATTTAGATAGTTTGGGCCCAGCGTTTGCTCATACTATTTTCTTTCTGTGTCAGTATTTCCTCTTGTCTAACCGCCATTACATGTTTGGGGGCTTTCTATTATCTTTGGGGTTCTGCTCCGGGGCAGATAGCTTTCCTATTTCTATCTTTAGGTGTAGTTAGTTTCTCAGGCTGTGACGAGGCGTCTAGGACCAACGTAGGAACGCTCCACGGCTGCCTCTAGTTGTGGTGGTTAGTCAGGTACTGCAATCTCATAGATTCCAACTGCTCTGGTGTATTTCTTTTTACCTGCACTCCTCAGCTACCATACTTTCGACATATACACCAGCTATTCCTACTGAGGAACTCTGAAGCACTTGTGGACTCTGAACCCTGCTCTTTGAAAGACCACGTTTGCATGGACTTACGGTAACAGAGAAGAAGATCCTGAATCTGTATTGGAGAGTGATTGCTGAGCTTGGATTACTCTGGCCTGCTGTGTCTCCTGTTTCTGTGTCTGCAAACTGTGTGACTATTTCTGCCAACTTGTATGAAGTAATACAGGACTTTTCTATATCAAACCTGTGACTCCTGTGTTTTCATCGCACCCAAGCACAAGACGCTATATGAACTGTACTACATACATTACAAGATTCTGAAGCCAAAACGTTAGTGTCTGCTGGGTCTGGAAGGCTGTGTCTGCTGTACTGTGGATATCAGACGTCCGGTTGTACTTTCTGTGATGACAGTGGTTGTGACTTCTCACAACCATTCCAGGTGAGCAATTCCCTTAAGTTTTTTCTTTTTGCAGTGTTACCACAGGTAAACACTATTGTTTTTTTTTTTTTTCCTTTCTTTTCTCTTTTTTGTCTGCTGTAACTCTGGATATCAGATGTCTGGTTGAAACTTTCTGTGATGATAGTGGTTGTGACTTCTCACAACCATTCCAGGTGAGCAGTTCCCTTAATTTTTTTTTCTCTCTGCAGTGTTGCCACAGGTGAACACTATTGTTTTTTTTTCTCTCCTCTTCTTCCAGTAATCCTGTCTTAAAAGATCTGGAAAATGGAGGCCGCATAAAGGAACTTTGCGGAGTGACTGATAATATCCTTGCAGATTTGCAGAATATAAAGACCCGTTTTACAAATCTACAGGACCTCAATAATCACAATTTGCAAGTGGTTGGACAGACTACCCAGGATTTGCGAGCCAGGATTGAGGTTCTAGAGGGGCGAGTCCAGGCTCCTGCCGTAGCCCCGAGTGCTGGGATTCCCAAGTTGCCCCTTTTCGTTTTGGCGGTGAACGTGAGAAATTCAGGGGATTTATTAATCAATGCAATCTTTTTTTTTCTGCACATGCTTCACAATTTCCCACTGAACGATCTAAGGTGCTTACTATAATTATGTTGCTTACCAACAAGGCTTTAATGTGGGCAAACCCTCTGATTGAGACTGAGGATGATTGTTTGAATCACCTTGATGATTTTATTTCAGCCATGGGGCAGGTGTTTGATGACCCCAATCGAGGTGCAACAGCTGAAGCAGCCATGTTAGCTTTGCGCCAAGGTAAGCACTCGGTAGCTGAATATGCCTTGGATTTCAGGAGATGGGCCCTTGATACCACCTGGGACAGTTCCGCCAAAAAATCTATTTTTCGAAAGGGGTTATCTCCACTGATTAAGGATGAACTTGCTCGTGCCGACCCTCCCACTGCGTTAGGTGACTTTATTAACTACTGCATCCGTATTGATACTCGTCTGACTGAACGCAGGCAAGAGAGATGGTTCGAAAGCAATCGTACTAACCTTTTCCTACCTTCCTCTCCAGCTAAGGAACCTTTGAGTAGGATTACACGGGAACCTGAACCTGAACCCATGCAGGTAGACTCTTTACAACGACGGGTTAGTGATGCACGCAAGGAACATCGTTTTAAGGAGAATCTATGTTTCTATTGTGGTAAGTCAGGGCACTTCATTATAAACTGCCCCAGCCGTTCTCGTAAGACTACTGCAGCACTCATTCATTGTGAGTGTTGCGAGAGGGGATCTGTCAGGTCCGAGCCTCAGGCTCCAGAGAGATCTGCAGCAACAGATCTTGATTTCTCGGACTTAAACTCCGTTACCTCTGAGGACGTTGACTGTGTAAACGCTGCCATTTTTCAAGTTTCCTCAGCGGTGTCCCAGCTGAGTTGTAAGAAAAACAATTCTCATTGCTTTCTTTCCATCAAACTCTGGGTTGACTCAGCTTGGGTGTCTAGCTCTGCTATGATCGACTCAGGGGCAAGTGGAAATTTTATGGATGTCTCCTTTGCTCTGAAACAGGGAATACGTTCAGTGAAGAAGGCTACTCCAGTACAGATGGAAACTGTGGATGGCTCCCTGCTGACCTCTGGACCAGTGGATCAGGAAACAGAGCCTTTGATGGTTCTTATGGGTAAAGATCATCAAGAGAAACTGTCCTTTATGCTTATCTCTTCTCCCCACTTTCCCATTATTCTAGGGCTACCATGGCTGCAGGCTCAGAATCCTACCATTAACTGGGAGACCAAGGAATTACACTTTCCAGAGAAACAGATGAGTCCAAAAGTTTCAGCTTGCTCTGTTCCTAAAGGAATCATGTCAGTCCCTGAACTACCAGCTGTATACCAGGACTATGTGGATTTATGTGACAAGAAGAACGCTGACCAGCTTCCTCCTCACCGTCCATATGATTGTCCAATTGAATTATTGCCTGGAGCAGAGATACCTTTTGGTAAGATCTACCCCTGGCGGGGCCCGAGCTAAAGGCTTTAAAGGATTACATAGATGAAAATCTAGCCAAGGGCTTCATACGCCCCTCTTCATCTCCTGCAGGTGCACCCATCTTCTTTGTAAAGAAGAAAGATGGATCTCTGAGACCATGCGTAGACTATAGGGAACTCAATAAGGTTACTATTAGAAACCGTTATCCATTGCCTTTAATCCCTGAGTTATTGGAGAGAGTGCGACATGCCAAAATTTTTTCTAAACTAGATCTTCGTGGGGCCTATAACTTAGTCCGTATTAGACCTGGGGATGAATGGAAGACTGCATTCAGGTCACGCTATGGACACTTTGAATATCTAGTTATGCCTTTTGGTCTGAGTACCGCCCCAGCCACTTTCCAACACTTGGTGAATGACATCTTCAGGGATCTCCTAGATACATTCGTGGTAATTTATTTGGATGATATTCTAATTTTTTCTAACTCCACAGAGGAACATCATGGACATGTGAAAATGGTCTTGGAACGTCTAAGACAAAATCATCTTTACATCAAACTTGAAAAGTGTGAATTCCATAGGACCGAAATTCAATTTCTGGGGTATGTACTGTCTACACAAGGAATTAGTATGGATGGAAGCAAAACCCAAGCCATCAAGGATTGGCCAAGTCCTAGAAATGTGAAGGAGGTACAGCGCTTCATCGGGTTTGCCAACTTCTATGGACGTTTCATTAGAAATTTCTCTGAGGTAGTGTCACTATCACTAAAACTTACCGGAAAGAGTCTAGGTTTTCCTGGACTCCCCAAGCCCAGGAAGCATTTTCCCGTCTAAAAGATAAATTTACCACTGCACCTATCCTAGTACATCCCAACCCCGAGCTTGCCTTCATAATAGAGGTGGATGCTTCAGACTGTGCCGTTGGAGCTATACTCTCTCAGAGAACAGGTGAGAAGAATGTCTTGCATCCCTGTGCCTTCTTTTCCCAGCAGTTGTCTTCGGCTGAGAGGAACTACGATGTGGGCAATAGAGAGTTGTTGGCCATTATTGCCGCCTTCAAAGAATGGAGACACCTTCTTCAGGGAGCTGCACAGCAAATAGTCGTCCTGACAGACCATCGTAACCTTGAGTTTATCAGGTCGGCTAAGTGCCTGACTCCTCGCCAGGCTCGCTGGAATCTTTTCTTAAACCAATTTAATTTTATCATCTCTTATAGACCAGGATCGCGCAATGGAAAGGCTGATGCACTCTCTAGGATTTACTCAGCAGAGACATGTCCAATTACTCCTCCTAAGACTATTCTTCCTGACTCTAGATTCCTAGGAGTAATTCATAATCAAGACCTACTTAAGGACATCAAGGAAGCATACCATGCAGATTCCTTTTTGGCACAACCCCCAAGGGACGTAAGTCTTGTCTTTAAGAATGGTGTGTGGATTCAGGGACAACGTCTGTATATTCCTGAAACAGTCAGATTAAGAGTATTGCAACTCATTCACGATTCCAAGATAGCTGGGCATAGAGGAATTCTAAAGACACAGGAATTTCTTTCTCGTTTCTTTTGGTGGCCCACTTGCAGGAAGGATGTTTTGAATTATGTCACTTCATGTGAGGTCTGTGCAAGATGCAAAACACCTCGCTCCTCACCAACTGGTCTGTTACAGCCTCTTCCCACCCCGTCCTGCCGTGGGGATCCATTTCTATGGACTTCATTGTGGAGTTACCAACCTCTCAGGGGAAGAACACCATTCTAGTGGTGGTTGACCGTCTAACAAAGGCAGCTCATTTTATCCCTTGTGTCGGCTTACCCACTGCAAAACAGACATCAGATTTGATGATTAAAGATGTGTTTCGCTTACATGGAGTACCGGATGAGGTTATTTCGGATCGAGGGGTGCAATTCACTTCTAGGTTTTGGCAAAATTTCTGTGCAGCATTGGACATTAAAGTAAACCTTTCTTCTGCTTTTCATCCCAGACTAATGGACAGACCGAACGAACCAATCAAACCCTGGAGCAGTATCTCCGCTGCTTTATCTGCCATCTACAGGATGATTGGGTGGATCTACTTCCATTAGCTGAGTTCTCGTATAACAACTCTCAGAGTGCCTCCACTAAACAGTCTCCTTTTTACTCTAATCTAGGTTATCATCCTAACATTCTACCACGATTTCCATAGAAACGCCTTTACCAGCAGTGGCTGAAAGAATCACGTCTTTACAGAAGAATATGGATCTTCTAAAGGAAAATCTGGAATCGGCTCAAGAAAGGTACAAGAAAGCAGCAGATAAATTTCGTAAACCTACACCAGCTTTCAAGGTAGGAGACTTGGTCTGGCTGTCAACCAGAAATCTTAAGTTAAGGATTCCATCGTCTAAGTTGGGACATAAGTACATTGGACCCTATAAAATCAGTAAAATTATAAGTGCCGTTGCTTGTCGTCTTCAACTGCCCAGAACTATGAGAATCCACCCTGTCTTTCATGTATCCCTACTAAAGGCTGCGACACCCAATACGTTTCCTGGACGTTCCTCTCCTTGCCCTGACCCAGTGCTAGTCGATGGTCAGGAAGAATTTGTGGTGGAAAGGATTTTAGATTCCAGGTTGTATAGAAATCAGTTACAATATCTGATTAAATGGCTGGGCTACCCAGTGGAAGACAACTCATGGGAACCGGTCAATAACGTTAATGCTCCTCGCTTGCTCCGTCAGTTTCATCAGAGGTACCCACACAAGCCTGGTCTGAGGTCATCCGGAGGTTGTCCTTAAGGGGGGAGTAATGTAAGGTTCTATGTATATATTCCTGAAACTCAGTTTGTTCGTCAGCCATTTTACTTTCTGTCTTGCTGCAGCTATCTTGCCCTCAGTCAAAATGGAGTTTCCAGCTTGCATGTTCCCGCCCTGATTCTCTCCTTTGCTTCTTAAGCAGCCACAGCTGAGCAATCAGTGCTTCAGAATCTAGCCTGCAGTGAACCTGTGACTTGACTCCTGTAAGCCTTGGACCTTGTACTCCAGCTATTCCTACTGAGGAACTCTGAAGCACTTGTGGACTCTGAACCCTGCTCTTTGAAAGACCCACGTTTGCATGGACTTACGGTAACAGAGAAGAAGATCCTGAATCTGTATTGGAGAGTGATTGCTGAGCTTGGATTACTCTGGCCTGCTGTGTCTCCTGTTTCTGTGTCTGCAAACTGTGTGACTATTTCTGCCAACTTGTATGAAGTAATACAGGACTTTTCTATATCAAACCTGTGACTCCTGTGTTTTCATCGCACCCAAGCACAAGACGCTATATGAACTGTACTACATACATTACACATATACAATTCCAGTCCTCTGCTATCACTGATCAGAAGACGGCTAAATTAAGCAAGTCAAGCTAATGACAACTATCACAATGAGCGCCAACACAAGTGTCTTGGTGTAATTAAGTCAGTCCGATGCCTATTTGTTAAAGGATTGCTACCCCGGAGTGCAAAGTATACAGGCCGACCCCATGTAATAACAGATATTAGCAGTCTCGAATATTAATAGCTACAGATGTCACATGATATGACAGTAATTCACACAACTGCGGACCAGGGTCTCTCTTTCTTTTTGGGAGGACCTGCTCTCCCATACGAATAGAAAATAAACACAGCCTTCCGGGGTGCAAGTGGCAATGAATGTTAAATTTTGATTAAATAATAGATATGTGTTGTGAGGCCCCTTTTTTTGCAATGTGTCATTAAGAAAGATGGCTAGACGTTCGTACAGCCATAATGATTATAATTAGCGCAACACATAAAGTGTACGATATGACACTAGGCCATTATTAACCCTCCATGGCTTGTATTTTTTTATTTTTGGACAAGCGGGCAACATTGGCAGATAATAGAGATTATTATAGTCATGGTGACTATACTAACAGTACACCCCGGAAACAAAGCCTTCTCTATAACATTTTCTCGTTCAGAGAGGTTTATTTAGAACAATGGACAATTCAAGAGAATATGACTCTAAAAAGATGGGTCCCATTTATCTGAAGAAGTTCCACATTATTTTACAAATAAAGCATGAAATAGATTATTATGTAATATAAAGATGTGCTATATAACTCCGTTATAGAGGGATAACGTCATTCTTTCCATTACTGGCTACATTCAGAGAATTGGACAATCCAGATTTTTCTGAGATAGTTTCGCAACCAAAGCTGAAACAGAGACTGGATTTATGTAAATCCAGTCCAAAAAATGCTATTTTAGGGATGTTTCCAGGGCCAGACCTTAAATGTCTTGATTTTGTCATAGAAAATGTCTTGAAAAGGACTTGTATTGTTTTATTGTCAAACACCTGCCTTGTTTTCAGGGCCAGGCTCTGCTCCTCTCCTCTATGGCCGCCGCACTTTGTTGTGCTCCACATTGAATCTTACGAGTGTCCCGGCCTTCCTGAGTGATATCTCCAAAGGCCTTTTTAAGGCCCACTTGGACACACCCCTGTGTCTGAGTATTGAGACTGTAATGTGTCCAGTTGCCATTGATTTGGAGATTACCATCATCTCCTCATACTCCTGTGATTTATAATATTTGTATCTGCTGCTTCTGTGACCTGCTGGTAAACCCAATGTTTGCTGTAGGCATTAGTAACTGTTATTAAAGTCTATTCATATTATATTGCCATTTACCATGGATTCTGAAACTTGCTTCTGTGACCTGCTGGTTAATCTATTGTTTGCTGTAAACATCACAAACTGTATCTCCTCCTATCAAGCAATAAAAAAGAAAATATTAAAAATATCATCTTTGGATGTGACTTCTGGGAAGCGCTGCTGTTCATTGGCTGGATGTGTTCATTTTGAATCACAAACTGTTATTAGAGTTTGTACACATTACGTTGAAATTTGTTGTGGATTCTAAAACTTGCATCTACTGCTTTTATGACTTGCTGGTTAACCTATCATTTGCGGTAAGCATCCTGAACAGTTAGACTGGCCCCACTATGCTACAATCTACTGTAGATTCTGCTACCTACATCTGAGTGTTAGTTAAAAACTGTCGTTTTCATCAGCCCTCCTGGTTCTGTGACCTCCAGCGTGCCCTGACTTGTCAGTATAGCCTGTTACATTAGGTCCTTACTATTCCATGTGCCTTACAGTCTAATGTGCCAACCTTTTGGGTCCGTGTGTCCAATCAGCCGCCGCAGCTATTGGCTGCAGCTGTAAAGTCTATGTAAATACTCCCATATTTTGCTACAGTATCCTATGGTCTGATGATCATTTTGCAGAATATTTCCAGCTAAGCCTTTTTCTCTTACTGCACCTACAGCGCTAATATAGCAACATCGTTGCTAGTAACACCATACTTTATATATTTACTAAAAGAAGCACACATCTCATTAATAAAATGAGACTTACTGGAGTGACTCAGTTACCTTATTTTCCCCATGGGTCTAATGTATACAAATCAAATCAAATCATGAATTATTCTGCCCCGTTGAGGGATTTATTCACAGTTTCTTTTAATAAAATATGCAAATATTTTTCAGTAAATTGATTTCCCAGATTCTCTTATCTACATATTCATTATTTATGATCATACACCAAGACTTTGATAAAAGACGAAAGGGCTTGGAGTGGGAATGTTTGTGGAAGGAGGGTCCTGGCGAGAGGTCTAGTTTACAGTTTGTGGTTTTCACGCTGGACATGTTCTATTCTCCTTCTAGAGTCACATTTTTTATGTGATTTTTGATTGTTTAGACGTTTATATGTTTTGTGTTACTGTGAATGGAATGTCATTTGGATGTGTGCAAAAATAGGACCTTGAGGAAACATTTACAATGGTCCCTTGTCACAATCCATTTTTGGATTTGTGGCAGCTCTGGTTCCTTTCAGTTAAAACTTTTTTCCTTTCAGGCCAGCGGGGGTTAATGTCAGTTTTTCCTCGCTGGCAATCTGGTGTAATTGCATTGCTGCTGGGTCAGCTGATGTGGGCGGGGACCACTCCCACCATCCTTTAAAAGGTCACCTGATGCATCAGCTGACTGTCGGTGATAGAGCAATCTACAGTGACCAACCCGGAGTAAGGAGCTCTCTGTGTGCAGTGGCGCTTCTGCTGAGTTCGCTTTCCTGGTGCCTTTATTCTGCTGTGCGGGGCTTTGCAGCAGAGAATGCTAAGTGTTTATTTACCCGTCCCTTTCGTGTTTATTCACTATTCCCTGTGTTGCATTATCTGTAGTTGGCTAGGCAAGCGTCCTACGCCAGCCAGTGCACTAGCCAGAGTAAAGTTAGATGACATTCAAGGGGCGAGGTATCCTGACGGCGGCGGGAGGAAGGACCCACATAGGGCGTTAGGTGAGTGCAGGGACAGGCTCAGGTTTAAGCTCATGTGGTGACC
>JARQOD010000001.1:444606194-444743818 GCA_033576555.1 Oophaga sylvatica | reverse complement strand
CCATTACGTTGAAATTTGTTGTGGATTCTAAAACTTGCATCTACTGCTTTTATGACTTGCTGGTTAACCTATCATTTGCGGTAAGCATCCTGAACAGTTAGACTGGCCCCACTATGCTACAATCTACTGTAGATTCTGCTACCTACATCTGAGTGTTAGTTAAAAACTGTCGTTTTCATCAGCCCTCCTGGTTCTGTGACCTCCAGCGTGCCCTGACTTGTCAGTATAGCCTGTTACATTAGGTCCTTACTATTCCATGTGCCTTACAGTCTAATGTGCCAACCTTTTGGGTCCGTGTGTCCAATCAGCCGCCGCAGCTATTGGCTGCAGCTGTAAAGTCTATGTAAATACTCCCATATTTTGCTACAGTATCCTATGGTCTGATGATCATTTTGCAGAATATTTCCAGCTAAGCCTTTTTCTCTTACTGCACTACAGCGCTAATATAGCAACATCGTTGCTAGTAACACCATACTTTATATATTTACTAAAAGAAGCACACATCTCATTAATAAAATGAGACTTACTGGAGTGACTCAGTTACCTTATTTTCCCCATGGGTCTAATGTATACAAATCAAATCAAATCATGAATTATTCTGCCCTGTTGAGGGATTTATTCACAGTTTCTTTTAATAAAATATGCAAATATTTTTCAGTAAATTGATTTCCCAGATTCTCTTATCTACATATTCATTATTTATGATCATACACCAAGACTTTGATAAAAGACGAAAGGGCTTGGAGTGGGAATGTTTGTGGAAGGAGGGTCCTGGCGAGAGGTCTAGTTTACAGTTTGTGGTTTTCACGCTGGACATGTTCTATTCTCCTTCTAGAGTCACATTTTTTATGTGATTTTTGATTGTTTAGACGTTTATATGTTTTGTGTTACTGTGAATGGAATGTCATTTGGATGTGTGCAAAAATAGGACCTTGAGGAAACATTTACAATGGTCCCTTGTCACAATCCATTTTTGGATTTGTGGCAGCTCTGGTTCCTTTCAGTTAAAACTTTTTTCCTTTCAGGCCAGCGGGGGTTAATGTCAGTTTTTCCTCGCTGGCAATCTGGTGTAATTGCATTGCTGCTGGGTCAGCTGATGTGGGCGGGGACCACTCCCACCATCCTTTAAAAGGTCACCTGATGCATCAGCTGACTGTCGGTGATAGAGCAATCTACAGTGACCAACCCGGAGTAAGGAGCTCTCTGTGTGCAGTGGCGCTTCTGCTGAGTTCGCTTTCCTGGTGCCTTTATTCTGCTGTGCGGGGCTTTGCAGCAGAGAATGCTAAGTGTTTATTTACCCGTCCCTTTCGTGTTTATTCACTATTCCCTGTGTTGCATTATCTGTAGTTGGCTAGGCAAGCTCCTACGCCAGCCAGTGCACTAGCCAGAGTAAAGTTAGATGACATTCAAGGGGCGAGGTATCCTGACGGCGGCGGGAGGAAGGACCCACATAGGGCGTTAGGTGAGTGCAGGGACAGGCTCAGGTTTAAGCTCATGTGGTGACCATCATTCATTCCCTATTGGTAGGCCTTCCTCCCCCCATTCCATCCCCGTTGTGTGTTGTGCCGTTAGCTGACCGACCATCCGTTGGGTTGTCTCACACCGTGACAGTCACTACATGACATTCCTTCAAGGAGGTTTTACCATTTATCCAGTCGTGAAGCTAGGCTATGGACACCTTTCACATAAAAAAAAAGACTTTTACATGTTTGTGGTTACCTGTAGTTAATAAAATTGCACTGTTTCATTCTACAATTTTCACTCCTTCATTGATTTTCAGACACTTAGAGTTACAGTTTACAACGTGATCCAACGTGATGGTATCACGAACACCGCACTGCACTTGCTCACTGAGCCAGTGCGCGTGTCCTGAATAAGACAGACTGCACTCAAAGATACCTGTGGAGCGGGGCAGCAGCGGTGAAGATGCGTGCTTCAGACTAACAGGACCCGAAGCACGTGACTGCCAAGGGGCGGCGCCGGCCACAGGTCTCTCAGAGAAGGCAGTAACAGACAGAGATTGTTTCAGGCCAGAGGACCTTAAGCACGTGACTGCTGGTGGGTGTGGCCTAAGCTCCAGAGAGCTATGAGCAGAAGGAAAACTCCTAGAAGGGTAACTACGGGACAGAGTTACCAAGGGGCATAGACAAAACGGATAGTCAGGATAGCCAGGTCATACACAGAGGGAGCAACGCAGTACAAGTGGAGCAGGCAGAGAATAACCAGAACGTAGCCAAGGGATCAGAAAACCAGAACGGGCAAATACACAGTACCAAGACAGTAGACAAACTCACAACGAAGAGACGGACCGGGTCAAAACCAAACAAGCAACAAGATCAGGCACAAGGCACAGGCACACAGGAGGTCAACTAACTCAGCCGAGGGCAGGAGTATAACTGACACCAGACCTAGGTCAATTGGCAACTAAATAGCCGCCCTCTGCCAGAGAGAGGCTGAAACCATTAACCCCAGTCTGACCAGGACGGGGCAAAGACAAAACCCCGTCCTGGGTCATGACAGATGGGCTTTTAATATTTGGTCAAATGTTATACTAAGCGTCTCAAATTTTTCCTTATACTCCAAAGCCATATTGCTATTCAAAATTTCATGTATTCCATATTGTCATGCTTTGGTATGTTAGAGTGCAACCTTTTCTCGTATGTTTTACATAGGGGTAGCACCCTTGGTTTGCACCTAATTCACATTAGTCTGGATGTGCCAGTCAGGTTTTTTTGTCTTTTGAAACTCAGTAATATAGACTGGATGTGAGATTTGTGTGTATACAGGGTGCTCCTCTTTTCATTAGCTTATTTGACAGCACAGCTTCAATCCTGGACTTACTTTCTCTTCATGCGCTTTCTTCTTTTTTTCTAGCCTATTTTCTCTTCCGCTCTGAGACTGTAAATACTTTCCCGTCTCTTTACTTTGGAGATCTGTGTACAATCCCTCCTTGCTGCTATGTCTAATACAGAGATAAGGGATGGTGAGAATGTTGAGATCTAGTAATGTTGGTTGGATGTGATGTCTGTCTGTATTCTAGTGTATTGCTGTCTCTTTTCACTCATATATCAGTACAGATCATATCCAGCACTTATTTTTCTGACTCCTTGATATGCAGTTTACAGACTGATTCAAGTTTCAAATTCTTCTTTTGTGTGAGTGTCCCTCCTAGTAATATAGGCTGGATGGGATGTCTGTCTGTATTCCAGGGTGATGTCTTTATTTGCTCTTATATCTGCACAGCTAATATCCTGCACTTGTTTTTCTGACCGCATAATATGCAGTTTACAGCTTGATTCAACTTTCATATTTTTTTGTGGGTTGTTTTCTCTCAGTAATATAGGCTGGATTTATCTTTGTGTGTATACAGGGTGCTACTGTTTTCATTAGCTCAAATATCAGCAAATAGTGTTGAGCGATACGATAATGTAAATATCGGCTATCGGCCGATATTAGCTCTATCGGCCTTTCGATAATTTGTTTCGATATTTTCGTCTTATCGAATACCGGAATCGGATTTGTCACTGTCACTGTGAGTGTCCGTCGGTCGGGTCTGTCAGGAGTCAGCGGCACTTACCTGGCAGAAGATCTCCGGCGGTCACGGCCTGGACTGCTTCATGGCCGCCATCATCTTTCCCCGGCGGTCACATGCAGTTTCTCGCGATAACTGCAGTGAC
Organism: Oophaga sylvatica; assembly: GCA_033576555.1. Lineage (NCBI taxonomy): Eukaryota > Metazoa > Chordata > Amphibia > Anura > Dendrobatidae > Oophaga > Oophaga sylvatica. Next base: position 444,740,141 of record JARQOD010000001.1, on the reverse strand, counting down.
TGCTGGGTAATCCCGGCCGTAAAGCAGTCAGTCCGATGACGTCACCGCCGGGGAAGCAGGTAATCAGCTGTGCTGCGCCGGGATGACAGGCTCTGCCTGTCATTCTGATGTAGCAGAGCTGGATCGTCGTGGGACACTCGTTACTATGGACTGCGTCGGTCAGGTGGTATGCTTTTTTTTTTTTTTTTTCATTTTTTTACAGGAGATCGATGGCGTCGCAGGATGAGACTGTAATAAAAGTAATGAAAACTGTGTTTTTTTTTTTTTTTTATTAAATTAAAAAACTTTTTTATGAACATTCACCCGTCCGGGTACATAAACAATTTAACTATTTACATACAGTGACCCTGTCCGGGTTATTTATAATTCTTTGGCAGGGGTGTTCCAGGTACCACCTGGTACTCTTCTGATGCTTGCCAAACATCCGAGGCACCAAGGACCACCAGGACCTGATGACGTCGTGTGGCCTGTACAGTCAAGTCGTGACCCGCTATCTGGGTCTGTGTGGCCACCTCTTTCATCTCCCTCCGGGTCTGGAACCCTATGTCCCGGACTGAACGAACCCCAGGGGGCCTAACAGGCGCCGGGTACGGGCCAGCTATACTTATCATGTCCATAGCTGGGGCTGCTGAGGAGACCACTGAGGGAGGCTGGGGAGATTTACGGTGTGGGGTGGGCACTTTTGCAGAGGCCTGGATGTGGGAGGCTGAAGGCTCCGAGGGTCTCACAGGTTCCTGACACTCTGGGGAGTAGGGGTCGCACCTGGTAACATTTAGGGCGTACCATCCATTGTAACCCCAGTGTCGGGTGTAAGTCACCAAGTCTCCTGGCAAAAGGTCCCTCCCGGGTGTCCTTCTGGGAGGTGAGCCTCCACGTCCCGCCGGTTCACAAAAACTTCTAAATAAAGTCCAGGCTCCTGGATGAAGCCCCAACCACCTTTCAATTTAAAGCTCCGTACTGCACCCTTACGCCGCGGCTCCCTCACCGTACTTTTATCTTTTCTCATCCGGTCCTTATCTGCCCGGTCCTTCTCCAGCTGACGTTGGCAAAGTTTTTGGGATTCTCGCTGCTCCCTTTGTCGCTCTGCTTCCTTCTCCCAACGTCTCCACTCTTCCTCCTGACGCCGGTTGAAATTCTCCTCCACCAGCAGCTCCATGTCTCCACCATCAAACTGCAGCTTACAGTGTCCGGTTTGCGGCAGCTCTCCTGGCGCCCCCCAGTCCTGGCGGCGCTCACCTGTGGAGGAAGCAGCCGGCTCTGGAACAGATGACAGTCGGGCTCCGGTACAGGCAGGTAGTGCTCTGGTGCCTGCGCGGCCTCCTCCATGAGGACGGGTGTCGCTTCTTCTGTCTCAGCGACGGGGGCAGACAGCGGGATCTGGGGTGCTGCCGGTGCAGCATTTTTTGCACGAACGGGTGCCTCCACTGCGACAACGTCAACCGGATCACATTGCAAGGGCTGGGATGCCCGCACGGACTCCTCTACTAGAACGGGTGCCTCACCTTCCGGTACAGACACTTCAGGTAAGAGGGATTGGCGCCGCTCCAAGTTTAGTTTTAGGACACGCCAGCTGGCTTCCATCCTGGCGACCTCCTCCCGGTGCCGGGCCAGGCCTCTTAGAGTATCCTCCGCTTCTTGCAGCGTAGGAGGGTTTCCAGGCCGGGTGCCCAACGGTGGTTCTGTGGCGATCGGGTCGCTTCCGTGGGGGGAGAGCTCTGACTGCTCCATCCCTTCACACTTCTGCTCGTGTCCATTAGCCATCTCTGCCAAGTCACATGTGTCATTAGCATCTGGAGAGGGCCCCTCTTTTGTAGGGAGGCGGGACCTTCGTGTTAGTTTCCGCACACTGAGGAGGATGAGGAGGCGGAACTGAAGAGCTGTGGGGCACGATCTTACATTGCAGTACCATTTAGAGTGGTCGGCCATCGTTTTCACGCTACTGAGTGAGTGTACACCCACGAAGAGCACGCCCTTCTTCTTCACCAGTGCCTCGTCGTGACGCAGATATGGCGGAAAAATGGCAAATACATTCTCTGATGATTTTAGCAATTGTCAAGCACAAAACCAGTTCAATTCAGGCACACAGGACTCGCTTATAGCGAGCTACAGAATCCTGTTCGTGACGCCAAAGTTGAGTCGCACACAGCCAGAGGTTTTTGGGGTACTCGGCACCGAGCCCGTCGACTTCTATGGGGTATGTCACGGCTTTACCCGGCAATTGAATCAGAGTCTATTTTACTATGTAGAAGTGTATAAACTATAAATATATGTATATATATATATATATATGTCACAATGACATGTATATATATATATATATATGTATTCTATGTGTGTATATTTAGTGTTTACAAGGACTTCTATGGGGTATGTCACGGCTTTACCCGGCAATTGAATCAGAGTCTATTTTACTATGTAGAAGTGTATAAACTATAAATATATGTATATATATATATGTCACAATGACATGTATATATATATATGTATTCTATGTGTGTATATTTAGTGTTTACAAGGACTTCTATGGGGTATGTCACGGCTTTACCCGGCAATTGAATCAGAGTCTATTTTACTATGTAGAAGTGTATAAACTATAAATATATGTATATATATATGTCACAATGACATGTATATATATATATATATATATATATATATGTATTCTATGTGTGTATATTTAGTGTTTACAAGGACTTCTATGGGGTATGTCACGGCTTTACCCGGCAATTGAATCAGAGTCTATTTTACTATGTAGAAGTGTATAAACTATAAATATATGTATATATATATATATGTCACAATGACATGTATATATATATATATATATATGTATTCTATGTGTGTATATTTAGTGTTTACAAGGAAATAAAGGTTTTTTTTTAGTTGCGATATTTTGTTCCCATAGACTTACATTGGACTTCCGGTATCGAAATCGGATATCGACGATATTTAGTGCTATCGGCGATACAATTTCGATACGATATTTTTAGATATCGAGCACTATCGCTCAACACTATCAGCAAAGCTTCTATCCTGGCGAGACTGTAGATACTTTGTACAACCTCTCCCAGCTGCTATGTCTAACACTGAGAGAAGGGATGGTGAGAGCGGTGAAATCTGCCAGGAACAGGAGTTCTGAGGGATTTGTATGAGATTTGTAACAGCATTTAGCTAGATAAAAACTTACAGACACAGTGCAGCAGAAAATGTTTAATATAGGCTATTTAGAAAGTTGTGTAAAATGTTTATTCCACTACTTTTATTTTGATAACCTATCCAAAAATGTTGATTATTCTGCTATTTACTTAGTGCATCTAGAAATTCCCTAAAATTGAAAACCACTGAGTTTGCCTGTAGATTTGGTACTCATGGCTTATGTCAAGTTTTTACGTTCCCTAATATGCACCTATCAACTATTCCTTCTCTATTTTGAGTAAGACCTAATTGGATTAGGCTTGTTTTGCACAAACACTTAAAGACTTGTTTCCCATGTTGATGTGTGGCCCAGCTATGTCAGGCACACATAAAATCCAGGAGAATGCACAGGAAGGTAATCGCAAAAGCTTGCTATTCATGCACTTCACTCACACTGTCAGACACACCCACTAGGGGTATAGGAGGGAGTGACATGTAGCAGAGCTCTTTCAAGCTTCCTGTCTTAGGACAGTACAGACTATTCAAGTTTCCTGTCTGAGAAGAGCTCAGACCAGTCAGTTTCCTGTCTTCAGACAGTGCAGTTCAGTGCCAGTTCAGTCTGGACTTGGAGAGGAGAGAGGACTGAATCCTCGCAGAGCTAGCGTAGCTCACCTGACAAAGAAGTGGAGGCTAGTACGGGTGAAGTGGATCATCCTAGCCTAGTCAGAGCTACCCTTAATCAGTACCTCAGCAGAAGCTGAAACAAGGAGGATATTGAGAGCTGCTCAGCGAGCTCTGGAGAAAGCTGACTTTTCCATCAAAAGCTACAAGTGCTTATGCTAAGAGCGAGAGCAGGGCGAAGGGCGCAGTGGAGAAGGACAGAGAAGTGCTTCAGGTACCAGATTACCTGCACTAATTCACCGGACACCGGAGTCCGAGGCATTGCTAGAGCTTCATGCTTAGTGATAAGAAAACCGGAGGCTTTCTGGACTACAGGTCGCAGAAGGCAGCTCAAAGTGTCGATACGTAACTGGAGTCAGGAGAACAGGAGTCTAGCGGGACGCTGCAGAAATAGACTTAGTTCTACCACTGAAAAGGCTCTACCACTATGTCGGCCGGGCGTAGTTGCTATTGAAAGAGTTAACTTCGCTTCACGCAAGTTTGGATTCAGATACATATTGAAGTTAAGGAGGCCTCTAACCTGCTCAGCGGTTACCCGAATGTGCATTCTCCACCCCGACCAGCTCCCCGGGATCTGCTTGAACCATCTACCAGTAAAGGTATGAAAAGAAGCTGCATTGTGTGTGACTGAATTCTTACTACACCCTGCATCATCACCATAGACTTCCAGGGACCAGTCTCACCTGTGGGAGACTTACCACCCAGCTGCCCCCATAACATCCCCTGTGAAGATCCTTACAGCAGCGCTGGTTCAATTAACCAGATACCACAGGTGGCGTCACGAACTACCTATCCTTATAATCCCCTGTAAATATTCCCCCATTGTATGAGCGCCCAGGGCCACGGACCGAGTCCTGCTGCCAGTGACAAACCCCATAGACTTTCATGGGCTCGGTGCCGAGTACCCCATTGCCCTGGTACTAAGTGCGACTCATCTTTGGCGTCACGAACAGGATACGAAAGCTTGCAAGTGTGAGTCCTGTGTGCCTTTATTGAACTGTTTGGTGAAAAAGACTGTTTGCTGTGTTTGGCGCCATTTTCCGCCATTTTGGCCGCCATATTCGCGCCCTCAGGCGCTGGTGAAGAAGGGGGTCGTACCTAAAATAACGCGCAGTTTCCTGGACACGCTCCCAACCTGCACCCCAATCTGCATCGCAAGCCGCATCGCGAACTGCATCGCAATCTGCATCGCAAGCCGCATCGCAAACTGCATCGTAATCTGCATCACAATCTGCATTGCAATCCGCATCGCAAACTGCATCGCAATCTGCATCACAATCCGCATCGCAAACTGCATCACAATCTGCATTGCAATCCGCATCGCAAACTGCATCGCAAAATACCGCGGCCTCATCAGAGCGCCAGTGAAAAGGTCCTGTCTCCACCGCTGTGCCTGCGACGCTGCAGCCTGTGAAAGAGGTAGGCTCAGATTAACCAAGGGGGCATCAATATGTCGCAGCAACCGGCAGACGGAGCGGTCCCCGCCGGTGGCCCCAATAGCCCACCGCTTGGCGTTGTAGCGCAGGATGGAGGTGCGGGCCCCTCACCTGGTCCGGTGGTCCCGCTTATGCCCCTAACGCTCCCCTACATGCCTGGAGCGAAGTGGCTTCCCCAGTACAGCGGCGAGCCAGACACCCTGCCAGGGTTTAAAAGGAAAATATGTAGTATTCTGGATATGTACTCCATGACTGAGAAGCAAAAAGCTGCTGTGGTAATAGGACAGTTAGCTGGTGCGGCTGAGAGAGAAGTAGAGACTTGGCCCATTGCGGACCAGGAGTCGGTACCTGCGATTCTCTTAAAGCTACAGGCCATCTTTGAGGACCGCACAGAAACGGATCTCCAGATGGCATTTTATCAGTGCTTCCAAGGGACCGGGTGACAGTATTAGGGACTACGCCTGCCGACTACAGGGGGCCCTGCGAGCTCTCAAACAGGCTAACCCCACAAGTCCCATTGATGAGAGCCAAATGTTGAAAGAGCAATTCGTGCGGGGACTGAGGTCTCCAGAGGAAGGCAGGACTGTAAACTGGTGGTCCTTGGATCATCCAAATGCCACCTTTGATGCCCTAAAGGACATGGCAATAAAAGGACTGCGACCCCTGGAAAAGCCTGAGGTGGCAAATCAGTATCACCCGGGTGAAGCCACTCTTAAGCCGGCAGTACCCACCTTTTCCCCGCAGGTGGCAGAAGCTAAAACGCAGGTGGCGCCCCCTAGTGAGTTGGAATGTCTGCGCTCAGAAGTGCGCCAGCTGACTAAGAACTTGGCCACTGTAATGGATGCCCTGCAACTGCGGAAAGAGGAAGGAGGAAAGATTCTACTAGCCGACTGTCCGGAGGATGTCCCTTGGATGAATCGGAGGAAATGGAGGACGTCGCCTCACCGGAAGAGGACCACGCCACCCCAGGAGCGACTCCTGATCAACACCATCCTCGCCGAGAAATCATCTGCTACCGCTGCAATCAAAAAGGTCATATGGCTCAGCAATGTCCTTTAAACGAGCCGATCCTGGGTCAGAGGGCCAACACCCAGGAGTAGACTCATCAGGCCCCTTAGACTGGAACCGCAGGTTCGTGGGTGGACGACCCTACCTGTCCATGATTCTGGACGGGATTGCAATCCCTGCACTGCTGGACACTGGATCTCAGGTGACCATCATACCTGATGTCCTTTACAATAAATTTTGGTCAAAGGACAGTCTCCAGCCCCCGAGCCCTGACTTGACAGTGTACGCCACCAATGGTCTCCCTGTTGAAGTAATTGGAGCCAAAAACGTGAACGTAAAAGTGGGCAGGGTGGAGCTGAAGGATCAGGGACTTCTAGTAGTCAGGACTGTAAATGAGGAAAATGGTCTAAATGTGATACTAGGTACTGTGAGACAGTGAGAATATGTGGGTTAGATGGGGTGTATATTTCACCTGGGTGCTTTGCTGACTGGTATAAGGGAGGTGTATGGCTTTGTAGACCTGGTGGTAGAGAAAGGTCATTACACCTTCCACTCAGTGCATACTTGCAGCTCAAACCTGTAACCACTCAGCTGTTAATTAAGAAGCCAGAAATAGGTGTCTGGAAACACAGTCAGAGAGCTCATTCAGTCTGGACAAGGGGTCCAGGCACAGAAGGTGTCTCCAAGAGTGTGAGAGCTGTCTTCAGCCTGGACACAGAGAGGTGTTCTGGCACAAGGAAGCAGTCTCTGTGAGAATCCATGCGGATAAGCCAAGAGTGTTAGAGCTGTCTTCAGCCTGGACACAGAGAGGTGTCCTGGCACAAGGAAGCAGTCTCTGTGAGCATGCATGCTGATGATTACTGAAGAGGAGGGGAGCCATCTCAGTCTGGGTTAGATGTACCCCGGACACAGGAGTGTCTCTGTGAACCTCCATGCTGATGATTACTGAAGTGGAGGGGAGCTATCTCAGTCTGGGTTAGAGGTACCCCGGACACAGGAGTGTCTCTGTGAACCTCCAGCATAATGACTACTGAATAGGAGTGGATCTTTCTCAAGTCTGGAAGTCGTGTGGACCTTCAGACATAAGGAGGAGTATCTGGGAGACTCCATACTGGTAACATATATCATATGTGTTGTTTTGGGCACAGACTGATAGAGTCTGGGTTCCTGATAGAAAGGGACATTATATAAGTGTAATTAGTGGCTAGACAAGCCCAGGTCTTTTGTTTATGCTTTGTTTTATCTGTGTGCTGTGGACTTTAATAAAACTGGTTGCGGCCAGTTTTTACCATAATTACTGTCTGAATGAACTGTTTCCATGCCATTCTGTCTACCCAGACAGCGATCTCAGAGCTAAAACCCCGGAAAGGCTACAATTGGTGGAGAACGCGGGCAGCGCAGGGCCTGGTACAGTTAGTGCTGGAGTGTGCATGCAGCACAGTGGCAAGAGACAGCATTAAAGGTGAAGTCTATTGAAATAGCAACAGAGGAAAAAAAAAAGTGTGTCAGCAGAAACGTCTATTGGAAGCAGTCTTAAAGAGACAGTAGCCCTAATAGACTTTGCAAAGAAAAAAAAAAAAAAAAAAAAGGTGTTTGCACAGCAAGCTGAATTTGTTGTAGAAATGACTGTGGTGTGTGCTGTGGCTCGTGGGGTCACGAAGGTGACAAGCGGCTGGCTGTGACTCGTGGGGTCACGAAGGTGACAAGCGGCAAGACAGCGCAGCGTGCAAGTCTTCTCGTGGGAGGAGCTACAGGGACTTGCAGCAAGAGGTTCCGCAGGAGCTGCAGTAACAGCCACAGCGGCTTATGAGCCACATCTGAAGGTGTTGGTGGTTGTGGCTGCAACGGGAGCGGCGGCAGTTTCAGCCGGAGCTGGTGTGGTGCAATCAGACAGTGTGAACTAAGTCACACAGACTCTTAAAGGGCCAGTAACAGCCCAAAAGAGATAAACTTGTATTGAGTGGTTTGTGCCTAAGAAAGCTGTGGGGGAGTCCACAGGGTGTATCCCGGAGTGGGGTGGTGTCCCTAGGGAGGGGGCGTGGCCTAAAAGGGCGGTAACACACCCGCAGGGATGGTACGCAAAAAGGGGGTGGAGTGTCCCAACAGAAAAGGGGAGGTGCTGACAAACTGTTGCCCGGCGCAAATGGGTTATCGGTGTCCAGTCTGCCTTATGAATTATCCACCAGGCACACTCCTAAGGGGGTGTGCCTTACAGATAAACACTGAAGACGCGGTGGGTCTGGTCGACTCGGAAAGCCCGGTGACGCTAGTGAGGGGTATACCTGAGGGATGGCAGCTGACCGGTAGAAAGATCGGGGTCACTTGCATCCATGGGGACACTAGGGAATATCCAGTGGCCAGACTGATCTTTGATGTTGGCTGCGACACTGAGGTACAGGATGTCGCTGTAGACCCAAATTTGTCATGTCCAGTAGTTATAGGTCAGGACTTTAAACTACTCTCCGGTTTATGGGACAGAGGAGTTTCTAGGCAGCAAGAGGGAGGCCTTGCTACTGTTGGGGTGGCAGAAAGTGGGACAGTGACTCCTTCCCAAACTGACGGATCTAACCAACTCGGTGACATAGCCGACGGTGACACCAGAAGAAAGGGTGCGTCTGCCCAACTTACTGACATGTCACCTGAAGTGTATGACAGACGAACTGATAATAATGTGATAGTTAACATGTCTGGAACGGACACCCAGTTAGAGGGTAACTGGGGGATTAACGATACAGGGGGAGGTGACTTAGACTCTGCAGGTGACTGTGACTCTAATGGAGAGAGGGAGTCCAGTAATGAAGGGCCCCACAAGGAGAAGAAGTCCTCCCGTCGCCGGAAACGTAAAGGGCGCAAAGAGCGTGAGCCCCTTGCACCCAGTAAGGAGGTCAATGAGGAAGAACCTCTTGGAAAAAAATTAGAGTGTGTGGAGCTCTCTGAAGATACAAAGGACAGTGGTAATGATGGTGTGTCATCTGATGACAATAAAGCAACCAGTGCCAATGAGGAAGGCACGGTAGCCGAGAAGATTGAGAGTCCTGAGAAGAAAGCTGATGCGGACCTTACAGCCGGACAGAAGATGGCGTCTGAAGATGTTTTACAGTTGGCCAATGCCCTGGCGAAGACTAAGGTGAAAGAAGAAGAGCTGAGCTTTGAAGGCAGGACTCTGATACTAAATACCGCACAAGGAGGTGCTGATGAAAATGAGAAGCTATTAATGTATCGTGGGGGTCTACATCAGGCTGAAATAAAGACCCTGAGAGAACATGTGGAACAAGAAAAAGCTCTGAGACAAACTGCTGAGCAAAGAGTGGATGAGCTAGAGAATGAAGTCTCTGAGCTCAGAGGTCACTTGGTAAAGTGGCAAAGTGTGAATAAGACCATAAGGGAAGATGTGGAAATGCTCAGAGAAGCAGTAAGAGGTCTTCTGCAGAAGGAGAAGTTGCGGGTTGAAGACGCAAAGCGGCCATGCCCATGTGATGATCAGGCGGAGGTGCCAGTATCTATCTTGGCAAGGAGCCTTGAAGAAGCTAAAATTCAGGAGGGTCTTGAGCAAAGAACTGAACAAGACACTCATCTGGTCGTGGCAGATGTCTTGGAGGAACGGTCCGAGGTAAACCAGGAAGAGAAGGAGACTTCACTCTTCAAGTGTGTGGTACAAGTACCTGAAGACATGCGAGAAGCCTGTGCCAGTGAGGGTGTGCATGAGGCCTTTAAGAAGGCAGTAAAAGCCTATAGTGTGAATTGGGCACCAGAGACGAACCAGTTGGTGATCCTGGCAGAGGGAGAAGACACAGAGAAGCTGGTGGCTCTCCTGAAGGATATGCATCTGCAGTGTCTTCACGCAAAACAGATGATTATGTTAAGTAACATGAAAGCCGCTCACCGTCTGGAGCAGGCCAAGGAAGATCAAAATCGGCTGGGTTTGGCAGAAGAGGTAATTCCAGTACCCAGAAATTTGGTGGGGAGAATCGTCGGAAGACTTGGAAAAGTGATGCAGGAAATGGTGGATAGATCCGGTGTAAGGAGAGTGAGGATTCCAGCTGATGGCGAGATCAAGGTGGCTGGAGAAGATATGGTTCCGTTCATTAGTGTCGGCTCGGTGGAGAGCCTGAAGAACATCCGAACGCTCCTGGAGTACGAATAACATACCTACGAGAAGTAGAGCAGCTGATTTCAGTAAGAAAGCAGATAAAGGAACAGCTGCATGAGGTAAAACGAAGATGGCAACTGCTTCCAGCCCAAGATATAGAGAGACAAGAGGCCTCTCTAGGGACTGGTAGTAGACGGGCTGAAACACTGAGGGGTAAAAATGACGATCCGGTTAGCTCAGGGCTGAGTGACCTATGGGTAAGACCCGGTGGCGGACGAAAAGACAGAGAGTCAGACTCAGAACTACCAGTAAGTTTGACTGGACGATGGACTCGTGACCGCAACGACGGTAGGAGTCAGTTCGGGAAAGAAAGGTCGGGTGAGGTGACACCGACACAAGGACAAGGCCAACGTTCTGACCGCTGGGGGCGGGAGAGGCCTAACAAAGAGGTGATATTGCATAGTGCCCAAAATCAACTGAGACGGGGTGACTGGCAGAGACGACCAAGAAGGATCTCTGGTCGGGTAACAAGTGTTCAACCCCACAAGTTTGAACAGAGGGGGCACTGTGTATGGCCCTCGGGATATGCATGGAGGCATGTGATGGATGGACGGTATGTATCGCAGAGGTGGGTGGCCCTGTGATGGAAGCCTGGATATATTTTGGTTCAGCAGATCTACTGCTGAGACTTGTGCTATACATTGGGAGGCTTCCAGGTGACTTGGAGAGCTGGGCGGGTCCAGTCACCTACAAACCCACCTAAGGGGTATGTGTCTAAATACCTAGGATAAAGCTGTATGCAGAGGGGACGGATGGGTAATGCAGCGTTGGCTGGCATTCATTTAATGGATCAGTATGTCTGTTTTGACTGTCCAGGTTCCTTCTCCTCAGTTGACTGGTCACATGACTGTGACATCACACAGTGTGTGTGTGTGTGTGTGTGTAAGGGTATAGAAACCCTGCTTAATGGAAGATAAAGATGAAGATGATGTGGGCCATGACTTGAGCTGTGTTCACTGTCTCTTGAGGTTTGTTGACCAGTCCTCCGGTCTGGATGACCAGCCCCCCGGTCTGGAGAAGAGGGGGGGGATATGTGAGACAGTGAGAATATGTGGGTTAGATGGGGTGTATATTTCACCTGGGTGCTTTGCTGACTGGTATAAGGGAGGTGTATGGCTTTGTAGACCTGGTGGTAGAGAAAGGTCATTACACCTTCCACTCAGTGCATACTTGCAGCTCAAACCTGTAACCACTCAGCTGTTAATTAAGAAGCCAGAAATAGGTGTCTGGAAACACAGTCAGAGAGCTCATTCAGTCTGGACAAGGGGTCCAGGCACAGAAGGTGTCTCCAAGAGTGTGAGAGCTGTCTTCAGCCTGGACACAGAGAGGTGTTCTGGCACAAGGAAGCAGTCTCTGTGAGAATCCATGCGGATAAGCCAAGAGTGTTAGAGCTGTCTTCAGCCTGGACACAGAGAGGTGTCCTGGCACAAGGAAGCAGTCTCTGTGAGCATGCATGCTGATGATTACTGAAGAGGAGGGGAGCCATCTCAGTCTGGGTTAGATGTACCCCGGACACAGGAGTGTCTCTGTGAACCTCCATGCTGATGATTACTGAAGTGGAGGGGAGCTATCTCAGTCTGGGTTAGAGGTACCCTGGACACAGGAGTGTCTCTGTGAACCTCCAGCATAATGACTACTGAATAGGAGTGGATCTTTCTCAAGTCTGGAAGTCGTGTGGACCTTCAGACATAAGGAGGAGTATCTGGGAGACTCCATACTGGTAACATATATCATATGTGTTGTTTTGGGCACAGACTGATAGAGTCTGGGTTCCTGATAGAAAGGGACATTATATAAGTGTAATTAGTGGCTAGACAAGCCCAGGTCTTTTGTTTATGCTTTGTTTTATCTGTGTGCTGTGGACTTTAATAAAACTGGTTGCGGCCAGTTTTTACCATAATTACTGTCTGAATGAACTGTTTCCATGCCATTCTGTCTACCCAGACAGCGATCTCAGAGCTAAAACCCCCGGAAAGGCTACAGTACTAACATTATCAGTAACTGTCTGGGAGAAGTTGTGTTTTTGCTCCAACAGCTCGCTGAAGTTGCCAAGCCAAAGCAGAAGGGAGTGATCCAGAGGGAGATCCGGGCCCTGATGTGCCAGCAGCAAGCGAAGCTTACAGATGGTGAAATCGGTAATGTACGGGTCACAGACTCGAACCCCATTGTAATACCCCCAATGAGTGAAATGTTAATATGGTGTAGAGCGGCCATAGGTCTGAGAGGACAGAACTACCAAGCAGTAGTAGAACCTCATCGCTCAGAACACAGACCTACACTCATGATTGCTAGAGGGGTAGTGGAAGTAATAAATGGGAGAGTACCAGTACGACTTCTCAACTGGGGGGACGATGAAGTAAATTTGCCACGTTATGCTACAGTTGCTAAATTACATGCCGTAGATAACAATTCTATCCTCACAACCGAGTCCTTAGCCTCCCGCCAACCAGCGGAGGATAATGATCCGGCAACCCCGGTAGCGGACTGGTGTCAGCAGCTTCATATTGGGACCGACACCACTTCCGTCCACCAGAAACAGGGGGTACTACGGGTGGTACAAGAGTACGCACAAGTATTTAGCAAGCACCCACTTGACTTTGGGACAATTAAGGAAGTACAGCATCATATCCCTACAGGCAGTCATCCTCCCATCAAAGAGCGGTACAGGCCTATACCTCCAGCCCACTATCAGAAAGCTAAGGAAATGCTGCATGACATGAAGAAAGCCGGGGTGATAAGGGATAGTTGTAGCCCCTGGGCAGCACCTCTAGTTCTAGTTAAGAAAAAGGATGGTAGCATGCGAATGTGTGTAGACTATAGGCAAGTAAATCGTATAACACATAAAGATGCATACCCATTACCACGTATAGAGGAATCCTTAGCTGCTCTGAAAACGGCTAACTACTTTTCTACCCTCGACCTTACTAGTGGGTACTAGCAAGTAGCTGTGGCTGAGGAGGATCGGGAGAAAACTGCTTTCACCACCCCAATGGGACTCTGCGAGTTTGACAGAATGCCGTTTGGTCTCAGCAGTGCCCCAGGAACATTCCAGAGAGTGATGGAGAGCTGCCTAGGACATCTCAACTTCGAAACTGTGCTGCTGTACCTGGACGACGTGATTGTCTACTCCAAGACATATGAAGATCATCTGAAGCACCTGGCGGAGGTATTCGAGTCATTGTCCAAGTATGGGATGAAACTGAAGCCCTCTAAATGCCATCTGCTCAAACAGAAGGTACAGTACTTGGGACATATTGTCAGTTCCGAAGGAGTAGCGCCGGACCCCGAGAAGGTCACAGCCATCCAGAAATGGCCGGAGCCGAAGAATCTAAAGGAGGTGCGTCAGTTCCTGGGATTAACAGGTTACTACAGGAGGTTTGTGAAAGATTACACTAAGAAGGCGGCGCCTTTACAGGACCTCCTGGTCGGACAACCTCTCAAGAGCAGAAACCCTCCATTCAATTGGGAAAAAGAAGAAGCTGAGGCATTCAAAGAGATGAAAGAGATTCTGACAGGCGATGAAATCTTAGCCTACCCAGATTACAGCCAACCGTTCCTGCTATACACAGATGCCAGTAACGAAGGATTAGGAGCTGTCCTCAGTCAGAAGCAGAACGGCCAAGAAAAAGTCATCGCATATGCCAGCAGAAAACTCAGGCCAACTGAGAGGAATCCGGAAAACTATAGCAGCTTCAAACTGGAGTTTCTGGCGCTGGTCTGGGCCATTACCGAAAGATTCAAACATTACCTTGCCTCCAACAGGTTCACTGCGTTTACAGACAACAACCCCTTGACGCATCTGGAAACAGCCAAGCTGGGAGCCATGGAGCAACGTTGGATGGCTCGGTTGTCAAATTACCAGTTTACCATCAAGTACAGGGCAGGCCGTAAAAATGCTAACGCGGACGCCTTGCCAGAATGCCGCTTGAATCCGACACGGAGGAAGAATCCGATGATCTGGAAGAAATCGAGCTACCTGCGTTCCATCGAAATGGGATGGTCCAAGAGCAACGAGTCCACAGAAAGCGGTGTGGTGAGATGTTGAACCCTTTACCTCATCACAGCTGGAAGGAGACTCAGGACAGCGATCCAGTGGTCAGCCGTATCAAGGAGTTGATAAAACAGGAAGGTTCCTCCTTGGAGAAAGACGCACCCATACCAGCAAAGCTCCTGTGGAATGAGAAAAGCCGGTTGTTCATATACCGTGAGAAGTTGTGCAGGAGGTACGTTGACCCAAGGACCCATGAAATGGTTTGGCAGATAGTGGTCCCAAAGCAGACATCCAAATGGTGTTGGAAGCTTACCACGATCAAGCAGGACACTTTGGCTGGAAAAAGCTGGAGACCCTGTTGAGGTGTCGGTTCTACTGGGTAGGGATGCGCAGCTCCATCGAGAAGTGGTGCCGGAACTGTGGACCCTGTGGCCTCAGACGAAAAGACTACTGTAGTCAGAAGGCACCCTTGCAGCCTATCCGGACGACTCGGCCCCTGGAAATCGTGGCATTGGATCACGTCAAGTTGTCCCCAAGCAGGTCAGGATACTCATATGCCCTGACCATGGTGGATCACTATTCCAGATTCCTGGTGGTCGCCCCTGTCAAAGATCTGACAGCAGAGACAGCAGCCAAGGTCTTCCAAGCAAGTTTCTGCAGACCACACGGATATCCAGAGCAGGTACTGACTGATCGAGGTCCTGCATTCGAAGCTGAACTGTTTCAGGAATTCTGTCAATTGTATGGATGTAAAAAGATCAGAACAACACCATACCACCCTCAGACCAACGGCCTTTGTGAAAAGATGAATCACATTGTCATGGATTTACTGAAAACTGTACCACTGGAAGAAAGAAATCGGTGGCCAGACTTGTTACCTGACCTGGTTGACTTGTACAACCACATACCAGTAAGTTCCACCAATTGCACTCCAGCCTACCTTATGAGAGCAAGACCGGGAAGGCTGCCAATGGACTTAGAACTCGGTGTGGTAGAACCAGAGGCTGATGACAGTGCTGAAGATTGGGACACAACTCGACAAGAACAGTACAAGAGAGTACAAGCCTGCGTAGAAGACAGTCTCAACAAAGTAAGAGAAACACAAGAGAAGAACTATAACAAAAATGCTCCCGCTAAGCCTTTAATGCCTGGAGAAACTGTGCTAAAAAGAAAAAGAAGAATGCACAAGTTGGATGATCAGTGGGAACAGGAACCATATGTCGTGCAAAATTCCAATTTTGATAACAGAAAGGTCTGTACCATCAGCAAGGATGGAGGAAAAACGACTGCAACTGTGTCTAGAGATCATCTAAAGTTGTGTCCGGGCCCATTAAAGCTTCGTGAGGAAGAACCTGTTGTTCATCAAGAAGAGAGTGCTGAAGCGGTCATACACACGGATTTGGGAGATTTACCTGCAGATTGGCCCAGATTGGGAGACGCTGTAATTATTCCTGTGCTGCAGTTTTATCAACCGCAAGAGGAGTCTCTACCTCCAGTCATACCAATTGTGCCCGTTGAGCCAGTTCCAGAAGAACCTATTCCGGCAGACCCTCAACCATTAGAACCCCAAGAAGCGGACCCGCAAGAAGCAGCACCACAAGAAGTGGAATCCCTGGTGAAGCTGGTGAAGCAGTACCGCCTCGCCCAGCCACTAGTACACTTGCCAGATCTATAGAAAGGTTGAGACAGTATTATAGTTTGCCGTTACACAGAGCAGATAGGCTAGAGACTACTACACTTGACACCACTCCACGTAGGTCAGAACGTACAACGAAAGGAAGATTACCTATTCGTTATCAAGAGTAGTCCTAGTAAACTAGTCTAGCAAGACCCAGACAGGGTTTATTGTCACTGACAAATTGTATAAAGTTTGAAAAAGTATTAATGTAATTATTTGAAATGTGTTTTAACCATGCCAATGGACTGCGTGGCTGTGGACTGTGCCAGCCCAAGAACTTGCTTTGTAAATAGTTGCGCTTCGGTGCATTATCTTGGTTTTACATGAAACCTAATTACACAACTACCTCTGAAGAAAAACCCGTATGGTGGGCCTAGAGTGAGGTCTGCAGTCAGAAGTCCTGCAGCCCACCCAGGACCCACGTGGGAGGTTTTTGGTGCGGGTCCTCCACAAGTATCTCGTATTTATGAACATGTTTGATATTTTTATACTTTGATACTTTTGTATTCTTCATTGTACAAATTGTAACGTTCAAGAAGTCTTACCTCCTGGATGGGATGAGTTAAAATGTTGATGTTTAATGCAAAACAAAAAAATGTTTTTCTTTTTTCTCTTTTACAGCCCGGGAGTGCTGTGTTTAATCAAGGGGGATGTGTGGCCCAGCTATGTCAGGCACACATAAAATCCAGGAGAATGCACAGGAAGGTAATCGCAAAAGCTTGCTATTCATGCACTTCACTCACACTTTCAGACACACCCACTAGGGGTATAGGAGGGAGTGACATGTAGCAGAGCTCTTTCAAGCTTCCTGTCTTAGGACAGTACAGACCATTCAAGTTTCCTGTCTGAGAAGAGCTCAGACCAGTCAGTTTCCTGTCTTCAGACAGTGCAGTTCAGTGCCAGTTCAGTCTGGACTTGGAGAGGAGAGAGGACTGAATCCTCGCAGAGCTAGCGTAGCTCACCTGACAAAGAAGTGGAGGCTAGTACGGGTGAAGTGGATCATCCTAGCCTAGTCAGAGCTACCCTTAATCAGTACCTCAGCAGAAGCTGAAACAAGGAGGATACTGAGAGCTGCTCAGCGAGCTCTGGAGAAAGCTGACTTTTCCATCAAAAGCTACAAGTGCTTATGCTAAGAGCGAGAGCAGGGCGAAGGGCGCAGTGGAGAAGGACAGAGAAGTGCTTCAGGTACCAGATTACCTGCACTAATTCACCGGACACCGGAGTCCGAGGCATTGCTAGAGCTTCATGCTTAGTGATAAGAAAACCGGAGGCTTTCTGGACTACAGGTCGCAGAAGGCAGCTCAAAGTGTCGATACGTAACTGGAGTCAGGAGAACAGGAGTCTAGCGGGACGCTGCAGAAATAGACTTAGTTCTACCACTGAAAAGGCTCTACCACTATGTCGGCCGGGCGTAGTTGCTATTGAAAGAGTTAACTTCGCTTCACGCAAGTTTGGACTCAGATACATATTGAAGTTAAGGAGGCCTCTAACCTGCTCAGCGGTTACCCGAATGTGCATTCTCCACCCCGACCAGCTCCCCGGGATCTGCTTGAACCATCTACCAGTAAAGGTATGAAAAGAAGCTGCATTGTGTGTGACTGAATTCTTACTACACCCTGCATCATCACCATAGACTTCCAGGGACCAGTCTCACCTGTGGGAGACTTACCACCCAGCTGCCCCCATAACATCCCCTGTGAAGATCCTTACAGCAGCGCTGGTTCAATTAACCAGATACCACAGGTGGCGTCACGAACTACCTATCCTTATAATCCCCTGTAAATATTCCCCCATTGTATGAGCGCCCAGGGCCACGGACCGAGTCCTGCTGCCAGTGACAAACCCCATAGACTTTCATGGGCTCGGTGCCGAGTACCCCATTGCCCTGGTACTAAGTGCGACTCATTATTATATGGTAAAACTGTAAAGTGCTTATGGAAAAAAAGTAAATTAGCAATTTACTAGTTAATAGTGCTTGGAACACGCACCATTAGCCAGCGTGGAGAGCAACATTAAAAGGGTCTTCCAGTCTACAAAAATTATCACATGGATAAGTGATAACTGTTATTTGGGAAGGTTCACCCTACTGAACACTTCTGCGTCTTGTTCTCCTCTGTCTACAAGACCATATCCAACCATGGAGCGGCTGATGGTGGTTGCGCCATATTGCTGTAACTACTGAATGTAAGAGTGAAGATGAGAACAAAGTGTTACTCTCGACTATCTCCATCAATGTCATAGACTTATAATATACCGGCAGGGAACCTGTGCAACTGGTCATCCATCCAACTCCTACCAGCCACTGTGTGAAGCACAGGGGAACAAATAAGCTCCAGCTGACCACTCTGGCAATCTTGCGATATGGCATTTTTGGTCAAAACCATACGCTAGTTGGCTTCCTTTCCACCACCAGCTCACACTGAGACTTATCTCTCTCTATTTGTGCTTCAAATGTATTAAAGTTGTGTGTTTTTCAGAGGTTTTTTTTTGCACAAATTGGTGCTGGCCAGAATTCATTACAATTACGATGGAGTAACTATTATTTTTGTAAGCGGCACAAAATGTTTCCATTTTCGTTAGCTTCTACTTTCGTCCCTTAAACAACAAAGGTCCACGTGGCTACAAAAAATAACATACGTGTGTATCATAACATCATAATTTTACCGGTAAGATGAAGAAGATATAGAGGCTTGTTAGCAACATCAGGGATATGACTTGAAGCGCCTGTGTTCACTTGCACCCTATGTCGTTATCTAATTATATAATCTACAATGGCAGCCCCATTAATCACATGTATTTTATGGGAGCGTATATGGGGAAGTTTGGCTTAGTCCATTACTTTAATTTGCAGATTTACAGGCTGAAATCTAATTTCATCGGAGGAAGATCCATGAGGTCACAACCACTAGAAACTGGGGACATGGACCAGTCGCCCATAACAATAAAACCACTGACAAGTGAAGTAAATCATATGGATTATCTTGTCACAATGGCACAATGGGCAATTGTAGATACATGGAGGCAGCAAGTAAATGGTAATTGAAGTTATTATATTGGAAGCAGGAAATATGGGCAAGGGCAGCATGTGAAGAGTTCTTATAGTATTTTGGAAGGAGAACGAATGGACAAGCATGTAGTTCTGAGCAACGTTGACAAAAGCCTTTATAACTTAGTCAGAGCATGTCCAAAACGGATGGTCCTGTAGAGCATTCCCAGCATGCATCGATTAGTATCTGATAAAATGGACCAAGGGTGGACAACTGCTGAACCATTCACATGACCACATCTGAATCATGGAGGCCCCACCTCACAACATACAGAATTTAAAGGGGCTGTCAGAGTATTAGGCTCACCTGGTGAGGTGGATTCTCTAAGCCTTTGGTCCGGGTGGGCACATGGACCCCAGGGGTTGATGCAGCAGCCGGAAGGCACGTGGTTAGCGAGGACTTGGCACACACAGCAATCTCATGAGCTGCCGGACATATGAAGTGGAACCCAGCAGGAATTAAATCAATCACAAACAGAAGAGCACAGATAGTGGAGCACACCAAACAGGACTAGAGTCTCAATCCCAAGACACAAGTGTGTGTCTTAAAGGGTCCTCAAATAGACTTAAGGAAATTATGTAACTTATCCACGCCAGGCAACTTGCAAAACCCGACGTGGAGCACAACAGAGGGCAGCGGACCCACGGAAAGGAAACAGAGACCAGGATATATGGGACAGGTGTGTAACACAAAGCTTAATCCAACCTTGCCCCCTGCATGGATTCTGTGAAAATAACAAAATAAGCCATACTCACCTGCTGTCACCCTGGTATATCCAGCGAAGGTCACTCCATGGTCTGCGCACAAGGAAGTGATGAGGTCACCTTTCATCTGTCAGATGACCGCTACGGTCTATGATTCGCTTCAGCAGTCAGGTGACTTGAAAGACCATTGACAGAGTTCCAAAAACCTGAATAGTGCAGCCAATCCCAGGTAGCGGCTGTCATGTGATAGGTAATTGCTGATGACATTTCTAGTGCTGACACAGACTACTGAGTGGATCCAAGGTGCGAATGTCACATTTTATTTTTTTTACAGAATCCATGGTGGAGGATGAGGTTGTATTGGGCCTCAACAGCTTTTAAGGTGTAGTGTCTATGCATCAAAAGTGTCAGGGACACCGCACTGCACTTGCTCACTGAGCCAGTGCGTGTGTCCTGAGTGAACAAACTATGCCCAAAGATACCTGTAGCAGAGCCGCAGCAGAGATGACGTGTGTTTCTCAGTAACAGGACCTTCCACATGTGACTGCTAGTGGGCGGAGCCGGCCACACGTCTCTCAGAGGCAGTAGCAGCAGATAGAGAATGCTTCAGACCAAAGGACCTGCGGGCACGTGACTGCTAGTGGGCGTGGCCTAAGCTCCAGAGAGCTATGAGGTGAAGGAAAACTCCTAGAAGGGTAACTACGGGACACAGTTACCGAGGGGCATATACAGAACGGATAATCAGGACGTAGCCAAGGGGTCATACACATAGAGGGCGACGAAGTACAAGAGGAGCAGGCAGAGCGAAGTCAGAACGTAGCCAAGGGTCATACACGTAGAGAGCGACGAAGTACAAGAGGAGCAGGCAGAGCGGAGTCAGAACGTAGACAAGGGTCATACACGTAGAGGGCAGCAGAGTACAAAAGGGACAGGCAAAACTCGAAACAGGGACACAGCCAAATCAGATCCAGACAGACAGAACGTAGCACAGCACAAAGCACTGGCACAAGCACAACAGGGTCACACACACTCGGCCAAGGGTCAGAGTATAAGCGACAGAGGATGGCCCCACAATGAGGCTATAAAAAGCCTCCCAGAATCCCAGAGTGAGGCCATCCCGGTTAACCCTAAAACCACCTAATCCCAGAAGCTCAGCAGACCATGACAAAAAGTCCACAGATGTTTTGTTAGCACGAGAGGGATCTACACAGTATTTTTGGCATATTATTTTCAGTGCTGAAATTGCACGAAGGCTATGCTATGACCAATAGACTAAAAAGTTGCAAGTGACCCCACAAAATATTGAAGACCCAATTTTCCGGCACTTGACAGGCACAGCTGCTTGCATCTACATTGCCCTCTTTATGCCTGTACCGCTTTTAATACTTAACTGTTTATTGCTGTTTTTAAACTACAAAGTCCTGATATGTTTTTAGCAGACCAGATTTAGTAAGACTGCGCCTAACTATTCAAGTTCTTTTTAACCCTGGTTTGTTAATAATTAGGCAGAGTAATAAAAAGCTTAGCAAAACATTGGATTTCAATCACAAATTCTAGTATTTGCCAAAGTATTGATGTGCGAAAGACTGCTGACGTTTTAAAAATTTGTAAGGCCATATTCTCATGTAGCAAAAATAAAACACTGCATGTCCACTGTGTTTTTGCTGCATATTTTCCGTAGATGGCTTCAATGTGTTTTTTTGCATGCATTTTACTTTTTGTATGCCTTTTTAATGTGCGCAACATTATTTATTTTTAAGGCAGAGTTTCCACACACAAATTTCAGGCTTCTAATATAAGGAAAAACACATTCAAAGAAAAACTCAAAAAGCACCTACAGTGCAAGTTTTCAGGAAATCCCATTCAATTTTAAAAAGCAGCAGAAGAAATTAAGAATTTATGCTATGGAAGGGGGGGCCAGGGTCGGTGCTGTGGGCCGGTTCTGACTTCTCTTCACCCTGAAACCCCTTTTCTAAATGGTAGTCTGACATATATGTGTTGTGTTGTGGGATTCGTTATGTATTCACTTGTTGTTCGGAAGTCCATGTTACCTAGCCATCCTTGAGACCTTAAAAAGCTGCACACATAACGGAGACATTTTGTCCAGTTCAACAAATTCGGCTTTACTGTGCAATTCGGATACATTTGGCTGCGGCATACACATTGAGGCAGAATAATTTCTGATGGGTGTTCCCTTTGCCCAGTAGGCTACCAGATCTTACCTCCGAACTGCCCCCCACTTCAATAGACTCTGTTGGTACCAGGGGCTTCCTATCAGAGGTTACAGCGTCCCTGAGGCCCACCAACTTTCTCTCTCGCTGTTACCCGACAATCTTCTTCCAGTTAGGGGCAAAAGAGCCATGGAATCCGATGCCTCTTCTGGGTCCTAAGCTCAGGACCGCCCCGGGATCTTCGCGAAACTTCAGATGTCTCCTCATGCTGTTTTAAAAAGATAAAGAGAGCAATAGCGCAGTTACCAAAATAACAATTGGTTTGCTGTAAGATAAAATTCTCACCTTTCCAAGTTGTGAGTATGCACAACACATATAATGAATATGATAAGAGGGCTGCTGATGGCACCGGACCCACGAAGGATCTTCAAGAAATTCTGGATAGGATATTCAAGATGCCGATAATACCGCTCTTCTCCAAAATCAGACAAGGGAATCACAGAGTTCAGAAGAGTTGGATACTTTATTCAGGGCTATAAAACTATGCGTTTCGTGGACATCCTGTCCACTTCCTCAGGTACATAGCCAATACTAACCACATGGTATTACACACATATATAGGGTGGGATGGACATAGACAAAATGGGTGTCAAACACACCTGGCACCCTAAGTGCTGCAATTATATTTAAAATACAATCATAAATGTGATGCATATCTGTACAACAGTGATTAAAATGCAATTTGTTAGCATAAAAATTATATGTGACAATAAAATGTAAGATTTTTCTGCAAATAAAATTAAAAAAAAGTCTGCTAGGATTGAAAAACCTTTTTTTTTTTTTTTTTTTTTTTAGTATTCTCTTGTCTTTATCCTCATGCTGTTTGGGAGACTTGAAACTGATAGGAGCTTTCTCTGCTAATACATCCGCTGACCTTAAACCTGTCATTCCTAAAACTATTATAGACTTCCCAACTCACTGTCTTGAATTAGGAAGTGCTCCCTCTTTTTATCTAATCTAAGGCCACCCAATAACTATAACTTTTAACTATATCTTACCCTGACTGCTGCTAAATGTATCTCTATGGCTTCCACTGGTTCCTGTATGTACAGGCCTCCCAAATGCCTGTGGACAGCCTTGATGTAAAACTTCAAGGAAACTGAGACAAACAGGCAATAAGGATAAAATGCAAATTTATACACTGCTCAAAAAAAATAAAGGAACGCTCAAATAACACATCCTAGATCTGAATGAATGAAATGTTCTCAGTAAATACTTTGTTCTGTACAAAGTTAAATGTGCTGACAACAAAATCACACAAAAATCATCAATGGAAATCAAATTTATTAACCAATGGAGGCCTGTATTTTGAGTCACCCACAAAATTAAAGTGAAATGTAATGTCCTTAACCCCTTAGTGACAGAGCCAATTTGCAGCTTAATGACTGGGCCAATTTTTACAATTCTGACCACTGTCACTTTATGAGGTTATAACTCTCGAACGCTTTAACGAATCCAGCTGATTCTGAGACTGTTTTTTTGTGACATATTGTACTTCACGTTAGTGGTAAAAAATTTTTATATGACTTGCTTTTATTTATGAAAAAAACGGAAATATGGCGAAAATTTTGAAAATTTAGCAATTTTGAAAATTTAAATTTTTATGCCCTTAAATCAGAGAGATACAGTACAGACCAAAAGTTTGGACACACCTTCTCATTCAAAGATTCTTCTGTATTTTCATGACTATGAAAATTGTAGAATCACACTGAAGGCATCAAAACTATGAATTATCACATGTAGAATTATACATTACACTTTACAAAAAAGTGTGAAACAACTGAAAATATGTCTTATATTCTAGGTTCTTCAAAGTAGCCACCTTTTGCTTTGATTACTGCTTTGCACGCGGAAAAGGTGAACGGATGGACTCTACATGCCTAGTTCCCACCATGAAGCATGGAGGAGGTAGTGTGATGGTGTGGGGGTGCTTTGCTGGTGACACTGTTGGGGATTATTCAAAATTGAAGCGGTGAGCGGTCCAGCTCACCCCAAACCATCTCGATTGGGTTCAGGTCTGGTGACTGTGGAGGCCAGGTCATCTGGCATAGCACCCCAACACTCTCCTTCTTGGTCAAATAGCCCTTACACAGCCTGGAGGTGTGTTTGGGGTCATTGCCCTGTTGAAAAAATAATGATGGTCCAACTAAACGCAAACCGGATGGAATAGCATGCCGCTGCAAGATGCTGTGGTAGCCATGCTGGTTCAGTATGCCTTCAATTTTGAATAAATCCCCAACAGTGTCACCAGCAAAGCACCCCCACATCATCACACTTCCTCCTCCATGCTTCACGGTGGGAACTAGGCATGTAGAGTCCATCTATTCACCTTTTCTGCGTGCAAAGTAGTAATCAAAGCAAAAGGTGGCTACTTTGAAGAACCTAGAATATAAGACATATTTTCAGTTGTTTCACACTTTTTTGTAAAGTGTAATGTATAATTCCACATGTGTTACTTCATAGTTTTGATGCCTTCAGTGTGATTCTACAATTTTCACAGTCATGAAAATACAGAAAAATTGTTGAATGAGAAGGTGTGTCCAAACTTTTGGTCTGTACAGTATGTCACACAAATTTCTTAATAAATAACATTTTCCACATGTCTACTTTACATCAGCACAATTTTGGGAACAAAAATTTTTTTATTCTTACGAAGTTATAAGGGTTAAAAGTTGACCAGCGATTTCTCATTTTTACAACATCATTTTTTTTAGGGACCACATCACATTTGAAGTCACTTTGAGGGGTCTGTATGATAGAAAATGCCCAAAAGTGACACCATTCTAAAAACTTCACCCACAAGGTGCTGAAAACCACGTTTATTAACCCTTTAAGTGCTTCACAGGAGCTGAAGTAATGTGGTAGGAAAAAATTAACATTTAACTTTTTTTGCAAAAACTTTATTTCGGAACCAATTTTTTTTATTTTCACAAGTGTTAAAAGAAAAAATGAACCACAAAATTTGTTGTGCAATTTCTCCTGAATACGCCGATACCCAATATTGTGGGGGTAAACCACTTTTTGGGCGCATGGCAGAGGTCGCAAGGGAAGGAGCGCCGTTTGACTTTTTCAACGCAGATTTGGCTGGACGCCATGTCGCGTTTGAAGAGGCCCTGATGTGTCTAAACTGTGGAAACCCCCCACAAGTGTCCCCATTTTGGAAACTAGACCCCCTAAGGAACTTATCTTGATGTGTGGTGAGCACTTTGAACCCCCAAGTGCTTCACAGAAGTTTATAACGCCCGGGCATGAAAATAAAAAATCATATTTTTTCCACAAATCTGATCATTTAATCCCCAATTTTTTATTTTCCCAAGGGTAACAGGAGAAGTTAGACCACAAAAGTGGTTTTCCAATTTGTTCTGAGTACGCTGAAACCCGATATGTGGGGGGACCACTGTTTGGGCGCACGGCAGGGCTTGGAAGGGAAGGAGCGCCATTTGACTTTTTCAAACCAAAATTGGCTGGAATTGAGATTGGACGCCATGTCGCGTTTGGAGAGCCCCTGATGCGCCTAAACAGTGGAAACCCCCCACAAATGACACCATTTTGTAAACTTGACCCCTTAAGGAACTTATCTAGATATGTGATGAGCACTTTGAACCCCCAAGTGCTTCACAGAAGTTTATAACGTAGAGCCGTGAAAATAAAAAATCATTTTTTCCTCAAAAATGATTCTTTAGCCCGCTATTTTTTTATTTTCCCAAGGGTTACAGGAAAATTGGACCCCAAAAGTTGTTGTGCAATTTTTTCTGAGTACGCTGATACCCCATTGTGGGGTGGAACCACTGGGCGCATGGGAGAGTTTGGAAGGGAAGGAGCGCCATTTTGTAATGCAGACTTTGATGGAATGTTCTTTGGGCGTCATGTTGTGTTTGCAAAGCCCTTGATGTGCCTAAACAGTAGAAACCCCTGCAAGTGACGCCCCAAGGAGCTTATCTAGATGTGTGGTGAGCACTTTGAACCCCCAAGTGCTTCACAGAAATTTATAAACGCAGAGCCGTGAAAATAAAAAATCATTTTTTTCCTCAAAAATCATTTTTTTCGCCAGCTATTTTTTATTTTCCCAAGGGTAACAGGAGAAATTAGAACCCCAAAAATGGTGTGCAATTTGTTCTGAGTACGCTGATACCCCATATGTTGGGACAAACTACTGTTTGGGTGCACGGCAGGGCTCGGAAGCGAGGGAGCCCCATTTGACTTTTTGAATGCCACGTCGTGTTTGGAGACCCCCTGATGTGCCTAAATAGTGGAAACCCCTCAATTCTAGCTCCAACCCTAACCCCAACACACCCCTAAACCTAATCCCAACCCTAATCCCAACCCTAATCCTAACCCTAATCCCAACCCTAATTCCAACCCTAATGGTAACCCTAACCCTAATTGTAACCCTAACTCTAACCCTAATTCCAACCCTAACCCTAATTATAACCCTAACCCTAAGGCTAGGTTCATATTGCGTTTTACCAGCCCGTTCAACACATAGCGTTGATGGGCTGGTAACGGCATAGCATAACGCGATCGCGCTATGCTATACCCGCTAGCGCAGAGGAATCAGCAGATTCCTCTGCACTAGCGGTGACGGAGCCAAGACGCTGCAGGCCGCGTCCGAGGCTCCGTCACTGAATGACGGCACGTCGCGAACGCATGTCGCTTTACGGCATGCGTCGCGATGCGCCCTCAAATGGGGGTGAATGGCAGCATTAATGGACTGCGTTACACCGCATTATACCGCGGTGTAACGCAGTCCGTTTAACGGACTGCCATAACGCAGTATGAACCCAGCCTAACCCTAATTCCAACCCTAACCCTAATTATAACCCTAACCCTAACGGAAAAATGAAAATAAATAACATTTCTTTATTTTATTTTATGTCCCTAACTAAGGTGGTGATAAAGGGGGGGTTTATGTACTGTTTTTTTTATTTTGATCACTGTGATAGTTTATCACAGTGATCAAAATGTACTTTTAGAGAATGAATGAATCATTGAATGAATGAATGAATCTGCCAGGCAGATTCGGCGGGCGCACTGTGCAGGCGCCTGCCATTTTTTTTTACAGTATGAAGACGCCGGGAGGCCGGGAGCTGCAGGAGCTCAGAGGGGACACCAGGAGGTACAG
The DNA here is from genome assembly GCA_033576555.1 of Oophaga sylvatica. Taxonomy (NCBI): domain Eukaryota; kingdom Metazoa; phylum Chordata; class Amphibia; order Anura; family Dendrobatidae; genus Oophaga; species Oophaga sylvatica. The sequence continues at coordinate 444,712,958 of JARQOD010000001.1, read as the reverse complement.
GGGGGGATCGGGGGTCCCGGGGACACTATTTCTCATCCCTCTGATCACATCAGAGGGGAGAGAAATCTTTTTTTTTGTGGTCGCCGTTATATTGATATAACGGCGATCTCGACACCGGGGTCGGTAAATACCAACCCGGATCATGTTCTCTGGGGTCTCTACTACCCCGGCAGCCGAGACCCCGGAGAAAATCGCCCAACCCCCCCGGCACATCGCGGCGGGCACACTGCGCATGCGCCCGCCATTTTCTCGCTATTGCAGCATGGTGGCGCCCACCGGGGGACTCAGGAGGGCCCTAGGACCACCGGAGGCCACAACAGGGGGATCGGGGACCCTATTTCTCTCTCCTCTGATGTCCGATCACATCAGAGGAGAGAGAAATTAAATGGCACATCAGATTTTTTTTTTGTTGCGATTGCCTCTATAGGGTTAATAACGGCGATTGCAACACCGGGGTCAGTAAAAACCGACCCGAATCATGTTCTCTGGGGTCTCGGCTACCCCCAGCAGCCGAGAACCTGGAGAAAATCCGACTGTGGGGGGCGCTATACACTTTTTCCACAGCGCCGTTAATTAACGGCGCTGTGGTTCAAGCACCCTTAATGACCGCCGTTAAAAGGCGTATCGGCGGTCGATAAGTGGTTACAAGTCAAAATGATGCTCAGTAGTGTGTGTGGCCTCCACGTGCCTGTATGACCTCTCTGTGCCTGTATGACCTCCCTACAATGCCTGGGCATGCTCCTGATGAGGCGACGGATGGTCTCCTGAGTGATCTCCTCCCAGACCTGGACTAAAGCGTCTGCCAACTCCTGGACAGTCTGTGGTGGATGGAACGAGACATGATGTCCCAGATGTGCTCAATCGGATTCAGGTCTGGGGAACGGGTGGGCCAGTCCATAGCTTCAATGCCTTCATCTTGCAGGAACTGCTGACACACTCCATCCATATGAGGTCTGGCATTGTCCTGCATTAGGAGGAATCCAGGGCCAACCACACCAGCATATGGTCTCACAAGGGGTCTGAGGATCTCATCACAGTACCTAATGGCAGTCAGGCTACCTTTGGCGAACACATGGAGGGCTGTGTGGTCCTCCAAAGAAATGCCACCCCACACCATTACTGACCCACTGCCAAACTGGTCATGCTGAAGGATGTTGCAGGCAGCAGATCACTCTCCACGGCGTCTCCAGACTCTGTCACATCTGTCACATGTGCTCAGTGTGAACCTGCTTTCATCTGTGAAGAGCACAGGGCATCAGTGGCCAATTTGCCAATCCTGGTGTTCTGTGGCAAATGCCAAGCGTCCTGCACGGTGTTGGACTGTGAGCACAACCCCCATCTGTGGACGTCAGGCACTCAGACCATCCTCATGGAGTCGGTTTCTAACTGTTTGTGCAGACACATGCACATTTGTGGCCAGCTGAAGGTCATTTTGCAGGGCTCTGGCAGTGCTCCTCCTGTTCCTTCTTGCACAAAGGCGCAGGTAGCGGTCCTGCAGCTGGGTTTTTGCCCTCCTACAGCCCCCTCCACATCTCCTGGTGTACTGGCCTGTCTCCTGGTAGCATCTCCAGCCTCTGGACACTACACTGACAGACACAGCAAACTTTCTTGCCACAGCTCGCATTGATCTGCCATTCTGGATGAGCTGCACTACCTGAGCCACTTGTGTGGGTTGTAGAGTCTGTCTCATGCTACCATGAGTGTGAAAGCACAACCAACATTCAAAAGTGACCAAAACATCAGCCAGAAAGCATTGGTACTGAGATGTGGTCTGTGGTCCCCACCTGCAGAACCACTCCTTTATTGAGTGTGTCTTGATAATTGCCAATAATTTCCATCTGTTGTCTATTCCATTTGCACAACAGCATGTGAAATTGATTGTCAATCAGTGTTGCTTCCTAAGTGGACAGTTTGATTTCACAGAAGTTTGATTTATTTGGAGTTATATTTTGTTGTTTAAGTGTTCCCTTTATTTTTTGAGCAGTGTATATAAGACCTATAACAATAAAACATTATTTTACATTACTGTAAAATTCAACTCCCTCTTGACATGGTGACATCTTCTCACCCCTTACACTACATGGAAACATGACCGATAAAAAAAGAGGCAAGCAAAGCTGATCACAGCCGAAGGGCTGCAGTGTGAGTTATGTGTCTTTTATACATTTTCGCCAATACATTTAACATAAAAAACAACTTCTTAAAAGAGATTTGAAGCTTTGATTAAAAATATCTTAACATTTTGTGTATTGTATACAGCTCCTATGCAGATTTATGTTCTCCAAATTGATGTGGTTGCGGCTGCAACAAAACTCTCTTGTGTGGACCGATCCTGCAATCACGTGTCATTCCTCTGCTTTTTGCTAAACTGTTTTTGAGCATCTGTGGTCAAAGCCGGTGCTATGTTTTCACAGAATGTTATATATCCCTACAGAGATTTTTGCGTTGCATTTTCTTTCAGTGGCTGCAACCATGTCATAGCAGAGAGCATGGCAAAAGTAAGTAGCAGAGAGAATGCCATCACGGCAACTGCAGGCAATATTTGTCATGCTGTGACGGTCTTCATTAAGGAAGAGGAGCCTCAAACTGTCCCTGTAACTGGGACCCTAACTATTCCTGTCCTGGGGGTAGTCAGGAAGAGAGAGGCCCGAGTCGCCAACCTTACTATGCTCCTGTTAAACCTTGATCTGTCCCATCCCACACCCACATAAGGCGTGGAAGAGAAATATAAGGCAATCAAGACACAAAGACAAAACAGGGATAACAGAAAGCAACAAACATACACTCACTAAAGGTAAAGAGTTATATAGTGAAGAATAGGAATGTACCAACCAAATGGGAATAGGACAATGAGGAAAGCATACACGCAAAAACAGCAAGCAACAGTCTCCAGTAGCAATAACGATCTATTGAGCACAGCGCCTCCAATGAGGAAGCAAAGCTTTCACTGGCAAAACAGAGATGGTCTCGCCAGGTTTTATAGGGAGAGGTAATGACCAGATCAAAAGCAGCTAAAAATGGAGCTGCAAGTTTCTGACCAGCATAGAAAAGGTTGTTAACCTCTTCAGCACCAAAGGAAACCAAATCCATTTAATATGGGACACAAGCACACAGACTAAATGGAAGATCTGTGATTCACAATAGGTAATGATCTTCTAACCCCAGATCTTCCAAGATGATGTGACACACTCTTGTAAATATTTCAGCAAATTTCTGTCATGCAAGTTTTTCATAGTTTCAATTTCACTAAAAATAAAAAAAATTGCAGAAAAGTCGCAAGCAAGATGTAGTCAGACGATATTTCCAACGTGGTCTATGATTAAAAAGTTACTATTAGATTTGTATTTTTGTCTAGTCTCTAGTCCACTCACATGTTTACATGACCACATTGACATTAGATGGGATGTAAAGCTAAATTGTGACGCTCATGGTACATCACCAGTCACTGTGTTGTCCTGCCATTACAGGGAACACCCACTGAGCTCAAAGTTTGCAGCTCCACCGGCAGATAAGCCAGCAAGTAAATTACAGCCGGAGACTGTGAGTTAGAGGACTGAGTAGCAACTGCTTCTTCAATAATCCTGTTGTTAGATCTCACCTGTAGAGGTGGATCCTCAAGCCTTTGGTCCAGATGACCAGTTATAATACAGCATGACAGGTGGCGTTGGAGCAGCAAGGCAATCTACTTGGAAGAACTGCAGCAGAGCTGGAACAGTGATGTACCAAAGTTAACTCAATGAAGCAAAGCTGGCACAGCAAAGTAGTAGAATTGACTCAATATTGAGGAACTTATGTAGCAAAGATGAAATAACAACTGAGGATCAATGTTCCGCCTCCTGGGCAGGGCTTAAATGACTCTGATAGATCATGTTATCAGAGTGCTTCAGGTTGCACCTGCAACCTGATGTGAAGGAAAATAGATGAGATTCGTTCTCACCATAAGTAACAGTTTATATTTGGCAAGAACTACCATTGTTGTAACCACCTGTCACCTGTATGTAATTACTGCCTTCCCCCAATCCATTCGGATCAGAACTTTGCAGCCTGTGCATAAATCAGAACAATGATGGGACCAGTTTATGTGGTCAGATTTACCAGATGGGACCTGTACAAAGTCTCACAGGAGTGATGTACTGTGCATCAGCATGGAGGAGGAGGGGGTCATCTATAAGATCAATCCCAAAACTTTAGAAAATGTTTCATGCTTTTCAAGTTTAGCAGAGCGGCTCTGAGAGCCTGATCCGTTCGTCTTCCAGCGAATCTATCAGCCTATCCCACTGCTCTTTGGGATTTCTAGTGAATTAATAATGTCAGTGATGAATATTCAAAAGTAGGCTGCTATTGTGCCTTCAAGCAGATAATTAATTATTCATTACGCATTTTATTCTCTGAATTAAAAAGCATAGGGCGCTCAGGGAAATAAAGCCTTGCTTCACTACAGGGGCACAGATTTCTACACTATCCCTTTAAGGATTATGACTCGGTATTTATGGTTGCTGAGCAACATAAATGCTTGGCAATTAGATCCCGGGTCGTCCCTGATGACTGATGGGATAATAAGCAGTAGTCAAGTATTAAGTTGACCTAGTAAAAGTCCCAAATGAATAAACCTGTGCAGGATGGCAGCTGGTGTCTTTAAATGAAACTTTGATATTAACACGTGCAGTTAAAAATCCTGTTTATGTAGAATTCGGGTTTGTATCTTGCAGGCAGTGGCCACATTGAAATTTAGTATATGGCTATAAATGCCATAGTGGGGTACTTAGATGACGTAGCAGAAAACTGTTCCTTTTGTGCACAGTTAATAATATAAGACAATATAATAGGTTTATCTGCAGTCCTATGTAAAAACAGAGGTAATAATTTGTGACTATGAGGCCCTATATACCATAGCAATTTTTTAAAGAGACGCAAATAAATGAATCAGCCAAAAACACCTGGAATCCCCAAAGCCTAGCATAACAAAAAACAAAGGCAAAAATGTAACATACAAAATAGACTTTAAAAGGCACAAGGATGTCATTGCGTTGCGTCCATTTTTTTCCGGATCCGGCGGAAATGTACATTCCGGCGAAAGGACAAAACGGTCACTGCAACGTTTTTTTTTTCTGCCGCAACCGCCGGATAGCGCCTGAAGCGGCGCATCCGGCGGGCACAAACAATACAAGTCTATGATGCTGGATCAGTCTTTTGTGCTGTAATGCAGCTGAAATGCAGGCCAGTGTGCTCAGGACAAGCCTGAACTGCAGCAGCCAAAACCACCACCAAGTGGCAGCAAAAACATCCAAAGCTGTGTTAAGAGTAAGCAGTCATATAAGTACTACAGGTCACAGCAAGCCCGTGGTCAGAAAACAAGCCAATAGGTCAAAACCAGATGGGAGCTGTAAGACTACTGCAGTGTAATGCAATATTCCCCAGAGGGAGCTAGGGAGGGACGTGAGACTGAGTACACAGAGAAGCTATACTAATCAGAAGCACAGACACCAACAAGTGATGTGAGCGTGGTCAGGCAAGCCGAGTCAAAACCGTACGGAGGCAGAAGTACCAGAAGGAGCAGCAATACACGTAGTCAATATACCAAGCCGAGGGTCAAATAGCCAGACAGGGAACGTAGCAGCAGAAACGGATACCAAGAGACGGGGTCAGAGTCAGTCCGGGTCATACACGAGTAATCAAGTCAAAGGCAGGAGGATCACCAGGTAACAGGGGTCAGAGGCTCTAGACTGGAAGCTTGAACTAACACTAACACTGGTAAGCCGGCTGTGACGGACTGAAATAGCCCAGCCCGCTCCAGAACGAGGCGAGGAAATTAACCCCCGCATGACCAGTCCTGAGATATGACAGCAGCGCACAAACTCTGGACCGGACCATGACAGTACCCCCCTCTCAATGGGGGGCCACCGGACCCCCAGGCTTCCCTGGATGACGAGCGTGAAAGGCCCGGACCAACCGATCAGCATGGACCAAACGCACCGGCACCCATGACCGGTCCTCAGGACCGTACCCTTTCCAATGGACCAAGTACTGAAGTGAACAGCGGAGCATACGAGAATCCACCACCTGTTCCACCTCGTACTCGGTCTGTCCATCTACCACAACAGGCGGTGGGTGTGAGGGAGACTCACTAGAGGAAGGCACCGATGGCTTCAGAAGTGCCTTATGGAACACATTGGGGATCCGCAACGACGGAGGCAAGTGCAGGCGAAAGACCACAGGATTAATTACCTCTAAAATTTCATACGGACCAATATACTTAGGACCCAACTTAGCCGAGGGAATTCTCAGCCTTATATTCTTGGTGGATGGATAGCCAGAGCGTCCTTCAAGCAATCAGACAGTCCCTTCCCAAATAGACATCTCAGTGCGGAGTCATTCCAAGATACCTCAGTGGACCATCGACGGAACTCGGAGCTGTACCATTCAGCTGAGTGCTTCCCCTGAACCAGACCCATAATGGTGTCCTCTGCCACCCTAACACGGTCCGGTTCGTCATAGATAAGTCCTAGGGCCTCAAAGAACCTATCTACCGAGGTCCGTTCAGGAGCGGTAGGGGGCAGCGAGAAAGCCAGGATTGGGGACCTTCCCTAAGTAAGGAGATAATAATCCCTACCCGCTGAGTCTCATCCCCAGACGATCGGGGTCTAAGAGAAAACCATAATTTACAACTCTCCCTGAATATGCGATACTGATCTTTCTTGCCAGAAAACGTGTCAGGAAGTTTAACTGTGGGTTCGGGGGAGTGCAAAACAACATCTACAGAGTCATCAGGTAGACTAACACTATGAGAAGTGTTTCCCTGCACAGTCTGAATATTCTCAGTAAGTCTTTTCTGTAAGTGGGTATGAGACGTAACAAGAGAATGATGTCTCCCAGAAAAATCCTGCACCATCTGCGTCAAACTGGACACTTGATCCGCCAAGTTATGCAGCGGATCCATGACTAGGGAAAAAAAAATTGCAAACTCCCGTTTAAATGTGAAGGTTAGTGTTAATGTAATGCAGCTGAAATGCAGGCCAGTGTGCTCAGGACAAGCCTGCACTGCAGCAGCCAAAACCACCACCAGGTGGCAGCAAAAACATCCAAAGCTGTGTTAAGAGTAAGCAGTCATATAAGTACTACAGGTCACAGCAAGCCCGTGGTCAGAAAACAAGCCAATAGGTCAAAACCAGATGGGAGCTGTAAGACTACTGCAGTGTAGTGCAATCTTCCCCAGAGGGAGCTAGGGAGGGACGTGAGACTGAGTACACAGAGAAGCTATACTAATCAGAAGCACAGACACCAACAAGTGATGTGAGCGTGGTCAGGCAAGCCGAGTCAAAACCGTACGGAGGCAGAAGTACCAGAAGGAGCAGCAATACACGTAGTCAATATACCAAGCCGAGGGTCAAATAGCCAGACAGGGAACGTAGCAGCAGAAACGGATACCAAGAGACGGGGTCAGAGTCAGTCCGGGTCATACACGAGTAATCAAGTCAAAGGCAGGAGGATCACCAGGTAACAGGGGTCAGAGGCTCTAGACTGGAAGCTTGAACTAACACTAACACTGGTAAGCCGGCTGTGACGGACAGAAATAGCCCAGCCCGCTCCAGAACGAGACCGAGGAAATTAACCCCCGCATGACCAGTCCTGAGAGATGACAGCAGCGCACAAACTCCGGACCGGACCATGACATGTGCAATCCGGCAAAAGACTGATCCGGATTCTGGAAACCAAGGTCTCTCTCTCCCTCTCCGGACATGGGTACCTGCATTTTCCAGGTTGAAAAGTTCAGAATGGATCCGGCAAAAACCTGATCCGTTGCATCAGTTTTTTCACAATCAGCGCCGGATCTGTCCTTTCTGGTTTTGGACGGATTGTGCCTGACGGCACAAAACGGATGTGTGAAAGAGGCCTAAGACGGGTAATAATGTTAACTACGAAAGAGCCGTTGCTGACTCCTCGCCAAAACCAAAAAGATCCCAAGTCTTAAATCCAAAATGCTGGATCCTTATCTCCCCCAACATCATCTGTCAGTGGAGAGACGGGAGGCCCATACACATTACACTGTCGTTAGATGCCTTCCTTTTACATAACCGTGCTTCACTGACCAAATTGGGGCAGCCAAATCTGCATACGTCATTATAGATACAGCTCATTTAGATACAGCTCATTATACTACTATTATTCCCACTCACTGCTGCCATTTTTCATTTTTCTTTTGTTTGTTTTTCAACCATGCCTATCAGAAGCCAAAACCTTTTTTTTTCTGTTGGCATGAGGCCCGATTCCTTATTTTTTTGGCTACTTCATGGTATTTTTGCCTGTTTTTGATTTGCGTCTATTTTATATGTTATATGTTCACCTTTATTTTTTGTAACTTCACCATTGTGGGTACAATTTGGGCTTTTAGGCTGATTCATTTATTGCACTTTTTTAAAAAGTCTCCAATTTTTGTGCAAATGTTTTCTAGTTCCCCCCTTCCCTTGGAGTGATTTTGCACGTTTAGCCACACATTTTGTGACATTTTAGCTGAATGAGTGACTTATTGTAATAAAAAGTCTAAAAAAAGGTTAAAATAAAGACCATTTTTTAATTTTGTGCAAAAGTTATAAACCACATGCGCTATTTTGATGAATTTAAAGCAAAACAAATGTAAAAAAACTCAAAATAAAGGAAAGTGACTTCAAATAAGCCACCAATGATGACGCTTAACCATAGTGCTTAATTTTGTATTTTATAATGGTACCATTTAATTTACAATGGCATGTAATCGTTTGTGCACCCCTAGTCAAAATTATTGTGAACAGCTAGGCAAGTTGAAGATTAAATGATCTCTAAAAGGCCTAAAGTTAAAGATGACACATTTCCTTGGATTTTAGGCAAAATATATACAGGGTGCTTCTCAAAAAATAGAATATCATAAAAAAGTTAATTTATTTCAGTTCTTCAATACAAAAAGTGAAACACATATATTATATAGAGTCATTACTAAACAGAGTGATCTGTTTCAAATGTTTATTTCTGTTAATGTTGATGATTATGGCTTACAGCCAATGAAAACCCAAAAGTCATTATCTCGTAAATTAGAATACTTTAGAACACCAGCTTGAAAAATGATTTTCAAATCCGAAATGTTGGCCTACTGAAATGTATGTTCAGTAAAAGCACTCGGTCAGGGCTCCTTTTGCATCAATTACTGCATCAATGCTGTGTGGCATGAAAGCAATCAGCCTGTGGCACTGCTGAGGTGTTATGGAAGCCCAGGTTGCTTTGATAGCAACCTTCAGCTCATCTGAATTGTTGGATCTGGTGTCTCTCATCTTCCTCTTGACAATACCCCATAGATTTTTTGTGGAGTTAAGGAAAGGCGAGTTTGCTGGCCAATCAAGCACAGTGATACTGTTGTTTTTAAACGAGGTGTTGGTACTTTTGGCAGTGTGGACAGGTGCCAAGTCCTCCTGGAGAATGAAATTTCCATCTCCAAAAAGCTTGTTGGCAGAGGAAAGCATGAAGTGCTCTAAAATTTCCTGGTAGATGGCTGCGCTGACTTTGGTCTAGATTAAACACAGTGGACATACACTAGCAGATGACATGGCTCCCCAAACCATCACTGATTGTGGAAACTTCACACTAGACCTCAAGCAGCTTGGATTGTGTGCATTTCCACTCTTCTTCCAGACTCTGGGACCTTGATTTCCAAATGAAATGCAAAATTTACTTTCATCTGAAAGCAGCACCTTGGACCACTGAGCAACAGTCTAGGTAAGACGCTTCTGGCGTTAGTCATGAGTGGCTTGACACAAGGAATGTGATCCTTGTAGCCCATGTCCTGGACTCGTCTGTGTGGTGGCTCTTAAAGCAATGACTCCAGCAGCAGTCCACTCATTGTGGATCTCCTCCAAATTTTTGAATAGCCTTTTTTGACAATCCTTTCAAAGCAGCAGTTACACAGTTCTTGAGCACCTTTTTCTAATACACTTTTCCTTCCCCTCAACTTTCCATTAAGATGCTTGGATACAGCACTCTGTGAACAGCCAGCTTCTTTAGCAATGACCTTTTGTGGCTTACCCTCCTTGTGGAGTGTGTCAAAGACTGCCTTCTGGACATCTGTTAAGTTAGCAGTCTTCCCCATGATTGTGGAGCCTACTGAAACAGACTAAGGGACCTTTTTAAACACTTAGGAAGCCTTTGCAGGTGTTTTGGTAATTATTCTAATTTACTGAGATAATGACTTTTGGGTTTTCATTGGCTTTAAGTCATAATCATCAACATTAACAGAAATAAACACTTGAAATAGATCACTTTGTTTGTAATGACTTTATATAATATATGAGTTTCACGTTTTGTATTGAAGAACTGAAATAAATTAACTTTTTGATGATATTCTAATTTTTTGAGAAGCACCACTGTATATACAGTTGTGTGAAAAAGTTTTTGCCCCCTTCCTGATTTCTATTCTTTTGCATGGTTGTCACACTTAAATGTTTCAGATCACCAAACAAATTAAAATATTAGACAAAGATAACACAAGTAAATACAAAATGCAGTTTTTAAATGAAGATCTTAATTATTAAGGGAAAATTAAATCCAAACCTACAGGGCCTGGTGCGAAAAAGTGATTGCCCCCCTTCCCTCTAAACATAAATTAGCTATAGCTGTATAAATTGTCATTCTTTAATTTTAAAAATTACAAAAAGGAAAATGGGCAAATGCAAAGGTTTGGAAACCCTGCATGGTTAGTACCTTGTAGCACCCCTTTTTGAAAGTATCACAGCTTGTAAACGCTTTTTGTAGCCAGACAAAAGTCTTTCACTACTTGTTTGTTGAAGCATTTTCATCCATTCTTCCTTGGAAAAATCCTCCAGTTCTGTGAAATTCCTGGGTCGTCTTGCATGCACTGCTATTTTGAGGTCTAGTTCAGATCAGGAGACTGTGAGGATCGTTGTAAAGCCTGCAGCTTGTGCCTTTTGAGGTAGTCTATTTTGGATTTTGATGTGTGCTTAGGATCATTATCTATTTGTAGAAGCCATCCTCTTTTCAACTTCAGCTTTTTTACCGATGGTGTTATGTTTGCTTCAAGAATTTGTTGAAATTTCATTGAATCCATTCTTCCCTATACCCGAGAAATGTTCCCGTGCCATTGGTTGCAACCCAACCCCAAACCATGATTGATCTACCCCAATGCTTAATGATTGGCAAGATGTTCTTTTCAAGAAATTCTGTGTACTTTTTAATACACCCATACTTTTGATCATTGTGCCACAGAGTTCTTTTTTAACCTCATCGGTCCATAGGACTTGTTTCCAAAATGCATTAGGCTTGTTTAGATGTTCTTATGCATACTTCTGACTCTGAATTTTATGGTGAGTATGCTGGAGAGGTTTTCTTCTGATGACTCTTCCATGAAACCCATATTTGTGCTGGTGTCTCTGAACAGTAGAACCCCCAGCCCAGATGACATTCATACACAGATACTGAGGGAATTGAGCTCAGTAATTGACAGACCACTGTATCTTATATTCTTAGACTCTGTTGTAACAGGGGTGATGCCACAGGATTGGAGGATGGCTGATGTGGTACCAATATTTAAGAAAGGTAAGAAGATAGATCCAGGCAACTACCATCCGATAAGGCTGACATTAGTAGTGTGCAAAATTTTTGAGGACATTATAAGAGATGACCTGCAGAAATATTTTGTAGATAATAATATAATAACTGACAACCAGCATGGATTCATGAAAAATAGGTCGTGTCTATCTAACTTATTGGGTTTCTATGAGGAGGTAAGTGCAAATCTGGATGTTGGTAATGCAGCTGATGTGATTTATCTGGACTTTTTAAAGGCATTTGATAATGTACCACATGACAGCCTTATACTGAAGCTACATAAGATGGGACCTTTTGGATGGGATTGAGAGTAAAGTGTCAGTCTTTGCTGACGACACCAAACTATGTAGGAAACTGATATCTGACCTTGAAAGTACAATTTTGCAAAATGATCTGGATAAGATGTCTGAATGCACAAAGACTTGGGAAATGAGGTAATATGTTGTCAGGATTCAACCCAGCAGCTCTTGTGCACCACGTGGCAGCTCTTCCCTCTTAGCTATTCAGCTAGCTGGACAGTTCCTTGCTAAATCAGATACTAGTGCCTGTGTTGTTCCTGATGTCTCCAACCTGAGTTCCTGATGTCTCCACTCCAAGTTCATGATTGGCTCACCCTGTGATCTCCTGATTGAGCACCCTACAAAAACCTGGCACTGCACTTCCATCATTGCAAGATTATTGAGTTCCAGCTGTTAAGGATATGTATTTGATATTTGATTATGAAGATATACAAATCATGGACACTTATATTCACAAATGGATGCTTTGCTGAATATGTATTAAATCATGTGTTTTTTTGCTCTGATTTATTCCTGTCACCAAGGTTACCCAAAAACTCTGAGATGATTGTATAATCCACTGAGTTTATCAAGAGTAAATGCTAAAGGTGCTTTTAGTAGGAAAATCACTTTTAGTATCCCTCATATAAACCAAAGATCAATATGCTGCATGCAGGACAGATGTCAGCACGACCTAATCGATTAACCATTAGAGCAATGATCATTATAGTAATAAAGATAATGACATGTGACATGTGGGCGACAGGAATCAGCAATGACTAGCAATAATTATGAGATAAGGCAATGAGGTAATGTGTGGAAAAAAACACCTAATTTCCCTCTATAGATACCTAACATTTTCAGCCAATAAATCAGAAATCATTTGAGACACGACTCATTGTCTTTGTCCTTTTGATTTCTCTGGCCGTAAACCTCTCATATGCAATTTGGCAGCAGACAATTAAGATAACAACACACGCATCTCGAGTGCCCTAACATTTTGGCGCCCATTGTGGGGCTAGGATGAACGTTCAGAGATGACCAGCTGCAAACACGACCTCGAATCTTAGAATGGACCACTCGAGGGTGGAGAGTGCACCTCCTAATTAGGTAAGAAAATTATTTATCTTATCTATAACCTTCCAGTGTCTCCATGCTGAGATAAAGGTCAGTAGGCTGTCAGACTCGGACATAGTGACCGATCGCTGATAAGTCCTATCACCAAAAACCCAACCTGGTCACGATTTCCTTAATTGTCTGGGTATCTGTGTATATTGTCCAACCAAGTGAGGTTGTTTCTACTGTCTAGTCATAGTGATACCATACTGCACAAGGGCTGTGAGAACAGTGCAGAGGGGTTACAGATTAGCAGAGGGGTTACAGATTAATACCAAGCAATAGCCTGGTTCCGATCTTAGATGGTCGATGAAATAATCTCACAGGTACTCACATTCGGCCGCCTACCTACGGTCAGAACCCAGGGTCTGGTAATGTGACTAGCAAAATATAGAAAAGGATTGTGGCATTGCTTTGCCTCTCTGTTTGATTATGAATTGCTAGGAATCGCAAGCTAATCATTAGCTGTGCCTTTGTTTCCCCGGCCAAACCATAGGTGGAGCCCCAGTTGTCTTGATGACAGATACAGTATGCTAGGATATCCCTGCATGTCAGGCTGAAGGGTAACTGTCTTGTCAGAAAAAAGAAAGGAAAAAGTATTAACTGTTTCACTACTGGCCTCAGTGGTCAGATGTGCCCTGATTGTGTGTAAACTCTAGAGCTAAGCATTTCCCAACAAGGTGGGCGCATTATCAAAGTACTAGACACACTCCTCCCCAGATTCAGCAATTTGGCCCAAATGTGGAGACTTTTCATCTCTACAAATCAGGCTGGCATATACTGTAGATAGAGAAATTGTGAAGTGTTTTGGTGTCAAACATTCACAGTTGAGTAGTATTGCAAGGTCTGGAATCTGTGTCATCCTAAGCTGTTTCTGTTTGTATTGTGTATTACATGCAAGCAGGAGGCGTACTAGCATATAGATAAAGATTTGAATTCATTCTGTATATATTCATTGTGAGATTAGAGAATTAGTTATAAACTGGTTTTGTTTTTGCATAGTTTAGAATTGTAAAGTTGATTATTAAAAGTATTTATGAAAAGAGAAAATTTTCTTAAATGGTTAATGGTAGTTGTCTTTCACTTGTACAGACATCGTTGATAGCGTGAGATCAATGTCTATTGTAAGCTACTTTTAGTTAATGTTTCACTAACGTACCTTCATTTTCTGTGTGACACCTACAAGATGATTTTTGGTTTAGGTGAAAGTGTTGTGAAAGCAGAAATTCTAGCAATTTATCTGGTGTTTTTAAATGATGTAGTTTCTGGGTCCACAAGGATTTTTAAATGCCCTGCTGGTGGAACAGACTAATTGTTCACTAACCTCCTATATCACTGTGTTCAAGGGTACTAGATATCGCTAATATCACTGAGACCCCTCTCCCTGGATATAAAGAGTACATATAGCTTCTCCAGATACATGCCCAGAATTTAAATGCACTTAGATTAAGTATACCTACCAGACTAACTATTCAAAACCACATGGGAACTTTGTCTCAAGAAATAGACCCAGATGTCCCTCAGACACATTCAGGATTTACATGATAGAATGGGTGGCACTAATATGAAGCCCATAGTAGCGGAGCAAGCAAGGAAAACGCATGTGAGAAAGAACCCTCTGATCCGGAAGAGAGGAGGATTAGATAAGAAGGAATGGAAGAATGTGTTAATGAGTAGAGGGCAGTGTCCCAGCTTCAGGTATTTTGAGATCTTACAGGACCCTGAAGCATTTTATAAGATGGTAAAGGAAGTTGGAAGACAGACATGGAGAAAGGAATATGACACATCTGCAAGGAGTTTGTATGTTCTCCCCGTATTTGCGTGGGTTTCCTCCGGGTTCTCCGGTTTGCTCCCACATTCCAAAGACATACTGATAGGGAACTTAATTTGTGAGCCCCGTAGGGGACAGTGCCAGTAATGTCTGTAAAGCGCTGTGGAATTAATGGCCCTATATAAATTAGTAAAATAAATAAATAAATGTTTCTGAATATTATGCCAATTATTTATGTAGATGGCACCCCCTATGCCACCTCCTGTCCAGCATCCACTGTAGCTCTATTAATGCAGTCTATAAAAAGAATAATGAAGAAAAAGATGAGGATGACATGCAGGTACATGGGGGAACAGGCAAGACAGGAATCAACAGCTCAGACTGGAGTCTTTACACAACTTCACGGAGGAAGACAATGCCCTCTACCAGACTTGACCCAGTTGCCCGTGAAGCACCAGCCTGCATGAGAGCCATGTGTGCAACCCACCTGTTGCTGGATAAGACCTCTGACATCATTCTGTGCCATCGGCTGAAGATAATGGCACCCCATGATTTTACTGCCATTCTGGCCCACATCTATCTGCCACCTACATCTGCAATACCCTATTCTGCTCCCAGACAATGTCATCATCTCCAGATGTGCTTAACCCAGCTACTCTCCTACCTCTGCCAAGGGGGGGAGAGGATGATCACATCTCTGACACACTAGTGGAAGAGGTAGTCGACTGAAATGGCTCAACATGATTGTCTCGCTCTCATGAGGCAAGAAACCTCCAAATTTGACTCAGTCACTGATGTACCTTTGGAAGATCCTGACCTGATGCTCTTTGTGGATGAATCAAGGTGTGCAGACCAGAAGGCTGTTTGCACTGGTATTGCAGTAGTCACAGAAGATACCGTGCTGCTAGCAAAACCACTGCCTCCACTCGGAGGCAGAACGGCGGGCCTTGACAGAAGCATGCAAGATGTCTGCTCAACTTGAAGCTACGACCAATCTGAAGGGCAAGAGACTTCATCACGGCTAATGAAATGCCTGTCAGACACCACAAAGCTATACAAGAACTGATGGAGTCCTTATTGGTGCCAGGAAGAGTTGCGGTGTTAAAGGTAAAGGCGCACACTGGAGAAACCTCAAGGAAAGCAGTGGGCAGCAGACTGGCTGAAACAACAGAAAAGAAGCAGCAATGATACCACTTGACACAGAAACATCTCATCTGTACTCTAATGGATCCAGAAACAGAGGAAAAGGGACAACCCTGGAAAAAGATGCTCTGACACTACAGAAGCAAGCATCCAAAGAAGAAAAAGGGAAATGGACCCAAGATGGAGCCACACAGGATGAAAGATATACAGCCAAACACAAAGGTTCAAAGTAGCAATCAACCGCTATTATGTAAATAAAGTAGATCAAAAATCAAATGGTGTTCGTTGCTTGCTAACTAAATGGACTGGTAAACATAGGACAGTGGAAAACTATACAAATAGCACAACCCAAAAGAAACACACTTTGGCTGGGATTTTCCCTAAGATTATGACCTGCAGTGATGTCACGATCACGTGATCAGCCCATGTGATGTTACCTCACCTGTGGGTGTGGATAGAGGCTACCTAATGGAGCCTGTGTGTTTGGCACATGGAACAGTGCTGGCTAGTCTGAGCCAGAGGAAGGAGGTCTGTGAGATACCTCTGGAATGGACGGTCTGACAACCGTGAGTGATACTGACCGGGGTCAGTGAAAGACTATGTTTATTCTATAGAAAGTGTTTGTGGGATAACTCAGAGGATAAGAGGCAGTCGGGAACCTGTGTGGCTGACACCAACAGGCAACGGATCCAAATCTGTGTTATGCTGACTGGGGTCAGTGAGAGACTGTGTTTTGGCTATAGAGCCTGCGTGCTGGATATTGGCACAGCCGGTGTGCCCACTGGCCTGAGAGAGCGGAGCTCTACTGTGGATATGGAGGATTCATGGTCTGATGTAAGACTGTTTACCTTTGTTCATGTTTCATGTGGTTTATGATGCTGGAATAAACCAAAATAGACTGTTTTATGTGCAAAACCATGCCTGTCTACGTTAATCCCGTGCCAAGCGAGTGTCCCCCAACACATGCGGTAAGCACTATCTTACACCAGTCACAAGGGGGCAGTTACTCATGAGGGGGGTATAGTGACCTTCTGGTATAATGTCTACACCCCAAGAGTAACATATCAATTTGACTATTGCCTCATAGTAGAATGCCCAGGTCCCATGGCACAGTTTGACATCTGGTTAGGCACACAATTCATCTGTGTCACTGCTGCTGAAATAGTGGAAGGTTCAAACTGTGAGGATTGGTCACTTGTTGAGTGGCAAATTGGTGACAGTAACTGGGGATATCAACCAGTCCAGGCTCTGCAACACCGAGACAAATGTGGAATCAGCCTATTAACCCACATGACCCTATCCAAAGCCCCCTTTAACCCCTTCCCGACCTCCGCCGTACTAGTACTGCTCTGCGGGAGGTGCATTTCAGCCCACAGCAGTACTAGTATGGCGCTGCCATTTTCCTGTCACCTGTGCGGCATCGCACGGTGATCAGGTTCCGATGGCTGCTGTTCCTGACAGCAGATCATCTCTGTACATAGCCCGGGGGGGTGCACCGCCCCCCACATCGGTGATCACTGTGATTGGCTGGTCAATTCTGACCAGCCAATCACAGCAATGTGACAATAAAGTTAATTAAAAAAAAACATGTGATGAGTCGCCCGCCAGGGTCGTGGGGTACTCGGACCCGAGCCCATAGATTTCTATGGGGGATGTCACGGCAGCCACGGCTCGGTCCATGGCCTGGGTGCTCACTAAAAAGGGGATTGTTACAGGGGATTAGTGTTCGTATGATTATTCGTGACGCCACCTGTAGTACCTGGTCAGAGTGACCAGCACTGCTGTGCAGATCCTCTGGAAGGGATGGTGTTGTGCAGCTAGATGATAAGCCTCCTACAGGTGAGGCTGTGTCCTTCCAGGGCAGTGTATGGATAGGGATGCAGGACGGAGGGGATCCGTCAGGATAGGAACACACACAAGTCACTTCGGTACCTTTACTGAAGATAGTGCAGGAACATCCCGGGGCACTGTAGGGTGAAGGGTGCACATCCAGATTCTCCCCTGTGAGCAGGTATAGGGCCTCCTGTCTCCTGTAATAAGTCTCTGACCTGCCAGTAGCTAGGCCATGAATTTGTCTCTATCCTGCACCCGGCTGACCTTATGGTAGGGCCTTCTCTTGGAGTACACTTTCCTTGCTTGCTTTTCCTTGCTTGCTGTAACTCCGTGTGCCCTGGCTCTGTTACATATCAGCTCTATAGGGCTCCTGAGACTTGTAGTCCTCAGAATTCCGGTTGTATCCTACTGGGTCGTGGAGATCCCTGTAGGCTCGGACCCGGCATTCAGTATATACTTGTTGGGGTGAGTTGGTAAGGCTCTTCTGCCCCTTTACTACTCTCTCCTCTTGCCTTCGGCCTACTCTGGCCCTCACTAGGCTATACACACTGGCAGTTGGTGGGCTGCCTCTTCTGCCGCTCTCTAGAGCGTCGGCACGCTCCTAGCTCTTTAGCCTGATCTGCTAGACTCACTCTGCTCTGCAGACTGACTGCACACCTGTCTGCTCTCCACTGAGCTGCACTGAGCAGAACTGAACTGACTTCCTGCCTTCACCCTCTTTTATATCCCTATCAGGGCTCCCCCTGGTGGACTGAGGAAGGGTGAAGGTGTGTGTATGTGGTGACACCTCTAGTGGACAAATCCTTCATGCACCCTTCCAGGATATGTGAAACCGAGCGCAGCTGGGCTCCACATGTGACATGCTGTGATCCGTGCTGTGTGACACAGCATCAATCACAGGTGTCACAATGGGATCACCAGGTCACCTCACCAGATTAACCCATATGGCGCCAGTTGGCTGAACAATAGTTTCTAGCCAATCAGAGCCAAAGGGGTTAATCTAAAATAGCGATCACCACCCTGCACGCCATCTTTACCTCAGATTTGGCATGCAGAGCGGTTGTGAGACCCCCCTGTGTCACCTGAGAAAAGAATCCATTGGTGTTCAGTGTGATCCTCCCTGTGATCTGCTGCCTCCAGCTTCCTGCTCTGTGCTCTCTGCTTTTTACTGCGATCTGCCTGCTGTGTGACTTCTGTGATCACAGCAGAGCAGCAGCAACTCCCCCACCCCTTTCCCAGTCCCCCATCCCTGTTTCAGTACCCCCTCTCCCCCAAATGAATTTTTAGTGCACTTTTTTTGGCCTTTTTTTGTGCGCACGGCATCCTGCGCAGAGTATTCGTGCTCTTCCTGTGTCTGCAGCGCTCTGATCTGTATCGCTGCTGATCAGAGATTCCCTCACGGAAATTTTTATTTTTTTAGCTAGTTAGCGTAGCGGACAACGCAGTCTTAACGACGTCCGATTTTTTTTATTTTAAGAAAAAAATAATAATAGAAGTTAGTACAGTGTAGTTTTAGACGTAGCAAGGTAGCGTACTCAGCGTCAGTGTTTGGTGACATCCCACCATCCCTATTCCATTACCCACCTCCCCCCCTCCAATTGAATTTTTAGCTGCACTTTTTTGTGTGCGGGCGTCCTGCGCAGAGCATTCGTGCTCTTCCTGTGTCCACTGAGCTCTGATTAGTATTGCTGCTGATCAGAGACTGCGGGGGGGAATTTTTATTTTTTTTAGCTAGTTAGCGTAGCGGACATCACAGTCTAAGCGACGACCGATTTTTTTTTTTTTAGAAAAAAATAATAGCAGTTAGTAAATGTAGTTTTAGACGTAGCAAGGTAGCGTAGTCGGTGTCAGTGTTTGGTGACATCCCACCATCCCTATTCCAGTACCCCCCTCCCCACTCCAATTGAATTTTTACCGCACTTTTTTGCGCTTTTTTTTGTGTGTGCGGCGTCCTACGCAGAGCATTCGTGCTCTTCCTGTGTCCGCCGAGCTCTGATTAGTATAGCTGCTGATCAGAGACTGCGGGTGGAATTTTCTTTTTTTAGCTAGTTACAAAGCGGACATCGCACTCTTAGTGAGTCTGATTTTTTTTTTTAGAAAAAAATAATAATAGTAGTTAGTACAGTGTAGTTTTAGATGTAGCAAGGTAACGTAGTCGGCATCAGTGTTTAGCGACGTCCCCCCATCTCTATTCCAGTACCCCCTCGCCTCCTCCAATTTAATTTTTAGTGCACTTTTTTTGGCCTTTTTTTGTGCGCACGGCATCCTGCGCAGAGTATTCGTGCTCTTCCTGTGTCTGCAGCGCTCTGATCTGTATCGCTGCTGATCAGAGATTCCCTCACGGAAATTTTTATTTTTTTAGCTAGTTAGCGTAGCGGACAACGCAGTCTTAACGACGTCCGATTTTTTTTATTTTAAGAAAAAAATAATAATAGAAGTTAGTACAGTGTAGTTTTAGACGTAGCAAGGTAGCGTACTCAGCGTCAGTGTTTGGTGACATCCCACCATCCCTATTCCATTACCCACCTCCCCCCTCCAATTGAATTTTTAGCGCACTTTTTTGCACTTTTTTGTGTGCGCGGCGTCCTGCGCAGAGCATTCGTGCTCTTCCTGTGTCCACTGAGCTCTGATTAGTATTGCTGCTGATCAGAGACTGCGGGGGGGAATTTTTATTTGTTTTTAGCTAGTTAGCGTAGCGGACATCACAGTCTAAGCGACGACCGATTTTTTTTTTTTAGAAAAAAATAATAGCAGTTAGTACAGTGTAGTTTTAGACGTAGCAAGGTAGCGTAGTCGGTGTCAGTGTTTGGTGACATCCCACCATCCCTATTCCAGTAACCCCCTCCCCCCTCCAATTGAATTTTTAACACACTTTTTTGCGCTTTTTTTTTGTGTGCGCGGCGTCCTGCGCAGAGCATTCGTGCTCTTCCTGTGTCCGCCGAGCCCTGATTAGTATAGCTGCTGATTAGAGACTGCGGGTGGAATTTTTCTTTTTTTAGCTAGTTAGCGTAAGCGGACATCGCACTCTTAGTGACGTCTGATTTTTTTTTTTTTAAAAAAAATAATAATAGTAGTTAGTACAGTGTAGTTTTAGATGTAGCAAGGTAACGTAGTCGGCATCAGTGTTTAGCAACATCCCCCATCTCTATTCCAGTACCCCCCTCCCCCCTCCAATTTAATTTTTAGCGCACTTTTTTTTGTGTGATCGGCATCCGGCACAAAGCATTCGTGCTCTTCCTGTGTCCTCAGCACTCTGATCAGTATCGCTGCTTTTTTTTTAAACTAATTAGCATAGCGGACCGCAGTCTATTGCCAGGATCAACAGGGTATAATGGTGTGCACTCAGTCACATGAAATGAGGTGCTGGTGTTAGCGACTGTAAGAGCTCATACTCACATGCGAGAAACTCCGACAAGTCTCGCACATCAACACCCGGCAATGCCACCGGCACTCGGATCGGAGCATTCAGCTGCATAGAAATACATGCAGCTGCACACTCTGGCCCGAGTGGTGGCGGCAGTGCCGGGTATTGAGGTGCGAGACTTGTCTGAGATTCTCGCATGTGAGTATGAGCTCTAAGAGTCCTAACGTCAAATATATTATATTAG
Organism: Oophaga sylvatica; assembly: GCA_033576555.1. Lineage (NCBI taxonomy): Eukaryota > Metazoa > Chordata > Amphibia > Anura > Dendrobatidae > Oophaga > Oophaga sylvatica. The sequence continues at coordinate 444,691,623 of JARQOD010000001.1, read as the reverse complement.
AAGACACCGCACACTCAAGTGGTTATAGATGCAAATAAGGTAGTGTTTATTAACAAATCATCTAATAGGAGCAAATAACAAATATATAATAAGAGACCGAAATAATTGGCGTTTCGACTCTCCCGAGTCTTACTCAAAATATCGCTAAAAGACAAAAAATAGGAACAAAAATAAATATAAACATCATAACAGGGTATATACATATTAGGGTGCCAAGGAAAAATGAACTTTGCAAATTGGTAAGTCTTACCCCTCAAATTTGTTCCTTTTGGCATAAGGATTCACCATGTCAAATATGTTGACATTAAATTTAGATTTACCACTTGCTCAAGGCATGTGAATTATTCCATGTTTCTCATTTTCCACAATATTGTACACACAAAAACCACTAAAATGTAACCACTAACATTTAAAAAAATTTAAAAAAAACTAAAAGTTCAAATCACCCCCCTTTCGCCCCATTGAAAATGAAAGGGTTAAATATATATATATATACATATATATATATACACATTTGGTATTGCTGCGTTCAGAAACGCCCGATCTATCAAAATATAAAATCAATTTATCTGATTGGTAAACGGCATAACATACCATACATAACGCGGGATATGCATGACAATAAATACTAAACAAACATTTAAAACTGTAATATGATGTGCCATTGAGCAACCAGTAAATGATAACTAATCTTAAAAAAAAAGAAAATTATAAAATATCTATGACCAAAAAGGAACAAAATTAGGAGGTAAGACCTTCAAAAACTTGATGCTTAATTTTTACCATGCATATCCTTGGCACCCTAATACATATATACAAATGACATAAGGTAAACAAAGAAAGTCCAAAACTATTAGATGGTTATCAGAATTTTAAATAGCAACCATAGAGCCTTATGGGCACCAGTAGTACACCAAAGTGGATAGGAAGTTGCGTAAAAGAGTGTGAAACAACAGGTCAGGAAATTCCGGTGGAATATAGTCAATAGGAGATAAGGAAGAAAAATTCAGAGCTACCTTCATATATAAGTGATACAAATATCTAAGTTGTCCTTTGCAAGGGTATAAGTGATGCTGTAGAGAATAGCAGATTATTAGTGTATCTAGCAAAGGAGTCAAGATTATAATTGTAGAGCAGATGAATGGTATGAAGTATGTTAAATTGGCATGAATGTTAATATTATGTCAATAGGGAAGCGTAGGTTAAAAGTGATGGTATGTCTGCACAAAGTTAAAAATAATGTTGGTATCAAGTATTGAAATGCCAGCGCAGAGTAAAGCAATATGGATATCAAGTCACCACAGGGTTAAATTGTAATTTAACAGCGCAGAGTCAAAGTGGTATCAGTATCAAATGGTAGTATGTCGAAATAAAGTTAACTAATTATATGTCTGCGCAGAGTAGAAAATATCGTTGGTATCAAGTGGTGCTAAATCTGCTAGGATAACGTTGGTATCAAGTGGTGAATTACCTGTGACATGCAGACTTGAAGCGACGCTCCCGCGCCTTGCTGGTGATGGCGTGATGTGAGGAGAATGCTCGGGGTATTTATATGTAAGCGGTAATCGCCAGACCGGAAGTGCATCATCCGGCCCGGAAGGACCGCTGTGTGTGTAGAAAAACTACAATCGCGACATGCGTGGAGGTTGTTAAGGACACTTGCTATGTCTATGATGTTGAGATAATCTTTTATCGCAAACGCTGCATGAATGGGAGAGAGGAAAAACGGCTGTATAAAATAAGGTGATGACTTTTAGTTATTACATTTTTGTGTAGAATATATGATTATACTATGTCATTGTAGTATTTTGTCCTCCTATTGATGTAGAGTCTTGTGTACCTGAGATCCTCGTGGATCTGCCCTGGCTTCTTCTGACTACTGTCTCAATACAGCTTTCATTTACTCTGCACATTGGTGTCAGCTTCTTGATGATGTTCCATTTCTTCAAAGGTGTCCAATCTTGATATGTTCAGGATATATAACAGACAGCTTCAGCGCATCAGTAAGTAAAATAACAGTAATTACATTTTTATGTAATTTACAAAAAATAGGCATTATGGGCTTGGAAGCTCCTCTTGATGGCTTTTACTGTGTCTAGGAATAATTGAACACTTCAATGATATCCTGGAAAGTGATGTATCAAAGACCTATTTTCACTTGGAAATATTCATAAGCTTGAATCTATCCCAGGAGATATAGAAAGTATTTCCCCCGGTATGAGCACATGCACTGGAAACCAGACAGCCGAGTACTAAAGGTATTGCATCAAAATAGAAGGGAGTCGCATGATACACTCTGGTCGTACCCCAGCTAGCCTTAAATAAGCAGAGTGTGACTTTCTGACTAAAATATACCACAGTAGACTCATTGGGGTTATTCGCAGAGGCAAGTCCTACTCTGATCCGATTCACAGTCCAATCTCAGCCATTCAAGAAAATGGATCCACAAAAACAGATGCCGTCTCTGTGCTGTCCGTTTTTCACTGAAGCTTGGAAAACATCTGTTAGTTTTTTTTACGTATGAGAAGAACAGATAAAAATTATATCCAGCCTTTCAATTAAATACATTTAGTTTTCTTGGGGGGGTGACGTGTAAAATCCAAATATGAACATAAATATAAACACTCTCCCCTGCTAGCGCTGATCGCAGTTCGAGCAGAGGAGAATGAGGAGAGCAGTCTTCAGCATCCAGCGCCGGGTGACAGTGAGCACAGTACTGCTGATTCCCAGGCGTCTGTACATGTGGTACTGATGCGTCACACAGTTGCCACAAGTATTACACACACATACACATGGTACAATGCAGCCCCTCAGAGAGTACAATGCAGCCCCCACAGAGAGTACGATGCAGTCACCTCTAATATCTCTGGTACTGGTTTTCCGGTACCAGAAATATCAGAATGTGTGAAAGAGCACTTAGTGAGACCACTGCTTTAATCTGTGGTCATACCTTGTCACTGTGTTGTGTTTTTCTTAACCATGACTGTTAAAACTGCACCATCTTGCAGAGATTTATAGAAATTGCAGCAAAAACCTTGTGATTATGCTGCATTTGAAGCAAAACAATACATCGTTACTGTAGCTTGTATTCACAGTCTTACTGGGCCAACCTTTCCATAAACTACTCACTGATATCTCTAGCCTCGGCAGCAATCACTGAGGTTATTAATGGTTGTCTCAAAAAGGTTTTGACACTGAATGCACTCGTTCAAATCATCAAGATCCACTGCTGGCAGCTCCTGTGTAACCACCAACCAATGATGTCCCATGTGCTCGATGGGAGACAAACCTGGAAACGCTGCAGCCATGGGAGCACGTGTAGACAATGCAGGCTGCTGACAGTAGCCCCAGCAACATGCTGCCTGATGTCATCTTGTGAAATGGCTCCTGAGAAATTTTGGAAAAATGGCCGCATCACTGGTTCCACAATCAAATTCGAGCCAAGCTGTTACTGCACCTGGAATGAAGACTCAAGGAGTTTGGCTAACGTATATTATGCACCCCACAGCATAGTAGAGAGAGAAGAATCGGTGTTCAGGCCTTCTCATGGTGTTGCCCCTGTGGTCTCCTGACCAATTGTTGGCTATCATTGTGTCCAAGACAAAGCAGCACTCATCGCTGAAGAGAAGAGACCTCCGTACCAGCTTCATTGCTATCTTGCTCTGCACCATGATAACCTTTGGTGGCGGTGGTGTGAGGTCAATGAGGGTCCTTTTAGCTGAACATCTGTCTCGTAGCCCAATGTTTTGCAAAATCTTTCTGATGCTTTTTGTAGATATTATATGACGCCTTAGGCTCAGTATGTGATGTCTAATTTTACTTCATCATCACAGAATGGATCAATCATGGACCCAGCTGTTCGTCGATTTCCAAGTGTCCCAGGGTTTGTTTTACAACATGACAACCCCAGGACGCACATTGTTGATGCTACTGTGAGCTGCCTCCATGGCCCACACCTGCTCCTATGACTACAACATCTCCAAACTTGTTTCTCATCGAGCACATTGGGGACGTCATTTGTCGGTGATTACACAGGAACTGCCAGCAGCGGATCTTGATGATTTGCCCAAGTGCATATGGCTGTAGTACCTTCCTCAGATGACCATTAATGACCTCAGTGACAGCAGCCGAGGCTGGAGGTGCTGGGATCTCGGTACATGGAACTCATACTCCAGACTGAATAATTTAGATGTTTTCAAAATTTTGTTTCCATTTTTTAATCACTTACAGTATAGATCAGTAACATGTATCCATCCTGTGATTTACATAATGCCTTGACTTTTCCTTCTTGGTGTTGCAATTTCAATATTGATATTGTCCAATAAAGGTGCACAATTTAGCATTTATAGTGTAGAATGTTTGCACGAAAATGTGAAAATAATTATTTTTATTTTGAAGTTTGGAATATTACGTCATTTAGACATCCGGGGGGAGAGGTTGAGTTCTCCTATAACGGGGAAAAAAAAGCAAAAGTGATTCATTAAAATGTCCTGGTTTTATTGGAAGCAAATGGTAACACAGCACATTGAGTATGAAGGAACCGTCTGTTCGTTTCCTCCAGGATGGTTGGAAGGCTGCATATATTGAAGAGCCTCAGCACTCCAGTGGGAATACATATGTCCTATCTAAAAAAAACAAAATCTGGATAACAAACGCCAAAAAAATAAAAAAAAACACTTGTTAAAATTTTCCATGACTGTAACTTTTGTCACCGAGTGTATACACTACTGGGAATTATCTCTTTTTATAAGGGTCTTTTCCACGACGTCCCTATAGTTTCTATGTCCTGCCATAATTCCATGCACATACTCTTTATCTGAAGCTCAGGTCTCATTCCGGCATCTGTTTTTCACATAAGTGTTTTTCATGGATGGAACACGTACCCATTATAGTCTATGGTGCTGTTCATATGTCTGTGGTTTTATAACTGTATGGTATAGTAATATAACACAGAAAAGGTCATAAAATTCTAAACGATCTTCAATAAGTAGTCATGGTCAACTTGCAATGGTTTGTGCCCAATTTTGCAGTAGCTAGTAGGCCACAGCACATGTCACAGTTGATTTGGAGTTTTAAAGGGGATCTATCACCAGGTTTTTGCCACCTAGTCTGAGAGCAGCATAATACTAAAACAGAGACTCTGATACCAGAGATGTGACACTTACAGGGCTGCTTACTGACGCTTTGATAAAATCACTGTTTTATAAGCAGGAGATTATCATTAGAGGACTAGTAAACCTTCTGCTTTGTATTCCTCCATATTCATGAGCTCTGTATAACTCCGCACACAGCACTGATTGGCTGTTTTTTGCCTATGCACAAAGTACAGTCATGGCCAAAAGTTTTGAGAATGACACAAATATTAATTTTTACAAAGTCTACTGCTTCACTTTTTCTAATGGCAATTTGCATATACTCCAGAATGTTATAAAGAGTGATCAGCTTAACAGCAATTACTTGCAAAGTCAATATTTGGCTAGAAAATGAACTTTATCCCCCAAAACACATTTCAACATCATTGCAGCCCTGCCTTAAAAGGACCAGCTAACCTCTTTTCAGTGATTGCTCCATTAACACAGGTGTGGGTTTGATGAGGACATGGCTGGAGATCAATCTGTCATGATTAAGTAAGAATGACACCACTGGACACTTTAAAAGGAGGCTGGTGCTTGGCATCATTGTTTCTCTTCTGTTAACCATGGTTATCTCTAAAGAAACACGTGCAGTCATCATTGCAATGCACAAAAATGGCCTAACAGGGAAGAGTATCGCAGCTAGAAAGATTGCACCTCAGTCAACAATCTATCGCATCATCAAGAACTTCAAGGAGAGAGGTTCCATTGTTGCCAAAAAGGCTCCAGGGCGCCCAAGAAAGACCAGAAAGCGCCAGGACCGTCTCTTAAAAGTGTTTCAGCTGCGGGATCGGGCTACCAGCAGTGCAGAGCTTGCTCAGGAATGGCAGCAGGCAGGTGTGAGTGCATCTGCACGCACTGTGAGGCGGAGACTCTTGGAGCAAGGCCTGGTCTCAAGGAGGGCAGCAAAGAAGCCACTTCTCTCCAGAAAAAAACATCATGGACAGACTGATATTCTGCAAAAGGTACAGGCAGTGGACTGCTGAGGACTGGGGTAAAGTTATTTTCTCTGATGAATCCCCTTTTCGATTGTTTGAGACATCAGGAAAACGCCTCATTCGGAGAAGACAAGGTGAGCGCTACCACCAGTCTTGTCTCATGCCAACTGTTAAGCATCCTGAAACCATTCATGTGTGGGGTTGCTTCTCAGCCAAGGGAATCAGCTCTCTCACAGTCTTGCCTAAAAACACAGCCATGAATAAAGAATGGTACCCGAATGTCCTCCAAGAGCAACTTCTCCCAACCCTCCAAGAGCAGTTTGGTGATCAACAATGCCTTTTCCAGCATGATGGAGCACCTTGCCATAAAGCAAAGGTGATAACTAAATGGCTCAGGGAACAAAACATAGAGATTTTGGGTCCATGGCCTGGAAACTCCCCAGGTATTAATCCCATTGAGAACTTGTGGTCAATCATCAAGAGACGGGTGGACAAACAAAAACCTAAAAATTCTGACAAAATGAAAGCATTGATTGTGCAAGAATGGACTGCTATCAGTCAGGATTTGGTCCAGAAGTTGATTGAGAGCATGCCAGGGAGAATTGCAGAGGTCCTGAAGAAGAAGGGTCAACACTGCAAATATTGACTTGCAGCATTAACTCATTCTGTCAATATAAGCTTTTGTTACTCATATGTTTGCAATTATTATATTTCTGTCTGTAATAAAAACATCTGTCAAACACACATAAAAAACAGAGGGCAGAGATCATGTGAAAATATAATATTTGTGTCATTCTCAAAACTTTTGGCCATGACTGTACACTTAAAGCGGCCAATCTGTTGTGTACGTGGGGTTACACAGATCTCAGCATTTCAGAGCACTGCTAGATGTGCAGCAGAGAAAACTGTGTCTTTCAAAACTAAGGCAAGCAGCCCAGTAAGTGACACATCACTGGAACCAGGATCTCTGTCTTTACATCATGATTCTCTCTGATGAAGAAGGCAAAAACTTGGAGGTTGATTCCCTTTAAAGTGCCAATAGAAATCAGATAGCTGCCTACAGGGCCAGCTCCAGGTTTTCGTGAGCCCCTTTAACACATACCACAATTTATGAGGCACAGATACGGCATAAAAATATAGGTATAGTACAATGCCAAAGATTTCACTTACTTCTTACATTACGTGAGTGATATCTATTGTAAATTCTACAATAGTTCAGAAACCAGACAGTATAGTCCTCCATCCAGTATTATGGGCACCACATACAGAATAATGACCCCATATAATGCTCCATACAGAATAATGAACCCCATATATTGCTTTATACAGAATAATGGACCCCATATAGTGTTTCAAACAGTATAATGCTCCATACAGTATAATGGACCCCATATAATGCTCCATACAGTATAATGGACCCCATATAATGCTCCATACAGAATAATGAGCCCCATATCTTGCTTTATACAGAATAATGGACCCCATATAGTGTTTCAAACAGTGCTTCAAGCTAGGCTGAAGATTGCCAAAGACCATGAGGATTGGACCATAGAGGACTGGAGTAAGGTAATCTTCTCTGATGAGTCTAATTTTCAGCTTTGGCCAACACCTGGTCATCTAATGGTTAGACGGATACCTGGAGAGGTGTACAAGTCACAGTGTCTTGCACCCACTGTGAAATTTGGTGGAGGATCGGTGATGATCTGGGGATGCTTCAGCAAGACTGGAATTGGGCAGGTTAATCTTTGCGAAGGACGTATGAATCAAGCCGCATGCAAGGTTATCCTGGAAAAACAGTTGATTCCTTCTGATCAGGCAATGTTCCCCAACTCTGAGGACTGGTTTTTCCATCAGGACAATGCACCATGCCACACAGCTAGGTCAATCAATGTGTGGATGAAGGACCACCACATCAAATCCCTGTCATGGCCAGCCCAATCTCCAGACCTGAAGCCCATTTAAAACCTCTGGAATGTAATGAAGAGGAAGTTGGATAGTCACAAGTCATCAAACAAAGAAAAACTGCTTACATTTTTGTACCAGGAGTTGCATAAGATCACCCAAAAGCAGTGTGAAAGACTGGTGGAAAGCATGCCAAGACGCATGAAAGCTGTGATTAAAAATCATGGTTATTCCACAAAATATTGATTTCTGAACTCTTCCTGAGTTAAAACACTAGTATTGTTGTTTCTAAATGATTATGAACTTGTTTTCTTAGCATTAATTTGAGGTCTGCAAGTACTGCATTTTTTTGTTATTTTGACCATTTCTTATTTTCTGAAAATAAATACAAAATGTATTGCTTGGAAATTCGGAGACCTGTCAGTAGTTTATAGAATAAAAGAGCAATTTACATTTTACTCAAAAATATACCTATAAAAAATCAGACAAAACTGAAAATTTTGCAGTGGTCTCTAAATTTTTACCAGAGCTGTATATATATATATATATATATATATATATATATATATATATATATACAGGTCCTTCTCAAAAAATTAGCATATAGTGCTAAATTTCATTATTTTACATAATGTAATGATTACAATTAAACTTTCATATATTTTAGATTCATTACACACCAACTGAAATTTGTCAGATTTTTTATTGTTTTAATACTGATGATTTTGGCATACAACTCCTGATAACCAAAAAACCTGTCTCAAAAAATTAGCATATCAAGAAAAGGTTCTCTAAACGACCTATTACCCTAATCTTCTGAATCAACTAATTAACTCTAAACACATGCAAAAGATTCCTGAGGCTTTTAAAAACTCCCTGCCTGGTTCATTACTCAAAACCCCCATCATGGGTAAGACTAGCGACCTGACTGATGTCAAGAAGGCCATCATTGACACCCTCAAGCAAGAGGGTAAGACCCAGAAAGAAATTTCTCAACAAATAGGCTGTTCCCAGAGTGCTGTATCAAGGCACCTCAATGGGAAGTCTGTTGGAAGGAAACAATGTGGCAGAAAACGCTGTACAACGAGAAGAGGTGACCGGACCCTGAGGAAGATTGTGGAGAAGGACCGATTCCAGACCTTGGGGGACCTGAGGAAGCAGTGGACTGAGTCTGGTGTAGAAACATCCAGAGCCACCGTGCACAGGCGTGTGCAGGAAATGGGCTACAGGTGCCGCATTCCCCAGGTAAAGCTACTTTTGAACCATAAACAGCGGCAGAAGCGCCTGACCTGGGCTACTGTAAGGTTCTTTGTCTCTGTTGACATGTTCCTTGAAACTCAGTTTTCCGTCGGCCATTTTGCTTTCTGTCTTTCTGCAGCTCTTGCCCTCAGTTAATATGGAGTTTCCAGTTTTCATGTTCCCGCCCTGATTCTTCCCTCTTGCTTCTTAGGCCTCTTTCACACATCCGGCGGGCGCCTGCGGCGCCCCCGGCATTTTGCCGCACCGCCGCATGTGAAAAGCTTTCACACTTCCGGCGCCCAAAATGCGTTTTTTTGCCGGATGGTTTCTGATGCTTGGAGAGATAAGAAGCCATCCGGCAAAAACAAAAAACGTTACATGCAGCGTTTTTATCGGACGCCGCAATGTACATTTGCGCCGCATCCGGACAAAACCGCATGCAACGCATTGACATGCGGCGCCATCCGGCGCTAATGCATGTCAATGCGAAAAAAGCCGCATGCGGCGCATCAGATTTTCAGATGCGGCGCTGCGGGAAAATGCCGGGGACGCCGCAAGGCGCCCGCCGGATGTGTGAAAGAGGCCTTAAGCAGCCTCAGCTGAACAATCAGTGCTCCTGAATCAAGCCTCAGTCAGTCTGTGACCTGACTCCTGGAAGCCTTGGACTTGTACTCCAGCTATTCCCTACTGAGGAACCTTGGAACACTTTTGGACTCTGGAAACCTGCTGTTTGGTGAATCCATGTTTGCAGAGGAATTACGGTACAGAGAAGAGATCCTGAACCTGCTTTGGAGATTTATTGTAGTGCTTGAAGTTACTCTGGCCTGCTGTGTCTCCTGTCGCTGTTCCTGCAAACTGTGTGAACTTTTCAGCATGCTTGTATGAAGTAATACAAGTCATTTCATTTCAACCTATGTCTCCTGTGTTTCCTCGCACCCAAGCACAAGACGCTATAGGAACTGTACACTATAAATGACAAGATTCAGGAGCCAATGTTTAGTGTCTGCTGGGTCTGGGAAAGCCGTGTCTGCTGTGACTGTGGATATCAGATGTCCGTTTAATACCTTATGTGATGACAGTGGTTGTGACTTCTCACAACCATTCCAGGTGAGCGCATTCCCTTAAAATTTTACTCTGGAGTGTTACCACAGGTAAACACTATTGTTTTTTTTTTTTTTTTGTTTTTTTTTCCTTTCCTCTTCCAGCACTTCTGCCTTAAAAGATCTGGAAGATGGAGGCCCGCATAAAGGAACTTTGCGGAGTGACTGATACAATCCTTTCAGATGTACAGACTTTAAAAACCCGTTTTGCAAGCCTACAGGACCTCACTAATCATAATTTGCAAGTGTTTGGACAGACTACCCAGGAATTGCGAGCCAGGATTGAGGCTCTAGAGGAACGAGCCCAGGCTCCTGCCATAACCCCGAGTTCTGGGATCCCCAAATTACCTCCTTTTCGTTTTGGCGGTGAACGTGAGAAATTCAGGGGATTTATTAATCAATGCAATTTATTTTTCTCTGCACATGCTTCACAATTTCCCACTGAACGATCCAAAGTGCTTACTATAATCATGTTGCTTACCAATAAGGCTTTGATGTGGGCAAACCCTCTGATTGAGACTGAGGATGATTGTTTGAATCACCTTAATGCTTTTATTTCAGCCATGGGGCAGGTGTTTGATGACCCCAATCGAGGTGCAACAGCTGAAGCAGCCATGTTAACTTTGCGCCAAGGTAAGCGTTCAGTAGCCGAATATGCCCTGGATTTCAGGAGATGGGCTCTTGATACCACTTGGGACACTTCCGCTAAAAAATCTATTTTTCGGAAAGGGTTGTCTCCACTGATTAACCCCTTCACCCCCAAGGGTGGTTTGCACGTTAATGACCGGGCCAATTTTTACAATTCTGACCACTGTCTCTTTATGAGGTTATAACTCTGGAACGCTTCAACGAATCTTGGCGATTCTGAGACTGTTTTCTCGTGACATATTGTACTTCATGTTAGTGGTAAAATTTCTTCGATATAACTTGCGTTTATTTTTGAAAAAAACGCAAATATGGCGAAAATTTTTAAAATTTTGCAATTTTCAAACTTTGAATTTTTATTCCCTTAAAACAGAGAAATATATCACTGTAATGTATGTAGTACAGTTCATATAGCGTCTTGTGCTTGGGTGCGATGAAAACACAGGAGTCACAGGTTTGATATAGAAAAGTCCTGTATTACTTCATACAAGTTGGCAGAAATAGTCACACAGTTTGCAGACACAGAAACAGGAGACACAGCAGGCCAGAGTAATCCAAGCTCAGCAATCACTCTCCAATACAGATTCAGGATCTTCTTCTCTGTTACCGTAAGTCCATGCAAACGTGGGTCTTTCAAAGAGCAGGGTTCAGAGTCCACAAGTGCTTCAGAGTTCCTCAGTAGGAATAGCTGGAGTACAAGGTCCAAGGCTTACAGGAGTCAAGTCACAGGTTCACTGCAGGCTAGATTCTGAAGCACTGATTGCTCAGCTGTGGCTGCTTAAGAAGCAAAGGAGAGAATCAGGGCGGGAACATGCAAGCTGGAAACTCCATTTTGACTGAGGGCAAGATAGCTGCAGCAAGACAGAAAGTAAAATGGCTGACGAACAAACTGAGTTTCAGGAATATATACATAGAACCTTACATTACTCCCCCCTTAAGGACAACCTCCGGATGACCTCAGACCAGGCTTGTGTGGGTACCTCTGATGAAACTGACGGAGCAAGCGAGGAGCATTAACGTTATTGACCAGTTCCCATGAGTTGTCCTCCACTGGGTAGCCCTGCCATTTAATCAGATATTGTAACTGATTTCTATACAACCTGGAATCTAAAATCCTTTCCACCACAAATTCTTCCTGACCATCGACTAGCACTGGGTCAGGGCAAGGAGAAGAACGTCCAGGAAACGTATTGGGTGTCGCAGCCTTTAGTAGGGATACATGAAAGACAGAGTGGATTCTCATAGTTCTGGGCAGTTGAAGACGACAAGCAACGGCACTTATAATTTTACTGATTTTATAGGGTCCAATGTACTTATGTCCCAACTTAGACGATGGAATCCTTAACTTAAGATTTCTGGTTGACAGCCAGACCAGGTCTCCTACCTTGAAAGCTGGTGCAGGTTTACGAAATTTATCTGCTGCTTTCTTGTACCTTTCCTGAGCCGATTCCAGATTCTCCTTTAGAAGATCCATATTCTTCTGTAAAGACGTGATTCTTTCAGCCACTGCTGGTAAAGGCGTTTCTATGGGAAATCGTGGTTGAATGTTAGGATGATAACCTAGATTAGAGTAAAAAGGAGACTGTTTAGTGGAGGCACTCTGAGAGTTGTTATAAGAGAACTCAGCTAATGGAAGTAGATCCACCCAATCATCCTGTAGGTGGCAGATAAAACAGCGGAGATACTGCTCCAGGGTTTGATTGGTTCGTTCGGTCTGTCCATTAGTCTGGGGATGAAAAGCAGAAGAAAGGTTTACTTTAATGTCCAATGCTGCACAGAAATTTTGCCAAAACCTAGAAGTGAATTGCACCCCTCGATCCGAAATAACCTCATCCGGTACTCCATGTAAGCGAAACACATCTTTAATCATCAAATCTGATGTCTGTTTTGCAGTGGGTAAGCCGACACAAGGGATAAAATGAGCTGCCTTTGTTAGACGGTCAACCACCACTAGAATGGTGTTCTTCCCCTGAGAGTTTGGTAACTCCACAATGAAGTCCATAGAAATGGATCCCCACGGGCGGGACGGGGTGGGAAGAGGCTGTAACAGACCAGTTGGTGAGGAGCGAGGTGTTTTGCATCTTGCACAGACCTCACATGAAGTGACATAATTCAAAACATCCTTCCTGCAAGTGGGCCACCAAAAGAAACGAGAAAGAAATTCCTGTGTCTTTAGAATTCCTCTATGCCCAGCTATCTTGGAATCGTGAATGAGTTGCAATACTCTCAATCTGACTGTTTCAGGAATATACAGGCGTTGTCCCTGAATCCACACACCATTCTTAAAGACAAGACTTACGTCCCTTGGGGTTGTGCCAAAAAGGAATCCGCATGGTATGCTTCCTTGATGTCCTTAAGTAGGTCTTGATTATGAATTACTCCTAGGAATCTAGAGTCAGGAGGAGAATAGTCTTAGGAGTAGTAATTGGACGTGTCTCTGCTGAGTAAATCCTAGAGAGTGCATCAGCCTTTCCATTGCGCGATCCCTGTCTATAAGAGATGATAAAATTAAATTGGTTTAAGAAAAGATTCCAGCGAGCCTGGCGAGGAGTCAGGCACTTAGCCGACCTGATAAACTCAAGGTTACGATGGTCTGTCAGGACGACTATTTGCTGTGCAGCTCCCTGAAGAAGGTGTCTCCATTCTTTGAAGGAGGCAATAATGGCCAACAACTCTCTATTGCCCACATCGTAGTTCCTCTCAGCCGAAGACAACTGCTGGGAAAAGAAGGCACAGGGATGCAAGACATTCTTCTCACCTGTTCTCTGAGAGAGTATAGCTCCAACGGCACAGTCTGAAGCATCCACCTCTATTATGAAGGCAAGCTCGGGGTTGGGATGTACTAGGATAGGTGCAGTGGTAAATTTATCTTTTAGACGGGAAAATGCTTCCTGGGCTTGGGGAGTCCAGGAAAACCTAGACTCTTTCCGGGTAAGTTGAGTGATAGGTGACACTACCTCAGAGAAATTTCTAATGAAACGTCTATAGAAGTTGGCAAACCCGATGAAGCGCTGTACCTCCTTCACATTTCTAGGACTTGGCCAATCCTTGATGGCTTGGGTTTTGCTTCCATCCATACTAATTCCTTGTGTAGACAGTACATACCCCAGAAATTGAATTTCGGTCCTATGGAATTCACACTTTTCAAGTTTGATGTAAAGATGATTTTGTCTTAGACGTTCCAAGACCATTCTCACATGTCCATGATGTTCCTCTGTGGAGTTAGAAAAAATTAGAATATCATCCAAATAAATTACCACGAATGTATCTAGGAGATCCCTGAAGATGTCATTCACCAAGTGTTGGAAAGTGGCTGGGGCGGTACTCAGACCAAAAGGCATAACTAGATATTCAAAGTGTCCATAGCGTGACCTGAATGCAGTCTTCCATTCATCCCCAGGTCTAATACGGACTAAGTTATAGGCCCCACGAAGATCTAGTTTAGAAAAAATTTTGGCATGTCGCACTCTCTCCAATAACTCAGGGATTAAAGGCAATGGATAACGGTTTCTAATAGTAACCTTATTGAGTTCCCTATAGTCTACGCATGGTCTCAGAGATCCATTGTCAGGATCCCGTCTGGGTTGGAGCCGATGTTACTGCAAACACTAGGGGAAGCAGAGGCAGGTAGCGTAGTCAGAAGGCAGGCCGAGGTCGGTACACAGGAAAGGCAGTGTTTGTAGCAGGGAAGCAGGCAAATAACGTAGTCAGGTGGCAGCCGGAGGTCGGTACACAGGAAAGGCAGTGTTTGTAGCAGGGGAGCAGGCAGATAACGTAGTCAGGTGGCAGCAGGAGGTCGGTACACAGGAGAGCAGTGTTTGTAGCAGCAGGAACAGCAGGAGAAAGAGCTTGACTAAAGGCTGGAAGCACAATAATCTCGCAATGACACACCCACAGGGCCAGGTTTATATAGGGTGTGTAATTGGCAATCAGAGGCCCAATTAAGAGAGCACTAGGTGTAGCCAATCAGGAAGAACAGTCAATGGTATCTGGGTTCAGCAAGGAACTTTGCAGCCAGCAGAATAGCTCAGATGGTAGAGCTGCTGGCCAGTGGACAAGAGGTACTGAGTTAGACTCCTGACAGTACTCCCCTCCTTCCAGGATGGCCTCTGGACATCTCAGGAGCTGGCTTATCCGGGTACCTTTGATGAAAGGCTCTTGTTAGTCTAGGAGCATGGACGTTGTCCCTTGGTTCCCATGAATTTTCCTCTGGTCCGTAACCCTTCCACTGTACCAGATACTGCAGTTTACCTCTGAATTTTCGGGAGTCCAGAATCTTATCCACAATGTATTCTTCTTCACCACGGATCCTTTCTGGTGGAGGAGGTGGCTGAATTCTTCCTGGAAACGGGTTTTCACAGAAGGGTTTGAGCAAGGATATGTGAAACACTGGATGAATCTTTAGATTGTTGGGAAGTTTTAAACGAAAAGCAACCTGGTTAATTTTTGCAGAAATTTGAAAAGGTCCAATGAATTTCTGACCCAATTTGGAGGATGGCACATGTGTCTTAAGGTTTTTAGTGGACAGCCAAACTTTGTCTCCAACCTGAAGAGCAGGGGGCACTCTCCGATGTTTATCTGCTGCTTCCTTATATTCTTCCTGGGTCTTGAGCAATATCTCTGATAATTCCTTCTGGGATTCCTGTAATTTTGTAAGCCTGTCATTAACAGCAGGAATGGGAGTGTTCACTGGCAGATTAGGGATAAATACTGGATGTACTCCATAATTAGCAAAAAATGGGGTTTGAGATGTAGCGCTATGTATGGAGTTGTTGTAGGCAAACTCTGCTGTTGGTAAATAGTCCACCCAGTCATCCTGAAGATAGGAAATGAAGCAACGGAGGTATTGCTCCAAAGTCTGGTTCGTTCTCTCCGTCTGGCCATTGGACTGAGGATGGAAAGCGGTAGAAAGATTCACCGTGACTCCCAAGGCTGTACAGAAACTCTTCCAAAATTTTGACGTAAACTGAACGCCTCTGTCAGACACCACGCTGTCAGGAATTCCATGTAACCTGAATACCTCTTTGATCATCAGTTCTGCAGTTTTTTCAGCAGTAGGAATTCCTTCAGTTGGAATAAAGTGGGCCATTTTTGTGAGTCGGTCCACTATGACAAGGATGACGGTCATCTGTTTGGAAGGGGGTAGTTCCACAATAAAATCCATGGAAATAGATCCCCAAGGCCTGGATGGAACTGGGAGTGGTTGCAAGAGTCCTAGAGGAGACGATCGTGGGGTCTTGTTTCGTGCGCATGTTAAACAGGTTGAAACATATTTCCTCACGTCCTTCCTACAATTAGGCTACCAAAAGAAACGAAGTAGTAAGTCTTGTGTTTTTGCAACTCCAGGATGTCCTGCCAGTTTAGAATCATGGACACTTTTGAGGACTTCAAGGCGAGAAGATTCAGGTACATATATTTGGTGTTTCTGCATCCAAAACCCCTCTTTGAATGAAAGATCGACGTCTTCCGAAGGATGGTTAAGGAAAGAGTCCTCTTGATATCCATCTTTAATTCTATTACCTAGTCCTCTAGAGTGCAATATTCCCAAAAAATTTTTAGGGCCTACAATTGTATCATCATTACTAGACCTCTCCTGAGGTTCCGAACACATCCTGGACAGGGCGTCAGCCTTGCCATTTCTTGAACCAGGCCGGTAAGAGATTATAAAATTGAATCTTGAGAAAAATAAGGCCCATCGTGCTTGTCTTGCAGACAATCTTTTTGCTGTACGGAGGAATTCAAGATTCTTGTGGTCCGTGAGGACAGTCACAGGGTGATTGGCACCTTCCAGAAGATGTCTCCACTCGGAGAAGGCAACTTTAATGGCTAACAGTTCTTTATTACCAATGTCGTAGTTCTTTTCTGCAGATGACATGGTGTGGGAAAGAAACGCACATGGGTGAAGTTGCATCTTGTCCCCAACTCGCTGAGACAGAATGGCTCCCACTGCAGAGTCCGAGGCGTCCACTTCGACAGTAAATGGCAATTCAGGATTTGGGTGTACTAACAATGGAGCAGACGTAAAAAGAGTTTTCAACTTGTCAAAAGCCTCCTGTGCCTCCGGAGACCAGAAAAATGCTTTGGTCTTTTTTGTTAGTGTAGTAATTGGTAGTATGATCCGTGAAAAGTTCTTTATAAATTTTCGGTAAAAATTTGCAAATCCTATGAAACGCTGGACGTCTTTTAAATTTCTTGGAACAGGCCAGTCTACTACAGCATTGATTTTGCCGGGATCCATGCTCAAACCTTCTGGGGAGATGATATATCCCAGAAATTGGATACTGGTTTGTTCAAACTCACATTTTTCAAG
Source organism: Oophaga sylvatica (assembly GCA_033576555.1). Lineage (NCBI taxonomy): Eukaryota > Metazoa > Chordata > Amphibia > Anura > Dendrobatidae > Oophaga > Oophaga sylvatica. Next base: position 444,674,357 of record JARQOD010000001.1, on the reverse strand, counting down.
TTTAATGTAGAGATGGTTCTCCTGTAGTCGTTCCAAGACTAACTGGACGTGCCTGCGATGCTCTTCCAAGGTGTCTGAAAATATAAGAATGTCATCGAGATAAGCCACAACGAATTGGTCCAAGAAATCTCGAAATACATCATTAATAAAATGTTGAAAGGTGGCTGGGGCATTGCTAAGGCCAAAGGTCATAACAAGAGATTCAAAATGTCCATATCTCGTTCTGAAGGCGGTCTTCCACTCATCTCCTGGGCGAATCCGTATGAGGTTGTAAGCCCCTCTAAGATCCAGCTTCGTAAAGATTTTCGCAGAACGGAGTCTCTCAAATAGTTCAGGAATCAAGGGTAGCGGGTAGCGATTCTTGACAGTGATATTATTCATCTCTCTGTAGTCAATACATGGCCGCAGAGTGGAGTCTTTCTTTTCAACAAAGAACAGGGGTGCCCCAGCTGGAGATGTGGAAGGTCGAATAAAGCCTTTCTCTAAATTTTCATCCAGGAACTTTCTTAATACCTTCAATTCAGGTTCGGAAAGATTGTAAATCCGTCCAAATGGAATGGTTGCTCCTGGCGGCAGCAATTCAATGGGACAATCGTAAGGACGGTGAGGAGGTAATTGATCTGCTTTCTTCTTACTGCAGACATCAGAGAACTGCTGATATTGAGGTGGTAGTTTCTTTTCCTTCTCATGCGAAATCTCAGAGATTTGGACTTGTTGGAGAACAGGGGGTTCCTTATGACAATTATTCTTACAGTAGTCAGATGGAAAGGTGATGGTCCTTGATGCCCAGTTGATAGAAGGGTTATGGACTGAAAACCAGGGGATCCCTAGAATAACCGGAAATTTCGGAGATGAAATAAGGTGGAAACTGACAGCTTCATGATGATCCGGGTCGATACAAATCTCCAGCTCGATTGTCTCATGCGTGACAGGTCCAGAAGACAAAGGTGATCCATCCACAGTTTCCATTTCAATTGGTGTGGATTTGGTCCTACTGGAAATATTATTATCACGTGTAAATTTTAAGTCCATAAAATTTCCTCCTGCTCCCGAATCCAACAGGGCAGAGCATTGTATTTTTTGGGTGCCCATTACAACCTGAATGGGGATTACAAAATGAGATGATGTGGTATGTATTTTGTCTATTTCTGGCGTTACTGATGAGATAGTCTGCAAGATGGAATCCGACTGCTGAGAAAGGTCCGTATTGCTGGCAGACCTGTTGTTGGTAAAGGCTATAGTCCTTTTGTTAGGACAGTTGATGGCATAGTGTCCAGGGTCCCACAATAGAGGCAGAGATGTTCTGCACGTCGCCTCTCCTTCTCCTGTGCAGAGAGTGGTCTTCGGATGACGTCGATCTGCATCGGTTCAGACACAACTTGCGTCTTTTCTTGGTGGTCTGATGCTGAAAATGAGAAGCCAGGGCTATTCCCAAGTGCTCGCAGTCTCTCCTTTCTCCTTTCAGTAAGTCTCTGGTCAATCCGGATACATAGTTGAATAAAGTCCTCCAACTGGTCAGGGGTCTCAACCCTGGCAAGCTCGTCTTTCACTGGTTCTGATAACCCTCGTCGAAATTGACTTCTCTGGGCTGCTGGATTCCAGGTGGTGTCGGCCACCCAGCGACGGAACTCCGATGTATATTCCGCAACAGAGCGACGTCCTTGGCGCAAATTATGTAATTTGGTTTCTGCTGTGGCACAGCGGTTTGGGTCATCAAAAACTTGATTCATAGCTGCGATGAAAGCTTCCAGGTCATTAAGGAGGGCATAGTCTTTTTCTACATAAGGTGAAGCCCAAGCAAGAGCTTCATCCGTCAGGAGATTTATCATGAAAAAAACTTTCTTCCTCTCACTGGTAAAGGGAGCAGGTTGCATCTGGAAGTATATGCGGCATTGATTGAGGAATCCTCGGTACTGCTTGCGATCCCCACTGAACTTTGCAGGCAGCGGCAGCCGCGCGTTTGATTCGGACCCTGAATTGCGCACGTCCAGTAGTTGTTTTTGTAGCTCAATTACTTCCTGTTGTATCGCCGTGAAATCAGTTTGTAACTTGGCATATTTTCCTTGAGAGTCAGTACAAAAACTTTGAAGCTCCGTAACTTGCCGCCTCAGGGTGTTCACAGCGGACTCCATTTTGGCGCGAGATTATTCTGTCAGGATCCCGTCTGGGTTGGAGCCGATGTTACTGCAAACACTAGGGGAAGCAGAGGCAGGTAGCGTAGTCAGAAGGCAGGCCGAGGTCGGTACACAGGAAAGGCAGTGTTTGTAGCAGGGAAGCAGGCAAATAACGTAGTCAGGTGGCAGCCGGAGGTCGGTACACAGGAAAGGCAGTGTTTGTAGCAGGGGAGCAGGCAGATAACGTAGTCAGGTGGCAGCAGGAGGTCGGTACACAGGAGAGCAGTGTTTGTAGCAGCAGGAACAGCAGGAGAAAGAGCTTGACTAAAGGCTGGAAGCACAATAATCTCGCAATGACACACCCACAGGGCCAGGTTTATATAGGGTGTGTAATTGGCAATCAGAGGCCCAATCAAGAGAGCACTAGGTGTAGCCAATCAGGAAGAACAGTCAATGGTATCTGGGTTCAGCAAGGAACTTTGCAGCCAGCAGAATAGCTCAGATGGTAGAGCTGCTGGCCAGTGGACAAGAGGTACTGAGTTCGACTCCTGACATCCATCTTTCTTCTTTACAAAGAAGATGGGTGCACCTGCAGGAGATGAAGAGGGGCGTATGAAGCCCTTGGCTAGATTTTCATCTATGTAATCCTTTAAAGCCTTTAGCTCGGGCCCCGCCAGGGGGTAGATCTTACCAAAAGGTATCTCTGCTCCAGGCAATAATTCAATTGGACAATCATATGGACGGTGAGGAGGAAGCTGGTCAGCGTTCTTCTTGTCACATAAATCCACATAGTCCTGGTATACAGCTGGTAGTTCAGGGACTGACATGATTCCTTTAGGAACAGAGCAAGTTGAAACTTTTGAACTCATCTGTTTCTCTGGAAAGTGTAATTCCTTGGTCTCCCAGTTAATGGTAGGATTCTGAGCCTGCAGCCATGGTAGCCCTAGAATAATGGGAAAGTGGGGAGAAGAGATAAGCATAAAGGACAGTTTCTCTTGATGATCTTTACCCATAAGAACCCTCAAAGGCTCTGTTTCCTGATCCACTGGTCCAGAGGTCAGCAGGGAGCCATCCACAGTTTCCATCTGTACTGGAGTAGCCTTCTTCACTGAACGTATTCCCTGTTTCAGAGCAAAGGAGACATCCATAAAATTTCCACTTGCCCCTGAGTCGATCATAGCAGAGCTAGACACCCAAGCTGAGTCAACCCAGAGTTTGATGGAAAGAAAGCAATGAGAATTGTTTTTCTTACAACTCAGCTGGGACACCGCTGAGGAAACTTGAAAAATGGCAGCGTTTACACAGTCAACGTCCTCAGAGGTAACGGAGTTTAAGTCCGAGAAATCAAGATCTGTTGCTGCAGATCTCTCTGGAGCCTGAGGCTCGGACCTGACAGATCCCCTCTCGCAACACTCACAATGAATGAGTGCTGCAGTAGTCTTACGAGAACGGCTGGGACAGTTTATAATGAAGTGCCCTGACTTACCACAATAGAAACATAGATTCTCCTTAAAACGATGTTCCTTGCGTGCATCACTAACCCGTCGTTGTAAAGAGTCTACCTGCATGGGTTCAGGTTCAGGTTCCCGTGTAATCCTACTCAAAGGTTCCTTAGCTGGAGAGGAAGGTAGGAAAAGGTTAGTACGATTGCTTTCGAACCATCTCTCTTGCCTGCGTTCAGTCAGACGAGTATCAATACGGATGCAGTAGTTAATAAAGTCACCTAACGCAGTGGGAGGGTCGGCACGAGCAAGTTCATCCTTAATCAGTGGAGATAACCCCTTTCCAAAAATAGATTTTTTGGCGGAACTGTCCCAGGTGGTATCAAGGGCCCATCTCCTGAAATCCAAGGCATATTCAGCTACCGAGTGCTTACCTTGGCGCAAAGCTAACATGGCTGCTTCAGCTGTTGCACCTCGATTGGGGTCATCAAACACCTGCCCCATGGCTGAAATAAAATCATCAAGATGATCCAAACATTCATCCTCAGTCTCAATCAGAGGGTTTGCCCACATCAAAGCCTTGTTGGTAAGCAACATAATTATAGTAAGCACCTTAGATCGTTCAGTGGGAAATTGTGAAGCATGTGCAGAAAAAAAAAGATTGCATTGATTAATAAATCCCCTGAATTTCTCACGTTCACCGCCAAAACGAAAAGGGGGCAACTTGGGAATCCCAGCACTCGGGGCTACGGCAGGAGCCTGGACTCGCCCCTCTAGAACCTCAATCCTGGCTCGCAAATCCTGGGTAGTCTGTCCAACCACTTGCAAATTGTGATTATTGAGGTCCTGTAGATTTGTAAAACGGGTCTTTATATTCTGCAAATCTGCAAGGATATTATCAGTCACTCCGCAAAGTTCCTTTATGCGGGCCTCCATTTTCCAGATCTTTTAAGACAGGATTACTGGAATGGTTGTGAGAAGTCACAACCACTATCATCACAGAAAGTTCACCCGGACATCTGATATCCACAGTTACAGCAGACAAAAAAGAGAAAAGAAAGGAGAAAAAAAAAAAACAATAGTGTTTACCTGTGGTAACACTGCAAAAAAGAAAAAACTTAAGGGAATTGCTCACCTGGAATGGTTGTGAGAAGTCACAACCACTGTCATCACAGAAAGTACAACCGGACATCCGATATCCACAGTACAGCAGACACAGCCTTCCAGACCCAGCAGACACTAACGTTTTGGCTTCAGAATCTTGTAATGTATGTAGTACAGTTCATATAGCGTCTTGTGCTTGGGTGCGATGAAAACACAGGAGTCACAGGTTTGATATAGAAAAGTCCTGTATTACTTCATACAAGTTGGCAGAAATAGTCACACAGTTTGCAGACACAGAAACAGGAGACACAGCAGGCCAGAGTAATCCAAGCTCAGCAATCACTCTCCAATACAGATTCAGGATCTTCTTCTCTGTTACCGTAAGTCCATGCAAACGTGGGTCTTTCAAAGAGCAGGGTTCAGAGTCCACAAGTGCTTCAGAGTTCCTCAGTAGGAATAGCTGGAGTACAAGGTCCAAGGCTTACAGGAGTCAAGTCACAGGTTCACTGCAGGCTAGATTCTGAAGCACTGATTGCTCAGCTGTGGCTGCTTAAGAAGCAAAGGAGAGAATCAGGGCGGGAACATGCAAGCTGGAAACTCCATTTTGACTGAGGGCAAGATAGCTGCAGCAAGACAGAAAGTAAAATGGCTGACGAACAAACTGAGTTTCAGGAATATATACATAGAACCTTACAATCACACAAAATAGTTAAGAAATAACATTTCCCACATGTCTACTTTACATCAGCACAATTTTGGAACCAAAATTTTTTTTTGTTAGGAAGTTATAAGGGTTAAAAGTTGACCAGCGATTTCTCATTTTTACAGCAAAATTTACAAAGCCATTTTTTTTAGGGACCACCTCACATTTGAAGTCACTTTGAGGGGTCTATATGGCAGAAAATACCCAAAAGTGACACCATTCTAAAAACTGCACCCCTCAAGGTACTCAAAACCACATTCAAGAAGTTTATTAACCCTTCAGGTGCTTCACAGTAACTAAAGCAACGTGGAAGGAAAAAATGAATATTTTACTTTTTAGCCACAAAAATTATCTTTTACAAACTTTTTTTTATTTTCACAAGGGTAAAAGGAGAAAATGGACAGATAAGGTTGTTATGCAATTTCTCCTGAGTACGCCAATACCCCATATGTGGGGGAAAACCACTGTTTGGGCACACGGCAGAGCTCGTAAGGGAAGGAGCGACGTTTGACTTTTTCAAACTAAAATTGGCTGGAATTTAGATTGGATGCCATGTCGCGTTTGGAGAGCCCCTGATGCGCCTAAACAGTGGAAACCCCCACAAGTGACACCATTTTGGAAACTAGACCCCCTAAGGTACTTATCTAGATCTGTTGTGAGCACTTTGAACCCTTAAGTGTTTCACAAAAGTTTATAAAGCCTGGGTGTGAAAAAAAAAAAAAATCAATTTTCCACAAAAATGATTTTTTAGTCCCAAATTTTTGAATTTTCCCAAGGAAATTGGACCCCAAAAGTTGTTGTCCAATTTGTCCTGAGTACGCTGATACCCCATATGTAGGGGGGGGAAACTGTTTGGGCGCACGGCAGGGCTTGGAAAGGAAGTAGTAACGTTTTGGAATGCAGACGTTAATGGGGGTCATGTTCCGTTTGCAGTGCCCCAGATGAGCCTAAACAGTGGAAACCCCCCACAAGTGACCCCATTTTGGAAACTAGACCCCCTAAGGAACTTATCTAGATCTTTGGTGAGCACTTTGAACCCCCAAGTGCTTCACACAAGTTTATAATGCCCGGGCATGAAAATAAAAAATCCTATTTTTTTCCCACAAAAATTATCTTTTAGTCACTAATTTTTTATTTTCCCAAGGGTAACAGGAGAAATTGGACCACATAAATTGTTGTACAATTTGTCCTGAGTACGCTGATACCCCATATGTTGGGGGGAACCACTGTTTGGGCGTACGGCAGAGCTCGGAATGGAAGGAGCACCATTTGACTTTTTCCAACCAAAATTGGCTGGAATTGAGTTTGGATGCCATGTTGCATTTGGAGAGCCCCTGATGTGCCTAAACAGTGGAAACCCCCCACAAATGACCCCATTTGGGAAACTAGACCCCCTAAGGAACTTATCTAGATTTTTGATGAGCAATTTGAACCCCCAAGTGCTTCACACAAGTTTATAACGTAGAGCCGTAAAATTTAAAAATCATATTTTTTCCACAAAAATGATCTTTTCACCCCAATTTTTATTTTTCCAAGGGTAACAAGACTCCAAAAGTTATTGTGCAATTTGTCCTGAGTGCGCTGATACCCCATATGTGGGGGTAAACCACTGTTTGGGTGCATGGCAGAGTTTGGAAGGGAAGGAGCGCCGTCTGACTTTTTCAACGCAGAATTGGCTGGACGCCATGTCGTGTTTGGAGAGCTCCTGATCTGCCTAAACAGTGGAAACCCCCATAAATGACACCATTTTGGAAACTAGACCCTCAAGGAACTTATCTAGATGTGTGGTGAGAACTTTGAACCCCCAGGTGTTTCACTAAAGTTTATAACGTAAGCCGTAAAATAAAAAATCTTTTTTTTTTTTTTACAAAAATGATTTTTTCACCCCCAATATTTTATTTTCACAAGGGTAACAGAAGAAATTGGAACCCAAAAGTTGTTGTCCAATTTGTCCTGAGTACACTGATACCCAATATGTGGGCGAAAACTACTGTATGGGCACACGTCGGGGCTCGGAAGGGAAGTAGTGACGTTTTGGATTGCAGACTTTGATGGAATGGTCTGGGGGCGTCATGTCACATTTGGAGAGCCCCTGATGCACCTAAACAGTGGAAACCCCCACAAGTGACCCCATTTTGGCAAATAGACCCCACAAGGAACTTATCTAGGTGTGTGGTGAGCACTTTGAACCCCGAAGTGCTTCACAGAAGTTTATAACGCACAGCCGTAAAAATAAAAAATCTTTTTTTTTTTTTTTTGCAAAAATGATTTTTTCGCCCCAATATTTTATTTTTACAAGGGTAACAGGAGAAATTGGACCCAAAAGTTGTTGCCCAATTTGTCCTGAGTACGCTGATACCCAATATGTGGGAGAAAACTACTGTATGGGTACACGTTGGGGCTCGGAAGGGAAGTAGTGACGTTTTGGATTGCAGACTTTGATGGAATGGTCTGGGGGCGTCATGTCGCATTTGGAGAGCCCCTGATGCGCCTAAGCAGTGGAAATCCCCAACAAGTGACCCCATTTTGGAAAATAGACCCCACAAGGAACTTATCTAGGTGTGTGGTGAGCGCTATGAAGCCCCAAGTGCTTCACAGAAGTTTATAATGTACAGCCGTAAAAACAAAAAAATATTTTTTTTTGTACAAAAATGATATTTTCGCCCCCAGTTTTTTATTTTCCCAAGGGTAACAGAAGAAATAGGACAAATTGCACAATAACTCTTGGGGTCCAGAGTACGCTGATACCCCATATGTGGGGATAAACTACTGTTTGGACGCATGGCAGAGCTCAGAAGTGAAGGAGCACTGTTTGACTTTTTCAACGCAGAATTGGCTGGAATTGAGATCAGATGCCATGTCACATTTGGAGAGCCCTGATGTGCCTAAACAGCGGAAACCCCCAATTCTAACTCCAACCCTAACCCCAACACACCCCTAACCCTAGTCCCAACCCTAACCAAAACCTAACCCTAACACACCCCTAATCCCAACCCTAACCCTAATCCTAACTTTAGCGCCAACCCTAACCCTAACTTTAGCCGCAACCCTAACCCTAATGGGAAAATGGAAATACATTTTTTTAATTTTATTATTTTTCCCTAACTAAGGGGGTGATAAAGGGGGGTTTGATTTACTATTTATAGCGGGTTTTTATGATTGGCAGCTGTCACGCTAAAAGACGCTTTTTATTGCAAAAATAGTTTTTTGCATCGCCACATTTTGAGAGCTATAATTTTTGCATATTTTGGCCCACAGAGTCATGTGAGGTCTTATTTTTTGCGGTACGAGTTGACGTTTTTATTTGTACCATTTTTGAGCAGGTGACATTTTTTGATCGCTTTTTATTTCGATTTTTGGGAGGTTAGAATGAACAAAAATCAGCAATTCATGAATTTCTTTTGGGGGAGGTGTTTTTATTGTTCCGCGTGTGGTAAAATTGATAAAGCAGTTTTATTCTTCGGGTCAGTACGATTATGGCGATACCTCATTTATATAATTTTTTTATGTTTTGGCACTTTTATAGAATAAAAACAATTTTATATAAAAAATAATTATTTTTGCATCGCTTTATTCTGCGAGCTATAACTTTTTTATTTTTTCGCTGATGATGCTGTATGGCGGCTCGTTTTTTGCGGGACAAGATGACGTTTTCAGCGGTATCATGATTATTTATATGGGTCTTTTTGATCGCGCGTTATTCCACTTTTTGTTCGGCGGTATGATGATAAAGCATTGATTTTTTGCTTCGTTTTTTTTTTTTTTAAGGGGTTCACTAAAGGGGTTAACTAGTGGGACAGTTTTATAGGGGGTCGTTACGGACGCGTCAATACCAAATATGTGTACTTTTATTGTTTTGTTTTTTTTATTTACAGGAAGAAATGAATTTATTGGGGAATATTTTTTTTTTTTTTTATTTTGGATTTTTTTTTATAACATGTTTATTTTTATTTTTTTAACTTTTTTACTTTGCACAGCACTCTGTCACACCAGCGATCGCTCAGGCAGTGCAGCAGGCTTCTCAGTGCCTGCTCTCAGCAGGCACTGAGGAAGCCGCCTCCCTCCAGGACCCCGGCGCCATCTTGGATCCGGGTCCTGGGAGGGAGGAAGCCCTCAGAACAGCGCGATCACATCGCGCTGGTCTGAGGGTCTCAGGGGGGCGCGCAGGGAGCCCCCACCCTGCGCGATCCTCCCCTGTGCCCCCAGTACACCGCGATCATGTTTGATCGCGGTGTGCTAGGGGTTAATGTGCCGGGAGCGGTCCGTGACCGCTCCTGACACACAGTCACGGGTGTCAGCTGTGATAATCAGCTGACACCCGGCGGCGATTAGCTGCGCTCCCCTCAGGAGCGCAGCTGATCGCCTATGACGTACTATCCCGTCCATGGGCAGAATGGCACGGGTTTTATGGACGGGATAGCACGTCTAATGTCAGAGAGGGGTTAAGGATGAACTTGCTCGTGCCGACCCTCCCACTGCGTTAGGTAACTTTATTAACTATTGTATCCGTATTGATGCTCGTCTGACTGAACGCAGACAAGAGAGATGGTTCGAAAATAATCGCACTAACCTTTTACTACCTCCCTCCTCAGCTAAGGAACCTTTGAGTAGGATCACAAGGGAACCAGAACCTGAACCCATGCAGGTGGACTCTTTACAAAGACGGGTTAGTGATGCACGCAAAGAACATCGTATAAAGGAAAATCTATGTTTCTACTGTGGTAAGTCAGGGCACTTCATTATAAACTGCCCCAGCCGTTCTCGTAAGACTACTGCAGCAGTCATTCACTGTGAGTGTTGCGAGAGGAGCTCTGTCATGTCCGAGCCTCAGGCTCCAGAGAGATCTGCTGCAAGAGATCTTGATTTCTCAGACTTAAACTCTGTTAGTTCTGGGGACGATGACGGTATAAACGCTGCAATTTTTCAAGTTTCCTCAGCGGTGTCCCAGCTGAGTTGTAAAAGAAACAATTCTCATTGCTTCCTTTCCATCAAACTCTGGGTTGACTCAGTCTGGGTGTCTAGCTCTGCTATGATCGACTCAGGAGCAAGTGGAAATTTTATGGATATCTCCTTTGCTCTGAAACAGGGGATACGTTCAGTGAAGAAGGCTACTCCAGTACAGATGGAGACTGTGGATGGCTCTCTACTGACTTCTGGACCAGTGGATCAAGAAACAGATCCTTTGAGGGTCCTTATGGGTAAAGATCATCAGGAGAAAATGTCTTTTTTGCTTATCTCTTCTCCCCACTTTCCCATTATTCTAGGGCTACCATGGCTGCAGGTGCAGAATCCTACGATTAACTGGGAGACCAAGGAATTACACTTTCCGGAGAAACAGATGAGTCAAGGAGTTTAGCTTGCTCTGTTCCTAAAGGAACCATGTCAGTCCCTGAACTACCAGCTGTATACCAGGACTATGTGGATTTATGTGACAAGAAGAACGCTGATCAGCTTCCTCCTTACCTTTTGGTAAGATCTACCCCCTAGCGGAGCCCGAGCAAAAAGCTTTGAAGGATTATATAGATGAAAATTTAGCCAAGGGCTTCATACGCCCCTCTTCATCTCCCGCAGGTGCACCCATCTTCTTTGTGAAGAAGAAAGATGGATCTCTGAGACCCTGCATAGACTATAGGGAACTCAATAAGGTTACTATTAGAAACCGTTATCCATTGCCTTTAATCCCTGAGTTGTTGGAGAGAGTGCGGCATGCCAAAATTTTCTCTAAACTGGATCTCCGTGGGGCCTATAACTTGGTCCGTATTAGACCTGGGGATGAATGGAAGACTGCTTTCAGGTCACGCTATGGACACTTTGAATATCTAGTTATGCCTTTTGGTCTGAGTACCGCCCCAGCCACTTTCCAACACTTCGTGAATGATATCTTCAGGGATCTCCTAGATACATTTGTGGTGATTTATCTGGATGATATTCTAATTTTTTCTAACTCCACAGAGGAACATCATGGACATGTGAGAATGGTCTTAGAACGCCTAAGACAAAACCATCTCTACATCAAACTTGAAAAATGTGAATTCCATAGGACCGAAATTCAATTTCTGGGGTATGTACTATCTACGCAAGGGATTAGTATGGATGGAAGCAAGACCCAAGCCATCAAGGATTGGCCAATTCCTAGAAATGTGAAGGAGGTGCAGCGTTTCATCGGGTTTGCCAACTTCTATAGACGTTTCATTAAGAATTTTTCTGAGGTAGTGTCACCTATCACCCAACTTACCCGGAAACAGTCTAGGTTCTCCTGGACCCCGCAAGCTCAGGAAGCATTTTCCTGTTTAAAGGATAAATTTACCACCGCACCTATCTTAGTACATCCCAACCCCGAGCTTGCCTTCATAATAGAGGTGGATGCTTCAGACTGTGCCGTTGGAGCTATACTCTCTCAGAGAACAGGTGAGAAGAATGTCTTGCATCCCTGTGCCTTCTTTTCCCAGCAGTTGTCTTCGGCTGAGAGGAACTACGATGTGAGCAATAGAGAATTGTTGGCCATTATTGCCGCCTTCAAGGAATGGAGACACCTTCTTCAGGGAGCTGCACAGCAAATAGTCATCCTGACAGACCATCGTAACCTTGAATTTATCAGGTCGGCTAAGTGCCTGACTCCTCGCCAGGCTCGCTGGAATCTTTTCCTAAACCAATTTAATTTTGTCATTTCTTATAGACCAGGATCGCGCAATGGAAAGGCTGATGCACTCTCTAGGATTCATTCAGCAGAGACACGTCCACTTACTCCTCCTAAGACTATTCTTCCTGACTCTAGATTCCTGGGAGTGATTCATAATCAAGACCTACTTAAGGACATCAAGGAAGCATACCATGCGGATTCTTTGTTGGCTCAACCCCCAAGGGACGTAAGTCTTGTCTTTAAGAATGGTGTGTGGATTCAGGGACAACGTCTGTATATACCTGAAACAGTCAGATTGAGAGTATTGCAACTCATCCACGATTCCAAGATAGCCGGGCATAGGGGAATTCTAAAGACACAAGAATTTCTTTCTCGTTTCTTTTGGTGGCCCACTTACAGGAAAGATGTCTTAAACTATGTCACTTCATGTGAAGTCTGTGCAAGATGCAAAACACCTCGCTCCTCACCAACTGGTCTGTTGCAACCTCTTCCCACCCGTGGGGATCCATTTCTATGGACTTCATTGTGGAGTTACCAACCTCTCAAGGGAAGAACACCATTCTAGTGGTGGTTGACCGTCTAACAAAGGCAGCTCATTTTATCCCTTGTGTCGGCTTACCCACTGCAAAACAGACATCAGACTTGATGATTAAGAATGTGTTTCGCTTACATGGAGTACCGGATGAGGTCATTTCGGATCGAGGGGTGCAATTCACTTCAAGGTTTTGGCAAAATTTCTGTGCAGCATTGGACATTAAAGTAAACCTTTCTTCTGCTTTTCATCCCCAGACTAATGGACAGACAGAACGAACCAATCAGACCCTGGAGCAGTATCTCCGCTGTTTTATCTGCCACCTACAGGATGATTGGGTGGATCTACTTCCACTGGCTGAGTACTCTTATAACAACTCTCAGAGCGCCTCCACTAAGCAGTCTCCTTTTTACTCCAATCTAGGTTATCATCCTAACATTCTTCCTCGATTTCCCATAGATACGCCCTTGCCGGCAGTGGCTGAAAGAATCACTTCTTTACAAAAGAATATGGATCTTCTAAAGGAAAATCTAGAATTGGCTCAGGAAAGGTACAAGAAAGCAGCAGATAAATTTCGTAAACCTGCACCAGCTTTCAAGGTAGGAGATTTGGTCTGGCTGTCAACCAGAAATCTTAAATTAAAGATTCCATCGTCTAAATTGGGACATAAGTACATTGGACCTTATAAGATCAATAAGATTATAAGTGATGTTGCTTGTCGTCTTCAACTGCCCAGAACTATGAGAATCCACCCTGTCTTTCATGTATCCCTACTAAAGGCTGCAACACCCAATACGTTTCCTGGACGTTCTTCTCCTTGCCCTGACCAGTGCTGGTCGATGGTCAGGAAGAATTTATGGTGGAAAGGATTCTAGATTCCAGGTTGTACAGAAATCAGTTGCAATATTTGATTAAATGGCAGGGCTACCCAGTGGAGGACAACTCATGGGAACCAGTCAATAATGTAAATGCTCCTCGCCTGCTCCGCCAGTTTCATCAGAGGTACCCTGACAAGCCTGGTCTGAGGTCATCCGGAGGTTGTCCCTAAGGGGGGAGTAATGTAAGGTTCTTTGTCTCTGTTGACATGTTCCTTGAAACTCAGTTTTCCGTCGGCCATTTTGCTTTCTGTCTTTCTGCAGCTCTTGCCCTCAGTTAATATGGAGTTTCCAGTTTTCATGTTCCCGCCCTGATTCTTCCCTCTTGCTTCTTAAGCAGCCTCAGCTGAACAATCAGTGCTCCTGAATCAAGCCTCAGTCAGTCTGTGACCTGACTCCTGGAAGCCTTGGACTTGTACTCCAGCTATTCCCTACTGAGGAACCTTGGAACACTTTTGGACTCTGGAAACCTGCTGTTTGGTGAATCCATGTTTGCAGAGGAATTACGGTACAGAGAAGAGATCCTGAACCTGCTTTGGAGATTTATTGTAGTGCTTGAAGTTACTCTGGCCTGCTGTGTCTCCTGTCGCTGTTCCTGCAAACTGTGTGAACTTTTCAGCATGCTTGTATGAAGTAATACAAGTCATTTCATTTCAACCTACGTCTCCTGTGTTTCCTCGCACCCAAGCACAAGACGCTATAGGAACTGTACACTATACATGACAGCTACAGAGAAGCAGCACTGGACTGTTGCTAAGTGGTCCCAAGTACTTTTTTCTGATGAAAGCAAATTTTGCATGTCATCGGAAATCAAGGTGCCAGAGTCTGGAGGAAGACTGGGGAGAAGGAAATGCCAAAATGCCTGAAGTCCAGTGTCAAGTACCCACAGTCAGTGATGGTGTGGGGTGCCATGTCAGCTGCTGGTGTTGGTCCACTGTGTTTCATCAAGGGCAGGGTCAATGCAGCTAGCTATCAGGAGATTTTGGAGCACATCATGCTTCCATCGGCTGAAATGCTTTATGGAGATGAAGATTTCATTTTTCAGCACGACCTGGCACCTGCTCACAGTGCCAAAACCACTGGTAAATGGTTTACTGACCATGGTATTACTGTGCTCAATTGGCCTGCCAACTCTCCTGACCTGAACCCCATAGAGAATCTGTGGGATATTGTGAAGAGAAAGTTGAGAGACGCAAGACCCAACACTCTGGATGAGCTTAAGGCCGCTATCGAAGCATCCTGGGCCTCCATAACACCTCAGCAGTGTCACAGGCTGATTGCCTCCATGCCACGCCGCATTGAAGCAGTCATTTCGGCAAAAGGATTCCCGACCAAGTATTGAGTGCATAACTGAACATTATTATTTGATGGTTTTTTTGTTTGTTTTTTAAAAACACTTTTATTTTATTGGACGGTTGAAATATGTTAATTTTTTGAGACAGGTTTTTTGGGTTATCAGGAGTTGTATGCCAAAATCATCAGTATTAAAACAATAAAAGACCTGACAAATTTCAGTTGGTGTGTAATGAATCTAAAATATATGAAAGTTTAATTGTAATCATTACATTATGGAAAATAATGAAATTTAGCACTATATGCTAATTTTTTGAGAAGGACCTGTATATATATATATACAGTACAGACCAAAAGTTTGGACAAACCTTCTCATTTAAAGATTTTTCTGTATCTTCATGAACATGAAAATTGTACATTCACACTGAAGGCATCAAAACTATGAATTAACACATGTGGAACTATATACTTAACAAAAAAGTGTGAAACAACTGAAAATATGTCTTATATTCTAGGTTCTTCAAAGTAGCCACCTTTTGCTTTGATGACTGCTTTGCACACTCTTGGCATTCTCTTGATGAGCTTCAAGAGGTAGTCACCGGAAATGGTCTTCCAACAGTCTTGAAGGAGTTCCCAGAGATGCTTAGCACTTGTTGGCCCTTTTGCCTTCACTCTGCGGTCCAGCTCACCCCAAACCATCTCGATTGGGTTCAGGTCTGGTGACTGTGGAGGCCAGGTCATCTGGCGTAGCACCCCATCACTCTCCTTCTTGGTCAAATAGCCCTTACACAGCCTGGAGGTGTGTTTGGGGTCATTGTCCCGTTGAAAAATAAATGATGGTCCAACTAAACGCAAACCGGATGGAATAGCATGCCGCTGCAATATGCTGTGGTAGCCATGCTGCTTCAGTATGCCTTCAATTTTGAATAAATCCCCAACAGTGTCACCAGCAAAGCACCCCCACACCATCACCACCTCCTCCTCCATGCTTCACGGTGGGAACCAGGCATGTAGAGTCCATCCGTTCACCTTTTCTGCATCGCACAAGGACACGGTGGTTGGAACCAAAGATCTCAAATTTGGACTCCTCAGACCAAAGCACAGATTTCCACTGGTCTAATGTCCATTCCTTGTGTTCTTTAGCCCAAACAAGTCTCTTCTGCTTGTTGCCTGTTCTTAGCAGTGGTTTCCTAGCAGCTATTTTATATATGTCTGCTGCTAGAACTCTGTGTGGCATTGACCTGGTCTCTAATCTGAGCTGCTGTTAAACTGCGATTTCTGAGGCAGGTGACTCGGATAAACTTATCCTCAGAAGCAGAGGTGACTCTTGGTCTTCCTTTCCTGGGGCGGTCCTCATGTGAGCCAGTTTCTTTGTAGCGCTTGATGGTTTTTGCAACTGCACTTGGGGACACTTTCAAAATTTTCCCAATTTTTCGGACTGACTGACCTTCATTTCTTAGTGTAATGATGGCCACTTGTTTTTCTTTACTTAGCTGCTTTTTTCTTGCCATAATACACATTCTAACAGTCTATTCAGTAGGACTATCAGCTGTGTATCCACCAGACTTCTGCACAACACAACTGATGGTCCCAACCCCATTTATAAGGCCAGAAATCCCACTTATTAAACCTGACAGGGCACACCTGTGAAGTGAAAACCATTTTAGGTTACTACCTCTTGAAGCTCATCAAGAGAATGCCAAGAGTGTGCAAAGCAGTCATCAAAGCAAAAAGTGGCTACTTTGAAGAACCTAGAATATAAGACATATTTTCAGTTGTTTCACACTTTTTTGTTAAGTATATAATTCCACATGTGTTAATTCATAGTTTTGATGCCTTCAGTGTGAATGTACAATTTTCATAGTCATGAAAATACAGAAAAATCATTGAATGAGAAGGTGTCCAAGCTTTTGGTCTGTACTGTATATATATATATATATATATATATATATATATATCCACACACACATACATGTATATGTTGCATTTTGTTGCGGTCGTCGCAGCGTCAAAACAACGCATGTGGACGCATCCCCATACATCCGCATGGCCTGTGTACCCAATATTAACCCCTCTCTGCCATCAGACGTACTATTCCGTCCATGTGACCCTGGACCTAATTCCCATGGACGGAATAGTACGTCACATGCGATCAGCAGCGCTCCCGGGGGGAGCGTAGCTGATCGCGGCCGGGTGTCAGCTGTATATCACAGCTGACACCCAGCACCCTCCCGGCACATTAACCCCTGGCACACCGCGATCAAACATGATCGCGGTGTGCCCGGGGCACAGGGGAGGATCGCGCAGGGTGGGGGCTCCCTGCGCGCTCCCCTGTGACCCTCAGAGCAGCGCGATGTGTCGCGCTGTTCCGAGGGTCCGTCCTCCCTCCAGGTCCCCGGATCCAAGATGGCGCCGGGGTCCTGCAGGGAGGCGGCTTCCTCAGTGCCTGCTGAGAGCAGGCACTGAGAAGCCTGCAGCGATGCCAGAGCGATCGCTGGTGTGACAGAGTGCTGTGCACACTGTCACACCAGCGATCTGCTAAAATACTGTGATGTCCCACCCTGGGACAAAGTAAAAAAGTAAAAAAAATAAAAATAAAAAGTGGTAAAAAAAATCATAAAAAAAAAAGAAATATTCCCCAATAAATTCATTTCTTCCTGTAAATAAAAAAACAAAACAATAAAAGTACACATATTTGGTATCGCCGTGTCCGTAACTACCCCCCCTATAAAACTGTCCCACTAGTTAACCCCTTTAGTGAACCCCTTAAAAAAAAAAAAAAAACTAAGCAAAAAATCAATGCTTTATCATCATACCGCCAAACAAAAAGTGGAATAACACGCGATCAAAAAGACCGATATAAATAATCATGGTACCACTGAAAACGTCATCTTGTCCCGCAAAAAACGAGCCATCATACAGCATCATCAGCGAAAAAATAAAAAAGTTATAGCTCACAGAATAAAGCGATGTAAAAATAATGATTTTTTATATAAAATTGTTTTTATTCTATAAAAGCGTCAAAACATAAAAAAAATTATATAAATGAGGTATCGCCATAATCGTACTGACCCGAATAATAAAACTGCTTTATCAATTTTACCACACGCGGAACGGTATAAACGCCTCCCCAAAAGAAATTCATGAATTGCTGATTTTTGCTCATTCTAACCTCCCAAAAATCGAAATAAAAAGTGATCAAAAAATGTCACGTGCTCAAAAATGGTACCAATAAAAATGTCACCTAGTCCCGCAAAAAATAAGACCTCACATGACTATGTGGGCCAAAATATGCAAAAATTATAGCTCTCAAAATGTGGTGATGCAAAAAAATACTTTTTGCAATAAAAAGCGTCTTTTAGCGTGACAGCTGCCAATCACAAAAACCCGCTATAAATAGTAAATCAAACCCCCTTTATCACCCCCTTAGTTAGGGAAAAATAATAAATTAAAAAAATGTATTTATTTCCATTTTCCCATTAGGGTTAGGGTTGCGGCTAAAGTTAGGGTTAGGGTTGGCGCTAACGTTAGGATTAGGGTTAGGGTTGGGATTAGGGTTAGGGGTGTGTTAGGGTTAGGTTTGTGGTTAGGGTTGGGACTAGGGTTAGGGGTGTGTTGGGGTTAGGGTTGGAGTTAGAATTTGGGGGTTTCTGCTGTTTAGGCACATCAGGGGCTCTCCAAATGTGACATGGCGTCTAATCTCAATTCCAGCCAATTCTGCGTTGAAAAAGTCAAACGTTGCTCCTTCACTTCTGAGCTCTGCCATGCGCCCAAACAGTAGTTTACCCCGCATATGGGGTATCAGCGTACTCTGGACCACAAGAGTTATTGTGCAATTTGTCCTATTTCTTCTGTTACCCTTGGGAAAATAAAAAACTGGGGGCGACAAAATCATTTTTGTAAAAAAAAAAATGATTTTTTTGTTTTTACGGCTGTATGTTATAAATTTTCTGTGAAGCACTTGGGGCTTCATAGCGCTCACCACACTTCTAGATAAGTTCCTTGTGGGGTCTATTTTCCAAAATGGGGTCACTTGTGGGGGGTTTCCACTGTTTAGGCGCATCAGGGACTCTCCAAATGCGACATGATGCCCCCAGACCATTCCATCAAAGTCTGCAATCCAAAACGTCACTACTTCCCTTCCGAGCCCAGACGCTCACCCATACAGTCGTTTTTCTCACACATGTTGGGTATCAGCGTACTCAGGACAAATTGGACAACAACTTTTGGGGTCTAATTTCTCCTGTTACCCTTGTGAAAATAAAATATTGGGGGCGAAAAAATCATTTTTGTAAAAAAAAAAAGATTTTTTATTTTTACAGCTGTACATTATAAACTTCTGTGAAGCACTTCGGGGTTCAAAGTGCTCAACATACTTCTAGATAAGTTCCTTGTGGGGTCTATTTTCCAAAATGGGGTCACTTGTGGGGGGTTTCCACTGTTTAGGCGCATCAGGGGCTCTCCAAATGCGACATGACGCCCCTAGACCATTCCATCAAAGTCTGCAATCCAAAACGTCACTACTTCCCTTCCGAGCCCAGACGTGCACCCATACAGTAGTTTTCTCCCACATATTGGGTATCAGCGTACTCAGGACAAATTGGACAACAAATTTTGGGGTCCAATTTCTCCTGTTACCCTTGTGAAAATAAAATATTGGGGGCGAAATAATCATTTTTGTAAAAAAAAAAAGGATTTTTTATTTTTACGGCTGTACGTTATAAACTTTTGGGAAGTACTTCGGGGTTCAAAGTGCTCACCACACATCTAGATAAGTTCCTTGTGGGGTCTATTTTCCAAAATGGGGTCACTTGTGGGGGGGTTTCCACTGTTTAGGCACATCAGGGGCTCTCCAAATGCGACATGACGCCCCCAGACCATTCCATCAAAGTCTGCAATCAAAAACGTCACTACTTCCCTTCCAAGCCCCGACGTGCGCCCATACAGTAGTTTACTCCCACATATTGGGTATCAGCGTACTCAGGACAAATTGGACAACAACTTTTGGGGTCCAATTGCTCTTGTTACCCTTGTGAAAATAAATATTGGGGGCGAAAAAATCATTTTTGTAAAAAAAAAAAGATTTTTTATTTTACGGCTGTACGTTATAAACTTCTGTGAAGCACTTTGGGGTTCAAAGTGCTCACCACACATCTAGATAAGTTCCTTGAGGGGTCTAGTTTCCAAAATGGTGTCATTTGTGGGGGGTTTCCACTGTTTAGGCAGATCAGGAGCTCTCCAAACACAACATGGCATCCAGCCAATTCTGCGTTGAAAAAGTCAAACGGCGCTCCTTCCCTTCCAAACTCTGCCATGCACCCAAACAGTGGTTTACCCCCACATATGGGGTATCCGCGTACTCAGGACAAATTGCACAATAACTTTTGGAGTCTTGTTACCCTTGGGAAAATAAAAATTGGGGTGAAGAGATCAATTTTGTGGAAAAAAATATGATTTTTTAATTTTACGGCTCTACATTATAAACTTGTGTGAAGCACTTGGGGGTTCAAATTGCTCACCAAAGATCTAGATAAGTTCCTTAGGGGGTCTAGTTTCCCAAATGGGGTCACTTGTGGGGGGTTTCCACTGTTTAGGCACATCAGGGACTCTCCAAATGCAACATGGCGTCCAATCTCGATTCCAGCCAATTTTGGTTGGAAAAAGTCAAATGGTGCTCCTTCCATTCCGAGCTCTGCCATGCGCCCAAACAGTGGTTCCCCCCACATATGGGGTATCAGTGTACTCAGGACAAATTGGACAACAACTTTTGAGGTCCAATTTCTCCTGTTACCTATGGGAAAATAAAAAATTAGTGACTAAGAGATAATTTTTGTGGGAAAAAAAATAGGATTTTTTATTTTCATGCCCGGGCATTATAAACTTGTGTGAAGCACTTGGGGGTTAAAAGTGCTCACCAAAGATCTAGATAAGTTCCTTAGGGGGTCTAGCTTCCAAAATGGGGTCACTTGTGGGGGGTTTCCACTGTTTAGGCTCATCTGGGGCACTACAAACGGAACATGACCCCCATCAATGTTTGCATTCCAAAACGTTACTGCTTCCTTTCCAAGCCCTGCCGTGCGCCCAAACAGTTCCCCCCCCCACATATGGGGTATCAGCGTGCTCAGGACAAATTGGACAACAACTTTTGGGGTCCAATTTCCTTGGGAAAAATCAAAAATTTGGGACTAAAAAATCATTTTTTTGGAAAATTGTTTTTTTTTTTTCACACCCGGGCATTATAAACTTTTGTGAAACACTTTGGGGTTCAAAGTCCTCACAACAGATCTAGATAAGTTCCTTAGGGGGTCTAGTTTCCAAAATGGTGTCACTTGTGGGGGGTTTCCACTGTTTAGGCGCATCAGGGGCTCTCCAAACACGACATGGCGTCCAATCTCAACTCCAGCCAATTTTAGTTTGAAAAAGTCAAACGGCGCTCCTTCCCTTACGAGCTCTGCCGTGTGCCCAAACAGTGGTTTTCCCCCACATATGGGGTATTGGCGTACTCAGGAGAAATTGCACAACAACTTTATCTGCCCATTTTCTCCTTTTACCCTTGTGAAAATAAAAAAAAGTTTGTAAAAGATCATTTTTGTGGCTAAAAGTTAAATATTAATTTTTTCCTTCCACGTTGCTTCAGCTCCTGTGAAGCACCTGAAGGGTTATTAAACTTCTTGAATGTGGTTTTGAGTACCTTGAGGGGTGCAGTTTTTAGAATGGTGTCACTTTTTGGTATTTTCTGCTATATAGACCCGTCAAAGTGACTTCAAATGTGAGGTGGTCCCTAAAAAAATGGCTTTGTAAATTTTGTTGTAAAAATGAGAAATCACTGGTCAACTTTTAACCCTTATAATTTCCTAACAAAAAAAAATTTTGTTTCAAAATTGTGCTGATGTAAAGTAGACATGTGGGAAATGTTATTTCTTAACTATTTTGTGTGACATATTTCTCTGTTTTTGTCACGCTGTCTAATGATATGTATACAATGTCAGTAAACTATTAATACAGGAACAACACTCTATACAACAACTAGTATAGCAACATCAGCATGTAAGTATAGAATAGATTTACCTGACACGATATCTGCTGAACTCAGGGTTAATCTTGAGGACTTGATGAGCTGAAACAGGAAAGAGGTGGACCGGGATCTAACCTGACCCTAAACTGGGGTCCTAACTAATCCCTCACCTTGGAGGTACTGATAATGGTTCAGAGGTCCAAGTCACCAACCTAACCCTGTCTCCTATCAGACCCTGAACCCTGTAATCAGTCCTAAGAAGGATCCTGACTAACACCAAAGGGATATGGGCTGATCTTAGCTAAATACACAGATTAGACATATAAGACAGACAGGATAACACTCGCTTGCATACACACTCAAACACCAAAGTAACATAAATGGTCTGGGAAATAAACTCTAACCAAGTAGAGCTTAGAACAACTAAGGAGCTCATAACTAAAGTCTATACAGATTCATTCCTATCTGTGGTCTGCATGAAGGTTTCACTGGCAACTCCCCAAGCAGACAACCAGGAATTTAAAGGAAACCAATCAACAAATAATCAATTGCAGCCGGGAGAAACTGCACCCAGTCCCAGAACCAAGCACAGACAGAATTAACTCCCTAGCTGCCAAACACAAAGAAACAGCAGCTCAGCTGTGAGAAGTCAAAATGTGCAACCGCGACGATCTTCGTGGCAATGCACACATGACAGTACCTCCCCTTCTACGAGGGGCCTCCGGACCCTCAGGGCCAGGCCTGCCCGGGTGAGTTCTGTGGAAGGTCCGAACCAAATGATCTGCGTTAACATCAGACGCAGGGACCCACGTCCTCTCCTCTGGACCATACCCCTTCCAATGCACCAAGTACTGAAGGGACCGGCGATTCAGACGTGAGTCAATGATCTTTGATACTTGAAATTCCAAGTTACCATTGACCAACACAGGAGGAGGAGGTAGAGGTGACGGTATGACTGGTGCCACATACCTTTTAAGTAATGACTTGTGGAACACATTATGAATTTTAAACGTAGGAGAGAGGTCCAGACGAAATGCCACAGGATTAATTATGGAACTGATCCTGTACGGCCCGATGAATCTGGGACCCAGTTTCCAGGAGGGCACTTTAAGTTTTATATTCCTGGTAGACAACCATACCAGATCGTTCACATTCAGATCTGGACCAGAAACTCTCCTCCTATCAGCCATACGTTTGTAACGGTTCCCATCGCACTCAGATTATTCAATACACCTCTCCACACAGAAGCAAGTGACGACGAGAAACGCTCCTCCTCAGGAACCCCAGAAGGGCCCCCCCCATTGAAAGTACAAAACTGGGGATGAAAACCATATGCCCAAAAAACGGGGACTTACCAGTGGACTCGCTCCGCCTGTTGTTAAGAGCGAACTCTGCCAGAGGTAAGAAAGAAGACCAGTCCTCTTGGTTCTCTGAGACAAAACACCGGAGATATGTCTCTAAGCTCTGATTCAGACGCTCTGTCTGACCATTGGTCTGCGGATGAAAAGCGAGGAAAATGACAATTGCATCCCCCGACGTAAACAAAATGCCCTCCAAAATTTGGACACAAACTGAGACCCCCTATCTGACACCACATCAGAAGGCAACCCATGAAGTCTAACGATCTCCCTAATGAACACCTGCGCCAGAGTTTTAGCATTAGGGAGTGCAGGAAGAGCAACGAAATGTGCCATCTTACTGAACCTGTCAACAACCACCAGTATGACAGTATTCCCTGACGACGGAGGAAGGTCCGTAATGAAGTCCATAGATAAATGAGTCCATGGACGCTCCGGAAGTTTCAAGGGTAAAAGGGTCCCAGACGGACGGGTATGAGGGGTTTTAGAGCGAGCACACACCCCACATGACGCGACAAAAGTTATAACATCTTTATTAGCATTAGGCCACCAAAACCGGCGAGAAAGGAGATCTAAAGTAGCCTTACTCCCTGGATGTCCTGCTAGAGCAGAATTATGATGTGCCTCAATAACCTTTTGTCTCAACAGATTTGGGACAAACAGTCTCCCTGGAGGTCCTGCAGGGGCGTCCCCCTGAGCCTCTAACACCTCCTCCTCAAGCTCAGAAAATACAGCCGACACTACCACCCCCTCCTGAAGGATAGGACTCGGGTCATCCGTTTTCCCGGCCCCTGGGAAACTGCGAGACAAGGCATCAGCCTTTACATTCTTAGACCCCGGGCGATAAGTGACGACAAAATTAAACCTGGTAAAAAACAACGACCATCGAGCTTGTCTGGAATTCAGACGCTTAGCGGATTCCAAATACAACAGGTTCTTGTGATCAGTAATAACGGTAACCGGGTGGACTGCCCCCTCCAAAAAGTGACGCCATTCTTTAAAAGCTAACTTAATGGCCAAAAGTTCCCTATTGCCGATATCATAATTCCTTTCGGCGGACGACAATTTCTTAGAAAAGAAAGCGCACGGATGCCATTTACCAGGGGACGGACCCTGGGACAATATAGCACCCACCCCTACGTCAGACGCATCCACCTCCACAATGAACGGCTGAGATGCATCTGGTTGGATGAGAACGGGTGCCGAAGCAAAACATTTCTTCAAAGAGGAAAAGGCTTGGCAAGCTTTGTCCGACCATTTAGAAAAATCCGTCCCTTTTCTTGTCATGTCAGTGAGAGGTTTGACGACAGATGAGAAATTACAAATAAATTTCCGGTAGTAGTTAGCAAACCCCAAAAAACGCTGCAGAGCCTTAAGATCCCCTGGCTGATCCCATTCAAGCACTGCTCTCACCTTTTCAGGGTCCATACGGAAACCGGAGGCTGACACCAAAAAAACCAAAAACTGAAGTTCCTGTACGGCAAATACACACTTCTCCAGTTTGGCGTATAATTTATTGTCTCGCAAGATCTGCAACACCTGTCTCACATGCTCCTGATGAGACACAAGATCTGGCGAGTAAATTAAAATGTCGTCCAAATATACAACCACAAACAGCCCCACAAGGTGACGAAAAATGTCATTAACAAAATGTTGGAATACTGCTGGTGCAGTAGTCAGACCAAAAGGCATGACTAGGTTCTCATAATGTCCCTCCGGCGTGTTAAACGCCGTTTTCCACTCATCCCCCTCTTTTATCCTAATCAGATTATACGCCCCCCTGAGATCCAATTTAGAAAACCATTTGGCGCCAACAATTTGATTGAAGAGATCAGGAATAAGAGGGAGTGGATACGGATCTCGAACAGTAATCCGATTAAGTTCGCGGAAATCCAAGCAAGGGCGTAGGCCTCCATCTTTCTTCTTCACAAAGAAGAACCCCGCGGCTACTGGGGAAGATGAAGGTCTAATATGCCCTTTGGCCAGACTTTCAGAAATATAATCTTTCATAGCCTGCCTCTCAGGACCAGAAAGATTATACAACCTAGCTTTAGGCAACTTAGCATCAGGAAGGAGATTAATAGAGCAGTCATACACGCGATGAGGAGGCAACTCCTGACACCCCTCCTCAGAGAAAACATCCCCAAAATCCTCCAAAAAGGAGGCAATGTACTAGGCACGACCGCACTGATGACTGTGTTCATGCAGTTGCTTTTGCAAAACTCACCCCATTGGCTTATTTCTCTGGACTGCCAATTAATCACAGGGTTATGTTTAACCAACCAAGGAAGTCCCAACACAATGGGAGTAGGTAGACCCTCCAACACATAACAAGATAATTGTTCCTATGTATTGCCCCTACCCGAAGGTCAATGTTATGAACCTCATGAACAAAGCTACCTTGGCCGAGAGGCCTGGCGTCAATGGAGAATATAGGGATCGGTTTGACCAATACACTCAGATGCATACCTTGAGCCTGAGCAAACTGAGCGTCAACCAGATTAGCCCGGAACCACTATCAAGAAGAACAGACAATCTCTCCACTCTCGTACCAACTACCACCTCCACTGGTACAAGGAACTGAGAAGAACTGGGGGATGAAATACATACTCCCAGGTTGCCGTCCACCACACAACCTGGGATTAACAGTTTTCCGGCGACTTTTGGCTCAACAAGGCACGGGATGGACATTCTCCAACAAAATGTCCCTCTTTCCCGCAGAAAAAACATCTTCTAGTCCTGCGGCGTACCGCCAATCCCCTCCTACGAAATGATGTCCCTCCCAACTGCATAGGCTCATTCGAACAGACAAGGGGAACCTCAACATAAGGGACTTTAGTGGTAGGTGGAGAAACAACAGGGAGTGGGGTTACCTCACCCCTCTCCCGAAGCCGTCTATCAGTACGGATAGCTAAGGCCATAGCAGCCTCCAGAGAAGGAGGAGACTCATACTGAGCCAAAACGTCTTTTAATTTATCAGAAAGCCCATGACAAAACTGGCTCCTAAGAGCTGGGTCATTCCACTGAGTATCTGTGGCCCATCTACGAAACTCAGAAGCAAATTCCTCTGCCGGACGATCTCCCTGCTGTATCTTACGTAATTTTGTCTCAGCAAGAGAGACCCGATCTGGGTCATCATATACCAATCCCAGGGCAGTAAAAAATTGATCTACAGACAGTAGAGCCGGGGATCCCGGAGGAAGGGAAAATGCCCAGGATTGAGGGTCCCCTTGCAGAAGTGAGATAACAAATCCCACTCTCTGCTCCTCACTCCCTGATGATCGAGGCCGAAGCCGAAAATACAATTTACATGCCTCCCGGAAGGTGAAAAATTTGTCTCGCCCACCAGTGAACCTGTCCGGGAGAGCAACCTTAGGTTCAACTCTGGTTTGCTCCAGGGGAGACAAAACTTTGGACTTAATGTCCGTCAGCTCCATGGATAATCCCTGCAACTGCAGAGCCAGCTGGGCTACTGGATCCATGGTAACTGGAGATAATTTTTATGGCCAGTGAAAATGTCACGCTGTCTAATGATATGTATACAATGTCAGTAAACTATTAATACAGGAACAACACTCTATACAACAACTAGTATAGCAACATCAGCATGTAAGTATAGAATAGATTTACCTGACACGATATCTGCTGAACTCAGGGTTAATCTTGAGGACTTGATGAGCTGAAACAGGAAAGAGGTGGACCGGGATCTAACCTGACCCTAAACTGGGGTCCTAACTAATCCCTCACCTTGGAGGTACTGATAATGGTTCAGAGGTCCAAGTCACCAACCTAAAGGTACTGCCACACTAAACAATCCCGCTAGCGATCACGATAACGACGCATACTAATGCGATCGCTAGCGGGATTGTTTCTATATCGCTAAATGCGGCCACATTTAGCGATATAGTTAACGACGCTATCGCCGTTAGCGATCTTCTTAACGACTTTAGCGGTACAAAAGTACCGCTAAATCGTTAAGAAAAGGTGCCACACAGCGATTAGATACTTACCCAGCGGGAGCGCCGACGAGAAAATAGGGTCCGGAGCGATTCCAGCGACGAGCGAGATCACAGCAGGAAGCTCGTCGCTGGAAGCTGCCGCACTGAACAACATCGCTAACAGGATCGCTAAATAGTGACGTTTTTTAGCGATCCCGTTAGCGATATTGTTTAGTGTGGCATACCCTTAACCCTGTCTCCTATCAGACCCTGAACCCTGTAATCAGTCCTAAGAAGGATCCTGACTAACACCAAAGGGATATGGGCTGATCTTAGCTAAATACACAGATTAGACATATAAGACAGACAGGATAACACTCGCTTGCATACACACTCAAACACCAAAGGAACATAAATGGTCTGGGAAATAAACTCTAACCAAGTAGAGCTTAGAACAACTAAGGAGCTCATAACTAAAGTCTATACAGATTCATTCCTATCTGTGGTCTGCATGAAGGTTTCACTGGCAACTCCCCAAGCAGACAACCAGGAATTTAAAGGAAACCAATCAACAAATAATCAATTGCAGCCGGGAGAAACTGCACCCAGTCCCAGAACCGAGCACAGACAGAATTAACTCCCTAGCTGCCAAACACAAAGAAAACAGCAGCTCAGCTGTGAGAAGTCAAAATGTGCAACCGCGACGATCTTCGTGGCAATGCACACATGACAGTTTTAAGGGAAAAAAATTCAAAGTTTGAAAATTGCAAAATTTTCTATATTTTCACCATATTTGTGTTTTTTTCAAAAATAAACGCAAGTTATATCGAAGAAATTATACTTCTAACGTGAAGTACAATATGTCACGAGAAAACAATCTCAGAATCGCGAAGATCCGTTGAAGCATTCCAGAGTTATAACCTCATAAAGAGACAGTGGTCAGAATTGTAAAAATTGGCCCGGTCATTAACGTGCAAACCACCCTTGGGGGTGAAGAGGTTAAAGATAGGTACGCAGGACGCATGCAGACGTAGGCACAGCTGAATGGAAGAGATGCGGCAGTGGGCGGGGCTTAATGGAGGAAGTATGCAGCCCTCCGCAGCCCTGCCGAACATTAGTGTGAAACTAGCCTAAGAGAGGGGACTATGTAATAAAAGAGGGCGCTGTGAATAACAAAAATAGCAAGAATACACTATGTAAGAGACAGCACTGTACATAACACCAGAGGAAGCTATATAATAAGGGACAGCATTATATATAAATAGGATAGTACGTAATAAGGGACAATGTACATAATAAGAACAAACTGTAACTAAGGATGGCGCTATGTATAATAAAAGAGGAAACTATATACTAAGTGAATGTGCTATACATAATAAGTGAGTACACTATATACTAAGGGACTGTGTTATACATAATAAGTGAGTACACTATATACTAAGGGACTGTGCTAGACATAATAAGTGAGTACACTATATACTAAGGGACTGTGCTATATATAATAAGGCTACATCCCTGTATCGGTGTGCACTGTTGGTGTGCTGCTTGCTTTTACATACGCATTGAGCATGTCCTATTCTGATCCTCAAAATCGGATCAGAACATAACATTCTCTGACTCTGACAAATCTCATTCTCAGATCCGTCATTTTCATGTATGTGTGAATGGACCTACAGTATAAAGCTCTATGAGTCGTGTGCCATCCGATAAAAAAAACCTGGAAGCACAAAAACATTTCACACAAATGTGAGAAGGGATTTTACAGATACCATGATCACTACACATCACACAGAGCAGATACAGAATAATATCTACATCCAGGCACTTACCGCTGACGTCTTGTCTGATTAAAGCCGCTTTCTGCTGTTTGTTCTCCATCTGGTCAGACCTTCATGTCGACATCTCCTAGCCACGACTCATCTTGTCACGATGATCTTCGCAGCACTGAAAATAACAAGGTCACATACATTGTATAGATACTTGCTTCTCCCCGAATACAGATATGTACCCCACCATTAATATACTATTAGCCACACACCATTAAAAATATAAAGTGATAAGCAGCACTGTGCCCCCATTAACTATAATCTCTGACTCCCAATAATATAAACTATTTAGTCTCTGACTCTCCCCAATTACCTGTAAGGTAATGTGCACACGGAATATATGCAAGGTTTTACAGTACAGGAAAAGTGAATGAGATCCCTGAAGTCTCAAGCACACGCTGCTTATTTTTTCCTTGCAGATTTGCAGCAGATTAAATCTGCATAATGTCAATTCTTGCAGTGTATTTCACCCGTACTAATGGGGTGGGCTGATGGACCTCTACCTTCTTGCATTTATCAAGTATTTACCTTTTATCCTATGGCTGCTATGTGTGATATATGCTATCGATCTGTGTAGCACTTGTTTAGTTATATGGGCCAGGCGATGCAATGGAATTGTGTTATTTGTAATGTACTAACAACTATGCAAGGGTAATGATTGGTCCTTTTAGCCCCTTTTTTCCATATGTTGGCTATAGGAGTGTGCATGCGTTTCCCTCCCCTGCCCTTGTACCTACTACATTGTATATTTTGTATTTATATATATATATTTCATATATTGGACTGTATGACTGCTTGTTTGTGGATTGGTAATGGGGAAAAATACATAACAAAAGCATGGAAAAAACGTGGAAAAAAAATAAATTTATATTATGCAACTTTCTTCCTGCCAACGCATTAGGATATGCAGCAGAATTTTCTCATGCAAATCCTGAACGTGCGCACATAGCCTTAGTCCCTGAACTATGTGCTCATCATTCATTATAAGTCCTTGATTGCATCAACATGAATTTTGAAGTGGGAGAAGACGCCATCAGGTACTGAGCATCCTCCGCCACCTCCCAATTTATTACAAGTCACTGTCAGAGTCTTCTCCCACCACTTTCAGTTCATTCTAAAGTGTCCTTTGCACCTTATCGCCTGCTCTCCCACTCCCCAATAAATATTAAGTCCCCAATAGCAAAACAATGAATTGTGAGATGGGGTGGATGCTATCAGGGGCTTAGCATCCTCCTCCACCACCCAATTCATTTTACATCCATATCTAACGTCTTCATCCAACTCCCCTGTTTGAAAATTCATTATAATCCCCCACATCCTTAATTGTCCTCTACCCACCTCCATCATTGCCCTCCTAATCAATGCCTTCTCCACCACCTCATCATTGCCCTCTCCACACCTACATCATTGCCCTCTCCACCACCTCAATCATTGCCCTCTCCACCATCCCAATCATTGCCCTCTCCACCACCCCATGTATTGCCCTCCCCATCACCTCCATTATTGCCACAACCACCTCTATCATTACCTTCTTCAGCACCTCCATCATTGTTCTCCCCCTCCACCCACATCATTGTCCTCATCACCACCTACATCAATGCCTTCTCCCCACCATCCCATCATTGTCCTTTCCACCACCTCTATCCTTGCTTTTTCCCACCACCACCCCATCATTGTCCTTTCCACCACCTCCATCATTGCATTCTCCCCCACCACCCCATCATTGCTCTTTCCACCACCTTCATTATTACTTTCTCCCCCACTTTCTCCCCCACCACCTCCCAATTCATTACAAGTCACTGTCAGAGTCTTCTCCCACCACCTTTCAGTTCATTCTAAAGTGTCCTTTGCACCTTATCGCCTGCTCTCCCACTCCCCAATAAATATTAAGTCCCCAATAGCAACACAATGAATTGTGAGATGGGGTGGATGCTATCAGGGGCTTAGCATCCTCCTCCACCACCCAATTCATTTTACATCCATATCTAACGTCTTCATCCAACTCCCCCTGTTTGAAAATTCATTATAATCCCCCACATCCTTAATTGTCCTCTACCCACCTCCATCATTGCCCTCCTAATCAATGCCTTCTCCACCACCTCATCATTGCCCTCTCCACACCTACATCATTGCCCTCTCCACCACCTCAATCATTGCCCTCTCCACCATCCCAATCATTGCCCTCTCCACCACCCCATGTATTGCCCTCCCCATCACCTCCATTATTGCCACAACCACCTCTATCATTACCTTCTTCAGCACCTCCATCATTGTTCTCCCCCTCCACCCACATCATTGTCCTCATCACCACCTACATCAATGCCTTCTCCCCCACCATCCCATCATTGTCCTTTCCACCACCTCTATCCTTGCTTTTTCCCACCACCACCCCATCATTGTCCTTTCCACCACCTCCATCATTGCATTCTCCCCCACCACCCCATCATTGTTCTTTCCACCACCTTCATTATTACTTTCTCCCCCACCACCACAATCACTGCCCTCTCCATTATCCACATCAATGCCCTCTCCACCACCTACACACACACGTCTCCGCACGTTCCCCACAGCACGCAGAATCTTCATCGCCAGCAGCTTTCTCTCTGACACAGCCGTGCACTAAATGCTGATGTCATCCAACCACACTGTTATGTCAGACAGGAAGCGCGTGCAGGAAGCAGAACGGATCCCTGCAGCTCCACTGACATTTTCTCCTTTAGTCAGCGGAGCTGCAGAGATTGTTACCTGACCGCCGCACATGAGGGCAATCTGGCTAGGGCCCCCCTCGGAGCCTCGGGGCTGGATAAACAGGCCAGATTGCCCTCAGTGTTAACCGCCCTGCAGGGGCCCCCCTCCTCCTTCGGGCCCAGAGCAGCCGCACCAGCTGCACATGCGGTATGCCCGCCCCGGTTGTCTTCTGGCTCCACATTATCACAGTAACCTCGTGACATCCATACAGAATAATGAGTCCCATATATTGCTTCATACAGATTAATTGACCTTATATAGTGCTCCATACAGTATAATGGACCCCATATAATGCTCCATACTGAATAATGAACCCCATATATTGCTTTATACAGAATAATGGACCCAAATATAGTGCTCCAAACAGTATAATGCTCCATACAATATAATGGACCCCATATAATGTACTATACAGAATAATGAGCCCCATATATTGCTTCATACAGAATAATGGACCCCATATCGTGCTCCAAACAGTATAATGCTCCATACAAAACAATGAGCCCCATATATTGCTTCATACAGAATAATGGACCCCATATAATAATCCATACAGAATAATGGTCACCATTTAATGCTTCATACAGAATAATTGACCCCATATATTGCTCCATACATAATGAGCCTCATATAAGGCTACATACATAATGGGCCCCATATAATGATCCATACAGCATATGATAGTCTCCATATATTGCACCATACATAATGAGCCCCATATATTGCTCCATAAATAATGAGCCCCATATAATACTCCATACAGTATATGATGGGCCCCATATAATGCTCCAGTATACAATAGGCTGTTGTGAATGTGTTAGAAATGAATTCTGAGCAGAAGCTCCCTCTGGTGGTTACAAACAGTACTGAACCATTCAATGAAGATTGTGAAGATTGTCAATCAGGAGTTACAGAATGGTCTTATATAAGGGAGGTTCCCTCCCATCATGGTTGCCGGTGATCAATTGTTCTTGTCTCAACTGTGGTTCCTGGTTCACTTGGAAGCTTGCTGAGTCTTGCCTGCATCTTCTGCTAACAGATAAGATATTTTCTGCTTTTATTTTTGTGCTTGCTTTTTGCATTTTTCCCTGCACTTCTGTGGAGGTCAGCCAGGTCCCCTCCGGGGGCTTGTGCTCCTCTCAGTTTATCTGAGCCACTGTTATTTGTTCATTTGCCTTTTCCAGTTTTTTCAGTGGCTGCGGCTTGGTTTTGTTGCACCAGAGAGCTAATTTAGGTGGTAGAGGTCGTGTGATCTCAGGTGTTTTTGCAATTAGTAGAGATGGTATTTTTTTTAGGGTTTTTTGGATTGCAGTAAGTGTCCTTCCTATCCTTTTCTTTCTAGGAAGATTGGGCCCCAACGTTTGCTCATACTATTTTCTGTCTGTGTCTGTATTTCCTCTTGTCTAACCGCCATTACATGTTTGGGGGCTTCCTATGTTCTTTGGGGATCTGCTCCGGGGCAGATAGCTTTCCTCTTTCTATCTTTAGGTGTAGTTAACCTCTCAGGCTGTGACGAGGCGTCTAGGACCAACGTAGGAACGCTCCACGGCTGCCTTTAGTTGTGGTGGTTAGTCAGGGTACTGCAATCCAGTAGATTCCAACCTCTCTGGTGTATTGCCGTTTTTGCCTGCTCTCCTCAGCTACCAAATCATAACAATAGGCCCCATATGATGCTCCAGTATATGATTGCACCATATGATGCTCCAGTATATGATTGGCCCAATATGATGATCCAGCATAAGATGGGTCCCATAAGATGCTCCAGTATATGATGAGTGCCATATTCATGCTTCAAACATTTAAAAAAAAAATGAAATATCTCTCCTCGCTGGCCGCTGCTCTGCTCTGAACTTCTCATCATCACTGCCTTTCAGCTCTCTGCACTGACTGTTGAGGCAGAGGGTGCACACTAGTCACGTCATCACGCCCTCTGACCTGAACTGTCAGAGTCAGAAAACGCAGAAGACACTGCAGCACAGGACCGGGAGAGGTAAGTATGCAAATAACGGGGTCCTGAGCCAGCAGGGGGGCCCATTTGCGGGCGCTGGCACTCGGCTTCCATAATGTGCTGATGTCCCTCCCTGCCTGCTCGGGGCCCCGCCACTTGCCTGGGTGCTGACGCTGACCTTGGCTGCCTGTCACCCAAAAGCTATTGCTGTCAAATTCCTCCCACACATGAACACTGGCCCAGCCAAATGCTTAGATAGTTTCATTAGGCAGAGTAAGGTCAAAATTCTGCTTCCAGACACCTCTGTTCTCTCTAGACAACTCCAGCTCTTCGGGTTTTTAATTTTAAACTGACAATTCCTTATCTTCCCCAATTTTATTTGTGTGTAGTCCTCCGTAGACATCAAATGTTCTGTCAACCTCTTCAAAATCAGCTGATTCAGACGACTTTAATATTTATGGGTGTTTCTGGACAAAATGACCCAACCAGATCTGTTTTTCAGTCCATAGTTTGCGCATGCTGCTGAAAAGGACGTTTGGGAGGATCATTGAAAGGAAAACCTTACTTGTCAGCTCAGCCAATCGGCTTTGCGGAAAATAAGCTCTGCCATGCTGATTGGCTGAGAGCTGCTTACCATGCCCCTCTCAAATGTCCTTTCCAGCTAGATTCCAGGCACATTTAATGTCTCTTCAAAAGTGTGCTTCAGGAAACCATATAGTCTGCTCTACTTATAGTCATTTTTTTTGCCGGAGGATAATAGGATTTAAAAGCATTTCATAGCTTATGTCCTATATGTTGCAGCATTTGCTTAGCAACCCTTTCCAAGACAGCTAACTATTTATATACCCGGCCAGTTCTGTCATCATCTTAAACAGCATTCATATTTCATTGGCATAATAATTAAAATAACATATTCACCAACTGTTTTTTTTTTCAGATTTAATCTGCACAGGATCTGATTTGCATATTAAAAGCACTAATTAGCCCCTTAGAGTGCTCAAGCACGAATACTACTATAACTGGTCATGTAACCACCAGAGACCGCTACAATGTGCACGTATGAGATCTGCTACATGCGGTCACAGGCATGTATGGAGAGGTGTCTGCTTTGTTTCAGTACATTGCGGGACTGTAGCTCTAGATTGCTTCTTACTTGTATTCCCTACGCTTTGAAGTGTCGCGTTTGATCTGTCTTCTTGTCGTTCATTTTTTTCCCTGTGTTCTCAAACCTTTATGAACAGGAAATTATGTCTCTCCTTCTATGTTTCGGCAGGGTACCGAATGAATGCGCTGTTGACTGATCTATATCTGTATCAAGGTGGACTACCATAACGAAGGGCTGAATGCAGCTTAAAGGGCTTGCCCAGTTGCTTGGAGCCTATAAGGGTTGCACATTAAATGTGGTTATACACCTAAGAAGCCAGCTGAACACTTAAAGGGGTTATCCAGGACTAAATTATTTTTTTTACCAGCAGACAGGTAGTTGCATGTTCTATCTATTGCTGTCTACTGCTTCTAGCTATTCAGCTGCTCCATGTCAACAGAACAGCTCTTCTTCTGAGCTGCTTTATCGACAGTGCGTGACTGCTGAGTCATGCTAGCTCCTCCCAGTTATACAGCAGGGGCCAGTTGTCAATCAGCCTTATGTCAGCAGTCACACCCCTTCAACAGAGCACAGCGGAATAGAAGCCGCTGCTCTTTCGACATGACATCAGCAGAAGCCTCAGAATCACTGGCAGAAGTGGTCTGTTTCAGCGAACGCAATCGTAATCAGACAGGGACATAGTGATTGCTGCTGCATAGGTTGTAACTGGGCTGGGTGAGTGAGGGGCCTGCTGACGCCAGAGCTAATTTCAACAGGATGTGCGTCCTCGGACGCACATTCAGCTGAAGTGTATTGTGGTGCAGCTGCCAGCTTCAGAAGAGGACACCGTGTGTGCGGGAGAGAGGTGAGTGTAATGGTTTACATCAGGGTGGGATGTGAGTGTAATGGTTTATTTTTTAAGCATTAAACAACAGCAGCAGAATGAGAGACATATACCAGGATGGAGGATATATATATAACAGGATGGGGCCCAGGATGGGGAATATCATATACCTGGATAAGGGACATATATACCAGAATGGGAGACAAATATACCAGAATGGGGAACAAATGTACAAGGATGGTAAATGTATATACCAGAATGGGGAACAAATGTACCATTGAGAGGGAATATATATACCAGGATCGGGTGCATATATGTAAGGAACCCCCCGTGCCTCCTCTCTTCGGGATGCTGTTCACATGGTCATAGGCGGCACGTCATTGTTTTTGAATGTTTATACACTGTAATGTCATGTGCTGTAATGTAACTATCATTTTATTTATAGGATTAGGGTTAGAGTAGGAACTTATATAGAATAGAACTTAGGTAGTATAGGATCATACTGGGGTAGAATAGAGGGGGTATTATAGAGTTAAGTACTAGAGATAGAGTGTATTATAGAATAGGTCAGGGGATAGGCAGCAAAGGGGTTAACTAGATAGGAGGGGAAGCACAGAGCAGTGGAGTTTAGTCAGGATACTTCCTGGTTGTGTCAGTCGCCCGGGCAGCCTGTCAACAGGCAGGACGTGTAAGAGAACAGAGAAGCATAGCCATGGGGATAAAGCTGTGCTGACAGTAAAGGGGCCCCAGGCGGAGAACAGTGCAGATGGGCACCAGCTTAAAGGGATCATCCCCAATCAGGATCCAGGGTCTATGACCAGGGTGGGAGCTGCAGTAAAAGCGTTCCTGGCACCTCTTACCATTGGAGCCAGACACGGGGCTGACAAGAAGCTGGTGACAGTAAAGAACGGGAGGGACACAGACTGTCTGAAAAGATACGGCCGAGATTGCCAGGCAGTGGGAGCTGCTAGGAAGAATAGGGCCTGTCCGGATGACAGGGAAAGAAAGGAAAATGACTCTGTATGTGCTGTGTGCTGCCAAAGTAAAGACTGTT
Organism: Oophaga sylvatica; assembly: GCA_033576555.1. Classification (NCBI taxonomy): domain Eukaryota; kingdom Metazoa; phylum Chordata; class Amphibia; order Anura; family Dendrobatidae; genus Oophaga; species Oophaga sylvatica. The sequence goes on along the minus strand of JARQOD010000001.1, from coordinate 444,637,839 downwards.
TTATTGTTCAGTTAAGTTACACTGTTGAGCAAGAATATGGAGTACCGAGTGATTTGTAGGACTTATTCATCAGAGGCTGAAGTAAAAGGAACGTGGAGACTCCAGCCATTGAAGTGAGTACATTACTGCACATAGAACAGAAAGGGCTTGTTGTTTCAACTGTGAGGCGCCTGGGTGTGGGAACAGTACTGCCAGTTGCCACGACTATCACTCTGGCAGCCTTACATATATATACCAGGAAGGAGCCGAAGATGGGAGACAATACTACAGAATGGGTGAGGGGAGCAACTTCAGGTTAGTTTGCAAGTGGCTTCAAGGCTTAATTTTTCGACAAGGTAACATCAGATTCCTATAAGGCTATATTTTTGTATGGTGGCACTGGGACTTGATATGATAAATAGCTGGCCTCATAAGTCCTGTTATACCCAGTTCTTTGTTGGGAGATCGCAAAATCCTTGAAACCACTGAAAATAGTTTTAGCATATTTTTCCAGACATGACAATTACCAGTATGTGTGAATGTTCCCTATATAAGCAGTGTCTCTGGGCTGTAGAATAGTAGTGACTTGCAGCTTGTCGTAGGCAACTAGTTTGGCCATTCAGAGAGCTAAAAAATATTTTACTTCCCATCCCATAGGAATGTTGTAATGGCGAATTGGAAATAGATGTGTCTAAGAAATGATTGTACAGAATATTTATCAACCTGAGAAAAGTATCAAATCAAGAACTAATGTTATAGAATGAAGGCAGCTTCAATATTGGACTTAGTGATGTGATCGATCAGATAATCACTGGATTCCCTGCTACAAAGAGTCACTCTTGCGCTTGAGAACCTGACATGCCCTTGTGTTAACAGGTTGCCTTTAATTTCAGTGTTGATTGTGTAATGCTTTTCTTCTCCTGTGGGGGCACTGTAGGAAAATGTTAGCATTTGATGGCAGCTTCTAATCCAGATTACATCTGATCACTTAGGATCCCAGTAGTCAGACACATCATAAGCCAATCAATATAAGATCATGGGGGTTCGACACCTGATAGTGTTTAGTTGGTCTCACTGAGGTCGGAAAAAAAGTAAGTGGATCCAGATCACCACAGTTCTGTACACTGACTAGTGGTCATTTTCGGGTACTGCAGTTCAGCTGCAATTCACTTCAATAGGAGTTCAGCTGCAGTACCCAAGAACGGCCACTACATGGTATATGGTATCTGTGGCATTACACTGTTTAAATCCGGCCGCTACAGGACTGCGTTCGTGGGGATGTTGGGTGTGGGTCCCCCATCAGTCTGATATTAATAGGCCATCAATATTGTAGTCCTGAACAACTCCTTTAATCATTAGTTATGACTATTAAATGAATAATGTGTAGACTTCGGAAATATCATAAAAAAACAGAAGAAGGACATAATAATAAATAATACCGCTATCTCATTTTCCGTAGTTCAGTCTCCTCGGTGCCAAATCTTTGTGATAATATCCTAATTCATTCGTTGAAAGTGATTATAGCTATAGATTAGAATTAATAACCTATGCAGATCTCGCCCCTTATTTGCCCAATTAATTATTCTGTAAACCGTATCATTTGGAAGAAATGGGGACGAACGGAAAAAGAAAACAAAATGTGAAAAAACCCCAGCAGGCATTTTGCAGAATATTTTGTGTACAGGCTCGTGCTCTTAGACTGTAACATTGACTCACAGTATTTTCTGAGCTGCACATCAAACAGACTGCAATCTCTGTTGAAAATAATTGCGCGTGGCATAATTGAGAGGCTTGGCCAAAGGAAGTCCAGTAGGTCCAGACTGGTATAAATCAGATTTTGGGAATGTAAGATAAAGCCGCCACATGCCTAGATGGTGTGCCCAATTAGCCTGGAATGAGTTGGCCGGTAACTTCATGCATCCACATACACAACCTGCTTCAGTGAAAATGATCCCAGTCATTATCTCTTCAATCCCAGCCCTTCTTCCTGCGTCGCTGTTAGTGCCCACAATGTACCACCAGGACGTAGCCGCAGACAATACTGCCACTGGCTTCCTGACAGCTTAATTATACAATGCCGGGCTATTATCCATTGACTAGAGTGATGGGTGTATGATTCACAGCAACCTCCCACTTCAGTGCAATGGGACACAAGAATATGCTGAAAGTGCCTCGAGATTACACAGCATATTGTCTTCATCCACACTACATGAAAATCGCCCAAAACACGTTTTGCCACTATCTGCGTTCCTCTGAGTGGGTGTACAGGGAAAATCTCAAGCTGCAAAGGTTAACCCCTTCTCCTACAAGATGGGTTTTAATGCTGTGGGTCGTTTTACTACTGGTAGGGATGTGGGTTCATGTCCTGTACAGATGGAGCAGGGTTTATTGCAGCAAGGGTGTGCACTAGCACAGAAAATTAAGAGGAGTCCGCCTTGACCTTCACATGGTAAAAATTTGAGCCGCGAGTTGTAGCAAAATGTTAGGAATCAAATATGAGTTCCCTTTAAATAATATTAACCCACTTTTATATTTATTACAAACCCCAGACCTGACCCATTTAAATACCCTAGACCACTGATGGCGAATCTATGGCACGCGTGCCAGAGAGGGCACGCAAAGCCCTCTCAGCTGGCACGCGGCCTCGCCTCATCCTTGTTCTGGACTGCAGCTTCCTGCCTCACACATTGAGCGGCGCGGCCACGTAGCTGAGTGATGATGTGATCCAGCCGCGCCACTCAATATGTGAGAGGAAGGAAGCTGCCGGCGCGGGGAGAGTTGAGTGTGGCCGCTGTGGTGTGTGTGTGTTTGTGTGGTGAGTGAGGCCGCTGAGGTGTGTGTGTGTGTGTGTCTGTGGTGAGTGTGGCTGCTGTGGTGTGTGTGTGTGGTGAGTGCGGCCGCTGTGGTGTGTGTGTGGCCGCTGTGGTGTGTGTGTGTGTGTGTGTGGTGAGTGCGGCTGCTGTCGTGTGTGTGTGTGGTGAGTGTGGCCGCTGTGGTGTGTGTGTGTGTGTGTGTGTATGTGTGGCGAGTGTGTGTCAATGATGGGGAGAGGGCCAATGATGGGAGTGATGAGGAGAGGGCCAATGATGGTGGTGATGGGGAGAGGGCCAATGATGATGGGAAAGAGGGCCAATGATGGGAGTGATGGTGAGAGGGCCAATGAAGGGAATGATGGAGATAGGGCCAGTGATGGGAAGAGGGACAATGATGGCGGTGATGGGGAGAGAGCCAATGATGGGAGTGATGGGGAGAGGACCAATGATGGGAGTGATTGGGAGAGGGTCAATGATGGGAGTGATGGGAGAGGGGAGTGATGGGGAGGAAATGATGGAGCTGGTGGAATGGGCAATTTCTACATAAAAGGGATCATGATGGGATATATTTCTGCATGAAGGGGATCATGATGGGGCATTTCTACATGAAGGGGATCAAGATGGGGCATATTTCTGCATGAAGGGGATCATGATGGGGCATATTTCTACATGAAGGGGATCAAGATGGGGCATATTTCTGCATGAAGGGGATCATGATGGGGCATATTTCTACATGAATGGGATCATGATGGGGCATTTTTACATGAAGGGGATCATGATGGGGCATTTCTGCATGAAGGGGATCATGATGGGGCATATTTCTGCATGAAGGGGATCATGATGGGGCATAATATTACAAGAAGGGGATCATGATGTGGCATATTTCTGCATGAAGGGGATCATGATGGGGCATATTTCTGCATGAAGGGGATCATAATTGGGCATATTTCTGCATGAAGGGGATCATGATGGGGCATTTCTACATGAAGGGGATCATGATGGGACATATTAATACAAGAAGGGGATCATGATGGGGCATTTGGCACGTGTTGGCACTTCGTCATAAATAATTGGGTTTTAGGTTACAGTTTGGGCACTCGGTCTCAGAAAGGTTCGCCATCAGTGCTCTAGACCCTCAATATTACACTGAGCTGACTCCTATAATAATGTCAGACCTTAGATAAAACTACTTAATATCTTCAAACTCCACACCAGATCTCTATATGAATATTAGACCTCAAAAATACATTCTGTCCCTAGACCATACCTCTTAAATATATTCAGACCCCAAACTATATGCCCTAAATATATTCAGACCCCAGACCATATCCCCTAAATATCTTCAGACCCCAGACCAAATCCCCTGTATATTTTACCATCTATATATACATATATATATATATATAGATATATATAGACCCGATGATATACTTAATTTCCTTGATTGTGAACCCAATGTGAATCCACCCCTCACATGACTGTAGGATGTGACTACACAGGATTTCTTTGTAGTCTCTAACCATGGAGACGCATAGCTTTTTACAGAAACTGTATGCACAATATGATAGGACATATGTTGCTACCTATTTTTTTAGGCTAAGGGCATATGAATCTCTCAAAATCCAACATTGCCTCTTGGCAACCCTGGTGTCATAAATTTAATGCCAACCAGAGACCATTTGCATAGGGTTTGCATGATCGTCTTGTGTTTACCAATTTTTTTTTTTATTTTTGTTATTTTACTATGCTTCAAGAAACCCTCGGTAATCAGAATATGCTACTGGCTATGATTACGCTATAAATCTAATGGGCCACATAGTGGTGGCGGCAGCACGATCTGCTCTTACATCATGTAGGCATTGTTAACTTTCACGCCACCCAATGGAAAGACAAAGCTATTTTTGTGTTTTTGTTGTTGTTTTTGATAACTTTATTTGCAGGACACAAAAAGTAGAATAATCAAAAGCCATGACTCTCCTATTTATCATAATCCAGTTGAGCTTCTTCATCATTGACATTTACCCAGTTACTTTCAGGACAGATATAAACTAAAAAGTGTCAGCATTAGAGTTGAGCGAAATAGGTCGGTCAGATTCAAAAGTCGGCCGAAACCCAACCATAGCGTGCAGTCGGCCATGTGGTCAGCAAAACGAGCGCCAAAGTCGAATTTCCCAGAATGCTTTCAGGCTCCTTTTTTCAGCCAACGAGCAAGGACGTACACTGTGGGCAACGAGATGACATGTGCAGCGTCCACTACCATCTTAGAGAAGGGCATTGCAGTGATTGGCTTGCTTTGGGGGGTGTAATAGTGTCTATAAAAGCCCTGACCGCCGACCGCCATTTTACTTCTGCCGATATTAACAGTAGGGAGAGGTTGCTGACGCTGTTTATCAGTAGGGAGAGAGTTAGGGCTGGAAAGAGAAGTTCTTCTGTGCTTGTGCTGATAGCAATTGTGCTGTACAGTTAGTGTGCAGTGACAGGGGAGGATTTTCTTGTGTGCAGCAGCGCTGGTTATTAGGCTGCCTGATAGCTGTATTGCTGTGTGTACACTGCTGTGCAGACTGCTTTTTACACAGCACTAATACTTTTATTAGTATTATGCTGACTATCTGTGTGTGACTCCAGAAATATATACGGATATTGAAATTTTCCCCTACACCGTATACTGCTGTGCGCTTCTGATACAGTACTGTATATCTGCTCTTTGTATTACAATCAAATCCATACTGAGTGAGCGTCTGTGTGTGACTCCGGAAATATATACGGAGATTGCAATTTTTCCCTACACCGTATACAGCTGTACACTTCTGAGACAGTACCGTATATCTGCTCTTTGTATTACGGTGAAATCCATACTGAGAGAGCGTCTGTGTGTGACTCTGGAAATATATACAGAGATTAAAATTTTTCCCTACACCGTATACAGCTGTACGCTCCTCATACAGTACCATATATCTGCTGGTATTTTTGGTACATTTTCCCAAACATGAGGAAGTATGGTGGAAGAGGCCGCGGATGTGGGCGAGGGGGGCCAGCTGGGACTGATGGTGGTGGTGCTGCATCTGCTAGTAGTGCCAAAAGCACAATGGCACCTAAGGCAGGAGGTGTTGAGCCTGCATCATCGTCTGGCTCCAGAAGGCCTGGAAGGCTCCCTTTTCCACTTTTAATGCCGGAGCATCAGGAACAGGTTTTGGCTTACATTGCCGAAACAGCTTCCAGCTCTATCGCCTCCTCTTCTGAAGTTTCAAAAAATGCAAGCACTGAGTTGTCAGTGCAGGCTCCTGGTCAGGAACAACACCTTTCCTTGTGTCCTTCACCCCCACCACAAGTGAAGGATGCAGCAGGCCACACTTCAGATTACTCCCTGGAGCTCTTTTCACATACCATGCCTGGGTTATCAAGTAAAATCCTGAATTCCCCAGTCCAAGATGAATATGACATGGAGTGCACTGATGCACAGCCACTGCTATCTGATTCTGCTGGTACATACACCCAGAGCACTGCATTGCCCTCGCAGTCTACTGAGCCAGAATCTGACCCTGATCAAACTCAGGTGCCCCTTCCCGCATACTCTAACACCTTACACAGTGACACAGAGGAAGGTGCAGATGAAATTGAAGAGGAGGTGATGGATGACCCGGTTGTTGACCCGGATTGGCATCCATTGGGGGAAGAGGGTGCCGCTGGCAATAGCTCAGAAGAGGAGGAGAATCCGCAGCAGGCATTGACATCGCAGCTGCGGTTATCTGGCAGGCCCGTAGCAGTCCAAAAACGTGTTAAAAAAACAAAAAGAGTTGCAGGACAGCTTGGCCAGATGGTCAAATTAGCACGGTGTGCAAGCCCTGAAAATTTATCTCATAGTAGGAAGAGTGCAGTGTGGCACTTTTTTGACCAAAATCCTATTAATGATGCAAAGGTTATCTGTAAGAAGTGCGGAAGGACCTTTAGCCGAGGGAAAAATCTCCGAAAATTGAATACCAGTTGCATGCTTAGACATTTAAACACCATGCACTTGTAAGCGTGGACGGACTACAAAACCTCACTGTCTTTGAACGCCTACATTGCCAAACTGATCTCATTAGAGATGATGCCCTTCCGTTTGGTTGAAAGCGCAGCGTTCCGAGAGCTCATGGCCTACGCTGTCCCACACTATGACCTACCCAGTCGGCACTTCTTTTCTAGAAAAGCCATCCCTGCCCTCCACCTGCATGTGAAAGACCGCATTGTCCATGCACTCAAATAATCATTGAGTGGAAAGGTGCACCTCACAACAGATGCATGGGCCAGTAGGCATGGCCACGGCCGTTACGTGTCCAGCACAGCGCACTGGGTTAATGTGGATGCAGGGTCCACAGGGGACAGGGGCGGTGGGACAGTGCGGCCTTAGCCCATGGCATAGGCAACAGTTGGCTGTAGGCGTTCGACCCTCCTCCTCCTCCAGAAGCAAAAGCTCGTCGACAGAGCGCAGTCGCACGAGCACTCCATCAGCAGCTGCCAATGTTGCACACGAGGTGTCCCACTATCGAACAGCTAGTGGTAAGCATCAGCAGGCTGTTTTAAAGATGATGTCTTTGGGCGACAACAGACACACCGCGGAGGTACTGGCCGCGAGAAACTGAGTCATGGCTGGGCAGTCTACATCTTGAGCCAGGCAATGTAGTCAGTGATAACGGACGGACGTAATTTTGTGGCAGCCATAGCCCTGGCAAAACTCAGACACATACCTTGCCTGGCTCACACCTTGAACCTGGTGGTTCAGTGCTTCATAAATAATTATCTGGAGGTACCAGCCCTGCTCCATAAGGTGCGAAGACTGTGCTTGCACATCCGTCGCTCGCCCGTAGACTCCAGTCGTATGCAGAGGCTGCAGCGATTGCTCCACCTCCCCAAGCACCGCCTAATCATAGACGTTGCAACAACGTGGAACTCCACCATGCACATGGCTGAGAGGCTGTGCGAACAGAGGCGGACTGTAATTTATTTGTGGGAGGATACATGGGCAGGCAGTTTGAGGGCAGACATCGAGTTGTCGGGTGTGCAGTGGTCAAAGCTGAAAGACCTCTGTAAAGTCCTTCAGTGTTTTGAGGAATGCACACGGCTGGTCAGCGCAGACGACGCCATCATAAGCATGAGCATCCCACTTATGCGTCTGCTCATGCAAACTTTGACGCACATTAAGGATCAGGCTTCTGCAGCGGAGGAGGAGGAGGAGGGAAGCCTTCATGACAGTCAGGCATTGTCTGCTCAGGGAACTGTCCTGGACGAGGTGGAGGAAGAAGAGGAGGAGGATGAGGGGGATGATTATTTTGGGGAGGAGGATGCTTCTCAGGGGGCAAGAGAAAATGTTGGCTTCCCAAGGTCAGGTACAGGGTTTTTGAGTGACTGGAGGGATGTGGATTTGGCAGAAAGTGCTCCTCCACCCACCACTGGCAGTGCATCATTGACACCTGGAACATTGGCTCACATGTGTGATTATGTCTTGCGGATCCTAAAAAGGGACCCCCGCATTGCCAAAATTATGAAGGATGACGACTACTGGTTGGCCAGCATCCTCAATCCACGCTATAAAGGCAAATTACAGAACATCATGCCACAGGAAAACCCAGAGCTAATATTGGCGAACAAACAAGCAACTCTGGCAAACCGTTTGTTAGAGGCATTGACAGCACACAGCAGCGGTGCAGGTTCTACCACGAGCCGTACTGGGCTAAATGGAAGAGGTGTTCGTGGTGCACACAGCCGAAGTGGCGTTGAAGACAGGGGTTTCATGACCATGTTGTGGTCTGATTTCTCGAGTAACGCTCACACAACTGGTAATACTGAATCGATTGCAACAGACAGGAGACAACAGTTGTCAACTATGGTTCAAAATTACCTCTCCTCCCCTATCGATGTTCTCCCTCACAGTTCATTCCCCTTTGACTACTGGACCTGTAAACTGGACACCTGGCCTGAATTGGCACAATATGCCTTACAGGAGCTCGCTTGCCCTGCTGGTAGTGTGCTATCAGAGTCTTCAGTGCTGCTGGATCAATCCTGACAGAAAGAAGGACCCGGCTGTCGACACAAAATGTAGGTGGTCTCACCTTCATTAAAATGAACCATACTGGGGTTTCAAAGGATTTTGTACCACCTTCCCCTGATGACACATAGGTTGCCAGCAAAATGGCTTGCTTTGTCCTCCTCTTTCTCCGACTTCTCCAATTCCTCCATTTGCAGCTGCTGAACGTCCAGCCTACACCTCAACATATGCATGTTTTTACACCTCCCTAACTGGGCTGTACCCCCCCAGGGCTGGCGTCAGCACCTGGCGCACCCGGGCAAGTGCCGGGGCCCTGAGCAGGTGGGGGGGCCCACTTGGCCTCAGAGACACCGGCGTACTATGAGGGGCCCTGTGCCAGTTCCCGGCACCCACGAGTGTGCCCCCTGCTCGCTCAGGGCCCCAGCACTTGCAATATTTACCTTTCCCTGCTCCACCGCTGTGACGTCTTCCGCGTTTCCTGACAGTGACATTCAGGTCAGAGAGTGAGATGATGTCACGTCTGTGCGCCCTCTGCCTGAACAGTCACAGTGCAGAGAGCTGGAAGATGGCAACGCTGAGGAGTCCAGAGTAGAGCAGTGCCCAGCGAGGAGAGGTATTTCATTTTTTTTAATGGTTGGAGCAATATATGGGGAGCATTATACACTGGAGAATTATATATGGGGCCCATCATACACTTGAGCATCATAGATAGGGCCCATTATACACTGGAGCATTATATATGGGGCCCGGGCACATTATATATGGAGCATCATATAGGCCCATCATACACTGGAGCATCATCCATGGGGCCCATCATATACTGGAGCATTATATGGGGCGCATTCTATATGGAGCATTATATAGGCCCATCATACACTGGAGCATCATCCATGGGGCACATCATATACTGGAGCATCATATGGAGCCCATTATATATGGCGCATCATATGCGGCACATTATATATGGAGCATCACATGGAGCCCATTCTATATGGGGACCATTATATTTGGAGCATTATATGGGGCTCATCACACACTGGAGCATCATATATGGGGCCCATCATATACTAGAGCATCATATGGGATTCATTATTGATGGGGCATCATATAGGGCCCTTTATATATGGAGCACATATGGGGTCTATTCTGCATGGAGCATTATATGGAGCCCATTCTGTATGGAGCAATATATGGGGCTCATTATTTTGTATAGAGCAATATATGGGGCTCATTGTTCTGTATGGCGCACTATGTGGTGCCCATAATACTGTATGGAGGACTATACTGTCCGGTTTTTGAGCTATTGTAGAATTTACAATAGATATCACTCATGTAATGTAAGAAGTGAAGTATTTGTCATTGTACTATACCTAGATTTCTGTGCCGTATCGGAGCATCATGAATTGTGCTATGTGTTTAAAGGGGCCCACTGAGACTATTTTGCCCGGGGCCACGAAAACCTGGAGCCAGCCCGCCCCCCCCCCCCACAACTTTAGCCAAATAACCCGCAATTTTCAATGCGTAACTATTATTATAAAGTAAATTAAGGTTGACAAGCTTAAGTAATAAGAATTGATGTCGTTGGCATTGAAATGGGCACTGTAGGTGTGTTTACTGTCCTCCACTCACTGCCGACTTTTATTCCCCATTGACTTGCATTGGGGTCAGATTTTCGACTCCGACTCTACCTTTTCCGTTAGTCGACCGACTTCGTTTGACTCGACTTTTGGGAAAGTCGGGTGGTCCGAAACCTGACTCGAACCCCCCGGAGGCAAAGTCGCTCATCTCTAGTCAGCATAGATTTTTTTTTCATGTTTTATATAATTCTTGCATTTATGTCATTTGCATCACTAAAGAAACGGCTACAAGCTTATAAACTGTTTGACCTTGCTTCCGATTTTTCCATAGTCTGGTGGGAACATTTGTACTAGGTTGACTAATACTTATATTCTTTTTTATGTTGTATTGTATATTACTTTATTTATTATTCATACAATTTTTTTTTTACATTCATTTATAAAATTATTTTATTTTATTTTACTGACCTTACATATTTAAAGTGCATTTTCTCATTTTTTGATCTTCAGGCGTGCAGCGCCTAATTGATGCTTCACATTTCGGACCTGGCACTGGTCCAGTGTATGCGTTCTCTGAGGCACCAAGCAAGCGCAGCTTTTATCGGAGCACTGAAGCTGCCTGGATTCACCGATCTGACCATCTTCAAAGTAGCAAAGAGTTTGCAATCAGTGATGAGTGAATGTGCTCGGATAAGGTGTTAACCGAGTGTCTTCGGCATGCTCGAATAATATGTTCGAGTCCCGCGGCTACATGTCTCACAGCTGTTCAACAGCAGCAACACATGCGGGGATTGATCGCCTGTTTGTTAGGCAATCCCTTCATGTGTTGAGTAAGGCCGTACTGTGGGGCCTCAGGCCTTTAAAGGGAGGCCAGCATGACAAAGTTGAGGGGACCATAGGTGTGCGGATATATGGTAGAGCTGGTAAGGATAGGGTTAATTTGCCTCAGGGATGTGAAAGGGTTGGGAGGGGATGGAGTAGGAGGGGAAAAGGAGGGGGTAGTATATAAAGGGCAGTCACATGGTTGGAACAACCATTTTAGGTGCCCCACAGTAAGAAGAGCAATCTCTTACCTGCTAGCATGATGGAGGTCGACCTCATGCTGCAACAATTGAGAGACGCTGCCAGCTCCAGGGGCTCGGGGTGGCTGCAGGCATCAATTCAGGGCCTACTTCAGGGGGGAGCCGGACATCCTCAGGCTCAGGACGTCGGGCGACGGCCTCGGAGAACTAGGCCTCCGGAGCGCCTTAGCCCTGAGGTAACCCCCAGGGTTCGGCGCCGTGTTTGGAGCCCCTCCGGGGACCCTCCAGCTCAAAATTCGCGCGGCAGGCCGGGAGCGCGTGAGCCTGGAGCTGGAAGGAATCCGCATGACAGGCGGTACCCACAGCGGGGGGAGGTGTCGGCCTCCCCTTCTACAGATGCGACAGGCAGAGAGAGGGAGCCGGGATCAGGAGCGGCTGCGGCGCTGGGCTCAGCATCAGGCCCAGCTCGGCGTGGGAGAGAGCGAATGCGGGGGCCTGCTAGTCGGGTGCCCTCTGCTCCGGTGAGCTCAGATGGAATCGCCTGCCCGACGCCGAGGCCTAGTTCAGCAAGCGCTGCACCAGCAACATCGCGTGCAGGCCCCTCTACAGCTCGGCGGGGAACAGCAGCTCGTCGGCGAGGAGCAGCAGGACAGGCCAGGGAGAGCAGAGCAGCTGGTGTGTGCAGGAGAGTTAGCCCCTCCCACTCACTGGCTGCTGCAGAAGATAGAGGAGATGACGGCCAGCATCATGCTGGGCTCAGCACAGGGAGGGATGCTTGGGGGGAGGCAGGCACCCGGGCTTATGACACTGCTCCAGGAGGGTGGGGGGAGGGGTGAGCCCATAATAACATGCAACAGCCATCTCGCCCTGGGACTTCAGCAGGACAGTATGCGGCACCTAGCTGCATGGATCACGCAGCGGCCACCTGGGGCCGGCTGTATGGGCCCACAGGATCGTCGGCTCCAACGAATGAAGACGGACAGGACGCCGAACGCATACGCCCGGATTCAGGATTGGCGGCTGCTGGGAACACAGCACCCAGGCAGCCAGGTGAGGCACATTCAATGTCACATTCTTTAACGTCACTAGCTTCTAGTGTAATTGGACAAGGGGAAGCGGTCGGGAGGGGAGCTAGTGCCGGTATGGGGGCAGTATTACAGGGTTTAAAGGAGTTAGTTAGACTATGGGAATATGGAAGCGGGCAGGGGGAATCATCGCCTGTATCAGCTTGGGTGGGTAACAGGGGGGATGAGTTGACATCCGGGGTTGTTAGATCAGCAGGTTCTTCCGTTGTGGGGCAGGGAAGCAGGACAGAGAGCCCAAGGATTTCTAGCAATACGGGGTCGGAAAATGCGTTAAGGGGTCAAGAGGTAATGGGGGATACAGCTGAGCAGGATAAGGATGAAACTGTGCGGCTGGATGATTCAGCCAGAGGGGAAGTTTATGTCTGTTTTGAAGGGCCTTTAGGGGCACACATAAAGCAAGAAGTTAGAGAAAGAATTTGGAAAGGGGAATACGTGGAAATTTTTTCGTTGCTTCCGCTGGAGCGCTTTAATTTAGATAGGTTACGAAAGGATGAGACAAAAAAGGATGAGGAAGAGAAGAAGAGGTTTAGATTAATTCCCCGCACATTCGCCAACTGGCTGCAGGCGTTTGCTATATTAGCCAGTGTTATCGGGGAAAAAACACCAGAGAACTGTTCGCCACTTTTCTGTTACATGGATACAATTGGTGAGGCTTATAGAGTTTATGGTGGGCAGGGTTGGTTAAGATATGATGAACAATTTCGTCAACGGAAGGCAGTTAGGCCTAGTATTCGTTGGGACCATAAAGATATTTCTTTATGGATGAGAGTAACGGCTCCAGCTAGATCAGGGCAGGGGTATCAGCCTTTTCCAGGGGGCACCGGGGGTTCAGGACAGTCAGGACACTCGGTGTCGGTACAAAAGGGACTGTGCTTCTCTTTCAATGACGGAGCGTGTAAATTTGGAGCAAAGTGTAAATTCAAACACGAATGTTCGTCATGCGGAGGTAATCATGGGTCATCAAGATGTTTTAAATCAGGAAGACAGAAAGGATCAGAGGGTATTGAAAAAAGGGGAGACCCCAATTCGACTGCCAGAGATGGAGCATTTTCTAAATAGTTACCCGGATAAGGAGGCGGCAACGCTAATACGCGAAGGTTTTAAAGAAGGTTTTAAAATTCCCTTTGTAGATGTTGAGGTGAAGTTGTCAACCAAAAATTTGAAATCTGCCATTCAGTTTCCACATGTGGTCACAGAAAAATTATTCAAGGAGGTTGCATTGGGCAGAATGGCGGGACCTTTTGACACCGCTCCTATTGACAATTTAAGGGTTTCTCCTTTGGGGTGGTGCCAAAAAAGGAGCCAAATAAATTCAGGTTGATACATCACCTTTCATTTCCAAAGGGATTATCGGTTAACGACGGGATTGACCCACAACTGTGTTCTGTCATATACACATCCTTCGATGCGGCGGTAAAGTTAGTCAGGGATTGCGGCAAAGGGGCTCGTTTGGCTAAGACCGATATAGAAGCGGCTTTCGATTGTTACCAGTTAATCCTGACAGCATGCACTTGTTAGGTTGTTTTTGGGAAGGGGGTTTTTTCGTGGATCGTTGTTTGCCGATGGGATGCTCGCTGTCATGTGCTTATTTCGAAACTTTCAGCACATTTTTAGAATGGGCGGTAAAAGAGGTGTCGGGGCTCAGGTCATGTATTCATTACCTAGACGACTTCCTGTTTGTTGGTACGGCGCAGTCTTCTGATTGTTCGATGTTATTGCACACAATGGAGAGTGTGGCTAAAAAATTCGGTGTACCTTTGGCGGCGGAAAAGACCGTAGGCCCAGTGACAGCGCTGAGTTTTCTAGGTATAGAAATTGACACAGAGTCAATGGAGTGTAGAATCCCAAACGACAAACTGCTAGACATGAGAGCAGAGGTGAAACGAGTTGGGGCTTTAAAGAAAGCTACGTTACGGGAAGTCCAATCATTGTTGGGAAAATTAAACTTCGCTTGTCGGATCATGCCGATGGGTCGGGCGTTTTGTCGCAGATTGTCTCTGGCAACGGTGGGGATCAGGGCCCCATCGCATTTCATCAGGCTTAGGAGAGAGCTGAAAGATGACTTAAAGGTTTGGGCACTATTCCTTGATTCTTATAATGGAAAATCCATCTGGATTGCGCCAATGGTGCTAGCTGAGACTCTGGGCATTATATTAAATTCGTCGGATGAGCAAGGTTTTAGTTTGTCTTTTCATGATGAGTGGATAGCAGAACAGTGGCCTTGTGGTGGGTTGAGAAAGGCCTGTCGGTCAATCAAGTATTGCGTGAGTTGTTCCTTATAGTCGTAGCATTAACGTTATGGGGTGAGAGAGTACGGAATAAAAAGATTTGCTTCGGATGTAGGTCGACGGGGGCATTGAGGGCGATCAATTCGTTATCTTCACCGGATCACGCAGTGGTAAGAGTGTTACAGCACTTGGTTTGGATTGGGCTGACTTTTAACCTGTGGGTTATTGCTGAAGAGAGACAGGAGACTGACTACTCTAGTTTTGAAGTTCTTTTTTGTTCACAGTGGGAACGAATTGGAGAGACGGGTCGTCAATCGGATCTCAAGAGGCTGGAATGTCCAGAAGGTTTATGGAATCTTCCCTTGGGGCAGTAAAATTTTTATTATCTAGGTCCTTGGCGTCAGGAACATGGTCTCATTATAGGAGGGCATGGGACAGTTGGGCGGTTTGGAAAGAGAGTTTGGAGGTGGAATTAGAGGACGAGGTTAAATTGTTATTGTTGTTGGGTCACAACTGGGAAGCTGGTTGGTCGTCCCAAAGATTAATAATTTCTTAGCGGGTTTGGCTTTGGATTTAAGTGCAGGGGTCAACGGGATTTAACTAAGGAGTTTTTGGTTCGGCAATTGGTCAGAGGGTGGCGGAAAGGTTGGAAGGTGTTGGATGGCAGACGCCCGGTTTCTTATGAGATATTATTAATTTTGGGCGAACAACTGAGTGAGGTTTGTTCTTCTCGAAAGGAGGTGACGTTATTCAAATTGGCCTTTTCCTTAGCATTTTTTGGGGCTTTTCGTCTTGGAGAGCTGATTAGTCCATCTAAAACTCGGAAAGGTGGGCTACTTAGGGGCGATGTGGAGGTGCTTGGAGACAGGGTAAGGTTATTCCTGCGCTCTTCAAAAACGGATATATGTGGAAAAGGTTGTAAGGTGGTACTTTTCGAGGTGCAAGGTTCACTTTTATGCCCAGTGATGTGTATGAAGAATTTCTTAAAAAGGGGAGGCAAAGGCGATGAGCCATTGTTGGTACATGAGGATGGTTCTTTTCTTTCTCGCTTTCAATTTTTGTCAATATTTAAACGTTGCTTAGAAAAAGGTGGGATAGCGGCAGAGCAGTATAGCGGACATTCATTCCGCATCGGAGCAGCTACAGAGGCAGCAAGGAGAGGTCTTGGGGACGAGACAGTGATGAGGATCGGGCGATGGGAGTCAGCAAGATTTCGGTCATATGTGCGTTTATCGTTGGTGTAAATGGTTTATATTTGTATTGGTGTTATTCTGTGTTTCTATTGTTTCTGTTTTCTGTTTTAGGTACGGGCCAACTGCTTACTTGGATCATGGGCCATTCCTTCGTTTTTTGGGCGGCTTTGAGAGCAGACGTTCGTCCGAACGGGAGGCAGCTGGGAGTGATGAGGTCAATAGCGTTGTTGAGGTGGATCGGAAAAAGGGGCATGGTATGGAAGCAGTTGGTCCCGGAGTTCCATAAATTTGTTCGGCTTGACAGAGCTCCTGATGTTCTGGTAGTACACTTAGGGGGTAATGATTTGGCTAAGCGCACTTGCAGGGAATTAATTAGGGACATAAAATTCGACATGCTGAGGCTGTGGTCCATGTTTCCTAAGCTGTTAGTGATTTGGTCAGATATCATTCCCAGGAAGGTCTGGTACGGGGCTAGGTCCGTTCAAGGTGTAAATGGAGCCAGAATCAAATTGAATAGGGCAGTATCCCGATTCATGGTGAGAAACGGAGCGATTGTGGTTCGACATACAGAGTTGGAGTCGGGTGAAGGGGAATTCTGGAGGAAGGATGGCATTCATCTGAATGCAATAGGCCTTGATTTATGGTGCCTAGCAATTCAGGAAGGTATAGAAAAGGGCTTGCAAGTTTGGAGGGACATAAATGTTTAAGGGGTCAGAACATTTATGTTGGAGGCGCGGGGGGGGAGGTCCTCGAGGTTGGTGGTGATAGAAAATGGCGGCTTGGAGGGGGGGGATCGCAAAGGTCCTGGATCCCCCTTGGGTGGATCACGTGATGGAACGGTACGGTTATACCGGCAAGTGGATATGGGAGCCTGGGCAGTTACGGCAGAGATTGGCCAGGCGAGTTTATTAAGGTCTCCGAGCTGGTGCTTAACGGCTGGAGGCAGGATTCGTCCTGGGGCGACAAGTTTTTGGAGATAAATACGAGGAGTTTACGGTTTGGGGCCTCGAGGATCGCCCTTCCCCCAATTGTTGGTAATTATTGTTAAATTGTTTCACAAAATATTAATAAAAGGCTGCTGTGGCCAATTTATCCAATAAAGTGTCTGGTGATTAATTTGTGGGAGAGAGTTGTGGGTTATAGGCTAAGGACATGTGAGATGGTAGAAGGGAAGGGTTTGTAAACACCGGGATCCCGAATACCCACTTGTCATGGCTGTCGAACAGCCGGGAGACATGCAGCCGCGGGACTCAAATATATTTTTCGAGCACGCCAAGTATAGCACCCGAGCCTGAACACCTTATCCGAGCACATTTGCTCATCACTACTTTCAATCACTGCACTTCTCACCTAGGAAACCGTCCTCTTCTGACAGACTGCAGAAGTAGCCAGTAACTTAGGCAGCAAGCTGTAAACTATAAAATACATTCTTGAGAACAGAGAGGATTTTTAATTAATGGTGAACTGTAAAGTTGCTCTTTGCAATTTTACCTATTTAATTAGATGAAAAAAAAGAACTATAAATCTAACAGTCCCTGCACAGAAGCCAATATGGTGGTGAGGTTCACTTATCGTATGGGTGGGTACTTACTTCTTATTATGCAAATACAAAACAACAAACACATGGAGAGTTTAATTTTTTCTTTTTTTTTTTTTGTGAAAATCTGTATCATGTGAATCATGTCTGTAGACTGCTTGGATCCAGCAACTTTTCTTGTTCCACGATCCAAGTGAAAAAGTCTGTTTCAAGGCTGTTTTGGCTTCGCTGGCTGCCAAAAGAAACATGCTGCGTTTACCACCTACAGGCACCAAAGACCCATCATTATTGCCGCTTTATTAAAGAGCGCTCGCTATCATTTACAATGCTTTCTTTTGTTTGTATATAAATGTAGGATTTTGGATTGCGATCCCCCTGTCTCTCTACCTCAACCCTCCATGTCTTTTTTAATCAGATCCATGTTGATACCGATCGTGGGGTTTGAACATTTGTTCCGAATTGTTGCACTGGCAATTAAAAGCTTTATTATTTTTTTTATTTTATTTTTTTATTTATTTGTTTGGAGTTTTTTTTTTACTTTTTTTTTTAATAGAAGGATGTGCCCTACTGTGCTGGGTATTCACATCACCCTCCCTGTCAGGCCGTTTCTCACTAGTATTGTGGCATCATGGAGAGGAGCTAATTGGATTTGTTGTCACCTTCTGAAGCTGCCAGGAGCTCACGTCTGCTTTGGTTACTGATGAAGACATCACTGTGACAGGCTTAGAGATGGCTCAGCTGGCGTCCTAGGGCCACTAATAGAGCCATGTTGATTTAATGTCCGAGCGGAGAGGTACAGGCAAGCTGTTCAAGTTTTTGATTCCAAAGGAAGCAGTGATAGGCGATGGTGGGTAGTTGTGGATCAGTAAATAAACTTCTGTGACTTGAACCTCCTCTAATTGTCTCCGGATCAATATACCACCCAACATGATTTGAAGTGAGGCCCAAATCCTCCAGCGAAACTAATGGGCAATGGGCAAGAAATTGAAAAAAAAAACCTCCAATCTGATTGAAGAAGTAATTTTTATTGTATATTTATTATTAAAAATATAAATTTAGATGTTTTTATTATTTATAATATTGCATTATTATTTTATTATTACTATTATAAATTATATTTTTGGCTATTTTACATTTTCAGTTATGTATTGTTACTTTTATTTAACTTTTTTCTATATTTTTAATCGTGGCCTTTTTTATATATATATTAGGTTATTTTACCTTTTTACTCTTTATATTATGTTTTGTGACCTTGTTTTTTTATATTATTATTTCTGGCCTTTTTTCATTGTTTTAGGGCTCCTTCAGATGTCAGTGTGTTGGGTACATGTGGTACATGTTTTCACACGTACCTGAGACACTTGCACACGTATACCCATTCAAGTGAATGGATCCTTGCATGTCAGTGTGTTTCCATGGACTATGTATCCATGGGCAAAACACGCTGATATGTCCATTTTTTAGCAGCAGAATGGGCTGCAAAACATCCGGCACATGTTCACACTGATGACACATGGATGACATCCATGTATCATCAGTGTGACACGTAACGATGCCTGGAATCAGCAGTACTGTTAGTGCTGTTCCCCGAAGCCGGGTGCTGAAGACAGCTCTCATGATTCTCCCCTGCTCGCACTGCAATCAATGCTAACAGGGGAGAATGGTGAGAGTTGAATTCAACTGTTAACAGCGAGAGCAGGTGGCTGCTGCTAATAACAGCGATAGGAAGTGGCAGCTGATCTATCAACCATCGCCTGCGCTATAAAAAAATAAATAAAATGACATGGGGTTCCTCTGTATTTTTGATAACCAGCCAGGCAAAAGTGACAGCTGCAGGCTACAACCCTCAGCTGCCAGCTTTAGCAAGGTTGGTTATCTCCACGCCATATTTTTTAATAATTTAAATAATTTAAAAAAAACGGCATGGATCCCCCCATTTTTGACAACCAACCAAACTAAAGCAGACAGCTGAGGGCTGGTATTCGCAAACTGTTAAGGGGCCATGGATATTGGCCCCCCAGCCATAAAAATTGCAGCCAGCAGCCCCTCAGAAAAGGTGCAACTATTAGATGCACTCATTTTGGTGCTTTGCCGGCTCTTCCCACTTGCCCTATGGCAGTAGCAAGTGGGGTTCATATTTGTGGGGCTATAAGACGCCTATCCATTACTAATCCTATAGTTGTATGGTAAAAAAAACACAGCAAGTATAAAGTCCTTTATTTGAAATAAAAACAAAACACACTTTTCTTTTTCTATTTAAAAATAACAAACACAGTTATACTCACCTAAGCCCATTTCATTGAAGCCATTATCTCCTGTAATAAAACAAAACTAAAAAAAAAAAAACATCCTCACCTCTCCAACGTTCTGTCTTACGTTACACTGTAATCCATGTCTGGGGGAAAACAGTTTTCAACATGGACATGCCAAAATGTGACCATCCAAGCTGAGAACCACTGAGGAATGAGCTGCTGTGAGCGTAGCATCAGTGACCAGATGTGCCTTTTCTGGCGTGGCTTTGGGCTGTTATTTTTAGGCTAGGGGGCCAATATTAATGGCCTCTTACCAGCCTGATAATATCAGTCCCCAGCTGTCTGCTTTAGCTTGACTGTTTTTCAAAAATGAGGGGGACCCCATGCCATTTTTAAAAATATTTATTTAAATAATTGAAAAATATGGCGTGGTTACCCCTCAATTCTTGATAACCAGCCTTGCTAAAGCTGACAACTGGGGACTGCAGCCCACAGCTGGCAGTTTTGCCTGGCTGGTTATCAAAAATAGAGGGGAACCCCAAATCATTTTTTATTATGTATTTCTTCATAGCGCAGGCAGCGGCTGATGAATACTCTCATCGGCCATCGCCTGCTCTCTCTGTTATCAGCTAAATATAACTCTCAGCATTGTCCCCTGCAAGCGCTGATCGCTATGCATGCAGGTGAGAATGATGAGAGCCATCTTCAGCAGCTGGCGCCAGGGAACAGCAAGAACAGTGCCACTTATTCCCAGACACCGGTACGTGTGATACTGATGCAGCACACGGTTACCACACATATTAAACACATGTACACATGGATTCGGATATCTCCGGTACTGTTTTTATCAGTACCAGAAATATCAGAACGTGTGAAAGAGCCCTTATACTGTGTTTTTTTACTTTTTTATTTTTTTGCATTATGTTTCATTGACTTTTTTTCCTTTTTTCCATTATGTTTTGTGACTCTTCTTACTTTTTTACATTATGTTTTATGACTCTTACTTTTTTTTTACATTGTTTTATGACTCTTCCACTTTTTTACATTATGTTTTGTGACTTTTATTACTTTTTTATATTATGTTTTGCAGCTTCTTTTAATGTTGCTTTTATGCACATTTTCTTCACTTTTTTGCAATATGTAAGAAGCAACAAAATGGGCAAAATTGGACCCAAAAGCATCCATGTCCTGTTTGTTTTTGTCCAGTATACCATGTTCTTTTTCTCTGACTACTGTTTTTCCTTCTCCTTGGCTCATCAGGTTATGGCGGCTGCTGCAATTTCATCAGCCCAGGTCATTTAAACACCCACTCCTCTGGCAGATGAAATTGCAGCAGCCGCCGTAACCTGATGAGCTCAATCTCTAGTACATCAGTTGTCTGTTTTCTTTCCCTATCTACCTATCTCTATTGCTGAGCTGTGAGCAGTGGCGTCCTTTTACTATCCAGATTCACTCAAAATATCTGCTGCATTCTGTTCCTCGGCTTTTATACAGGCTATGATAGTCCCTCCTGATTGGTTGTGCTATACCACGTAATATGATAGCTGCAAGGCATTATGGGGAAGCTTCAGCATCCGCAGCTGAGGTAAATTGAGCTAGCAAATTTCCTAAGATTCAACACCAATTTTATTTGCATCAAAACAATTTGTTTGCTCTCTAGTGCTTTGCTTTAAAAGGTTATTTAACAAAAAATCAAATTATCCTTTATCCACAGGATAGGGGCTAACTTGATGAACACTCACTACGAGTCCAACCACTCTTTGGACCACCAGTGATCCCAAGTTCGGGCTCTGGAACCTTGAGAACTGGGCTCTGAAGTCCCAACCTGAAGGGCAAAAGTGCTCATGCTCGGCCTCTGTTCCATTCATTGTCTATGGAGCTGCTGAGCTCTGCGCTAGATAGGGGATAACTTGCTGATCACTATGGGTCTGACCACTGGGACCCACAGTGATCCCAAGAGCTGAATGTAATGGACGTGTGCATGCTTAGCCTCTGCCCCATTCATTGTCTATGGGACTGCTGAGCTCTGCATTTTGATTAACTTGCTAATCACTAGTGGTCTGTTGTGATCCGCAGTGATCCAGAGACCTGAATGTAATGCACATGCGCATGCTGGGCCTCTGCTCCATTCATTGTGGAACTGCTGAGCTCTGCACTAAATACGGGATAACTTGCTGGTTGCTAGGGGTCTGACCATTGGGACTTGTAGTGATTCCTGTTAAGTTACGGTAGCTGAGGAGTGCAGGTAAAAAAGGAAATACACCAGAGCAGTTGGAATCTATGAGATTGCAGTACCCTGACTAACCACCGCAACTAGAGGCAGCCGTGGAGCGTTCCTACGATGGTCCTAGACGCCTCGTCACAGCCTGAGAAACTAACTACACCTAAAGATAGAAATAGGAAAGCTATCTGCCCCGGAGCAGAACCCCAAAGATAATAGAAAGCCCCCAAACATGTAATGGCGGTTAGACAAGAGGAAATACTGACACAGAAAGAAAATAGTATGAGCAAACGCTGGGGCCCAAACTATCTAAATAGAAAAGGACAGGAAGGGTACTTACTGCAATCCCAGAAAACCCTGAAAAACACCAACTCCACTAATTTCAAAATCACCTGAGATCACACGACCTCTACCACCCAAATTAGTTCTCTGGTGTAACAAAAACAGCAGCCACTGAAAAAACTGCAAAAAGCAAAAGTACAAAACACAGTGGCTGGACTAAACTGAGAGGGCAAAAGCCCCCGGAGGGGACCCAGAAGGCCCCCACAGAAGTGCAGGACAAAATGCAAAAATATAGCAAAAACACAAAATAAGAAATTGTCATATCTGATAGCAGGAGATGCAGACACGACACAGCAGGCTACAAGGGAAACTGGAAAGAAGGATTCAGACCAGAACAATTGATCACCGGCAACCCTGATGGGAAAATGATTCCCTTAAATAAGACCAATCAGTAACACCTGATTCCCAATCCTCACTAGTACCGCTTGTAACCACCAGAGGGAGCCTCTGCTCAGAACTCATCTCAAACCCATTCACAACAGTACCCCCCCCTTGAGGAGGGGTCACCGAACCCTCATTTGAGCAACCAGGTCGGTCAGGATGAGTTCTATGATACGCACGGATAAGTCTCCTAGCATGGATGTCCGAAGCAAACACCCAAGAATTATCTTCCTGACCATAACCTCTCCATTTAACCAAATACTGGAGTCTTCGTCTAGAAAAACGAGAATCCAATATTTTCTCAACCACATACTCCAGATTGCCCTCAACCAAAACAGGGTCAGGAGGCACAGCAGCAGGAACCACTGGCTCAACAAACCTCTTCAACAAGGACTTGTGGAACACGTTATGGATCTTAAATGTCCCTGGAAGAAGCAAACGAAAAGAAACAGGATTAATAATCTCCATGATCTTATAAGGTCCAATGAACCTAGGCTTAAATTTAGGAGATGCTACTCTCATAGGAATATTCTTTGAGGACAACCAGACCAAGTCCCCCACTTTAAACCGAGGACCATCAGTCCTATGCCGGTTAGCAAACCGCTGGGCCTTCTCCTGAGAGAGGGACAACCTCTCCACTACCTGGTCCCAAATCTGCTGCATACGCTCAACAACAGAGTCAACACCTGGACAGACAGAAGCCTCCGTCTGTCCTGAAGAAAATCGAGGGTGAAACCCAGAATTACAGAAAAACGGAGACATCAAAGTGGCAGAGCTAGCCCTATTATTAAGAGCAAACTCAGCCAAAGGCAAAAAAGAGACCCAGTCATCCTGATCAGCAGACACAAAGCATCTTAGATAAGTCTCCAATGTCTGGTTTGTTCTCTCAGTTTGACCATTGGTCTGAGGATGAAATGCCGAGGAGAAAGACAATTGAACACCCAGTTTAGAACAAAAAGTCCTCCAAAATCTGGAAACAAACTGGACTCCTCTGTCAGACACAATGTTCTCAGGAATGCCGTGTAAACGAACCACGTGCTGAAGGAACAACGGCACCAATTCAGAGGAGGAAGGCAACTTAGGTAATGGCACAAGATGTATCATTTTGGAAAACCTATCACAAATTACCCAGATGGTGGTCATT
Organism: Oophaga sylvatica; assembly: GCA_033576555.1. Classification (NCBI taxonomy): domain Eukaryota; kingdom Metazoa; phylum Chordata; class Amphibia; order Anura; family Dendrobatidae; genus Oophaga; species Oophaga sylvatica. The sequence goes on along the minus strand of JARQOD010000001.1, from coordinate 444,614,043 downwards.
CTCTGAGAAACAGGAAGATCGGAAATGAAATCCATAGAGATATGGGTCCATGGTCTCTTGGGCACAGGCAATGGCATCAACAAACCACTAGAGCGAGAGCAAGGCTTGGAGCGAGAGCAAGTCCCGCAGGACTGCACAAATTCCCTGACATCGCGAGACAAGGTAGGCCACCAAAAGGACCGACTAACCAAGTCTCTGGTACCAAAAATTCCGGGATGCCCAGCCAATGCGGAACAATGAATCTCAGACATCACACTCTTTTTCCATTGGTCCGGGACAAACAATTTTCCAACAGGGCAGCGCTCGGGCCTATCCTCCTGACACCCCTCCAGAGCAAGTCTCAAATTAGGCGAGATGGCGGAAAGAACTACACCCTCCTTCAAAATAACAGAGGGATCAGATAGCTCAGGAGAGTCCGCAAGGAAACTCCTCGAGAGGGCATCCGCCTTAACATTCTTAGTGCCAGGAAGAAAGGAAACCACAAAATTAAAACGTGTGAAAAACAAGGCCCACCTGGCCTGTCTAGGATTGAGTCGCTTGGCAGATTCCAGATAGACCAGATTCTTATGGTCCGTAAGGACCACCACCTGATGTTTGGCTCCCTCCAGCCAATGTCTCCACTCTTCAAAAGCCCACTTCATGGCCAATAACTCCCGATTACCCACGTCATAATTACGTTCAGTAGGAGAAAATTTTCGAGAGAAAAAGGCACAAGGGTTACTTTTAGAGGTCTCTGGATCTTTTTGGGACAAAACGGCACCTGCCCCAATTTCAGAGGCATCAACCTCCACCTGAAATGGCAGAGAAACATCAGGCTGCCGTAGAACAGGAGCAGAAGTGAATCTCTGCTTAAGTTCCTGAAACGCAGAGACTGCCTCAGGAGGCCAATTCACCACATCAGAACCCTTTCTGGTCAAATCAGTTAATGGTTTAACAATAACAGAGAAATTACCAATAAATTTACGATAAAAATTGGCAAAACCCAAAAATCTCTGAAGAGCCTTTAATGAAGTAGGTTGGACCCAATCACAGATGGCCTGAACCTTGACCGGGTCCATTTCAATAACAGATGGGGACAAAATGAATCCCAGAAATGAGATCTTCTGTACGCCAAAAAGACACTTTGATCCCTTCACATACAGAGCATTCTCTCTCAAAATCTGGAATACAGTTCGAACATGTTTCACATGAGAGTCCCAGTCATTAGAAAAAATCAAGATATCATCCAAATAAACAATCAGAAACTTGTCCACAAAATCCCTGAAAATGTCATTCATGAAGGACTGGAAGACGGAAGGAGCATTAGTGAGCCCAAAGGGCATCACAAGGTACTCAAAATGCCCTTCAGGCGTGTTAAATGCCGTCTTCCATTCATCCCCGTGCTTAATGCGAATAAGGTTATACGCCCCCCTGAGGTCAAGCTTGGTAAACCAAGTAGCGTTTTTCACCCTGGAAAACAGGTCAGAAATCAAGGGTAACGGGTATTGATATTTCACAGTAATATTGTTCAAGAGACGATAATCAATACACGGCCTTAATGAACCATCTTTTTTGGCCACAAAGAAAAAACCGGCACCTAAGGGTGAAGAGGATGGTCTGATATGACCCTTCTCCAATGATTCCTTGATATAAGACCGCATAGCGTCATGTTCAGGTACAGACAAGTTAAAAAGGCGACCCTTAGGGAATTTACTACCTGGCACTAATTCAATAGCGCAGTCATAGCTCCTATGGGGAGGTAAGGATGCAGATTTACTTTCGCTAAACACATCAGAAAAATCAAACAAAAAGTCAGGAACATCCTCAGCCTGGGGGGAGGCAGAAAAAACAGGAGTGTTGGTATTAACACATTGGCAGCCCCAACTGGTTACAGACACAGATTTCCAATCCAAAACAGGATTATGAGACTGTAACCAAGGGAAACCCAGCACGATAATGTCATGCAGATTATATAGAACCAAAAATTTGCAGCACTCCTGGTGATCAGGTTCAACCCTCATTATCACCTGAGTAGAAAACTGGGGTTTATTCTCAGCCAAAGGGGTAGAATCGATCCCCAGTAGGGGAATAGACTTCTGTAGGGGTATCAAGGGAAATCCACAACGTTTAGCAAAATCATAATCCATCAGGTTAATAGCTGCTCCAGAATCAACGAAAGCCTGAGCAGAAAATGAGGACAGAGAGCATATCAGAGTGACAGTTAATAAAAACTTAGTCTGAACACTACCCAAGACAACTGAGCGTGCAAAACGTCTTCCCCGCTTAGGGCAGACTGAAATAGCATGAGAGGCATCACCACAGTAGAAACATAACCCATTGCGCTTTCGAAACTCATGACGCTGTGCCCAGACACCACTCCATCACACTGCATGGGCTCAGCAGCTGGCTCACAAGGCAACACCACTCCACGCATACTTCTCCGCTCACGCAAACGTCTGTCAATTTGAATCGCTAATGACATAGAATCATTGAGACCAGAGGGGACAGGGAATCCCACCATAACATCCTTTACATTATCCGACAGACCCTTCCGGAAAAGGGCCGCCAAAGCGTCGTCATTCCATTTGGTCAGGACTGCCCACCTACGGAATCTCTGACAGTATAACTCAGCGTCATCAAGCCCCTGATTTAATGCCAACAAGGCTTTTTCAGCTTGATCAGTGACATTAGGCTCATCGTACAATAACCCCAAAGCCTGAAAAAACGCATCAACATCACTCAAAACAGGATCCCCAGGTATCAGGGAAAAAGCCCAATCCTGAGGGTCGCCGCGCAGGAGAGAGATGACAATTTGAACTTGCTGTGCCGCGTTCCCTGAGGACTTAGGCTTTAAGGCAAAAAACAACTTACAGTTATTTTTGAAATTCTGAAACTTAGCTCGATCCCCCAAAAACAAATCTGGCATGGGGATCCTAGGTTCCACAACAGGCAACCTAGCAAGATATGCAGCAATACTCTGAACCTCAGTGGCAAGCTGATCCACACGGCCAGACAACTGTGCAAACTCCATTGGGAGAAAAGATCCTCCCCAGCACCCAGAGATACAGAGGGAAAAAAAAAAAAAAAAAAATGCAACAAACAGAAAAAATATCTCTGACAACTTTTCTTCCTTCAAAATATTTTTTCCCTTCTGTGAGTACCATACAATTTTTATGGCCGGTGATACTGTTAAGTTACGGTAGCTGAGGAGTGCAGGTAAAAAAGGAAATACACCAGAGCAGTTGGAATCTATGGGATTGCAGTACCCTGACTAACCACCACAACTAGAGGCAGCCGTGGAGCGTTCCTACGATGGTCCTAGACGCCTCGTCACAGCCTGAGAAACTAACTACACCTAAAGATAGAAATAGGAAAGCTATCTGCCCCGGAGCAGAACCCCAAAGATAATAGAAAGCCCCCAAACATGTAATGGCGGTTAGACAAGAGGAAATACTGACACAGAAAGAAAATAGTATGAGCAAACGTGTGTAGCCCTGGTACACAATACCAGGAGGATGAGTGGAGAGGTAACAGTTAAGGTCTCTTCATGACATCATGTACACTTCTGACACACCCAGCAGGGGTGTGGAGGGGAGTGATTTCTAGTCAGTCAGTTTCCTGTCCTTGGACAGAGTAGACGTGTCCAGTTTGAGCCTGTCATCAGTTCAGAACGTGGAGGCTGGTACAGGTGGTCTAATTCACCTTAGTCTAGTCAGAGCTGTGCCCCACTGGAAGAAAGACTGAACTATCTATTAAGAGTCGAGCAAATCGAAGGGCAAAGTGGAAGGAAGATTATTGGAAAAGTGCGTTTGGCTTGGAAGAGTCCTGCACATTGCTACCGGTTACTGGGGACCGAAGGATCACTATTAGCTACAAGCATAGTGAAGAGAAAACCAGAGATTTACCGGACCCTAGGTCGCGGCAAACACCCCCTTATAGTCAGTACGTAACTGGGGTCAGGGGAAGTGAAGACTTTGAGTTTCTGCAGGACAAAATAAGAATTCAGCTCCCTCATAGAAAGACTCCTAACACTAAACTGACTGGGAAGCACAGCTTTGGATAAGCTGGAATCATAGAGGGGACTACGCTTCAGGCTGGTCGTACTCATCTTCATTGGACAGTAAAGGAGGCCCCTAACTTGCTTAGCTGTTGCCTCAAAGCTCATCCTCCATCAACCCCATCAGCCTCCCTGGGACCTGCTTGAACATCTTGCAAGTAAAGGTATGGAAAGACGCTGACCGTGTGAGACTGAGTTATTATTGCATGTCTGCACAATCCCTACCTAACTACCGACCTGAGGGAAGAGTCCCACCTGTAGGGGACCCGACATCTAGCTGCCTCACCATCCCCTCAGAGATCTACAGCAGCGCTGGTATAAATTACCAGAAGACTACAGGTGGCGTCACGAACTGTACATAAATCAATCCCCTGTAAATATTCCCCCAACATACGCCAGACCGCCAGGGCCACAGACCGAGCCACAGCTACCTGTGACAATCCCCATAGACTTCTACGGGCTCGGCTCTGAGTACCCCATTGCCCTGGTAACCCACAATTGTGGTGGCGGGTCGACACAAAAACTTGGCGTCACGAACAGGATCCGAAACTTGCAGCATTGCGAGCCCTGTGTGCCTGTGGAGTGTTTTGATGAAAAAGACTGTTGCTATTGTTTGGCGCTAAAATCCGCCATTTTGCCGCCATATTCGCGCCCTCAGGCGCTGGAGAAGAAGGTGGGCGGACCTGAAAAAGCGCACAAAGTCTTGGACACGCCCCCAACCTGCACCCCAAACTGCATAGCAATCTGCGTCGCAAACCGCATCGCAAACTGCATAGCAATCTGCTTTGCAAACCGCATCGCGAACTGCATAGCAAACCGCATCGCAAACCGCATCGCAAACTGCATAGCAATCTGCATCACAATCTGCATTGCAATCCGCATCGCAAATTGCATCGCAAAATAGAGCTGCAGGTCCTGCGACAGGAAGTGAACGCTCTGACATCAGAGCGCCTGCGACGAAGGTCCTGTTCCCACTGCGGTGCCTGTGAAGTAGCAGCGTCTGAAACCGGTAGGCTCCGTTTAACCAAGGGGGCGCTAAGATGTCACAACAACCGGCTGACAGTGCGGCCCCAGCCGGAGGCCCCAATCCCGCACCGTCTGGTATTGTAGCGCCAGATGGGGGCGCAGGCCCTGCACCCAGTCCGGTAGTCCCGATCATGCCACTAACGCTCCCATATATGCCTGGGGCGAAATGGCTTCCCCAATACAGCGGTGGGCCAGGCACATTAGCAGGCTTCAAGCGGAAGTTATGCAGCATCTTAGAAATGTACTCTATGCCTGAGAGACAAAAAGCTGCTGTGCTAATAGGGCAGCTAACTGGCGCTGCTGAAAGGGAAGTGGAGACTTGGGATACCGTTGATCAGGAGTCGGTACCTGCGATCTTCCTGAAGCTACATGCCATATTTGAAGACCGCACAGAAACGGATCTCCGGATGGCCTTCTATCACTGTTCACAACAGCCAGGTGACAGCATCCGGGACTATGCTTGCCGACTACAGGGAGCCCTGAGAGCCCTCAAGCAAATTAACAATTTAAATGCTATCGACGAGAATAGAATGCTGAAAAACAATTTATACAGGGATTGAGATCCCCAGAGGAACGCAGAACTGTAAATTGGTGGTCCTTAGATCATCCGGATGCTACCTTTGATGCCCTAAAAGACATGGCAATAAAAGGGCTGCGGCCCCTGGGCAAACCTGAGGTGGCCACCCAACATCATCAGGGTGAAGTCACTCTGGAACTGGCAGTAACCCCCTGTTCCCCGCTAGTGGCAGAAACCAAAACGCAGGTGACACCTCCTAGTGAATTGGACTGTCTGCGCTCAGAGGTGCGCCAGCTGACTAAAAATCTGGCCGCTGTGATGAGTGCCCTACAGCTGCGGAAAGAAGAGGAAGGGAAGATCTTGTTAGCTGACTGCCCAGAGGACGTTCCGTGGATGCACGGAGAAGAAAGAAGACGTCGCCCCCCGGAGGAGGACAACGCCACCCCAGGAGCAACCTCTGATCAACACCCTTCTCGTCGAGAGATCATCTGTTACCGCTGCAACCGGAAAGGTCATCTGTCTACACAGTGTCCTTTAAACGGGCAGAACCTGGGTCCAAGGGCCAACACCCAGGAGAATACCCGTCAGGCCCCCTAGACTGGAACCGCAGGTATGTGGGCGGGCGACCCTACCTGTCTATTATTCTAGATGGTATTGCTGTTCCAGCATTGTTAGACACTGGGTCCCAGGTGACCCTAATACCTGATGCTCTATATACCAAGTACTGGTCAATGGACAGTCTTAAACCTCCGAGCCTTGACTTTACTGTGTATGCTTCGAATGGTCTTCCTGTAGAAGTACTCGGAACAAAATGTGTAGATGTAAAGGTGGGCAGAGAGGAGTTGAAGGACCAAGGGCTTCTGGTAGTAAAGACTGTAAATGAGGAGAACGGTTTAAATATCATTTTGGGTACTAACATTATCGGTAATTGTTTGGGAGAAGTTGTGTTCTTACTCCAACAGCTCGCTGAGATTGCCCGACCAAGGCAGAGAGGAGTAATCCAAAGAGAGATCCGGGCCCTGGTGTGTCAGCAGCAAGCGAAGCTTACCGACGGCGAAATTGGTAATGTACGGGTCACTGACTCGGATCCTATTGTGATACCCCCAATGAGTGAAATGATCATTTGGTGCAGGGCAGCCATAGGTCTGAGAGGACAGAATTACCAAGCTGTAGTAGAACCCCACCATTCAGAACATAGACCTACACTTATGACTGCTAGAGGAGTAGTAGAGGTGGTGAATGGAAGAGTACCGGTACGGCTTCTCAATTGGGGAGATGATGAGGTAAATTTACCCCGTTATGCAACCATTGCTAAACTTCATGCTGTTGATAATAATTCTATTCTCCGGCTGAGTCCTTAGACTCCTGTCAAATAGAGGAGGACAATGACCCAGCAACTCAGGTGGCGGAATGGTGTCAGCAACTCCATGTTGGGACGGACACCACTCCCGCTCACCAGAAGCAAGGGGTATTACGGGTGGTGCAAGAGTACGCCCAAGTGTTTAGCAAAAATCCACTTGATTTTGGGACAATTAAGGGAGTACAACATCATATCCCTACTGGCAATCATCCTCCCATCAAAGAGCGGTATAGGCCCATACCTCCAGCTCATTATCAGAAGGCTAAAGAAATGTTGAATGATATGAAGAAAGCTGGGGTGATAAGGGATAGTTGTAGTCCCTGGGCAGCCCCTCTAGTTCTGGTTAAAAAGAAAGATGGTAGTATGAGAATGTGTGTGGATTACAGGCAGGTGAACCGCATAACACACAAGGATGCATACCCGTTACCGCGCATAGAGGAATCATTAGCTGCTCTGAAAACGGCTAACTACTTTTCTACCCTTGATCTGACTAGTGGTTACTGGCAAGTGGCTGTGGCTGAGGAGGATCGTGGAGAAAACGGCTTTCACCACCCCAATGGGGCTCTGTGAGTTCGACAGAATGCCGTTTGGGCTCAGTAGTGCCCCAGGAACATTTCAGAGAGTGATGGAAAATTGTCTGGGACATCTCAATTTTGAAACCGTGCTGCTATACCTAGACGACGTTATCGTGTATTCCAAGACATATGAGGACCATCTGAAGCACCTGGCAGAAGTGTTTGAGTCCCTGTCCAGGTATGGGATGAAATTAAAACCCTCAAAATGCCATCTACTCAAACAGAAGGTACATACTTGGGGCACATCGTCAGTTCGGAAGGAGTAGCGCCGGACCCAGAGAAAGTCACCGCCATCCAGAAGTGGCCGGAGCCGAAAAACCTTAAGGAAGTGCGAC
>JARQOD010000001.1:444587794-444606094 GCA_033576555.1 Oophaga sylvatica | reverse complement strand
GTCCTGGACCCTCTTGCAGGGCAGTGCGGGGGAAAATAAATAACAATGCCCACGTCGGGTAGAAAAGGGCATTACTCTCCTGTGTCAGCCCCCTTTTCCCCCAAAAGGGCCGGTTTACGGGGTTTTTGTCAGTTTTTTTTTGTGCTAAATAAGAGAGAAAAACAAATGTCCACGAAGGGTAACCGAAAACCTGAAAATTAAGGGGGGAAAAATTTGGGGAGAGAGATTTCTGCCTAAAAACATCATGAACCAAGATAAATTTGTGTCTCCTGATTATCAAAGCTCCAGTTTAAAAAACCGGAAACAAAATTGTTTTTTTTCCCGTCATAATTTTTGGGGCCCGAAAAGAAGCTTTTAGATTTGTTGTTTTTAATTGGGAAAAAAAATCTCACAAGTTATAAGGAAAAAAAAACTTCAAGAACATTTTTATTAAAATGCAAAGAACGAGGCCCCCGGAAAATAAACTAATCTTTACTAAATCTCATCTATTATCGATACTACCCCCTTTTCCAATTGTTAATATGTGAAAAAATTTCATCTAGGATCTATCCCCATATATAAATTTTTTTCCATCAGGGATGTCCATACACAGGGGAAAAAAAATTTTAAAAGTTTGGGAAAAACCCCCAACCGGGCTGCCCCTTGATATTTAATAAAGAAATTGAGGAAGTTTTTCTTTATCGTCAATATAATGATAAAATATTTCTTATGGAAACAAACTTAAAGGGGTTGTCCCACGAACAAAGTACAAATACAAGTACAAAGTAATAGACTCTTAGAATAAAATATTGAAATAACATAATCTGTAATGTAAAAGCAATAAAAAGCATATGGCCCAATGGCCTAATTTAAATATGTAATAACAAAGGAAAAAAACCTTGAATAGATAATAAAGTATGATGCAAACAAAAGTGCCCTCCAAACACGGTAAGATAGCCTCACAGTGAACTCCTTCAGAGTACCTTCCACACGCACAGAATGATGACCCTACTGTACCCCCCTCAATCCACCCTGGCAAAGTAAGGCAACCCCATCACAGTATGATTCCCCAACAGTAATCCTCACACAGCCCTTTATACAGTATTACAATATAATGGGTCCCATATAATGCTCCATACAGTATAATGGCCCCACGGAGTGCGCCATATAGTATAATGGCCTCATATAGTGCCCCATACAGTATAATGGCCCCATATAATGCTCCATACAGTTTAATGAGTCCCACATAGTGCTCCATACAGTGTAATGGCCGCATATAATGCTCCATACAGTATTATGGCCCCATAGTGCTCCATACAGTTTAATGGCCCAACATAGTGCTCCATACAGTGTAATAGCCCCACATAGTCCATATACAGTATAATGGCCTCACATAGTGCTCCATACGGTATAATGGCCCCATATAATGCTCCATACAGTATAATGAGCCCCACATAGTCCTCCATACAGTATAATGAGCTCCACATAGTGCTCCATTTAGTATAATGGCCTCACATAGTGCTCCATACGGTATAATGGCCCCATATAATGCTCCATACAGTATGAGTCCCACATAGTCCTCCATACAGTATAATGAGCCCCACATAGTGCTCCATACAGTATAATGGCATCACATAGTGCTCCATACAGTATACAGACATGGCCAAAAATTGTTGGTACCCCTCATTTAAGGACAGTAAAACCCAAAATAGTAACAGAAATAACTTGAATCTGACAAAAGTAATAATAAATAAAAAATCTATGAAAATGAACAAATGGAAGTCAGATACTGCTTAGTTTGTTTTGTTTGGTGACATGGTGTGTATCACACTCAACATGGACCAGAAGAAGCGAAGGAAAAGAGTTGTCTCAGGAGATTAGAAAGAAAATTATAGACAAACATGTTAAAGGTAAAAGTTATAAAACCATCTCCAAGCAGCTTGATGTTCCTGTGACTACAGTTGCACATATTATTCAGAAATTTCAGCTCCTTGGGACTGTAGCCAACCTCCCTGGACATAGCCGCAATAGGAAAACTGATGACAAATCAAAGAGACGGATAATACGAATGGTAACAAAAGAGCCCAGAAAAACTTCGAAACAGGTTAAAGGTGAACTTCAAGCTCAAGGAACATCAGTGTCAGAAAGCACCATCCGTCATTGTATGAGCCAAAGTGGACTTCATGGGAGGTGACCAAGGAGGACACCATTGTTGAAAAAAATCATAAAAAAGCCAGACTGGAATTTGCCAAACTACATGTTGGCAAGCCACAAAGCTTCTGGGAGAATGTCCTATGGACATATGAAACAAAAATGGAACTTTTTGGCAAGGCACATCAGCTCTATATACATAGATGGAAAAATGAAGCATATCAAGAAAAGAACACTGTCCCTACTGCGAAATATGGAGGAGGCTCTGTTATGTTCTGGGGCTACTTTGATGCATCTGGCACAGGGTGTCTAGAATCTGTGCAGGGTACAATGAAATCTCAAGACTATCAAGGGATTCTAGAGAGAAATGTGCTGCCCAGTGTCAGAAAGCTTGGTCTCAGTCGCAGGTCATGGGTCTTGTAACAGGATAATGACCTCAAAAACACAGCTAAAAACACCCAAGAATGGCTAAGAGGAAAACATTGGACTATTCTGAAGTGGCCTTCTATGAGCCCTGACCTAAATCCTATGGAGCATCTTTGGAAAGAGCTGAAACATGTCGTCTGGAAAAGGCAACTTTCAAACACGAGACAACTGGAGCAGTTTGCTCTTGAGGAGTGGGCCAAAATATCTGTCGAAACGTGCAGAAGTCTCATTCACAGTTACAGGAATCGTTTGATTGCAGTGATTGCCTCAAAAGGTTGTGCAACAAAATATTAAGTTAAGGGTACCATCATTTCTGTCCAAGCCTATTTCATGAGTTTTACTTTTTTTTAAATTCTGTGGAAGCATGGCCGAAAAGAAATGTCTGACTTTCAGTTGTTAATTTTCATAGATTTTTGATTTATTATTACTTTTGTCAGATTCAAGTTATTTCTGTGACCATTGTGGGTTTTCTGTCAATAAACGAGGGGTACCAACAATTTTGACCACGTGTGTAATGGCCACAAAAGTGGTTCTCACAGTATAGTAGGCCCCACATTAAAAAAAAAAAAAATACTCACCTATGCCCATTTTCCCACTGCTCAGATCTCTTCTTGGTGTCTTCAGATCCTCTGAACATCTCGGCACAGCAGGCGCGTTGAAATGACGCCCTTGCGCCCACTGCACTGAGTCTTCAGGTACAGAAAAGGAATCATGGGAGAGGGAGCGTCAGCTGACAGCTCTCTCCTCCATCATGCCGGGTGGGGATCGTTGTGGGCCAAATATACTCTGGTGACCCACCCGGTGTCACAGGCCAAATATACTCACCCTGCGGACCAGAGTTTGACATATGTGATCTGATGCACCCATCTCATATCTATTTATTATTATCTATTGTAATATGTAATCTAATCTATGTTTATCTATATCTTTCTATATCTCATACATTACTATCTACGACATCTGTATCTCTTATCTCACATATCTATTATCCATCTCATATCTATCTATTATCTATCGATCTCATATCTATTATCTATCTATCATCTATCTATATAGAGAAAAAACCTGACCAACACCTCCTAAGTGTGAACAGGTGCAAGCTGCATTATATGGAAAAAGAAAACACAGCAGCCCTCTATATAAGCCAAGATATATGCAGACTCTGAAAACATTGTCTATCTATTATCTACCTATTATCTATTCCATATCTATTATATATCTCTATATCTATTATCTCATATCTATTATCCACCTATATATCTATTATCCATTTATCTATCTATTATTCATTTATTATCTATCCAATGAAAGGAGGAATAAAGCGCCATCAACCTCATTTGCATCAGGTGCACGTTTTCCAAAGATTATCCAAAAACCCCTCAAAATTGACAGTTAAAAAAGAGGATGACTCCAGTACTTCATGTGGAGGAAAGATCCCTTATTTATCCCACATAATACGATGCTACGTGTTGTCTCCTGAGTATTGAGCCTCTCCGGCCTGGATTGCTGCCGTCCTTTATTATCTATTTCATCTGTCTGATATCTAGTATCTATCGCCTCTATTTATGGTATATAATGTACGTTTTCACCATCTCTAATTATCCATTTGATTTCTTCCACGACATCTGTGCCATATTTTCCTGCCCCGATGTACATCGCGGTGACACGTTAATATTTAGACAAGGCGCCGGAGCCACTCTTTTTTTTAATTGATTAAATGTCGCTTTAAAAATTCGCACTAAAATATCCATATCTATCCGTGCGGATCACATAGAGAATGTAGACAGCACATGGCCAGAGAGTCAGTTGGAAAGAATGAGTAAAACAGCAGTGACATATGGCGCGCAAGAAGCGGATGCTCTGCGATCGGTGCCATTCCTTCATTGTGGCTGAATACAATTATCAGCCAGACCTGTGGCTGGATTACTGAACGCCTCCGTCCATCTGGGAACATCTTTTATTCCAACCCTAAGATGATTAGGAGTATTTTCTATGGCTCTGGGAGGGGTGGGTGGTGATTAGGGTTCCGGGTGCCCCATGGACTGGGGAGAAGTTGACTTTGGTGGTCCGGGACGTGCGGAGAACAGAGGCTGGGAATTATTATTCATGAACCCAGAAGCTGGGTATTAATAGAGATACTGAAGGCTTGTCGTTCCTCCTGCTCCTTCTAACAGTCTTGGCACGGTGACCAGGCACTGTCGGCACTCTGCTGGAGGCGGCGTTCTTGGCTGTGAAAACGGGGCATGCCCTCTGTCACTCATGGAGAGGAGCCCTCTCCAACTGTCTCTTTTCAACAACTTTATCATCAATCTCATTATTAACAGCTTCACTGCAGACAGAAAATGCAAACAAGGGGTAATGGCTGTGCCAAATTTCCAGAACACACAAGACACCGGGCACCATACAATGAGGACGCCGTGTGCCAGCAAGAGACAAGATTTCAAGGAAACCAAGAGAAAGAGTTTTTTCTTTTTGCTTTATTACAATATCCATTTTTTTTTCACTTGCCCGGGGACTTCATTTAGGAATAATCCAAAGCTCCAGCCGATTGTGAAAATCAATTTTAAAAGTAGAAGAAAGTTCTAGAACTCCCACCCCTCCCCCTTTAATCCATTCCAGTATCCGACTCATATTAGTCAAGGATACATGATCTAATATACCATTCAGCTTTAATAACGCCGGATCTTTATGCACCAAATCGAGGTATTTTATATGTTTTAAGTGCCTGAGGAAGGCGCATTATTACCACGGAGAGCTGCGTGCAATATGCAGATAATTGGCTCTGATGAGCGGATTCACAAATTGGGGACAAACAATGTATTAAGGAAATTCCTCTGGTGTCACCTACCTTCCTTTATCCTAGAAATCAGGCAGAAAAAGTGCTCAAATCTACTGCTGAAAGCTTAGAGGAGAATATCTCCAAGACGTAGATGTGTTTCTGTATACGATGAAATAGTGTATGGAGAAAAGTATGTGCCCCCTCATATTACACCTGCAGAAGCTTTTTTGATCTCCAGCTTTACATCTGTAGACATTAATATGGAGTCACCCCTCTGCACTCAAAACGGCTACTGCTCTAATGGGAGGGATTTCTGCAACATTTTGGAGGCATCTGTGAGAATTTTTGCCTTTTGAGCCAGAAGAGCATTTGTGGGGTCAAACCCTCATGTTGGGGGTCCAGGCTCATAATCTCCATTATAGGTGTTGGATGGGGCTGAGGTCGGGCTATGTATGGCCACTCATGTACTCCCCCTTCCATGTATGGACCTTGTGCTCTGGGCACAGTCAGCAGGAATAGAAAATATTGCCAGCCCCGCAGTGTGAATACATAATAACACACTGCGGGGTGCAATAGTCTTCTGACAGTTCTCGGGCAGCGCGCACTGCGCATGCCCGAGGACTGTTACTACAGCGCAGGCGCCCACAGGACAGAAATGAAAATAAAGCAACGCTGTGGAGGCGCAGCGATGCTGAACGGGCTTGATGGACGGCTGGGGGCAGGATAAGTCACGGGAAGAGGCCATGCTTCTTCGACACATTTCAGGTATGGGGACCTATTTTTAAAACTGAATATTTCACGGTTGCAGGGGCACAGAAACAAAGAGCCACCGTCACAGACTGCTGCCTTAGTGCTGCTGAAGGTGGCTCTTTTACTTCAAAACGGCCGGGGATGGTGACAAGTTCCCTTTTATAGATACAATGCAGTTCCTTATTTAACCTGTGGAGGCACTGCAGGAAAATTAGGCACTTACTTCCATCACAGATTATAGAAAGCATTGAGACATCTGGAGATTTTCTCGGTGACACCCTACTAATAAAAAAAAGGCATTGGACAACCCTATTTAAATAAGTTGCCAAACTCACCAAAGTCCAGCAAGCAATGCTCGGCGATGCTGTTTGCAATGCTCTGCGATGCTGTACGCACTGATCTGCTATGCTGTTTGCAATGCTCTGCGATGCTGTATGCACTGATCTGCGATGCTGTTTGCAATACTCTGCGATGCTGTACGCACTGATCTGCGATGCTGTTTGTAATGCTCTGCGATGCTGTACGCACTTATCTGTGATGCCACACCCAATGACCTGCCATACCGCACCCAATGATCTGCCATGCCGTACGCAATGATCTGCGATGCTGCATGCACTGATCCGTGATGCCATATCCAATGATCTGCGATGCCATATGCACTGATCTGCGATGCTGCACACACTGATCTGCGATGATGTATCCAATGATCTGCGATGCTACACGCACTGATCTGTGATGCTGTATCGATGCCTTAGCCAATGATCTGCAATTCCATATGCACTGATCTGTGATGCTGTACACACTGAAGTGCTGCTTTATTAGAGGTTTGAGGGGTGCTTGGAAGACTCATCAACTCTTTTGAGAGTCGCGAGGTATTCCCCTATTTTGGAAGCAACTAGAACTTTCCAAGAAATATGTGAAGCATGCCCTAAGCAGCTCTCCTGTGTGACAAGTCAGTACATAGCAGCTGAGTATATTCTCGCCCTGTACCCACTCACTAGATTTGATCAGAGCTGCCCCTTAATATGGATGGATGCAGTTTTACGCTTCACTTTCCCTGCAGCATTGGTGGTGCAGCAGGCTCCCAAGTTCTCACTTAAACCCTGCTTAATAAAAGGGAGCTGATTAAAAAGGACCGTCCTTTTAATGAAGATGGCAGACCTTAATATTCTATAAAATCGCTTCTGGAAACTTTGTGCACCTCCACATTTTATAACTTGTTCCAGACCCAATAGTTGCGGACAGAGGATCCCTGCGGTTGCACAGTCACTTAGCGCCATCTTGTGGGCATCGTGCTGCTTTCGCTTTTGGCGTCGAGCTCCAGCTCTCAGAGGTAATTAGGCAGGCTTTACACTAGTGATAAAAGTCACAGAATACTGAACTGTCTGAGTGAAAAACATGTTCTGTACAAATGAAAGAAGAAAGCTGATCAGACGCCTGTCGCCAGCGATCAGCAAATGGAGTGTTAGGAAGCGGCAGCGGCTCGTCACTGGCATCACTTATCTGTGTGAAGTACGATACCAATACGCTCTATGGAGCCGCAGCCGTCACGTCTTATCATGCTTCTCACACCAATTCTGACCCACCCCTATCCTGAACAGCGGCACTGCTGTAGGGGGATCTGGCTGCCTGGAAGGGGACGCATGGTCTATACAGGGTTAGGTAGGTGGTCCGTGTTATATTCCCATAGAGCATCCTGGTGCCATCCACATTCATCACACCAGGCACCTTCTTCTATTGCTCCATAGTCCAGTTCTTCTGCTCATGTCGCCATTGTAGGCAGACGGGCTACACCTCACAAGACCTGCCGTATACCAGGAACACCCCACAAGACCTGCCGTATACTGGGAACACCCTACAAAATCCAAAGTATACCGGGAACACCCCACAAGAACTGCCGTATACCGGGAACACCCTACAAGATCCAAAGTATACCGGGAACACCCCACAAGAACTGCCGTATACCGGGAACACCCTACAAGATCCAAAGTATACCGGGAACACCCCACAAGAACTGCCGTATACCAGGAACACCCTACAAGATCCAAAGTATACCGGGAACACCCCACAAGAACTGCCGTATACCGGGAACACCCCATACGACCTGTTGTATACCGGGAATACCCCACAAGACCTGTCGTATACCGGGAACACCCCACAAGGCCTGCCGTATACCGGGACCATCCCATAAGGCCTGCCGTATACCGGGAACCCCTCCCATAAGGCCTGCCGTATACAGGGAACCTCCTACAAGACCCGCTGTATACCGAGACCATCTCACAAGACCCGCCGTATACTGGGACCATCCCATAAGGCCTGCCGTATTGTTTACTCTTGACTACTTTTCCTGCTGTCACCACTTCAGGCTCCAGCGCTGCCTGTCCCCTCGCTGTCGGGGTGTGCAACCCTTGATCATTGACTTATGTCACTGAATGATGATTTATTGGATCCGATAGTCTCCAGAGATCAGACACTTCTCACCTCTTCCATTTCGTAAGCGCCTTCCTCATTGATTCCAGTTTTTAGCTATTTTTCACAAAGAGGAAACACTTTACACCAGGTTTCAGGTTGTATGGCTTTTTATTGGACAGGTAACTTCTAGAGATGTCTTCATTCTATCTGAGGGTTTCGCTTGAACAGATATTCTGCCTGTAAGAAGAGAAATGAGTACACCGCCGCTCAGCAATGACATTAGTCAGTGATTCCCTACAGGTTACTGGAGTCTGTGCTCCATAAATAACAACATGAAGAAAAAGCCTTAGTAATCAGGGAACAGGCAGTCAGACGGGGATCCGCAGAGTGTCTGGTTGTCGCTGCATCTGAATGGGCACCAAGTAACGCTACATCTCTGCTGCAAGGAAATGTGTGGTCAGGGACGCTCCTGAGATCAGAGCATGCATCCATCAGCAGACGCTGCCTAGCAGACACCCTTGATACACATATTTCTATGTCGCAAATCGGCCAATAGGCGCAGCAAACTGTATGCATTTATAATGACATCTCCCTGACCTCCGTAATGGCAGCACTGTCAGGTCCGAATGGAGCAGACTGCACCCCATGCACACAGGCAATGCAGAAATCGTGCATATTTGTAAATTTCGGCTGGTCAGGCTTATAATATTGAACACCTATACTTAAGAGAGGTAGTTAATGTCAGATCCGGGGTCAGGCACCCTTCGCAGTCAACTTTAATGGAGGACGTATCAAAGGTTCGATAATGTGCATGGTCATTTTTTAGTTTTTGAAGGAGTCAAAACACCCTGCAACCATCCCAAGAGAGATCTTACCAGATAATCGACAGGGTCATCCGGTCGGACCTTGCAACATTCATTCAGCCCCTCTATCAGTGTTGGCATGACGTTCTTCATTAAGTAATTCCTTAAAGGGACAGACTGGGCTTCCAGCATTTCATGTTCTTGGCGTTTTACCTCTTCGAGGCGACTGTTCTGTAATGTTAGAGATGGATGTGACTGGTAGTGTTGGGGTTATATGTAGTAAACCCAGAATTATTCATGAGTCGATCACTTCGGTGCTGCACAGACGATGTCTGCTAGTGACACTAATCATATGCCGAGCCTGGGCTGCCAAAAGGAGTTCACGCATCTCCTGTCAACGGCCAGAAACAACGGACCTTGGAAAGGCGATCCGCTCATTTGTACCCGGAAGCATCACACATGATCGGCTCACTCTTTCCACTGTAGAGGGGGACACGTTGTTAATGTAGAGAGGGCAGCGCTGTGAAGGTAGACGGGGCTGTGCTGTGAAAGTAGAGGGGGCTGCGCTGTGAAAGTAGAGGGGGCTGCGCTGTGAATGTACAAGGGGTCGCGATGGGAATGTACATTAGGCTGCGCTGTGAATGTAGAGGGGCTGCGCTGTGAATGTAGAGGGGGCTGTGCTGTGAATGTAGAAAGTGCTGCGCTGTGAATTTAGAAAGTGCTGCGCAGTGAATGTAGAGGGGCCGCGATGTGAATGTAGAGGGGCTGCGCAGTGAATGTAGAGGGGGCCGTGCAGTGAATGTAGTGAATCTGACCCTGCACTAGGACTAGACTCGATCCCTACAATGGAGCGGGCGACCTATTCCTTGTGAATAGACCCACCGACGATCCTAGTCTAGACTCAAGCGAAGACCTGAAGGTGGGGGAAGGGGATCCCTGAAAGATCTAGGGACTGGGAACAAAACACTGGTAACCTCCTAGCAGGGAAATAGAGAAAGCTGCAGAAACAAAAGGAAAATACGGATTTTTGTGTTACTCACCGTAAAATCCTTTTCTCCGAGACGCTCATTGGGGGACACAGGACTGTGGGTGTATGCTATTGCGCGTAAGTAAAATATAAAAAAGGTTAGCTCCTCCTCCGCCGTATACACCTCGACACTGGCCGCAGGCGAACCCAGTTTAGTGCAAAAAGCAGTAGGAGGACAAAAAGTAAATCAGTGTTAACACAGGTACCATATATTCAGAAATAAACCCACCGGAACAGACAAAAATAGAATTAACCCAAAAACGAAGCCATCCGGCTATTAGGGTGGGTGCTGTGTCCCCCAATGAGCGTCTCGGAGAAAAGGATTTTACGGTGAGTAACACAAAAATCCGTATTTCTCCTTTGTCTCTTTGGGGGACACAGGACTGTGGGACTTCCCAAAGCAGTCCCTTGGGTAGGAAACCGACTCCACCGTATAAGTCGTAACCAGGCATTGCCTATAGGTGCGCTACCGCGCCCTGAAGAATCCTCCTACCCAGACTTGCATCCGCTGAAGCCTGAGTATGGATATTATAATGTTTAGAGAAAGTATGCAGACTGGACCAGGTTGCCGCCTTACAAACCTGTTCCGCCGAAGCCTGATGCCGAAGAGCCCAGGAGGCACCCACCGCTCTGGTGGAGTGAGCCCTGATTCCTGCGGGAACCACAGCGCCTTTGATGCGGTAGGCCTCCTGAATGGTTAACCGTATCCTTCTGGCCAAAATTGATCTTGAGGCAGCGAGTCCCTTCCTGCGACCCTCGGGAGGATGAACAGCGTGTCCGTCTGCTGAAAGGATGCCGTCCGAGATACATATCTCCTGAGTGTTCTCACCATATCCAGCGTATGGAGAGCTTTCTCCACCTGGTGCGTCGGCGCTGGGCAAAATGAGGGCAAAACAATGTCCTCATTGATATGGAATGAGGACACGACCTTTGGCAAAAAAGGTGGTGTTGGCCTGAGCACCACCTTATCGTGATGAAAAAGTAAGTACGGAGCTCCGCAAGATAGTGCCGCCAGCTCCGAGACCCGCCTTATGGATGTTATGGCTACCAAAAACACCACCTTCCAAGAAAGGTATGTCAAGGAAACTTCCTGAAGAGGCTCAAATGGAGATTCCTGCAGAACTCCCAGAACAAGATTGAGATCCCAGACGTCTAAGGGAGCCCTGTAGGGGGCACTATATGGACAACCCCCTGAATAAAGGTCTTAACCTGTAAATTAGTAGCGATTCTATGCTGAAAACGAACAGACAATGCTGATATCTGTCTTCTAAGAGTGCTTGGCGCTGAATCTAGGCCCGCTTGGAGAAATGCCAGAATGTTGGGAATCGAAAACTGAAGTGGGGAATAACCATGTTCCCTGCACCATGTAAAGAAGACCTTCCAAGTATGGTGGTAGATACGAGCCGAGGCGGGTTTTCGGGCGCTAGCCATTGTGGCAGCGACCTTCTGGGAGAATCCAGCCCTGGTCAGGATCCAAGATTCAACGGCCAGGCTGTCAAACACAGGACTGCTGAGTTCTGGTGGTAAATTGGACCCTGGGAGAGAAGGTCCGCGCGTTCTGGCAGACGCCAGGGTGCGTCGGCGAGCAACTGTACCAGCTCTGCGTACATGAGCGACACGGCCAATCCGGAGCGATTAATATCGCTGGGACCCCCTCTATCCTGATCTTTCTGATCACCCTTGGAAGCAGAGCTAACGGTGGAAACAAGTACGGGAGGTGAAACTGATTCCACGGTAGAACCAGGGCGTCCACTGCAATTGCCTCCTGCGGATCCCGGTATCGGGAGACGAAGTGGGGTACCTTGGCGTTTATCCTGGAGGCCATCAGGTCCACATCTGGAGATCCCCAGCATAGGCATATCTGCTGAAATACGTCGGGATGGAGTGACCATTCCCCTGACGCTATACCCTGACAGCTGAGGAAGTCCGCTGCCCAGTTCTCCTCGCCCGGAAGGTGGACCGTCGATATCACAAAGTGATTTCTTTCTGCCCAGGCCAGAATATATTTCACCTCGTGTATGGCCGCCCTGCTGCGGGTACCTCCCTGATGATTTATGTATGCCATGGCCGTGGCATTGTCCGATTGCATTCGGACAGGGCGGCCAGCCAGATGATGGTGAAAATGCCTCAGAGCCAGCCAAACAGCCCGAATCTCTAGAATATTGATTGGGAGGGTTGATTCCTGCAGGGACCAAGATCCCTGGGTTGTGTAGTGGCGAAACACTGCTCCCCATCCGAGAAGGCTGGCATCCGTTGTGACTATCAGCCAATGGACTGGGGGAAAATATCGCCCCTGTTGAAGAGTGGTGCTCCTTATCCACCAGGTAAGTGTCTGTCTGACCTGCGGAGACAGACGGCACCGGAGATTGAGAGAGTAAGGGCTCCCGTCCCACGCTGCCAAGAGGGCATGCTGAAGGGAGCAGAGATGAAATTGTGCAAACGGAATGGCCTCGATTGCTGCCACCATCCTTCCTAAGACCCTCATGCAAAACCGGATGGTGTGAGGAATTGGCTGGCGAAGGATCCGTATCTCCTGATGGAGAACTAGGGCCTTGTCCCGAGGGAGGATTATCAAACCTCGAGCGGTGTTGAAAATCATCCCTAAAAAGGTGATCTTCCGATATGGCACGGGAGATGATTTTTTCAAATTCACCAGCCACCCCAGGCGAACCAGGGTGTCTAGCGTAATGCTGACACTTTCCTCGCAGGCTTGAAAAGACGGACCCTTGACGAGGAGATCGTCTAAGTATGGCAAGACGACTATCCCCTGGGAGTGCAGAATGGACACAACAGCAGCCATAACTTTTGTGAACACCCTGGGGGCTGCGAATTGAAAGTGAAGGTTGCTGATGGCAAACCGTAGAAATCTCTGATGAGGGGGGATATGGGGATGTGAAGATAGGCATCCTGGATGTCTATTGACGCTAGAAATTCCCCCTTTTCCATGGCTGCAATGACCGAGCGGAGAGACTCCATTCGAAAATGTCAAATTCTGACAAACCTGTTCAGACGTTTTAGGTCCAGAATGGGCCTTACAGTGCCGTCTTTCTTGGGTACTATGAACAGGTTGGAATAGAACCCTTGACCTTTCTCAACCTCCAGTACTGGAATAACCCCGCTGCGCCGAAGAGATTCGACAGCCTTGAACAAGGCGCGAACCCGGGATTCTTCTTTGGGAAGGCGCGAGGGAAAAAAACGATTTGAGGGATGGCTGATAAACTCTATCTTGTACCCCGAGGAGACTAACTCCCTGACCCACTTGTCGTGAGTGACCGATAGCCAGATGGGGCGAAACCAGAGCAGACGGCCGCCCACTCTGGATGAATTGACCGGATCCTGCCTCCAGTCATTTGGCCGAAAATCTTTGGGACCTAGACCCTCTAGATTTTGGCTGTTCAGATCACATCCTTCCCAAGGGGTTGGTCTTGTAAGAGACCTGACGATCTCTGGCCTGATTAGGTCGAGCTGAGCAGCCGGAGCTGGCTGCCGCGGCCCAACCTGGGTTGCGAAAGGCCCTAAACCGAGGCTGAAGCTGTCGGCGAAAGGACTGTCTACCTTTCTGCTGAGGAAGGAAACTGCTTTTCCCTCCTGTAGCATCAGATATGAGCTGATCCAGTCTCTTGCCAAATAATCGGCCACTCTGATAAGGTAAGGACGTAAGTGACTTTTTTGAGGTTGAGTCCGCCCGCCATGTCCTCAACCACAAGGCTCTCCTAATAGCAATCGCATTGGCTGCACAATTTGCCGCATCCATGGAAGCATTAATCAAAAAGTCTCCTGCAAGAGCGATCTGATTAGAGATCTCAATTACCTCTGACGGCACCTCCGTACCGTGGAGGGCCCTATTCAGAGACTCCGACCAGGATATCATGGCCTTAGCTACCCAAGTCGCTGCAAAAGAGGGAGAGAGGGCAGAGCCTGATGCCTCAAACACCGAGTGAGCCAAGCTTTCAATTTGACGGTCCTTTGGATCTTTGATTGAGGAACCATTGGGAAGGGAGAGGAGTGTCTTAGACGCTAAACGCGACACCGGAGGGTCGACCGCAGGAGATTGCTCAGGGGCAAAAGGATATCTGGTATTGAGAGCCCTTTGTCCTGAAAAGCGCTTGTCCGGCTTTTCCCGGTGGCGCTGCACTAGGTCCTCAAATTCAGGGTGAGCGCCAAAAACCTTATGAGTTTGCCTGGCTCGTTTGAAGGACACCTTATGACCAGAGGCCGAGGTGGATTCATCATCTACCCCCAGGGTTTGATTGATTGCTTCAATGAGACTGTCAATTGTCTCTTGACAATTAGGTTCCTCTAGAGTGAGGGACCCTTCGGAATCAGAGTCCGAACTTTGGTCACTCGCCTCCACTGGTGAGGGAGAGCGAGAAACGGAACTGATAGATGCCGAGGCCCCGGACGGCACAGGCGACGCAGTGTGGGTTCGCTTCCCCCGCGTCTGCCTGGTGAGAGCGCGGCCCCTGCAGGCCGGAGGTTCCTGAGAAATGGCCAAGACGGGTGAACCACTGTCCCTGCCCCTATCGGGAGCTGAAGGGATTCGATTGCTCTCGTTAATGACGCCATAGATTGCGACAGAGACAGGGCCCATTCCGGGGGACCTGATGCACTGGGCTCAGTTATAGGGGAGGGCTCCTGGGCACGTTCAGAGTCACAGGCTTCGCAGACCCGATTAGTCTGGGCATGCGGAAAAGGGGACCTACAGGCAATGCATGCGGTATACAGCACCGTGTGAGTCTTAGCCCTTCTGGACATGCTGTACCAGTGCCGTAATAATTTGAGGTAGCACAAAAAAATAGGGTGCAGCGGAGCAGAGCGGCGTGTAGTGTGGTGTAGCTATAAAGCACCTACCCCAGTCCTGTGTCCCCAGACGTCCCTGAGCAAGAATGGGCGCCGAGAAGTCCACGGAGGCTGCTGCTGCAGTCTTTGAAAACTTTCAAAAAGCACGCCCCGTCCAATGTGGGTGTTCCTGAAATAGGGCCTGCGGATTCCTGCCCCCTCTGACCTGGGGGAGGAGTTGCTGGACTCGGCCTGCACAAATTCTGCCTCTGGGCACGGAGATCCAGGCCGCAGCCTAGTTTCCGGCCGAAGCCGGGGACTAAATTATTGGCGGCGCCCGCCGCTGCAGAGTTGACAACCTGAACCACTTTGAAGGGTCCTACAAATTTAGACCCCAGTTTTTTAGAAGGGATCTTCAAACGCAGATTCCTAGAGGACAACCAAACTATGTCCCCAACTGCGAACAATGCCTCCCTTTTTTTCCTGTCAAAATATTTCTTAGACCTCCTATTCGCCTCTTTCAAATTATGGCGTACATTGGTCCAAACCCTTTCCAAACTTCCAGAAAAACTCTCCTCCTCAGGCACAGCCGCC
This sequence comes from Oophaga sylvatica, assembly GCA_033576555.1. Classification (NCBI taxonomy): domain Eukaryota; kingdom Metazoa; phylum Chordata; class Amphibia; order Anura; family Dendrobatidae; genus Oophaga; species Oophaga sylvatica. The sequence goes on along the minus strand of JARQOD010000001.1, from coordinate 444,590,394 downwards.
CCAATCTTTGAAAATGGACCGAAAGATGGATGTCTCCCTGTACAGCAAAAAAAGGAGAACACCCAGCCGAGGCAGACGTATGATTATTAAGAGCAAACTCGGCTAGTGGTATATATTCCGACAACATCTCCTGATTGTCTGCTACAAAACATCTCAAAAACTGCTCAACGTCCTGGTTCTTCTTTTCGGTCTGTCCATTGGACTCAGGATGATAACCTGATGAAAATGACAAATGAACCTTTAATCTGTCACAAAAAGCACGCCAGAAGCGAGCCACAAACTGTAGTCCTCTGTCGGAAACAATTTCCGTGGGAACACCATGGAACCTGACAATCTCTTTCACAAATGCCTTAGCTAGAGTCTTGGCGCAGGGCAATTTATTGAACGGGACCAGATGACACATCTTACTAAATCGGTCCACAACAACCCAGATGACAGAAAAACCTTCAGAAACCGGCAGATCGGTGATAAAATCCATAGCAAGATGCGTCCATGGCGAGCTAGGAACCTCCAAAGGGCACAGCAATCCTGCAGCCGGGGCATGAGAGGCCTTCGACCTAGTGCACACCGTACACCGACGCACCCACTTGATGATTTCTCTATGCCACCCTGGCCACCAGAAACTTCGACCGATTGACTTTCTAATTTCCAAAATCCCTGGATGTCCCGCCAACCGAGACTCATGACATTCAGCAAACAAAGCTCTCCTCAAGGCTTTGGGCACAAATAATTTACCATACCGAGTGTTTGTTGGTGCAGAATTCTGGGCTTCTAGGATGTTATTCTCCAACTCAGAACCCAATGCTCCCACCACCACCCCTCTCTGCAAAATACATTCCTCCTTCTCAGTATTAACTGCTGGAGAGAAACTACGAGACAAAGCATCCGCTTTAACATTCTTTGTGCCAGGGATAAATGTTACGGAGAAATGGAACCGGGCAAAAAATAGTGCCCACCTGGCTTGACGGGCATTCAAACGTTTAGCAGCATCCAGAATAAATCAGATTTTGTCATGTATAGTGTACAGTTCCTATAGCGTCTTGTGCTTGGGTGCGAGGAAAACACATGAGACATAGGTTGATATGAAATGACTTGTATTACTTCATACAAGCATGCAGAAAAGGTCACACAGTTTGCAGGAACAGAGGCAGGAGAACACAGCAGGCCAGAGTAACTTCAAGCTCTACAATAACTCTCCAAGCAGGTTCAGGATCTCTTCTCTGTACCGTAATTCCTCTGCAAACATGGATTCACCAGACAGCAGGTTTCCAAAGTCCAAAAGTGTTCCAAAGTTCCTCAGTAGGAAATAGCTGGAGTCCAAAATCCTAGGTTTCCAGGAGTCAGGTCACAGGCTGACTGAGGCTTGATTCAGGAGCACTGATTGTTCAGCTGAGGCTGCTTAAGAAGCAAGAGGGAGAGAATCAGGGCGGGAACATGAAAACTGGAAACTCCATATTAACTGAGGGCAAGAGCTGCAGAAAGACAGAAAGCAAAATGGCCGACGGAAAACTGAGTTTCAAGGAACATGTCAAAAGAGACAAAGAACCTTACAGATTTTTTTGATCAGTAAAAACCTGTATCGGATGTCTAGCCTCCTCCAAAAAATGTCGCCAATGCTCAAATGCGAGCTTAATAGCCAGTAACTCTCGGTTCCCAACATCATAGTTGAGCTCAGCTGAAAATTTTTTAGAAAAGAAAGCACAGTGATGCACCCAATCCTCTCCCTCCTGGGACAGAACTGCCCCCACCCCTACTGATGAGGCATCAACCTCTACCAGAAAAGGCTTGGTCTCATCTGTCTGGATCAAAACAGGAGCAGAGCTAAACCTCTCATTGAGATGCTCAAAAGCCTCCACTGCCTCAGTGGACCATTGGGCAGTATTAGAACCCTTCTTGTTCAGATCAGTTATGGGTTTAGCGATAACAGAATTTTTTTTTATGAATTTAATAATTGGCAAACCCTAAACTTCTTTGGACAGACTTTAAATATTCAGGCCTAGGCCAATCCAGTACTGCCTGAACCTTCAGCGGGTCCATCTCAAACCCATCACTGGAGACCAAGTACCCCAAAAAACTCATTTTCTGTACCGCAAACTCGCATTCTCCAATTTAGCAAAGAGGTTGTTTTCGCTCAAGATCTGAAGAACTTCGCGTACTCTCTGCCAATGCGACTCCAGATCAGGTGAATAGATCAAAATATCGTCCAAATAAACAATAACACTCCTACCGATCAACGGCCTCAGGATGTCATTAATGAAATTTTGAAAAAATGCAGGCGCATTAGTCAGGCCAAAAGGCATCACCAGACACTCAAAGTGACCCTCCGGGTATTAAAGGCTGTCTTCCATTCATCATCCTCCTTTACCCGCAGCAAATTATATGCCCCACGGGTGTCAATTTTAGAGAACCACTTAGCTCAGGTTAGTTGGTTAAACAATTCAGGAATTAGCGGCAACGGGTAAGGATTGCGCACAGTGATCTTATAATCTCCCGAAAATCCAAACATGGTCTAAGGCCCCCATCCTTCTTTTAACAAAAAAAAAATCCTACCGCAACAGGAGACTTAGAGGGTCTTATATGACCTGCAGCCAAACTAGTCT
>JARQOD010000001.1:444573654-444587694 GCA_033576555.1 Oophaga sylvatica | reverse complement strand
TCTGCCTGTCTCTCAATCTTCTATCCACACAGATAGCTAACAGCATAGCAGATTCCAAAGAATCAGGTGCAGGATAAGCAATGAGCAAATCTTTAACCCTTTCACTCAAACCTGCTAAAAACTGACTCTTGAGCGCTGGGTCATTCCACCTGACCTCTGCGGACCGTCGTCTGAACAGGGTGCAATACCTCTCAGCATCACCAGAACCCTGTTTAAGCCGTCTGAGCTCTGCCTCAGCTGTGGTTACTCGATCCGTATCATTGTATAACAACCCCATAGCAATAAAAAATTCTTCTACTGACGTCAAACAAGGATCATTAGGTGGTAAGGAAAATGCTAAGATTTGGGGATCACTTCGCAACAAAGACATAATAATCCCCACACGCTGTGATTCACTCCCTGAGGATTCAGGTCTAAGCTGAAAATATAGTAAACATGCATTTTTAAACATCAAAAATTCCTGCCGTTTACCAGAAAAAACTCAGGTAGTCCTACCTTAGGCTCCTCACAGCATACTCCAGGACAATTACTCACATGCTATTGCAGGCTGGCTACCTTCAAAGTTAACCCTTGCAAGTGTTGAGTAAGTTCTTGGACGCTGTTTATATTGAAGGACTCCGGGAGAAAAAAAAATATCCTTTTCCCTTTTTTTTTTTTATATGTGCTGGCTGGACATACTGTTTATGGGTCTGCAACTCAGGAATAGAGTGGGGGGTGAATCCCTATGATGGAGCGGGCGACCTATTCCTTGCGAATAGACCCACCGACGATCCTAGTCTAGACTCGAGCGAAGACCTAAAGGTGGGGGAAGGGTATCCCTGAAAGATCTAGGGACTGGGAACAAAACACTGGTAATCTCCATGCAGGGAAATAGAGGAAGCTGCAGAAACAAAAGGAAAAAACAAAAAAACTAAGCAAGCAGAACTAGAGTTCCCAGAACTGCACAAAGTATGGCACAACGCTATCAAGGCTCCTAGCCAGAACTCAAGTGGATTAACACTGATATCCAGCAAGGACTGGGAGGCAGGTGCAGGGTAATCAAGGGTGACACAATCACCTGACCAACGACAAGCCAAGCACCAGGGGAAAACAGACCAGCAGCCAGAAACCACAACAAGATGGCGGAATGTCAAACTGAATAGATTCTAACAGCCGCGCTGTGAATGTAGAGGGAGCCGCGCTGTGAATGTAGAGGGGGCCGCGCTGTGAATGTAGAGGGGACCGAGCTGTGAATGTAGAGGGGACCGAGCTGTGACTGTAAAGGGGGCTGCGCTGTGAATGTAGAGGAGGCCGCGCTGTGAATGTAGAAAGGGCCACGCTGTGAATGTAGAAAGGGCCACGCTGTGAATGTAGAAAGGGCCACGCTGTGAATGTAGAAAGGGTCACGCTGTGAATGTAGAAAGGGCCACGCTGTGAATGTAGAAAGGGTCACGCTGTGAATGTTGAGGGGGTCACGCTGTGAAAGTAGAGGGGTCCGCGTTGTGAAAGTAGAGGGGGCCACGTTGTGAATGTAGAGGGGGCCACGTTGTGAATGTAGAGGGGCCGCGCTGTGAATGTATAGGGGCCCGCGCTATGAATGTATAGAGGGAAGCGCTGTGAATGTAGAAGGCGCTGAGCTGTGAATGTAGAGGGGGCCGCGCTGTGAATGTAAAAGGGGCTGAGCTGTGAATGTAGAGGGTGCCGCACTGTGAATGTAGAAGGGGCTGAGCTGTGAATGTAGAGGGGCCGCGCTGTGAATGTACAAGGGGCTGGGCTGTGAATGTAGAGGGGGGCCATGCTTGCATAGCAAACTCCATTTTATACTAGTGCTTGGTGCGGACACCTCTCTATTCACAGCAGCACAGTCAGGACCCATTCTTCACAAGTAGGACTTGCACCTATCAGACATGTATAGAATATTTGGTGAATATGATATATATGCCTGAGATGGCAATAACCCTCAGGTCAGACTACGCTGATGGCCCAGCTCACCCACTCTTCCCATCGGGCGATCTTCTCGGCTTCCTCCTCAGACTCCAGCCTGGTTAATTCAGCCATCCTTTCTGCCTCACGAGTAAGACTTTCCTCCGCCTGTTTCTTCTCCAGCTCTGCCGACTCCTCTGGGGTCAGTCCATAGTTCCGAGGTTCCCGACCTCCTTAGTAATTTGCTTTATAATGGCTCTATATTCGAGATCGTCGTCTTTAGAAACATCTGTGTTAAAAACAATAAGTGATATCAGTGGTGTACACGTAGCAGACGGGGCCACGTAGTTACACTCACAGATGGGCCTCTCCTCCGGGAAGCTGCTGTACATCACCATAACCCCAACGTGCTATGTAAGGCAGGATTCACACACAGCGTTTTATAGCATTTTTCATAATACATTAAATCAATAAGAAGCTCATTTTTTAATTTTAGTATTTAAGCATGTTATTGCAAATTTTACAGCAGAATCGACTCTAAAATCCATAATAGGAAAACAATGTGAATATAACCTTAAGCCCCCCATAATCTGTAGAAAGCTGTCTGCTGAACTATTGTTTGGGTAGCAGTTATCACCACCCGACTGTCGGCATCCAAAATCATGATGTCACAAAAGAGCCGGTGACCCCCATATACAGTAGAGTCCCCTGATTTAGGCGAGTTCTGCTGCCATTGGACTAATGAATACGGGGGACTTAGAGAGATATGAGATATCACTCTGCTGACGGCGCTCCATGGGTAACAGAAGCTTTGTACAGGCCTACCCTGCACATAGGGACGGCAGACTCGGCCCACCTAAGCTGGGCACTGCTGGGCTGACTGGTAACATTCACAAGACCTACCAATATGCTGAGGGTGGATCTCAGCTTCATCGAAATAGTTCAGAACGGTTTCATCTTCTGTATTTAAGTCCCGAAATGTGGCGAGAGTGCGCAGAAAACGATCCTGAGAGTAATGTGTTCCGGCCACCGTGCTCTCCGGAAGATTAATCACCCGGTTTTTAAGAAATTCATCAGGTGCATCCAATGAAATAACAAAATCTAAAAAAAAAAAAGAATAATCAAACATTATGTCCTGTACTCAAACACATGCACGCTCTAGTTGGCCGTGTGTGCATGTATTCTGTATGAGGGGAGGAGAACTAGTCGCCGCCCGAAATCTCTGGTTTCGGCTCATCTCCCGAGCGCAAAAGGATTGGGCCTATTGAAATCCATCAGCCTCATCGTTCTTCCCACTTACGGCAGAAGCTGGATCACAGCACACCTATTAGATGGTGGAATGATTTTGCTGAAATCGGCCATCTTTAGACACGGACTATTCTTCAGAAGTCCAACAACAGAAGGGCAACATGAACACATAAGACGGCGACAGTGAGTTTCCTGATCAATCAGCCGTGCAGGGATTTTTTTTCTATAAAAATATAGATAAGCGTCTGCCAGGTGTGACGGTCGCCACCAATCTGAACGTTCACCATAAAATTAGGTGGGGTGAAATCCAGCCACTTGGGTGGTCGCAATAGCTATTAGGTTGTGACATGTATAACAACGTGAGCAAAAAAACTTGCCAGATTCATTTATCAATTACAGCTGATCACTGGGGTCCCAGCCGCTTATAAAGGGGATTCTCTAAGGACGAAAACCTTAGCACAACTGTTCCTGTATACTCACCTGGAGTGATGGTTGTATCAAAGCGAGAAGCCTTACTCCTGCTCTCCTCCTCTTCTTCACCTTCTTCTGCTAAAAACAAATCAAAGTGAATGTACAGGAAGATGTAAGTATGATGTATGTGATGATGTGCGGGATGATGTACATGATGATGTGCGGGATGATGTATGGGATGATGTACGTGATGATGTGCGGGATGATGTACGAGCTGATGCACGTGATGATGTGTAGGATGATGTGCGGGATGATGTGCGGGATGATGTGCAGGATGATGTGTGGGATGATGCGCAAGATGATGTGCGGGATGATGTACAGGATGATGTACGGGATGACATATGGGATAATGAGAAGGCTGCACATATGTCTGATGAGGTCTCCATATACAGAGATGATCACAGCTACAGAGAACGAGAACACTTACATCTAAACAACTCCTTAGCTTGTTCATAGGTCTTAGGATATCCATCCAGGACATAACCCTGGTTCTGACAAGGCATTGATTTTAGCTTTTCCCTCATGAAGCGGATCACGTAGCTGTCATCCAGGCGGCCTGTAATACATGTGAGAGATATTGAAGTATTAAAATTGTGTCTTTTGCAAGAAAAAATGTATATATATATATATATATATATATATATATATATACACACACACACAGCTCTGGAAAAAATTAAGAGAGCACTGCACAGTTTTATAAAACTCAGCTTCTCTACATGTCTGACAGCCATTCCATTCCAGTGTCAGTTGATTCCAACCAGAGTACACCTCATTCTACTTAATGTGCTTCTGATTAGGTGATCACCTGAACCAAATCTTATTTAATGAAGGAAAGTATAAAAAACACTGCTGTGGTGTTCACTAGCCTCTTGCAATAAGACAAGCTGGATGGCAAAACAAGTGTTAGTAACATCCCAAAAGTAATAGGAATGAAAAAATAACTTTTAACCATGCCAAAGGAGTTGAAAAGTCTTGATTGAGGAAAAGAAGGGCTCAATTCTGGCTTTACTAGCAGAGGGTTACAGTGAGCGCCATGTTGCCTCCATCCTTAAAATATCTAAGACGGCAGTCCATTACAACAAGTTCAAACAGCAGACATTGGGGACAACAAAGCTACAGACCGGAAAAGGGCGAAAACGACTCTCCACTGACCGGGATGACGGTCATCTTATTTGAATGTCACTCAGCAACCACAGTATGACATCAAGTGACCTACAAAAGGAATGGCAAATGGCAGCTGGGGAGAAGTGCACAGCAAGAACAGTTCATATCAGGCTCCTAGAGGCAGGGCTCAAGTCATGTAAAGCTAGAAAAAAAGCCTTTCTTCAATGAAAAGCAAAGGAGAGCCAGGCTGAAGTTTGCCAGGTCCATAAGGATTGAACCATAGAGGACTGGAGTAAGGTAATCTTCTCTGATGAGTCTAATTTTCAGCTTTGCCCAACACCTGGTCCAATGGTTAAATTCCAGTTATGGCCAGCCCAATCTCCAGACCGCAACCCCATTGAAAACCTCTGGAATGTAATCAAGAGGAAGATGGATAGTCACAAGCCATCAAACAAAGAAGAACTGCTTACATTTTTGTACCAGGAGTGGCATAAGGTCACCCAAAAGCAGTGTGAAAGACTGGAGGAAAGCATGCCAAGACGCATGAAAGCTGTGATTAAAAATCATGGTTATTCCACAAAATATTGATTTCTGAACTCTTCCTGAGTTAAAACATTAGTATTGTTGTTTCTAAATGATTAGGAACTTGCATTATTTGAGGTCTGCAAGCACTGTATTTTTTTCTTATTTTGACCATTTCTCATTTTCTGAAAATAAATAAAAAAATTATTGCTTGGAAATTCGGAGAAATGTTGTCAGTAGTTTATAGAATAAAAGAGCAATTTACATTTTACTCAAAAATATACCTATAAAGAGAAAAATCAGACAAACTGAAAATTTTGCAGAGGTCTCTTAATTTTTGCCAGAGCTGTATATATGTATTTACAGTGCAGACCAAAAGTTTGGACACACCCTCTCATTTAAAGATTTTTCTGTATTGGCTACTTTGAAGAACCTAGAATATAAGACATAATTTCAGTTGTTACACACTTTTTTGTTAAGTATATAATTCCACATGTGTTAATTCATAGTTTTGATGCCTTCAGTGTGAATGTACAATTTTCATGGTCATGAAAATACAGAAAAATCTTTAAATGAGAAGGTGTGACCAAACTTTTGGTCTGTACTATATGTATGTATGTATATATATGTATGTATATATATGTATATATATACATATATATATACATATATATACATATATATATATATATATATATACACGTGGTCAAAATTGTTGATACCCACAATGGTCACAAAAATAACCTGAATCTGACAAAAGTAATAATAAATCAAAAATCTCAGAAAATGAACAAATCAAAGTCAGATATTGCTTTTCAACCATGCTTACACAGGATTGAAAAAAAATAAAACTCATGAAATAGGCCGGGACAGAAATGATGGTACCCTGAAAATAATGAGACAAAAGGGACATGTTAAATCAAGGTGTGTCCACTAATTAGCATCACAGGGGTCTACAATCTTGTAATGAGTGAGTGGGCCTGTATAGAGGGCTACAGATACTCACTGTGTTGTTTGGTGACATGATGTGTATCACACTCAGCATGGATCATAGGAAGCGAAGGAAAGAGTTGTGTCAGGAGATTAGAAAGAAAATTATAGACAAAGGTAAAAGTTACGTATAAAGGGCCCGTCTCACATAGCGATATCGCTACCGAGATCGCTGCTGAGTCACTAGTTTTGTGACGCAGCAGCGAGCTCACCAGCGATATCGCTGTGTGTGACATTCAGCGACGATCAGCCCCCCTGCCGTGTATCGCTGATCGTCGCTGAAATGTCAGGACCTTTTTTTGATCGCTGGTTTCCCGCTGACAGGCACGCATCGCTGCGTGTGACAGGCGGGAGACCAGGTACACAGCGGGTTTCCAGGCGCGGGGCTGTGCCTAGAAACCCGTTGTGTACCTTGGATACCAGCGCCCTGATGCAGGAGCTGTATCCAAGGTACACAGTGGGTTTCCAGGCACCGCGCAGCGCTTGGAAACCCGCTGTGTACCTTGGATACCAGCTCCCTGCATCAGGGCGCTGGTATCAATGTACACTGCGGGTAACTAAGCGATGTTACCCGCAGTGTCGCTGTCCCAGATCGCTGCCTGAGCTGCCTGTTTGGCAGCTCAGCAGCGATCATGTAGCAATACACCAGCGATCCTGACAAGTGCATATCGTTGTCAGGATCGCTGGTGTATCGTTATGTGAGACCCAGCCTTAAGACCATCTCCAAGCAGCTTGATGTTCCTGTGACTACAGTTGCACATATAATTCAGAAATTTAAGCTCCATGGGACTTTAGCCAATCTCCCTGGACGTGTCTGAAGGAGGAAAATTGATGACAAATCAAAGAGATGGATAATACGAATGGTAACAAAAGAGCCCAGAAAAACTTCTCAACAGATTAAAGGTGAACTTCAAGCTCAAGGAACATCAGTGTCAGATCGCACCATCTGTTGTTGTATGAGCCAAAGTGGACTTCATGGGAGATGATCAAGGAGGATATCATTGTTGTAAAGAAAAATCATAAAAAAGCCAGACTGGAAATTTGCCAAACTACATGTTGACAAGTCACAAAGCTTCTGGGAGAATGTCCTATGGACAGATGAGACAAAAATGGAACTTTCTGGCAAGGCACATCAGCTCTATGTTCACATATGGAAAAATGAAGCATATCAAGAAAAGAACACTGCCCCTACTGTGAAACATGGAGGAGTGTTGTGAATGTGCTAGAAATGAATTCTGAGCATAAGCTCCCTCTGGTGGTTACAAACAGTACTGAACTATCCAATGAAGATTGTGAAGATTGGCGATCAGGTGTTACTGACTGGTCTTATATAAGGGAGGTTCCCTCCCATCAGGGTTGCCAGTGAACAATTGTTCTGGTCTCATCTGTGATTCCTGTTCACTTTGTAGCTTGCTGTTTCGTGCCTGCATCTTCTGCTAACAGAGAAGACATTTTCTTCTTTCTTTAACACTATTTTTCCCTTCTGTGAGTACCATACAAATATCAGTTTTTGGGCCGGTGATACTGTTATGATTTGGTAGCTGAGGAGAGCAGGCAAAACAAGTAAATACACCAGAGAGGTTGGAATCTATGGGATTGCAGTACCCTGACTAACCACCACAACTAAAGGCAGCCGTGGAGCGTACCTACGTTGGTCCTAGACGCCTCGTCACAGCCTGAGAAGCTAACTACACCTAAAGACAGAAAGAGGAAAACTATCTGCCCCGGAGCAGATCCCCAAAGAACATAGAAAGCCCCAAACATGTAATGGCGGTAAGACAAGGGAAATACAGACACAGACAGAAAATAGTATGAGCAAACGTTGGGGCCCAAACTTCCTAAATAGAAAAGGATAGGAAGGTCACTTACTGCAATCCCAAAAAACCCTGAAAAGTACCAACTCTACTAATTACAAAAACACCTGAGATCACACGACCTCTACCACCCAAATTAGTTCTCTGGTGCAACAAAACTAAACAGCAGCCACTGAAAAAACTGAAAAAGGCAAATGAACAAACAACAGTGGCTGAACTAAACTGAGAGGAGCACAAGCCCCCGGAGGGGACCCGGCAGACCCCCACAGAAGTGCAGGACAAAATGCAAAAAGCAAGCACAAAAAACTAAAAGAAGAAAATGTCTTATCTGTTAGCAGAAGATGCAGGCACGAAACAGCAAGCTACAAAGTGAACAGGAATCACAGATGAGACCAGAACAATTGTTCACCGGCAACCCTGATGGGAGGGAACCTCCCTTATATAAGACCAGTCAGTAACACCTGATCGCCAATCTTCACAATCTTCATTGGATAGTTCAGTACTGTTTGTAACCACCAGAGAGAGCTTCTGCTCAGAATTCATTTCTAGCACATTCACAACAGAGGAGGCTCTGTTATGTTCTGGGGCTGCTTTGATGCATCTGGCACAGGGTGTCTAGAATCTGTGCAGGGTATAATGAAATCTCAAGTCTATCAAGGGATTCTAGAGAGAAATGTGCTGCCCAGTGTCAGAAAGCTTGGTCTCAGTCGCAAGTCATGGGTCTTGCAACAGGATAATGACCCAAAACACACAGCTAAAAACACCCAAGAACGGCAAAGAGGAAAACATTGGACTATTCTGAAGTTGTTTTCTATGAGCCCTGACCTAAATCCTATTGAGCATCTCTGGAAAGAGCTGAAGCATGCCGTCTGAAAAAGGCAACCTTCAAACACGAGACAACTGGAGCAGTTTGCTCTTGAGGAGTGGGAAAAATACCTGTTGAGAGGTGCAGAAGTCTCATTGACAGTTACAGGAATGGTTTGATTGTAGTGATTGCCTCAAAAGGTTGTGCAACAAAATTTTAAGTTAATGGTACCATCATTTCTGTCCAGGCCTATTTCATGAGTTTTATTTTTTTTAAATTCTATGGAAGCATGGTTGAAAAGCAATATCTGACTCTCATTTGTTCATTTTCATAGATTTTTGATTTATTATTACTTTTGTCAGATTCAAGTTATTCAATTTGGACCACGTGTATATATATATATTGTGAGACAGTGAGAGTATGGGTGTTGAATGGGGTGTACATTTCACCTAGATACTGTGCTGACTGGTATAAGGGAAATGTATGGCTTTGTAAACCTAGTGGTAGAGAAAGGTCACTACACCTTACATTCATTACACACTTGCAGATCAGGCCTGAAACTACTCAGGTGTTAATTAGGAGACCAGAAGTAGGTGTCTGCGAACACAGTCAGAGAGCTCGCTTAGTCTGGACACAGGAGGGGTCCAGGCACAGAAGGTGTCTCCAGGAGTTTGAGCTATCTCAGTCTGGGTGCTCGATGTACCCGGACACAGGAGTAGTCTCTGTGAGAATCCATGCGGATAGCTGCTGAATAGGAGGGGAGCTCTCTCAAGTCTGGACGTTGAAGGTGCCTTCAGACACAAGGAGGAGACTCTGTGAACCTCCATGCTGGTAAATGCTGAACATATGTGTTGTTTTGGCCCCGGCTGTTAGAGTCGGGACCCGGATAGATAGGGAAATCTATCTAAGTGTAGTAAGTGGCTAGACAAGCCCAGGTCTTCTGTTTATGATTTGTTTTATGTCTTGTTTGCTTTTTGACTTTAAATAAAACTGGTTGCGGCCAGTTGCACCAGTACTGCTGTGAATGAACTGTTTCCGTGCCACTCTGTCTACCCGGACGGCGATCCCAGAGCTATATCCCCTGAAAAGCTTACAATTGGCGGAGAATGCTGGGGCAGCACAGTGGCTGATACAATTGGTGCTGGAATGTGCGTGCAGCACAGTGGCGAGAGACAGCAATAAAAGGTGAAGTCTGTTGAAGCAGCAGCAGAAAAAAAAAAAAAAAAAAGTGTGTCAGCAAAAGAAACGTCTGTTGGAGCAGTCTTAAAGAGACAGTAGCCCTAATAGAGTTTGCAAAGAAAAAAAAAAAAAAAAAGTGTGTCTGCACAGCAAAGCTGAACTTGTTGTGGAAAAGACTGTGGAGTGTGCAGCAGCAAAGGAAAAGTCTGTTGGAGCAGTCTTAAAGAGACAGTGGCCCTAATAGAGTTTGCAGAGAAAAAAAAAAAAAAAAGTGTCTGCACAGCAGAGCTGAATTTTCTGTGGAAAAGACTGTGGAGTGTGTATGTCTTGAGTGAAGACTGCCGTTGTTGAGACAGAGAAGTCTGACAGCATGGATGACAGCATGGAGGCGCTGTTTGAACAAATGGCGCAAGTTAATGTGCAACATAAGACTGCCGTGGTTGAGACAGATAAGTCCGGCAGTATGGAGGAGCTCGTTGAGTACCTGGTCCAGGCCCAGCGAAGCATGCAGCAGAGCATGGAGCAGCAGCGCCTGCAGCACCAGCAGCGCATGCAGCGGGCCCAGCAGCAATTCCTGCAGCAGCAGCAGCAGGAGAATAATCGGTTGTTTTTTGAGCAGGTTGCAGCACTACAAAAGACTTGCAGCGCATCGTCCCAAAGTAATGTTGCAAAGTCACCTGCATTGTCCGCTGTAAAGAAGGCGGTAAGACGGTCCCTGAAAAAGATGACACCTCGTGATGATGTGGAGGTATATCTCACTAGGTTTGAGGGACTGGCAGAGGAGAATCTGCCCTATCTGAATGGGCCATGATGGTCGCACCCTATCTGATTGGAGAACCCCAAAGGGCCTATGCTGACCTGAGCGAGCAGGACAGCCAAGACTATGCCAAGCTGAAAGCGGAGATTCTTACCCGGCTGGGTGTTACGGTGACAGCCCGTGCCAGGGGAGTTCATGACTGGAGATGCAGTTGGGAGTCTGCAGTCAGCAAACCTGATTATGGAGTTGGAAAGGTGATAGTGAACCGCTACACCCGAGCATGTCCTCCTGAGGTACAGCCAGAGGTCGGACAAGGAGACCACCAGGACGCCAATCGTCTGGTCAGCCTGATGGAGAAGGCCTTCGCCAGCAAAGACTGTCTCCGTGACCAGCCGTCTGAGAGGTCGTCACTTCAGAGTTCCCGGACGCTGAACTCTCGCGGTAAGAGCGTTCCAGCTGTTGGGGACATGGGGTATGCTGATAAGCGGGTTCAGGCCCGAGGGGACATGTGGGTGGAAAAGTGTGATGGACAGTGTTGGAGATGTCGTGAAATTGCAGCCAACTGTCCAATAGAGGGGGAGCCTATGTATTGTGATGTTGGCAGATCCCTCTCTCTCTGCGCAGAACCTGTGTGTGTGTCCACCTCAGCCGAAGAGACTGGACCACAGGTGTCCCCGGTGGTTGTAAATGACTGCCCAGCACATGCCCTCTTGGACTCAGAGAGTCCAGTGACTTATGTATGTGACAGCCTGATTGATAGGGACTTCATCCCTGATAAGCACCTGAGTGTGGTGTGCGTCCATGGAGACACCAAAGTCTACTCAGAGACTGTCGTGGACTTGATCCCCAAACGCGGGGAGGTTTCATGTGAAGTGGGGGTAGTGAAGAACCTGGTGCAACCCGTTATATTGGGTAATGACTTTCCCGATCTAAGGATCTCTGGGGGAAAAATGTTTCTGATGGACAGTGTGATGAAGCTCCTATTGAGGGTGCGCAGTCCCGAGGGGCGGAACACAATGCTAGTGGGCAGTTAAACTTATGTGATAATGATGATGATGATGATGATAATGATGATGATGATCATGATAATGATGATGACCATGATAATGATGCTGATGCTGATAATGATGAAGATCAGGATAGTGATGATGATACTGATCATAATCATGATAATGATATTGATAATAATGATGACTGTGATAGTGATGAAATTCCTTTGCAGGTGATGTTGGGAGACGAGGATGGTGGTTCTCGGGAACCGAGTGTCCCTGACTTACCTGTGTCCTGTGACAATTTTGAGAGTGAGCAGTGGCGAGACCCCTCTCTTAAAACGGCCCAGGAAAATATAAATGTTCTAAATGAGGTTTCCCAAGAGCCTGGCTCTGAGGAGAGGTTTCCTCATGTTGCCATAAACACTAACCTGTTGTATAGGGACACTGAAGTCCAGGGAGAGGTCGTGAGCCAGCTCCTAGTACCTGAGCTATATAGAAGTATAGTGCTGGGGTTGTCACATAGTCACATACTTGAGGGACCAGATGGTGAAGTTAATGTTGTGGATGACATGTTAACTAAGGTTCCAGATCAGGATGTGAATGAGAATGAATTGTATAACCTGAAAGTGAGCCGGATGTGGCTGAGAAAAAGGGGTCAGACAGGGATAGTGGTAGTGATAGTGAATCATCTGATGACAATAAAGCAACCAGTGCAAATGAGGAAGGCATGGTAGCAGAGGAGGTTGAGAGTCCTGAGAAGAAAGCTGATGCTGACCTTGCAGCCGGACAGAAGATGGCATCTGAAGACGTTTTACAGTTGGCCGGTTCCCTGGCGAAGACTAGGGTGAAAGGAGGAGAGCTGAGCTTTAAAGGCAGGACTCTGAAACTGAACACAGCACAAGTGGATGCTGTTGAAGATGAGAAGTTATCAATGTATGGTATGGAGCTGCATCATGCCCAGGACTCTGAAGGTAATGCTGCAGAGGTGGAAAAAGCCATGGAAGTGGTGGTCACCAAGCCAGATGCCTCATCAGAAGCTGAGGTCTCAAGTGAAGCTGTGAGGAACAAGACTGAAGATATGGGGACTGACTCTGTCCAGGAATCTGTTTCTGCCGAAGACAGCGGCGTGGACGGGTTGCGGTTCGGATCAGTAGCTGCAACTCGTGAAGCTCAGGCTGGAAGTTCGGCGCCCGGAGCCCCAGCGGTGTTCCCGAGTGACACCAAGGATCTGGATAAGTCACAAGATGAGATTTTGAGACATCAGGCTGGCGTTGGTGAGCTCAAGCGCACTTTCATGGAGTCTACATCGGAGCCACGTCCCAACAAATGGGAAAAGCGGTGTGTCACTCCGTTGCCGCTGCAGACACACGGGAGCTCAGATGGGATGCAGAACGTGGTGGAAGAGAAGAATCCGGCGGGTTCTGAGTATACAGATGCAGCTATCAAGGAGAACTTGAAAGCTGGAATAAATGGAGATATTGGAGACCATAATGATGTGAATGAAGAAGTAGAATGTAAGACTGACGGTAGGGCTTCTGAGCATGTCCTACCAGAAGAGCCTGAAGAAGGGGCTGAAGACATAAAGGACGTCCAACAGGTACAAGATGAATTGATTACTTCTCAGAAAAAACTCCAAACTGTGATGAAGGAGCGTGATGAGAGCCATGAGCATCTTCTGGAGAAGCTCAATGAAGTAAAGAAGGTTCAAGGGGAACTGGAGAAAAGTGAAAAACCCCCTATACCTTCTGTGATAGTTTATGACACATGGTCAGTGCACCAGGGACAGGAGGTACGTGAGTTTCTGAGGAAGAGTCAGCAGAAGTGTTCTGATGTGCCGGGTCGTACTTCTCTGGCCAGGCACTATATCGAAACTGAGCCCGGCCCTAAGGTCAAGATGAAACCGTGCAGGATACCCGAGGCCCGCAGAGAGCATAGGCCTGGGAGGGTACAGGGTAGTGCGGATGCTTCAGATGAAGAGAAAGCTGATGTTGGCTATGGCTCAGGTGAAGATACAGATGACAGTAGTGAAGATGAAGCTGATGAGGGCCATGACTGGTCCAGAGTTCACTGTCTCTTTTGGATTGTTGACCAGCCCCGGTCTGGATGACCAGCCCTCCGGTCTGGAGAAGAGGGGGGGGATATGTGAGACAGTGAGAGTATGGGTGTTGAATGGGGTGTACATTTCACCTAGATACTGTGCTGACTGGTATAAGGGAAATGTATGGCTTTGTAAACCTAGTGGTAGAGAAAGGT
>JARQOD010000001.1:444513668-444573554 GCA_033576555.1 Oophaga sylvatica | reverse complement strand
AAGGCGGTAAGACGGTCCCTGAAAAAGATGACACCTCGTGATGATGTGGAGGTATATCTCACTAGGTTTGAGGGACTGGCAGAGGAGAATCTGCCCTATCTGAATGGGCCATGATGGTCGCACCCTATCTGATTGGAGAACCCCAAAGGGCCTATGCTGACCTGAGCGAGCAGGACAGCCAAGACTATGCCAAGCTGAAAGCGGAGATTCTTACCGGCTGGGTGTTACGGTGACAGCCCGTGCCAGGGAGTTCATGACTGGAGATGCAGTTGGGAGTCTGCAGTCAGCAAACCTGATTATGGAGTTGGAAAGGTGATAGTGAACCGCTACACCCGAGCATGTCCTCCTGAGGTACAGCCAGAGGTCGGACAAGGAGACCACCAGGACGCCAATCGTCTGGTCAGCCTGATGGAGAAGGCCTTCGCCAGCAAAGACTGTCTCCGTGACCAGCCGTCTGAGAGGTCGTCACTTCAGAGTTCCCGGACGCTGAACTCTCGCGGAAAGAGCGTTCCAGCTGTTGGGGACATGGGGTATGCTGATAAGCGGGTTCAGGCCCGAGGGGACATGTGGGTGGAAAAGTGTGATGGACAGTGTTGGAGATGTCGTGAAATTGCAGCCAACTGTCCAATAGAGGGGGAGCCTATGTATTGTGATGTTGGCAGATCCCTCTCTCTCTGCGCAGAACCTGTGTGTGTGTCCACCTCAGCCGAAGAGACTGGACCACAGGTGTCCCCGGTGGTTGTAAATGACTGCCCAGCACATGCCCTCTTGGACTCAGAGAGTCCAGTGACTTATGTATGTGACAGCCTGATTGATAGGGACTTCATCCCTGATAAGCACCTGAGTGTGGTGTGCGTCCATGGAGACACCAAAGTCTACTCAGAGACTGTCGTGGACTTGATCCCCAAACGCGGGGAGGTTTCATGTGAAGTGGGGGTAGTGAAGAACCTGGTGCAACCCGTTATATTGGGTAATGACTTTCCCCGATCTAAGGATCTCTGGGGGAAAAATGTTTCTGATGGACAGTGTGATGAAGCTCCTATTGAGGGTGCGCAGTCCCGAGGGGCGGAACACAATGCTAGTGGGCAGTTAAACTTATGTGATAATGATGATGATGATAATGATGATGATGATAATGATGATGATGATCATGATAATGATGATGACCATGATAATGATGCTGATGCTGATAATGATGAAGATCAGGATAGTGATGATGATACTGATCATAATCATGATAATGATATTGATAATAATGATGACTGTGATAGTGATGAAATTCCTTTGCAGGTGATGTTGGGAGACGAGGATGGTGGTTCTCGGAACCGAGTGTCCCTGACTTACCTGTGTCCTGTGAAATTTTGAGAGTGAGCAGTGGCGAGACCCCTCTCTTAAAACGGCCCAGGAAAATATAAATGTTCTAAATGAGGTTTCCCAAGAGCCTGGCTCTGAGGAGAGGTTTCCTCATGTTGCCATAAACACTAACCTGTTGTATAGGGACACTGAAGTCCAGGGAGAGGTCGTGAGCCAGCTCCTAGTACCTGAGCTATATAGAAGTATAGTGCTGGGGTTGTCACATAGTCACATACTTGAGGGACCAGATGGTGAAGTTAATGTTGTGGATGACATGTTAACTAAGGTTCCAGATCAGGATGTGAATGAGAATGAATTGTATAACCCTGAAAGTGAGCCGGATGTGGCTGAGAAAAAGGGGTCAGACAGGGATAGTGGTAGTGATAGTGAATCATCTGATGACAATAAAGCAACCAGTGCAAATGAGGAAGGCATGGTAGCAGAGGAGGTTGAGAGTCCTGAGAAGAAAGCTGATGCTGACCTTGCAGCCGGACAGAAGATGGCATCTGAAGACGTTTTACAGTTGGCCGGTTCCCTGGCGAAGACTAGGGTGAAAGGAGGAGAGCTGAGCTTTAAAGGCAGGACTCTGAAACTGAACACAGCACAAGTGGATGCTGTTGAAGATGAGAAGTTATCAATGTATGGTATGGAGCTGCATCATGCCCAGGACTCTGAAGGTAATGCTGCAGAGGTGGAAAAAGCCATGGAAGTGGTGGTCACCAAGCCAGATGCCTCATCAGAAGCTGAGGTCTCAAGTGAAGCTGTGAGGAACAAGACTGAAGATATGGGGACTGACTCTGTCCAGGAATCTGTTTCTGCCGAAGACAGCGGCGTGGACGGGTTGCGGTTCGGATCAGTAGCTGCAACTCGTGAAGCTCAGGCTGGAAGTTCGGCGC
The DNA here is from genome assembly GCA_033576555.1 of Oophaga sylvatica. Taxonomy (NCBI): domain Eukaryota; kingdom Metazoa; phylum Chordata; class Amphibia; order Anura; family Dendrobatidae; genus Oophaga; species Oophaga sylvatica. Next base: position 444,571,305 of record JARQOD010000001.1, on the reverse strand, counting down.
CCGGAGCCCCAGCGGTGTTCCCGAGTGACACCAAGGATCTGGATAAGTCACAAGATGAGATTTTGAGACATCAGGCTGGCGTTGGTGAGCTCAAGCGCACTTTCATGGAGTCTACATCGGAGCCACGTCCCAACAAATGGGAAAAGCGGTGTGTCACTCCGTTGCCGCTGCAGACACACGGGAGCTCAGATGGGATGCAGAACGTGGTGGAAGAGAAGAATCCGGCGGGTTCTGAGTATACAGATGCAGCTATCAAGGAGAACTTGAAAGCTGGAATAAATGGAGATATTGGAGACCATAATGATGTGAATGAAGAAGTAGAATGTAAGACTGACGGTAGGGCTTCTGAGCATGTCCTACCAGAAGAGCCTGAAGAAGGGGCTGAAGACATAAAGGACGTCCAACAGGTACAAGATGAATTGATTACTTCTCAGAAAAAACTCCAAACTGTGATGAAGGAGCGTGATGAGAGCCATGAGCATCTTCTGGAGAAGCTCAATGAAGTAAAGAAGGTTCAAGGGGAACTGGAGAAAAGTGAAAAACCCCCTATACCTTCTGTGATAGTTTATGACACATGGTCAGTGCACCAGGGACAGGAGGTACGTGAGTTTCTGAGGAAGAGTCAGCAGAAGTGTTCTGATGTGCCGGGTCGTACTTCTCTGGCCAGGCACTATATCGAAACTGAGCCCGGCCCTAAGGTCAAGATGAAACCGTGCAGGATACCCGAGGCCCGCAGAGAGCATAGGCCTGGGAGGGTACAGGGTAGTGCGGATGCTTCAGATGAAGAGAAAGCTGATGTTGGCTATGGCTCAGGTGAAGATACAGATGACAGTAGTGAAGATGAAGCTGATGAGGGCCATGACTGGTCCAGAGTTCACTGTCTCTTTTGGATTGTTGACCAGCCCTCCGGTCTGGATGACCAGCCCTCCGGTCTGGAGAAGAGGGGGGGATATGTGAGACAGTGAGAGTATGGGTGTTGAATGGGGTGTACATTTCACCTAGATACTGTGCTGACTGGTATAAGGGAAATGTATGGCTTTGTAAACCTAGTGGTAGAGAAAGGTCACTACACCTTACATTCATTACACACTTGCAGCTCAGGCCTGAAACTACTCAGGTGTTAATTAGGAGACCAGAAGTAGGTGTCTGCGAACACAGTCAGAGAGCTCGCTTAGTCTGGACACAGGAGGGGTCCAGGCACAGAAGGTGTCTCCAGGAGTTTGAGCTATCTCAGTCTGGGTGCTCGATGTACCCCGGACACAGGAGTAGTCTCTGTGAGAATCCATGCGGATAGCTGCTGAATAGGAGGGGAGCTCTCTCAAGTCTGGACGTTGAAGGTGCCTTCAGACACAAGGAGGAGACTCTGTGAACCTCCATGCTGGTAAATGCTGAACATATGTGTTGTTTTGGCCCGGCTGTTAGAGTCGGGACCCGGATAGATAGGGAAATCTATCTAAGTGTAGTAAGTGGCTAGACAAGCCCAGGTCTTCTGTTTATGATTTGTTTTATGTCTTGTTTGCTTTTTGACTTTAAATAAAACTGGTTGCGGCCAGTTGCACCAGTACTGCTGTGAATGAACTGTTTCCGTGCCACTCTGTCTACCCGGACGGCGATCCCAGAGCTATATCCCCTGAAAAGCTTACAATATATATATCGTATATATTACACGAGAGAAAGAAAATCTTGGCAACATTTCTACTAGACAGGAAACATGTGACAATTGCCCAGATCTACTCCAGAGCTACACTCACTATTCTGCTAGTGCAGTCACTGTGTACATACATTACATTATTGATCCTGCACTGATCCTGAGTTACATGCTGTATTATACTCCAGAGCAGCACTCACTAGTCTGCTGGTGCAGTCACTGTGTACATACATTACATTACTAATCCTGAGTTACATCCTGTATTATACCCCAGAGCTGCACTCACTGTTCTGCTGGTGCAGTCATTGTACATACATTACTGATCCTGTCTGAGTTACATCCTGTATTATACCCCAGAGCTGCACTCACTATTCTGCTGGTGCAGTCACTGTGTACATAGATTACATTACTGATCCTGAGTTACATCCTGTATTATACTCCAGAGCTGCACTCACTATTCTGCTGGTGCAGTCACTGTGTACATACATTACATTACTGATCCTGAGTTACATCCTGTATTATACTCCAAAGCTGCACTCACTATTCTGCTGGTGCAGTCACTGTGTACATACATTATATTACTGATCCTGAGTTACATCTTGTATTATGCTCCAGAGCAGCACTCACTATTCTGCTGGTGCAGTCACTATGTACATACATTACATTACTGTTCCTGAGTTGCATCCTGTATTATACTCCAGAGCTGCACTCACTATTCTGCTGGTGCAGTCACTGTGTACTTACATTACATTACTGATCCTGAGTTACATTCTGTATTATACTCCAGAGCTGCACTCACTATTCTGCAGGTGCAGTCACTGTGTACATACATTACTGATCCTGAGTTACATCCTGTATTATACTCCAGAGCTGCACTCACTATTCTGCTGGTGCAGTCACTATGTACATACATTACTGATCCTGAGTTACATGATGTATTATACTCCAGAGCTGCACTCACTATTCTGCAGGTGCAGTCACTGTGTACATACATTACATTACTGATCCTGAGTTACATCCTGTATTATACTCCAGAGCTGCACTCACTATTCTGCTGGTGCAGTCACTATGTACATACATTACATTACTGATCCTGTACTGATCCTGAGTTACATGATGTATTATACTCCAGAGCTGCACTCACTATTCTGCTGGTGCAGTCACTGTGTACATACATTACATTACTGATCCTGAGTTACATCCTGTATTATGCTCCAGAGCTGCACTCACTATTCTGCTGGTGCAGTCACTGTGTACATACATTATATTACTGATCCTGAGTTACATCTTGTATTATGCTCCAGAGCAGCACTCACTATTCTGCTGGTGCAGTCACTGTGTACATACATTACATTACTGTTCCTGAGTTGCATCCTGTATTATACTCCAGAGCTGCACTCACTATTCTGCTGGTGCAGTCACTGTGTACTTACATTACATTACTGATCCTGAGTTACATTCTGTATTATACTCCAGAGCTGCACTCACTATTCTGCAGGTGCAGTCACTGTGTACATACATTACTGATCCTGTACTGATCCTGAGTTACATCCGGTATTATACTCCAGAGCTGCACTCACTATTCTGCTGGTGCAGTCACTGTGTACATACATTACATTACTGATCCTGTACTGATCCTGAGTTACATGATGTATTATACTCCAGAGCTGCACTCACTATTCTGCAGGTGCAGTCACTGTGCACATACATTACTGATCCTGAGTTACATCCTGTATTATACTCCAGAGCTGCACTCACTATTCTGCTGGTGGAGTCACTGTGTACATACATTAGATTACTGATCCTGAGTTACATCCTGTATTATACTCCAGAGCTGCACTCACTATTCTGCTGGTGGAGTCACTGTGTACATACATTACATTACTGATCCTGAGTTACATCCTGTATTATACCCCAGAGCTGCACTCACTATTCTGCTGGTGCAGTCACTATGTACATACATTACTGATCCTGAGTTACATGATGTATTATACTCCAGAGCTGCACTCACTATTCTGCAGGTGCAGTCACTGTGTACATACATTACATTACTGATCCTGAGTTACATCCTGTATTATACTCCAGAGCTGCACTCACTATTCTGCTGGTGCAGTCACTATGTACATACATTACATTACTGATCCTGTACTGATCCTGAGTTACATGATCTTTTATTATAAAAATGAAAAACATAACAATAATAATAACAGAAACATAACAGAAATGTAAGCCAGAAAATAATCAGTATAATGAACACTGGTCCAGCAGCTCATTCTCTCCTCACACACACATTATACATACTGTATATACAGAATAATAACTAATAATAATTACTTTCACCTTCTGGTCCGATCACCAAACAAATTAACCACAAACAAATAAAATAAACAATAGCAAACAAAAACTATATACATAAACTTTATTTTTTATTTAATACATACAAACACAAACTATACAAATATGTACAGTGGGGGAAATAAGCATTTGATCCCCTGCTGATTTAGTAAGTTTCCCCATTGGCAAAGACATGAGCAGTCTATAATTTTAAGGGTAGGTTAATTTTAAGGATGAGCGATAGAATATCAAAAATAAAATCCAGAAAATCACATTGTATAAATTATATACATTTATTTGTATTTTGCAGTGGGAAATAAGTATTTGATCCCCTACCAACCATTAAGGCTATATGCACACGTTGTGTTTTTTAAGCGTTTTTGCCAAGTTTTTACGCGGCGCAATCGCTTAAAAAACGCTTAGAAAACGCATCCCATGCAATCCTATGGGATTACGCATTGCTGTGCACATGCTGCATATTTTTGCAGGGCGTAATCGCTTCGCGTAAAAATAAGCAGCATGTTCATTCTTTCTGCGTAATCACGGTGAATACGCCGCCATAGGAATGCATTGAAACGCTCACTTCATGCATGTGGCTATGCCCACCATGCGTGAAGTGAGCACTTCATGTGCGCTTCGTACCCAGGGTCTGGAGGAGAGGAGACTCTCCTCCAGGCCCTGGGTACCATATCCCTGTAAAAAATAGAATTAAAATAATAAATATTGATATTCTCACCTTCCTGCGGCCCCAGAGTCTTCCCGCCTCTCAGCCACGCGGCCGGCATCTTCCGTTCCAAGAAATGCATTGCGAGAATGACCTTTGTGACGTCGCGGTCGAGTGATCGCGACTTCGCAAAGTTCATTCTCGCAATGCATCCCTGGGAACGGAACTTGCCGGCCTTCGTCGCTGAGGAGTGGGAAGACTCTGGGGCCGCAGGAAGGTGAGAATATCAATATTTATTATTTTTTTATTATTTAAGTTGCTCACACTTGTCAAGCACTACGCTTGTCAAGTGTGACCAACCTGTCAATTAGTTGCTACAGATCGCTTGGAAAACGCTAGCATTCTGCAAGCTAATTACGCTTGCAAAACGCTAGTTTCTGGCGGGAAAATGCATAGTACTTACGTATGCGTTTTACCCGCAGCGGGGAGTTGCGCAAATGCTCCGCAAAATTGCTGAGCATTTGCGCACAAAGCCTTAAAGTTCTGGCCCCTACAGACCAGTTAGATGCTCCTAATCAACTGCATTAAAGAAAGCTGTCTTACATAGTCACCTTTATAAAAGACTCCTGTCCACAGACTCAATCAGTCAGACTCTAACCTCTACAACATGGGCAAGACCAAAGAGCTTTCTAAGGATGTCAGGGACAAGATCATAGACCTGCACAAAGCTGGAATTGGCTACAAAACCATAAGTAAGACGCTGGGTGAGATGGAGACAACTGTTGGTGCAATAGTAAGAAAATGGAAGAAATACAAAATGACTGTCAATCGACATCGATCTGGGACACCATGCAAAATCTCACCTCGTGGGGTATCCTTGATCATAAGGAAAGGTAGGTAGAAGGAATACAGAGGGCGCATAGGGTCTTATCCGAGATAAAAGAAATATTCATGAGAGATAATCAAATTCACTCACCTATTATGGTTGTGTGAGACACAACCACTGCACTTAGCATTGTCGGCTGCTGCAAGCCCCGATGTCATGATCCTTTACTAGGTGAAGAGAATGGGGCATCAGACTGCGCCGCTCGCCTGTCAAGATAATGTACCAGAGGAGTCCAAACGGATGTAATAGAGAATAGACTTTATTTCTACGCGTTTCGTGGTGATCACACCACTTCCTCAGGACAGGTATAGACCTATTATCCTGACAGGCGAGCGGCGCAGTCTGATGCCCCATTCTCTTCACCTAGCAATTGATCAAAAGGAAAGTGAGATATCAGCTTAAAACTACATGGGGGGAACTTGTTAATGATCTCAAGGCAGCTGGGACCACAGTCACCAAGAAAACCATTGGTAACACATTACGTCGTAAAGGTTTAAAATCTTGCAGTGCCCGCAAGGTCCCCCTGCTCAAGAAGGCACATGTGCAGGCCCGTCTGAAGTTTGCCAATGAACACCTGGAGTATTCTGTGAGTGATTGGGAGAAGGTGCTGTGGTCAGATGAGACAAAAATTGATTGAGCTCTTTGGCATTAACTCAACTCGCCGTGTTTGGAGGAAATGAAATGCTGCCTATGATGCTGCCTATGTCACCAAATACACCATCCCCACTGTCAAGCATGGAATTGGAAACATGTTTTGAGGGTGTTTCTCGGCTAAGGGCACAGGACTATTTAATCGCATCAATGGGAGAATGGACGGAGCCATGTACCATAAAATCCTGAGTGCCAACCTCCTTCCCTCCATCAGGACATTCTAAATGGGTCGTGGCTGTGTCTTCCAGCAAGACAATGACCCAAAACATACAGCCAAGGCAACAAAGGAGTGGCTCAAAAAGAAGCACATTAAGGTCATGGAGTGGTCTAGCCAGTCTCCAGATCTTAATCCCATAGAAAACTTGTGGAGGGAGTTGAAGCTCCGAGTTGCCAACCTACAGCCTCAAAATCTTAATGATTTAGAGATGATCTGCAAAGAGGAGTGGAGCAAAATTCCTCCTGACATGTGCGCAAACCTCATCAACTGCAAAAAATGTCTGACTGCTGTGTGTCATGATCCAGTCCGAGGTTTGTTTTCTGCTATCCTCTCCCTGGACTGGTCATGCGGGGGTTAATCCCCTCTGCCTCGTTTTGGATCTGTTTTTGCTGTTTCAGTTCACTGTGGCTTTGTCACGCGGTCTTATGATATGTGTACGATGTCAGTAAACTATTCTTAAAAGAACAACACTCTATACAACATATAGATTAGCAACATCAGCATGTAAATATAGAATAGATTTACCTGACACGATATCCGTTGAACTCGGGGTTAATCTTGAGGACTTGATACACTGTCACAGGAAAGAGGAGGACCGGGGGTCTAACCTGACCCTAAACTGGGGTCCTAACTAATCCCTCACCTTGGAGGTACTGATAAAGGTTCAGAGGTCCAAGTCTCCAGCCTAACCCTGTCTCCTATCAGTCCCTGAACCCTGTAATCAGTCCTAAGAAGGATACTGATTACCACCAAAGGAATATGGGCTGATCTCTGCTAAATACACAGATTAGACATATTAGACAGACTGGAGAAAACACAGACTTGCATACACACTCAAACACAGAAGGAACATAAATGATCTGGGATATTAAACTCTAAGCAAGGTGAGCTTAAAACAACTAAGGAGCTCTTTAACTTAAGTCTATACAGATACAATCCTATCTGTGGTCTGCATGAAGAATTTCACTGGCAACTCCCAACACAGACAACCAGAGATTTAAAGGAAACCAATCAACAAATAATTAATTGCAGCCGGGAGAAACTGCACCCAGTCCCAGAACTGAGCACAGACAGAATTAACTCCCTAACTGCCAAACACAAAGAAACAGCAACTCAGCTATGAGAAGTCAGAATGTGCAACCGCGACGATCTTCGTGGCAATGCACACATGACAGTACCCCCCCTTCTACGAGGGGCCTCCGGACCCTCAGGGCCAGGTTTGCCCGGGTGAGTTCTGTGGAAGGTCCGCACCAAACGATCTGCGTTAATGTCAGACGCAGGAACCCACGTCCTCTCCTCTGGACCATACCCCTTCCAATGCACCAAGTACTGAAGGGACCGGCGATTCAGACGTGAGTCAATGATCTTTGACACTTGAAACTCCAAGTTACCATTGACCACCACTGGAGGAGGAGGTAGAGGTGATGGTATGACTGGTGCCACGTACCTCTTAAGTAATGACTTGTGGAACACATTGTGGATTTTAAACGTAGGAGGGAGGTCCAGACGAAATGCCACAGGATTAATTATGGAACTGATCCTGTACGGCCCGATGAATCTGGGGCCCAGCTTCCAGGAGGGAACTTTAAGTTTTATATTCCTGGTAGACAACCATACCAGATCGTTCACATTAAGATCTGGACCAGAAACTCTCCTCCTATCAGCCATACGTTTATAACGGTTCCCCATAGCACTCAGATTATTCAATACACCTCTCCACACTGAAGCAAGTGACGACGAGAAACGCTCCTCCTCAGGAACCCCAGAAGGGACCCCCCCATTGAATGTACAAAACTGGGGATGAAAACCATATGCCCCAAAAAACGGGGACTTACCAGTGGACTCGCTCCGCCTGTTGTTAAGAGCGAACTCTGCCAGAGGCAGGAAAGAAGACCAGTCCTCCTGGTTCTCTGAGACAAAACACCGAAGATAAGTCTCTAGGCTTTGATTCAGACGCTCTGTCTGACCATTGGTCTGCGGATGAAAAGCCGAGGAAAATGACAATTGCATCCCCCGACGTAAACAAAATGCCCTCCAAAACTTGGACACAAACTGAGACCCCCTATCTGACACCACATCAGAAGGCAACCCATGAAGTCTCACAATCTCCCCAATGAACACCTGCGCCAGAGTTTTAGCATTAGGGAGGGCAGGAAGAGCAATGAAATGTGCCATCTTACTGAACCTGTCAACAACCACCAGTATGACAGTCTTCCCTGACGACTGAGGAAGGTCCGTGATGAAGTCCATAGACAAATGAGTCCATGGACGCTCCGGAAGTTTCAAGGGTAAGAGGGTCCCAGACGGACGGGTATGAGGGGTCTTAGAGCGAGCACAAACCCCACAGGACGCGACAAAAGTTAAAACATCTTTATTAACGTTAGGCCACCAAAACCGGCGAGAAAGGAGATCTAAAGTAGCCTTACTCCCTGGATGTCCTGCTAAAGCAGAATTATGATGTGCCTCAATAACCTTTTGTCTCAACTGATTTGGGACAAACAGTCTCCCTGGAGGTCCTGCAGGGGCGTCCCCCTGAGCCTCTAACACCTCCTCCTCAAGCTCAGAACATACAGCCGACACTACCACCCCCTCCTGAAGGATAGGAATCGGGTCATCCATTTTCCCGGCCCCTGGGAAACTGCGAGACAAGGCATCCGCCTTAACATTCTTAGATCCAGGGCGATAAGTGACAACAAAATTAAACCTGGTAAAAAACAACGACCATCGAGCTTGTCTGGAATTCAGACGCTTAGCAGATTCCAAATACAGCAGGTTCTTGTGATCAGTAATGACGGTGACCGGGTGGACTGCCCCCTCCAAAAAGTGACGCCATTCTTCAAAAGCCAACTTAATGGCCAAAAGTTCCCTATTGCCGATATCATAATTCCTTTCGGCGGACGACAATTTTTTAGAAAAGAAAGCGCACGGATGCCATTTACCAGGGGACGGACCCTGGGACAATATTGCACCCACCCCTACGTCAGACGCGTCCACCTCCACAACGAACGGCTGTGATGCATCTGGTTGGATGAGAACGGGTGCCGAAGCAAAACATTTTTTCAAAGAGGAAAAAGCTTGGCAAGCTTTGTCCGACCATTTAGAAAAATCCGTCCCTTTTCTTGTCATGTCAGTGAGAGGTTTGACAACAGATGAGAAATTACAAATAAATTTCCGGTAGTAGTTAGCAAACCCCAGAAAACGCTGCAGAGCCTTAAGATCCTCTGGCTGATCCCATTCAAGCACTGCTCTCACCTTTTCAGGGTCCATACGGAAACCGGAGGCTGACACCAAGAAACCCAAAAACTGAAGTTCCTGTACGGCGAATACACACTTTTCCAGTTTGGCGTATAGTTTATTGTCTCGCAAGATCTGCAACACCTGTCTCACATGCTCCTGGTGAGACCCAAGATCTGGTGAGTAAATTAAAATGTCATCCAAATATACGACCACAAACAGCCCCACCAGATGACGAAAAATGTCATTAACAAAATGTTGGAACACTGCTGGTGCAGTAGTCAGACCAAAAGGCATGACAAGGTTCTCATAATGTCCCTCCGGCGTGTTAAACGCCGTTTTCCACTCATCCCCCTCTTTTATCCTAATCAGATTATACGCCCCCCTGAGATCCAATTTAGAGAACCATTTGGCGCCAACAATTTGATTGAAGAGATCAGGAATCAGAGGGAGTGGATACGGATCTCGAACAGTAATCCGATTAAGTTCGCGGAAATCCAAGCAAGGGCGTAGGCCTCCATCTTTTTTCTTCACAAAGAAGAACCCCGCGGCCACTGGGGAAGATGAAGGTCTAATATGCCCTTTGGCCAGACTCTCCGAAATATAATCTTTCATAGCCTGCCTCTCAGGACCAGAAAGGTTATATAACCTAGCTTTAGGTAACTTAGCATCAGGAAGTAAATTAATAGAGCAGTCATACACGCAATGAGGAGGCAACTCCTGACACCCCTCCTCAGAGAACACATCCCCAAAGTCCTCCAAAAAAGGAGGCAAAGTACTAGGCACGACCGCACTGATGACTGTGTTCATGCAGTTACTTTTGCAAAACTCCCCCCATTGGCTTATATCTCTGGACTGCCAATTAATCACAGGGTTATGTTTAACCAACCAAGGAAGTCCCAACACAATAGGAGTAGGTAGACCCTCCAACACATAACAAGATAATAGTTCCCTATGTATTGCCCCTACCCGAAGGTCAATGTTATGAACCTCATGAACAAAGCTACCTTGGCCGAGAGGCCTGGCGTCAATGGAGAATATAGGGATCGGTTTGACCAATACACTCAGATGCATACCTTGAGCCTGAGCAAACTGAGCGTCAACCAGATTAGCCCCGGACCCACTATCAAGAAGAACAGAAAATCTCTCCACTCTCGTACCAACCACCACCTCCACTGGTACAAGGAACTGAGAAGAACTAGCGGACGAAATACATACTCCCAGGTTGTCGTCCACCACACAACCTGGGATTAACAGTTTTCCGGCGACTTTTTGCTCAACAAGGCACGGGATGGACATCCCCCAACAAAATGTCCCTCTTTCCCGCAGAAGAAACACCTTCTAGTCCTGCGGCGTACCGCCAATCCCCTCCTACGAAATGATGTCCCTCCCAACTGCATAGGCTCCTCCGAACAGACAAGGGGAACCTCAACATAAGGGACTTTAGTAGTAGGTGGAGTAACAACAGGGGGCGGAGTTACCTCGCACCTCTCCCGGAGCCGTCTATCAGTACGGATAGCTAGGGCCATAGCAGCCTCCAGTGATGGAGGAGAATCATACTGAGCCAAAACGTCCTTTAATTTGTCAGAAAGCCCATGACAAAACTGGCTTCTAAGAGCTGGGTCATTCCACTGAGTATCTGTGGCCCATCTACGAAACTCAGAAGCAAATTCCTCCGCCGGACGATCTCCCTGCTGTATCTTACGTAATTTTGTCTCAGCAAGAGAGACCCGATCTGGGTCATCATATACCAAACCCAGGGCAGTAAAAAATCGATCTACTGACTGTAGAGCCGGGGATCCCGGAGGAAGGGAGAAGGCCCAGGATTGAGGGTCCCCTTGTAGGAGCGAGATAACAATTCCCACTCTCTGCTCTTCACTCCCTGATGATCGAGGCCGAAGCCGAAAATACAATTTACATGCTTCCCTGAAGGTAAAAAATTTGTCTCGCCCACCAGTGAACCTGTCCGGGAGAGCTACTTTAGGTTCAAATCTGGTTTGCTCCGAGGGAGACAAAACTTTGGACTTAATGTCCGTCAGCTCCATGGATAATCCCTGCAACTGCAGAGCCAGCTGGGCTACTGGATCCATGGCAACTGGGAATAATTTTATGGGCCAGTGAAAATGTCACGCGGTCTTATGATATGTGTACGATGTCAGTAAACTATTCTTAAAAGAACAACACTCTATACAACATATAGATTAGCAACATCAGCATGTAAATATAGAATAGATTTACCTGACACGATATCCGTTGAACTCAGGGTTAATCTTGAGGACTTGATACACTGTCACAGGAAAGAGGAGGACCGGGGTCTAACCTGACCCTAAACTGGGTCCTAACTAATCCCTCACCTTGGAGGTACTGATAAAGGTTCAGAGGTCCAAGTCTCCAGCCTAACCCTGTCTCCTATCAGTCCCTGAACCCTGTAATCAGTCCTAAGAAGGATACTGATTACCACCAAAGGAATATGGGCTGATCTCTGCTAAATACACAGATTAGACATATTAGACAGACTGGAGAAAACACAGACTTGCATACACACTCAAACACAGAAGGAACATAAATGATCTGGGATATTAAACTCTAAGCAAGGTGAGCTTAAAACAACTAAGGAGCTCTTTAACTTAAGTCTATACAGATACAATCCTATCTGTGGTCTGCATGAAGAATTTCACTGGCAACTCCCAACACAGACAACCAGAGATTTAAAGGAAACCAATCAACAAATAATTAATTGCAGCCGGGAGAAACTGCACCCAGTCCCAGAACTGAGCACAGACAGAATTAACTCCCTAACTGCCAAACACAAAGAAACAGCAACTCAGCTATGAGAAGTCAGAATGTGCAACCGCGACGATCTTCGTGGCAATGCACACATGACAGGCTTGCAGGCGTCGTCAGTGATAGTTCATGCTTCCAGGCTAGAGCAGCTGACCGGTATACCCTAGTGATCCTTCTGTCTCTGACTTTACGTATTGGTGTCTGACCCGTTCCCTATCCCTGACTTTGTGTACATTTGGTTGTTTCCCTATAGTGTATAACTCGGCTTGAACTCTGAACCCCGCCTCCCGCTTTTCTGTCTCTGTTACTACGTTACCGACCGGCTTTTGACTCATTGGCTTGTACCTTGACTCCCCTTTCTGTCTCACATTTTGGATACTGCATTCTTGTTTGGCTCTGACTTCTGGCTTGTCTCTGACTACGTGCATTGCTGTGACCTCTGGTACTTCGTCTTCCTGTTTGTTGCTGACCCTTCCTGGCTGACTACTCTGCCGCCTCCTAGTGGTGGCCTGCACGTCTGTACTGTGGTGCTATACGGTGAGTGCAACCCGTTTTCCCCTCCCTGGCGCCCCCTGGTGGAGGTTACACACAACTGCTCCGCAGTTGCATTACATTATCACTGACCCACTACATTTAAAGGGGATTTTGCACTTTTTTTTTCTCTCTCTCTGGTATGGATCCACTCCGTACTCTGGCGGACCAAGTGGCCAACCTTACTCAGATGATGCAGGAGTTATCTGTGGAGCACATGGCCTTGGTTACTTGTCAGTAGCATGTGCAGAGGGAGATAGCGGAGACAGTTAAGATAACCCGGGGGGCTCCCTTTGTCAGTAAGTCTGTTGAGGTGACTGACGTGTCTCTGCACTCTCCTAAACCTTCGGTGAAACTCCCTGACTCCTTCTCTGGCGAGAAGGATAAGTTCCGCACGTTCAGGGAGGGTTGCAAACTATTATTTTCCCTTAGACCCCGGTCTTCAGGGATGAAAGTCAGCGGGTGGGGATAATTATATCTTTACTGAGAGAGGGTCCGCTGTCTTGGGCTTTTCCCTTACCCCCGATCGCCCCTGAGAGAATGTCTGTGGACATGTTATTTGAGGCTTTTGGCCTCATCTATGACAAACCAGAGTCAGATTGGCAGAGGACAATATTATGGGTCTATATCAAGGAAAGCTCTCTGCTGGTACTGTTCGGAATTTCGGTGATGGTCCCCAGAGGTGTCCTGGAATGACTCGGCACTCAGGTGTCAGTTCCGGAGGGGACTGTCTGATCATTTAAAGGATGCTCTGGCTCTTCATCCTCCTCCCAGCTCTCTGGAAGAGGCCATGACTCAGGCAGTTCACATGGATCAGAGCTTACGGGAAAGAGGAGTCGTGCAACGGGAGGCTCCTTTACTTCCGGTTAAACCGGAACCCTCACAACCTGCTGAGCCCATGGAAAAACTTTGTTTTTACTGTGGTGCTCCAGGACATTGGAAGAAGGACTGTCTCTCCTGTTCTCCTAATCCCCAGCGTGTCGGGAAACGCCTAAGTCTGGGTAACTGCCGAGGAGGTTGCCCAGACTCACAAGTACCTTTTTCCTCATTCCTTAAGTACTGTTAAAAGTGAAACTTGGTGTTGAAAATTGCTTCACTCCCACTTCGGCCTTTGTGGACTGTGGGTCATCCATGAACCTAATTGACTCTAAACTGGTGGTCAGCTGTAAGTTAGGCCTCTTTCACACTTCAGTCGTGTGACGTCCGCCCAAGTGTGAAAATGGTGGATCCGTCAGAAAAGAGTAAAAACGGATGTAAAACAGATCAGTTCTCTGACGGATCCGCCAAGAAGTTTTCACCCGGAAATGATGAAATTTTCATTCCGGAAATGTAAGTATGCAAGAGAGAGAGACCAAAAAAACGTTGCATTGGACGTTTTTCTGAAATGACGGACGCCAATTTTTTGGCGGATCCGTCAAAAAACTGACCTAACGGACGACCATCCGTCAAAATCCATCACTAATGCAAGTCAATGGGAAAAAAAACGGATCCGCCAAAAAAAAATGGCGGATCCGTTTTTTTCACATTTTGACGGATTTTGACTGACGTCGCACGACTGAAGTGTGAAAGAGGCCTTAGGGACAGTTAGGTTGGGGACTCCCATTAAAATCGTGGCCATTGACTCTACACCTCTCACCAAGGGCGGGGTTAATTTAATCTCTGAAGAGTTCATCCTCAAGGTGGTGGCCCTACACCAGGAGCATATTTCATCTTGGATAATCTCCCTGCTGGCCTGGTGTTGGGGTTTACTTGGTTGCAGCTTCATAACGGTGCTTGACTGGGGGTCCCGAGATATTGTGAATGGGGACCTAATTGTTCTGAAGGTTGTCTTGTTACTATGTCTATGGCATCCGTCAGTCTGGAGGGTATTTCGGAGTACCTGAAAGACTTTTCGGATGTATTCTCGAAAAAAAAAGGCTGAGGTTTTACCACCACACCGCCCATTTGATTGTACCATTGATCTTGTTCCCGATGCTAAATTGCCCAAGGCCCGTTTGTATAATTTATCTGGTCCAGAGCGCACTGCCATGAAAGATTACATCTCTGAAAGTCTTCGCAAGGGGCACATTCGCCCTTCGGTGTCCCCTGTGGTGGCTGCGTTCTATTTTGTAAAGAAAAAAACATGGTAGTTTGCGCCCATGCCTCGATTTCCGAGAATTGAATAAGATCACTGTGAGAAGTACGTATCCCCTCCCACTTATCCCTGGTTTATACAACCAACTGTCAGGGGCTAAAGCCGGGTCTCACATAGCGATACACCAGCGATCCCGACAACGATAAGGATCGCTGGTGTGTCGCTACATGATCGCTGCTGAGCTGCCAAACAGGCAGCTCAGGCAGCGATCAGCACAGCGACACTGCGGGTAACATCGCTTAGTTACCCGCAGTGTACGTTGGATACCAGCGCCCTGATGCAGGGAGCTGGTAACCAAGGTACACGTCGGGTTTCCAGGCGCTGCGAGGTGCCTGGAAACCCGCTGTGTACCTTGGTTACCAGCTCCCTGCATCAGGGTGCTGGTATTAAAGGTACACAGCGGGTTTCCAGGCACAGCCCCGCGCCTGGAAACCCGCTGTGTACCTTGGTTACCAGCGGATCGCTGGTCTCCCGCCTGTCACTCGCAGCGATGTGTGCTGGCCAGTGGGAGACCAGCGATCAAAAAAATGTCCAGGACATTCAGCGACTATCAGCGATACCCAGCAGGGGGGCTGATCGTCGCTGAATGTCACACACAGCGATATCGCTGGGGAGATCGCTGTTGCGTCACAAAACTAGTGACTCAGCAGCGATCTCGCTACGGGGGCTTGAGTAGTTTTCTAAATTGGATCTCTGGGGTGCATACAATCTTATCCGTATATGGGAGGGGATGAGTGGAATAACTGTGTTTCTCACCTCTGAGGGGCTGTTCGAAGATTTGGTTATGCCTTTCGGTTTGACTAATGCGCCGGCTGTTTTCCAAAATTTCATCAACCATGTCTTCTCTGACTTTATTGGGTGCTTCATGGTGGTATATCTTGATGATTTTCTGGTGTACTCGGTGGAGAAGCAGGCCCACATGGGTCATCTTCGTGCGGTTCTCCAGAGACTTCGGGAGAACTGTCTCTTTGCTAAACCAGAGAAATGTTTGTTTTTGGTCCAGGAGTTGTCCTTTCTGGGGTTTATCTTGTCGGCTGAAGGATTTCGTATGGACCCCAGAAAGGTTCAGGCCATTGTTGACTGGGTCCAACCCCGAGATCTTAAAGGTCTTCAGCTTTTCTTGGGGTTCGCTAATTATTATAGGAAATTTATAAGGATTTTTCTCAAATTGTTAAGCCCCTCACTGATTTGACTCGAAAGGAGTCTGATATCAGGAATTGTCCTGCTCCAGCCGCAGAGGCATTTTCGGCTTTAAAGAAATGTTTCATGTCTGCACCTGTATTGATTCAACCGGATCCATCTGAACTATTTGTTGTGGAGGTGGATGCCTTGGACCAATTTAAGACCTTGTGCCTTCTTCTCAAAAAAATTCTCTTCTGC
This sequence comes from Oophaga sylvatica, assembly GCA_033576555.1. Taxonomy (NCBI): domain Eukaryota; kingdom Metazoa; phylum Chordata; class Amphibia; order Anura; family Dendrobatidae; genus Oophaga; species Oophaga sylvatica. The sequence continues at coordinate 444,554,842 of JARQOD010000001.1, read as the reverse complement.
GGAAAAGAATTATGATGTAGATAACAGAGTTGTTGGCCATTAAACTGGCATTTGAAGAATGGAGGCATTTTTTGGACGGGGCGGTCAATCGAATCACTGTAATTACAGATCATAAGAATATGGCTTACATCGAGTCTGCCAAGAGGTTGACACCGAGACAGGCGAAATGGTCACTTTTTTTCTCACGGTTTCAATTCTCTATTACTTTTTGGCCCAGTTCTAAAAATGTCAAGGCCGATGCCTTGTCTCGTAGTATGGATCCGGTATCACCTCCTGAACCTCCTTCCTCCATTCTTCAGCACGGCGTAGTTGTGGCTGGGGTATCCTCGTTGTTGGAGCAGGAGATTCGTGAGGCCCAGTCCCATGCTCCTCCATCATTGCCTGTTATTTGAGCCCATTTAATTTCGTCTCAGGATAATTTAGGAGTTTCATGATTCAGCCCTGAGTGGGCAAACAGGAATCTCAGCTACCCATAAAGCCATCTCTAGGTTATTTTGGTGGTCCTCGTCGGCCTCAGATGTGGTTAAGTTCGTATCGTCCTGTGATGTATGTGCTCATGCCAAAAGCTCCCATAGCCGGCCGGCCGTGGAATTGGTGCCATTGCCAATTCCTGATGGACCATGAACTCACCTGTCCATGGATTTTATCACGATCTTCCTTCTTCTAGTGCTAAAACGGTCATTTGGGTGGTGGTGGACAGATTTAGTAAGCGGGCGCATTTTGTACCTTTGACAGGTCTGCCTAATGCTGAGACGTTAGCTAAATTGTTTGTTGAATATGTGGTGCGACTGCATGGTGTGCCTGTGAGTGTGTTTTTGGACAGTTTGTGTCCAAGTTTAGGAGGGCATTTTGTAAAAGGTTGGGTATCTCTTTGACCTTTTCTTCAGCATATCATCCTGAGACTAATGGTCAGAGAGGACCAATCAGTCCTTGGAACACCAGCTCCTCAGGACGATTGGTGTTCCTCTCTGCCTGTGGCTGAGTCTGCTTTGAATCGCATTAATCAGTCCACGGGCACCTCCCCTTTCTTCTGTAATTTTGGGTTTCACCCTCATTTTGGGGAATTTTCCGACTCGATTCAGGATGTCCTATGGCTCATCTGGATGTGTAATGGTTGGGGGAGGTGTGGCAGGAGGTTCAGAGGAATATTGGGGAGTCTCAGAGGAGGTATAAATTCTTTGCTGTTAAGAGTCGATCTGTGGTGCCAGTATTCCAGGTTTGGGATAAGGTATGGTTATCGACAAGGAATATTAATCTTAAGATTCCTTCTGCGAAGAACCCTGTCCACAATCTTAAGGTTCCTTCTGTGAAGATGGGGCCCAAGTTCGTCTTCCTGTTTGTTGCTGACCCGGCCTGGCTGACTACTCTGCTGCCTCCTAGTGACGGCCTGCACATCTGTACTATGGTGCTATACGGCGAGTGCAACCCATTTTCCCCTCACTGGCGCCCCTGGTGGAGGTTACGCGCAACTGCTCCGCAGTTGCATTACACTGTGCTTGCCAACAAGGGTTTTGCCACCAAGTATTAGGTCTTGTTCGCCAGAGGGATCAAATACTTATTTCCCACTGCAAAATGCAAATAAATTTATATAATTTATACAATGTGATTTTCTGGATTTTATTTTTGATATTTTATCAATGTTAAAATTAACCTACCCTTAAGATCTGTTCATGTCTTTGTCAGTGGGCAAACTTACAAAATCAGCAAGGGATCAAATACTTATTTCCCCTACTGTACCAGACTAAACTAAACACCTCACACTCAAGCCCACCATTCTCAACCCCCGCACTGACCTGAGAGCTGGTCCTGCGTCTCATGCCTCAGTCCATGTCCAACGTCCATAGGCCACATCAGTGCCACTTCTTTCCCCAAACACCCCAGTGTCCCATAGTCCCTCAAGATGAACCCACTATCAGGAGCCCTGCTGCAGACTCACCGAAGGAGTCTGTGCACGTGTTACAGAAAGACAGAGAGTGTGTAAGGAGCGCTGTGGTGAGCTTACCTGCCGGAGCGCAGGACCTCAAACACGTGACCTCTGGGGGAGTGGACGGAGGCGGGGCCAGACACAGAGTGGCGGCGGTGACCGGCAAAGCCGGAGAGTAGTCTGAACATGCCGAAGTCAAGCCGGGAGGTCGAAGAAGTGCCAAAGGGTGAGACGAAAGCGAGGTCAAGACAAAGCAAAAAGGTCAGAAAGCCGAAGATAGCGGTGCAGTACAAATGGGGCAGACAGGTGGGAAGTTAGAGTACCAAGCCGAAGGTCAGAGCCAGAAACAGACAATAAGCACAGAGTCACAAGGCAAAGCACAGAACGAGAAAACAGTCCAAGTCATACACAAAAAAGCAATCGACTAAACAGTATGCAAGCACACCAGTGGGTCAGACACACAACCAAGACAGGTGTATCACTGACAAGGATCTCCAGATAAAGGCGGGTAAATATAGCCCTCCCCCAAACCAAAAGGAGGCCATACAAATTAACCCCGAGAGGACAGGGGTAGGAACACTGTCCACAACCATGACGATACCCCCTTCTTAACGGGGGGCCACTGGACCTCCAGGCTTCTCAGGATGCCTAGCATGAAAAGCCCAAACCAACCGATCGGCATGTACTGAACCGGCCGAGACCCACGACCGATCCTCCGGACCATACCCTTCCAGTGCACCAAATACTGCAGGTTTCGTCGCACCTACCGAGAATCAATGATGCACCCCACCTCATACTCCAGATGGCCTTCCACCAACACAGGAGGAGCGACGGACGAGAAGTCCTCCTCGACCGCTCCCAATGGTTTCAAAAGGGACCTGTGAAAAACGTTGGATATTTTGAAGGAAGTGGGAAGCTGTAACCTGTAGGCCACCGAGTTGACAACCTAAATAATTTTATATGGGCGAATGAACTTAGGACCCAGTTTGGCCGAGAGGACCTTAAGCTTAATATTGCGGGTGGATAACCACACCTTTTCGCATACTAGGAATGCAGGACCCGACCCCCTCCTCTTGTCCGCAAAAAAATTATACCTTCCCTGTGCCTTGGTGATGTTTCGCTGAACCTCCACCCACAGGGCCTTTAAGCGTTGCACCGTACCCTCCACCCCCAGACAACCTGAGTCAATGCGAGAAAACTCCCCAAAATGTGGGTTAAACCCATAGTTGACCAGGAAGCGAGACATTCCCATGGACTGACTCACACGACAGTTGAAAGCAAACTCTGCCACGGGTAATGCATCACACCAGTCATCCTTTCTGGAAGATGCCAAACATCTCAGAATTTGCTCCAAGGACTGGTTAGTGCGTTTGGTTTGCCCATTAGACTCCGAATGATAGGCAGAGGAAAAAGACAGAGTGATTTCCAACTTTTTACAAAAAGCCCTCCAAAACTTGGCCACAAACTGCACACCTCTGTCAGACACCACATTCATAGGCACACCATGCAGACGGACCACATGCAGCACAAACAACATGGCCAAGGTTTCAGCAGACGGTAAAGCGGGCAGAGGTACAAAATGAGCCTGTTTGGAAAATCTATCCACCACCACCCACACAATGGAGTTACCCCTGGATGGAAGGAGATAAGTGATAAAATCCATGGACAAATGTGTCCATGGTCTATCCAGAATTGGTAAAGGCACCAATTCCCCGGCCAGCCAGCCGGCAATGAGATTTTTTAGAAGGGGCACAAACACCACATGCAGACACACACCTTTTAACATCCGCAACAAAAGAGGGCCACCAGAAAACCCTAGCAACTGCCTCCCGGGTTGCCGAAATCCCAGGATGAGCACTCAATACAGACTCATGAAACTCCCGCAGGAGTCTAAGATGAAATTGTTCCGGTAGAAGAATGGAGGATGGGTGTTCAGGAGGAGACACCGGATCAAAGCTTCGGGACAATGCATCTGCCTTATCATTCTTAGACCCTGGACGGAAGGTGATGAAAAATTGAAATCGGAAAAAAAAGCGACCACCGGGCCTGTCTGGGGGTCAAACTTTTGGCAGACTCGATATAAGCTAAATTTTTGTGATCGGCGATCACAGTGACCGGATGAACAGCCCCCTCCAAAAAATGCCTCCATTCTTCAAAAACCAACTTGACCTCCAGAAGCTCTCTATTACCCACATCGTAATTTCTCTCGGCAGAAGAGAAGTTTCTGGAAAAGGAGGCACAAGGTTTGAGGTTAGTCAGAGTAGCGGGACCCTGGGACAACACTGCCCCCACTCCCACCTCCGAAGCGTCAACCTCCACGATAAAAGGTCTAGACGGGTCTGGCTGGACCAACACTGGGGTGGAAATATAACACTTTTTTAAAGTCAGAAAATAATTTTTTGCAGAAATTATCAATTCTTAACATCAACCCCCCTTGAGTGTGAGATCAGTCAGGGGCTTAACTACCTGCGAAAAACCCTTAATAAACTTTCCACAGTAGTTTGCAAAGCCCAGAAAATTTTGCAAACCCTTTAAATCATGAGGTTGAACCCAATCAGTAATAGCCTGGACTTTTTTCTGATCCATGCGAAATCCCTCACAAGAAATAATCAAACCCAAAAAAGACAATTCCTGTACAAAGAATGAACACTTCTCCAATTTAGCATACAAATGGTTTTCTCTAAGGGTCCCGTTACACATAGTGACACACCAGCGATCCCGACAACGATATGCACGTGTCAGGATCGCTGGTGTGTCACTACATGATCGCTGCTGAGCTGCCAAACAGGCAACTCAGGCAGCGATCAGGACAGCGACTATGCGGGTAACAAGCGACGCACGTCGCTTAGTTACCGGCAGTGTACCTTAGATACCAGCGCGCTTGTGCAGGGAGCTGGTAACCAAGGTACACATCGGCTTACCAGCTCCCCTGCACAAGCACGCTGGTATCTAATGTACACATCGGGTATCCAGGCGCCGTCCGGCGCCTGGAAACCCGATGTTTACCTTGGCTACCAGCTCCAGCTTGCTTATAGCTGGTCTCCCGCCTGTCACATGGCCAGCGGGAGACCAGCGATCAAAAAATGGTCAGCAGGGGGGCTGATCGTCGCTGAGTGTCACACTAAGCGAGATCACTGGCTAGGTCGCTGCTACGTCACAAAATCGGTGACGTTTCAGCGATCTCGCTATGTGTAACGGGGCCTTAAGTCTAAGAAGAACTTAAGTCTAAGAAGAACAGTTCGCAGATGGTGCAAGTGGGATTGACTATGAGGTGAGTACACTAAAATGTCATCAAGATAAATGACCACAAAGCACCCAATCAGATCAGAAAAAATGACATAAATAAAATTTTGAAAGACAGCAGGAGCGTTAGTCAGACCGAAGGGCATGACCAGGTTCTCAAACAGTCCTTCAGATGCGAGAAACGCTGTTTTCCACTCATCTCAGGTTGTTATAGGCCGTAAATCAAGCTTGGAAAACCATTTGCCCCCCCCCGAGAGTTGGTTACACAGATCCTGAATGAGGGGGAGTGGATACGTGATTTTCACGGTAATCTTGTTGAGTTCCCGAAAGTCGAGGCACGGCCGCAAACCACCATCTTTTTTCTTAACGAAAAAAAAACAGCAGCTACAGGCGAGACAGAAGGGCGAATATGCCCTTTGCAGAGACTCTCCGCAATATACTCCTTCTTGGTGCTCGGGCCCGGACAGATTAAACAAATGAGCCTTGGAAAGTTTAGCCCCAGGAACTAAGTCAATGGCACAATCGAAAGGTCTATGTGGTGGTAGCCCCTCAGCCTCACTTTCGGAGAACACGACTTCAAAGTCTTTTAGGTACTCTGGAATACACTCCAGACTGACAGACAACACAGATACAGATTTTAAAGGGGTGGACAATGGCACAGATTTGCAATACAGACTGGACAATTGGACCCCCATTGGACAGTTTCCCCAGATACCCAATCAATAATGGGGTTATGGCGTTGAAGCGAAGGCATACCTAGAATCAGACCCGCAGGCAAATTATTCAAGACAAAACAGCTTATGTTTTCCACATGAGCAGGACCCACTCTTAGTGAAAAAACCTCAGACAGTCACACAAAACAGATTCCCTCTCGGGTGAGAAGAGAGGAGTCAATAACCACCACCTTGACGGGGGATTCAAGCCTAAATGTCCCTATCTTAGAGTCACAACATGAGAGTCAATTAAATTCATGGTGGATCAATTTCCGGGCGGCGCATGGAAATCCGATGTGTACCTTAGATACCAGCGCGCTGATGCAGGGGAGCTGGTAACCAAGGTACACAGCGGGTTTCTAAGCGCCGAGCGGTGCCTAGAAACCCGATGTGTACCTTGGTTACCAGCTCTCTGAACCAGCGTGCTGGTATCTAAGGTACATTGCCGGTAACTAAGCGATGTGCGTCGCTTGTTACCGGCTTAGTCGCTGTCCTGATCGCTGTCTGAGCTGCCTGTTTGGCAGCTCAGCAGCGATCATGTAGCGACACACCAGCGATCCTGACAAGTGCATATCGTTGTCGGGATCGCTGGTGAGTCGTTATGTGTAACGGGACCCTTAGACCTTGGAGGACACGCATCACTGCCCCTCCACCAAAGACGGACCACATTCCTACGCACACTACCCGGCCCGGCTGTTGGGATGGACCACACTGTAACCCCACCGTTTATCTCTCGGAAGGCCCCGAGGCCATGCCTCTCTATCCAGAAGGATAGATCAACCTCTCGACCCTCTACCATTAGTGATCTCTCCCCCTTCTTTAGAGCCTCCAGGAGATGCCGCTGCAACATGCCGTCCCCAGAGCGCGGAGACGAGGACGATGCCCTACTTCCCCCGGAGGTGACAGTGGCATAACTAGTGATGGTTCTGCCACCACCGGGGGGGCAACCGGACCAGTGACCACATCAACACCAACAGCATCACTATTACCCACCTCCACAACACCCTCACCCTCACTCTCCACCAAACCAGCAACCACACCACTAGAGAAAGAATTTTCCTCATTCACTCCTGCTGGACCAGTGACAACAAGGGTTGACATTTTGACCTCCGCATCATCAAGCACAAGGGGGTCAGTCTCCTCCACAAAACTGGAGGCAACCTCACCCCTGGTCTTACGTATGCCCTCCGCATCATCAGTTAATATTTTCCGCTGCTTTATTGTTGGTATCAGGCGCCGCTGATCCTTAGCCGCTGTGAGGCGCCGCTTATCCTTTATATCTTGCTGACCAGCTGCGCCAACACAGAATACAACTTTGGGAGGATGGGACTTGCAGCGCCGGCAACCCCCTCACACTGCCACCGCTTCTCAACTAAGTGATCAGCGGCAACAGCATTCAGGGGCGCCAAGGGTACCAGAGCTGCCCCCGACACTGGGCCGCTTCCACCTCCCACTGAGGAGCGCATCACAGTATCATGACCTGACCGTTCGCCCGCCGCCGGGCCGCCCTCACTGTCCAGCCTCTCGGCTGATGCACCTGCTGCTACGTCCCCGCTACTTCAAGCAGAGACGGAGCTCTGCGCCTCACTACCGTGCTCTGTAATCTCCCCGCACCTTTGCAGCGGATCCACAGCAGAACCCGGGCTGGGCTGGGCAACGGGGCTTATACAGCAAGCTGACCCTGCAGCCGAATCAGGGGGTACAGGGAGGGGGGCATATCCATAGCTTACCGCTTCTTGCAGCTTGGGCTTGGTCTTTGCCTTTTTTTTCTTGCCCCCAGGTGCCTCCTCTGGTAAATCGTCACCAAGATGGAAATTATGAAGGAACACTGGGGACTCCAGTAGCTTGATCTCCGCCATTAGCACCCCTCCCTGGCCGCTGTTATCACTGTCCTCCCCAGATTCGGCAGAACTGCGATCGGATGTTAATGTCGCCTGTCCTGCAGGGAGCTCGCTGCACGTGGCCTGCGGGTGACTTTGCAGGCTGCCAGGTGGGGCTTTCTGCTGGTCATCCTCATCATCATCATCCACCTGGCTCTCAGGCTGCAGCCCCATCTGCCTTTGCTCTCTGGTATCAGCCATAGCTCTGAATCTGTCCTCATTCATAAGCTTTTCCTTAAATGGTCCACTTTTTTCTCTGATGAAGGCTTTCCTCACCTCCAGCTCATTGATTTCAACTTTCAGCCTCTTTACCTCTGCCTGGAGCTGATTCTTCCTGGTTTTGGAGGCACCTGCAGCTTTTGCGCTTGTGCAGCGCAGCTCCTCCCGGAGCCTCCTCAGGGTCTTACTCGCCTCTTCATACTCACGGAGGTGGCTCAGGACCCGGGAACCATAGGTGGCCACAGACTCCTGGGGTCTCTGCAGCCCCCAACCTTCTTCAGTCAGGTCGGCCTCACCTCTGTGAGCACTCAGCTTTCCTCCGGAAGGACTGCCATCTAGCACACTGCTCGCAGGCTTCTCCTCCATGTTGGAAGCCTTGAGGCTTCTCTGGGTCTCTGCAGACTTGGGGGGAGAAGGAGCCACATTGCTGCAACTCCTGGTGGAGAGTCTGACCCCCAAGTCCTCTGATGTGCAGGCCGGTTGCTGGTTTCTCCTGCTCCCTGCCGGCCTGGCCCGGGAAACAGAAGCCTGGGACTTGGCTCCATTGCTGATCCCAGGAAACCCACTCTCCTCCTGGGTAGGAGAAAGCAGGTCCCTGGGTGGAGAGGTGTTGGATCTCAGAGCTCAGGAGCACACAGCAGGATCAGCAGCAGACACACCCTCAGTTACCACAATGAGCAGCAGCTGAACAGAGTTGCACTCACTATTCTGCGGGTGCAGTCACTATGTACATACATTACATTTATGATCCTGAGTTATATCCTGTATTATGCTGCAGAGCTGAGCTCAGAATCCTTGCTGTGACCCATTGTACACAGGAGTAGCACTGATGTGCACATACCGCCATTCTGTTCCATGTTTTCTCTCACATCATCCAGCAGTTCCTGCCAGGCTTCTGGCCCTTCCTCACCCTCCTCTTCCTCTTCTTCTGGAGGTGCTTTCACCAGACGTTCCTTTACAGGACAGACAATAACAATGAGATTGTAGATGGAGTCAACATTGTATCGTTTACAAGTGAAACATAAGGAAAATCGATAGGCTGCCAGAGAAGATGGGAACTGTAGATTTGCAGCAGCTGTACACAACAGGTTGGTGAGGATTGCTGTACAGCATGAGGCTGTGAGGTCCAGGTAGCCGAACTGTGAGAGATGGAAGGGAAAGGGCAATAGTAGAGGTGGTCACAACAGGTGAGACCTGCACCGCCTCTCTCTCCGACAAACGTGAAGGTCCAGATTAATGGAGTGGGACAGAGAGGTAACCAGAAAAGGAAAAGAGGTGAGAGGAAGAGGGCAGAGAGGTGATAGGAAGAGGACAGAGAGGTGAGAGGAAAAGGAAATAGAGGTGAGAGGAGGAGTGCAGAGAGGTGACCGAGGAAGACAGAAAGGTGAGAGGAAGAGGGCAGAGAGGTGAGAAGAACAGGACAGAGAGGTGAGAGGAAGATGGCAGAGAGGTGAGAGAAAAAGGGCAGAGGTGACCGAGGAGGGCAGAGAGGTGAGAGGAAGAGGGCAGAGAGGTGAGAAGAACAGGGCAGAGAGGTGAGAGGAATATGGCAGAGAGGTGAGAGAAAAAGGGCAGAGAGGTGAGAGAAAAAGGGCAGAGAGGTGAGGAAGAGGGCAGAGGGTGAAAGGAAGAGGACAGAGGTGAGAGGAGGAGGGCAGAGAGGTGAGAAGAACAGGGCAGAGAGGTGAGAGGAATATGGCAGAGAGGTGAGAGAAAAAGGGCAGAGAGGTGAGAGAAAAAGGGCAGAGAGGTGAGAGGAAGAGGGCAGAGAGGTGAGAAGAACAGGGCAGAGAGGTGAGAGGAATATGGCAGAGAGGTGAGAGAAAAAGGGCAGAGAGGTGAGAGAAAAAGGGCAGAGAGGTGAGAGGAAGAGGGCAGAGAGGTGAAAGGAAGAGGACAGAGGTGAGAGGAAGAGGGCAGAGAGGTGAGAAGAACAGGGCAGAGAGGTGAGAGGAATATGGCAGAGAGGTGAGAGAAAAAGGGCAGAGAGGTGAGAGAAAAAGGGCAGAGAGGTGAGAGGAAGAGGGCAGAGAGGTGAAAGGAAGAGGACAGAGGTGAGAGGAGGAGGGCAGAGAGGTGACAGAGGAGGACAGAAAGGTGAGAGGAAGAGGGCAGAGAGGTGAGAAGAACAGGGCAGAGAGGTGAGAGGAAGATGGCAGAGAGGTGAGAGAAAAAGGGCAGAGAGGTGACCGAGGAGGGCAGAGAGGTGAGAGGAAGAGGGCAGAGAGGTGAGAAGAACAGGGCAGAGAGGTGAGAGGAAGATGGCAGAGAGGTGAGAGAAAAAGGGCAGAGAGGTGAGAGGAAGAGGGCAGAGAGGTGAAAGGAAGAGGACAGAGGTGAGAGGAGGAGGGCAGAAAGGTGACAGGAGGACAGAGAGGTGAGAGGAGGAGGGCAAAGAGGTGAGAGGAAGAGGGCAGAGAGGTGATAGGAAGAGGACAGAGAGGTGAGAGGAAGAGGACATAGAGGTGAGAGGAGGAGTGCAGAGGTGAGAGGAAGAGGGCAGAGAGGTGACCGAGGAGGGCAGAGAGGTGAGAGGAAGAGGGCAGAGAGGTGAGAAGAACAGAGCAGAGAGGTGAGAGGAAGATGGCAGAGAGGTGAGAGAAAAAGGGCAGAGAGGTGAGAGAAAGAGGGCAGAGAGGTGAAAGGAAGAGGACAGAGGTGAGAGGAGGAGGGCAGAGAGGTGACAGAGGAGGACAGAGAGGTGAGAGGAGGAGGGCAAAGAGGTGAGAGGAAGAGGACAGAGAGGTGAGAGGAAGAGGGCAGAGAAAAAGGACAGAGAGGTGAGAGAAGGAGGGCAGAGAGGTGAGAGAAAGAGGGCAGAGAGGTGAAAGGAAGAGGACAGAGGTGAGAGGAGGAGGGCAGAGAGGTGACAAAGGAGGACAGAGAGGTGAGAGGAGGAGGGCAAAGAGGTGAGAGGAAGAGGACAGAGAGGTGAGAGGAAGAGGGCAGAGAAAAAGGACAGAGAGGTGAGAGAAAGAGGGCAGAGAGGTGAAAGGAAGAGGACAGAGGTGAGAGGAGGAGGGCAGAGAGGTGACAGAGGAGGACAGAGAGGTGAGAGGAGGAGGGCAAAGAGGTGAGAGGAAGAGGACAGAGAGGTGAGAGGAAGAGGGCAGAGAAAAAGGACAGAGAGGTGAGAGAAGGAGGGCAGAGAGGTGAGAGGAGGGCAGAGAGGTGACCGGAGGAGGACAGAGAGGTGAGAGGAAGAGGGCAGAAAGGTGAGAGGAAAATGGCAGAGAGGTGACCGGAGGAGGACAGAGAGGTGTGAGGAGGAGGGCAGAGAGGTGACCGGAGGAGGCAGAGAGGTGAGAGGAAGAGGGAAGAGGGGTGAGAGGAGGAGGATAGAGAGGTGACCAGAGGATGACAGAGAGGTGAGTGAAGCAGGGCAGAGAGGTGACTGAAGGAGGACAGACAGGTGAGAGGAGGACAGAGGGGTGACCGGAGTAGGACAGAGAAGTGAGAGGAAGAAAACAGAGGGGTGAGAGGAAGAGGACAGGGAGGTGACCGGAGGAGGACAGAGAGGTGAGAGGAAGAGGACAGAGAGGTGAGAGGAGGAGGGCAGAGAGGTGACCGGAGGATGACAGAGAGGTGAGTGGAGCAGGGCAGAGAGGTGACCGAAGGAGGACAGACAGGTGAGAGGAGGAGGACAGAGAGGAAGAGGACAGAGTGGTGAGAGGAGGAGGGCAGAGAGGTGACCGGAGGAGGACAGAGAGAAAGAGGACAGAGAAGTGAGAGGAAGAGGACAGAGAGGTGACCGGAAGAGGACAGAGATGACCGGATAGGGACCTAAGGTTACTGAAGAAGGGCAGAAACGTGACCGGAGGAGAACAGAGGTGACCGGAGGAGGACATAGAGGTGGGCAGAGAGGTGAGAGAAGGAGGGCAGGGAGGTGAGAGGAGGAGAACAGAGAAGGGAGAGGAGGAGGACAGAGAAGGGATAGGAGGAGGACAGTGAAGGGAGAGGAGGAGGACAGAGAAGGGAGAGGAGGAGGACAGATAGGTAAGGGGAGGAGAAGGGCAGACAGGTGAGAAGAGGAGTGCAGACAGGCGACTGAAGGAGAGCAGAGAGGAGGAGGACACAGAGGTGAGAAGAGGAGGACAAAGAAGTGAGAGGAGGGCAGAGGTGAGAGGAGGAAGACAGAGCGGTGAGAGGAGGAGGACTGAGAGGACAGAGAAATGAGAGGAGGAGGACAGAGAGGTAGGAGGAGGAAGGCAGAGAGGTGAAAGGAGGAGGGCAGAGAAGTGAAAGGAGGAGAGCAGAGTAGTGAGAGGAGGAGGACAGAGAGGTAAGAGGAGGAAGAGGGAAGAAGGCGATAGGAGTGCATACAGATAACTAAAGGAGGGCAGAGAGGTGAGAGGAGGACAGTGAGGTGAGAGGATGACAGAGAGTAGAAAGGAGGAGGACAGAAAGGTCAAAAAAAGGAGGGCAGACAGGTCAAAGAAGGAGGGCAGAGAGGCGAGAGGAGGATGAAAGAGAAGTGAGAGGAGAAGGGCAGAGAGGTGAGAGGATTATGAAAGAGAAGTGAGAAGAGGATGAAAGAGAAGTGAGAGGAGGATGAAAGAAGTGAGAGGAGGATGAAAGAAGTGAGAGGAGGAGGAGGGCAGACAGGTGACCAGAGGAGGAGTGCAGAGTGGTGACTGAAGGAGGGCAGAGACGTGAGAGGTGGAGGACAGAGAGGTGAGAGGAGGATGGCAAAGAGGTGAGAGGAGGAGAACAGAGAAGTGAATGGAGGAGGGCAGAGAGGTGAAAGGAGCAGGACAGAGAGGTGAAAGGAGCAGGACAGAGAGGTGAGAGAAGGAGGACAGAGAGGTGAGAGGAGGAGGACAGAGAGGTGAGAGGAGGAGGACAGAGAGGTGAGAGGAGGACAGAGAGTTGACCGGGACAGGACAGACAGGTGAGAGGAGGGGAGTAGTGGTGTCTGGGATGAGCGTTCATGTGTGTGGGGGAGTTGGGTATCGGTCCCACAGCCTCGCCCGGCCGCCCTCTCCAGTACAGAGGAATGACTTACCAGCTTGTCAATGGCTTCTGTGATTACGTCTTTTATATGGATGTGATGCAGTTTGTATTTCTTGCACAGCATCTTGGAGACGGTTGTTTTTCCTGCAGCCGGGGGGCCGAGAACACAGAGTCGCAAGGGCTAAAAAACAAAACGCAGATGGAAATGTGATCAGTGCTCTCACCTCTGCCCAGAACATGGTGACCCCTGTTCTCAATGGAAAACTAACATCTATATTTGTATCTCGCGAGGGGTAAGATCCGGGATCCATCTGATACTTGTCACAATTCACACTACAGTTCTGGCATCTTCCTGTCTTGTCTTCTGATATAGCGGTCTCTCCTATAGACATTGAGGGGAGCAATGGCCGCATAGGGCACTACTGCTCCATCCATGCAGGTAAATGTGGGACCATCTTCCTTGTGATCTTTTGGACCCCATTGATCATACATTGATTGCCTTTCCCGTGGATAGGCGATAGATGTGTATGGTGTATTTTCAGCCTGCAGCCGTCACTCAGTCACTCACTTACTAGTAATCCTCGGCTCTGCTTATATTCCTTGATGACAGATTCGATGTTCTCCACAATCCCATTCTGTGACACCCAATGAATGTTGAAATTCTCCTTTAAGAAAACGGCCTCCATCCGCAGGTTCACTAGTAAATGGTCAATGTCCAGTTGCTGAAACACAATGAGGGTCTGTGACTGGTACAGACAGTAACTGGTCCTGGACGGGCTGCGCTCCCCGGGACATCATACACAGAATGTCCGTCTTACACAGAGGGTCTGTCATACACAGGGTACATCATACACGGTATCCGTCGTACGCAGGGTCCATCATACACAAAGGGTTCGTCATACATAGAGGGTCCGTCGTACACAGGACAAGTCGTACACAGGGTCCATCATACACAGAGGGTCAGTCATACATAGAAGGTCCTTCATAAAGAAAGACGGATTTTGGTAAGAACTTACCTGTAAAATCCTTTTCAGCGAAGGAAGGAAGAGAGACACACTAGTCATAACTAGTGGGTAGGCGGAGCCCAGATAGGATTGACACCTCAGATTAAAAAGAGTGTTGACCGGCCCCTCCAGCTCGGGCTCCTCCTACTCCTGCTTCTCCAGTCGTACACAAGCTAAGGAAGAGCAAATATCACCAGCGGAGCAACATAACCCCTTCTGAAGGACTTCAGAGAAAAGACAAGAATACAGGTTATGCATGCAACAGGAAGAAACCACACAGTTCCAGGTACTACTCACTGGACCTGACCACTGCGATGAGCTGACGATGCTGGAACAGAGCCTTAGCGCGCCGACCTCAGCCCAGATAATCGCTATCAGAGAAGGGTCACGCCGCATCTGAAAACAACAACACACTTCTGCCATGGGAGGGAGCTGTGTCTCTCTTCCTTCCTTCGCTGAAAAGGATTTTACAGGTAAGTTCTTACCAAAATCCGTCTTTCAGCAGCAGGTGGAAGGAAGAGAGACACACTAGTCATAACTAGTGGGACGTCCCAAAGCAGTCCAAAAACTTGGGTGGGAAAAAAACCAAAATAGGCAGAATCCCAACAACCTAGATAAATGCGCAACAGGCGCCAAATACAAGTTAACTAGAACTTTAAACTACAGCCGCCTGCAGGACCCTACGTCCTAAGGCCACATCAGTGGAAGCACTAACGTCCACCTTATAAAACTTTATAAACGTGTGGACGAAACGCCAGGTCGCCGCCCGGCAGAGCTGAGCTGCCGAGGCCCCTTGATGAAAGGCCCGCGAGGAAGCCACAGCCCTCGTGGAGTGAGCTCGAATCTTAATCGGGCAAGGTTCGCTTTTAAGTCGGTAAGCCTCCAAAAAGGCAGACCGAATCCAACGAGCTATAGAGTCCTTGGAAACTCGTTGACCACGCTGACGACCTGCTGGAATCACAAACAGAGAGTTCCGACTTCCGAAAATTTTGAGTAATAAACAAATAGAACTTCAAAGCCCGCACCAAATCCAATTTGTGCAAGGCCCGTTCCTTCGCATTCCTCGGCTCTGGACAGAGCGAGGGCATCTTAGGTAAGAAGTCGCCCCGTGTGCGAATTACTACGCGATCCGGGTGAAACTCCAGGAAAGGAGGCGAGATGAAAGAGCCGCCAACTCAGAAAAACCTTTCTCAAAAAGGTGACCGCCACTAGAAAGGCAACCTTCCAAGATAGCAAAGAAAAGCTAGCAGAGTCCATAGGCTCAAAAGGCCCATGTTGAAGAGCCTCCAATACAAGATTGAGCTGCCAAGGAGACACAGGTGCCTTCCGCGGCGGAAACTGACGGGTTACTCCGCGAAAAAAAAGGAACGTACGTCCCTACGTGAGGCGATAGCCTTCCTAAAAGCAAAAACAGGGCAGAAACCTGACCCTTCAGAGTGCTAACTGCCAAACCCTTGTCCAGCCCGTACTGCAAAAGGCCAACAAATTGGGAATGGAAAGAATCCTCGGGTTCCTTGAAGAACCCGAACACCACAAAAAGAAGACTTCCCAAGACTTGTGATAAATCCTAGTAGTAGCGGACCTCTGGCAGCCCGCAAAGTGGCAATGACTTTGGCTTGAAAAACCTTGATGGTCAATATTTCGGTCTCAAGAGCCACGCCGTCAAACGCAGAGACCTCAGGTCCGGATGACGAACGGGCCCTTGGGTTAACAGGTCCGGGCGAAGAGAAAGTGGAAAAAGGAGGTGCTGCCAGACGCGACACCAGTGTCGAGAAACACGTCCTCCTTGGCCAATCTGGGGCTATCAACATAGCCGGGATTCTCTTCCAGTCTGATCCGACGCAACCCCAGAAAAAGTAAGGGTATCGGCAGGAACACAAAGATTAGCTCGAATTGGTCCAACGGAGCCACCAGAGCATCCACCGTCACAGCCTTCGGGTCCTTGAACCTGGACATGAAAGTCGGTAACTTGGCATTGAACCTGGATGCCATCAAATCCACTTGGGGAGTTCCCCAACGGGAGCACAGCAGTGCAAAAAAATCTCCGGATGAAGACTCCATTCTCCGGGATCCATCTTCTCGCGACTGAGAAAGTCTGCCGTGATTCTAAACTCCTGGAATGTGGATCGCAGAGATGGCTGGCACTCTTGTCTCGGCCCATACCAGGATCCGAGATACCTCCACCATGAGCCTGGAACTCCTTGTCCCGCCTAGATTCTGGTCAATATACGCGACCGCCGTCGCATTGTTTGTCTGCACTCGGACTGGCAGACCGCTTAAAGGGACCGTCCAGTGTTGGAGGCAAAGGAAAATTGCCCTCAATTCCAGGATGTTGATCGGCAGGATAGACTCCTCCGACGACAATACCCCCTGAATCCAGAGATCGTTCCAGACACCTCCCCAGCCCGTCAGGCTGGCATCGGTGGTTATGACCGACCACCTCGGAGGGAGGAAAGACTTCCCCAGGGATAACGCTTCCGGACGTAACCACCATCCTAGAGACTCTCGCACCCTGTGGGAGATGATGACACTGCAATCCAGCGAAGTCTGCGATCGCCAATGGCTCAGAATAAGCCTTTGGAGGGCCCTGGAATGAAACTGAGCAAACGGAAGTGCCTCCATGGACCACCATCAAACCAGAAGGCGCATACACCTTCGAAGGGACATCGCTGTTGAAGACTTCATAACCTGTACATGTCGAAGGAGACATGCTTGCTTGTCTGGAGGCAGAGACACCACTGCTCGTACCGTGTCGAAATGCATCCCCAAAAACAGGATTGACTGCGACGGTTCCAGAGACGACTTCTCCCAACTGACCAGCCACCCGAAGTCCTCCAGGAGCTGAAGGGATAGATTGCCAGGAGTCACTGCCTCCTCCTTTGAGGACACCACAATCAAAAGGTCGTCCAGGTAGGAAAGAATCGAAACCCCTGTCTTCGAAGAATTGCCATGAGAGGCGCCAGAATTTTTGTAAAAACTCTGGGCGCTGAGGCCAACCCGAATGGCATCCTGACCTATGGCAAAATGAAGGAAGCGTTGGTGGGCCCTTCCGATTGGGAAGAGCAAATAAGCGTCGCGAATGTTGATTGACACCAAAAAAGCGTTCTGCGACAGGGCCGCCAAAACGGAACGAAGCGACTCCATGTGAATTTTCTGGCGTGGACATGCCGATTCAATCTTTTGAGATCCAGAATGGGCCGAAATTTGTCCTCTTTTTTGGGGACCACAAAGAGGTTAGAATAAAACCCTCTTCCCCGGCCCTCCGGCGGAACCAGCACCACCACACCTTTCTGCAGAAGGGAATCTACCTCCCGCAGTAGAGCGGCAAAAAGGCTCGGGCTCTGACATAACTGTCTGGGGATCGAGAAAGAAACTCTATTCGGTTTGAATTGGAGTAAACGACCCCCCACTCGAGAGCTCTCAAGTGAGACCCAGGCGTCAGTCCGCCTTAGCGTTTTTTTTTTTTTTTTTGCCAGCTTCCCGTTTGTCTTAACGGAAGTTCTGTTTCCAGGGTATGCGGAATTTCTAAGAATTCCTTTTTTTTTTTTTTAAAAAAAGAGAGGGACGACCCGAACCCCCAGAGGGCTGACCGAATCATCCCCTGGACCGAAAGGACCGCCGACTACCGGCACTAGTCCTGCCAGACGCAGAAGTCACAGCTCTGCGCTGCGATAAAGCTGTTTCTTTTGCTTTTGCCTTGGCAATCAGCTCCGTGAGGTCAGATCCAAATAGCTGACCACCTTGTAAGCTAAAGATAGCAAACCCTCCAGGGTATGCGTGCTTGGAAACCGTGTCCCCAGTCCACTGTCTAAGCCACAGTGCTCTTCTGACTGTGACTGCCGAGGATTGCGCCCTGGATAGCAGTGACGCAGTATCCTCCAACAACTTGAAAAGCCCATCTACCTCGATAGAGGGGATCCTGTCACGCTGTCTCAGGATAGAGGTGGACCGGGGTCTATGCTGACCCTAAACTGGGGTCCTGACTAGTCCCTCTACCTGGAGGTACTGTTAATGGTACAGAGGTCCAGGCCGCCAGCGTAACCCTGTCTCCTGTAGATCCCTGACCACTGTAATCTAGTCCTGAGAAGGACCCTGATTACCACCACAGGGAATGGGCAGGTCACAGCTTACAAACAGTATAAGACAAACGAGACAGACAAGGGGTAAAGTAAATACTGCCTTGCATACAAAACTTCAACTACAGAGGGGACACAAAAGGTTAAGGAGATAAACAATAAGCGAGGAGAGGATAAACCACAACAGGCACTCTTAGCTTAAGTCTTCTCAGAAACGATCCGCTCTGCTGGTCTGAATGAATGCTTTCACCGACACTCTCCCAGCAGACAGGCAGGTATTTAAAGGAAACCAATTAACAACACATCAATTGCAGCTGAGCGAGGCTGGTGAGTCCAGCACAGAGAGAGAAAGAATTAACTCCCTCAGTGCCGAAAAACACCCAGCACCAGAAACTCAGCTGTGCGAAGTCAGGGTGTGCAATCGCGACGATCTTCGCAGCGACACACCCGTGACAGTACCCCCCCTTCTACGAGGGGCCTCCGGACCCTCAGGGCCGGGTTTATCTGGGTGAGTAGTGTGGAAGGCCCGAACCAATCGGTCTGCGTTAATATCAGACGCAGGAACCCACGTCCTCTCCTCAGGACCATACCCCTTCCAATGAACCAAGTACTGAAGGGACCGGCGATTCAGACGTGAGTCAATGATCTTCGACACCTGAAACTCCAAGTTACCATTGACCACCACTGGAGGAGGAGGTAGAGGTGACGGTATAACTGGCGCCACGTACCTCTTAAGCAACGATTTGTGGAACACATTGTGGATTTTAAACGTAGGAGGGAGGTCAAGACGGAATGCCACCGGATTAATTATCGAACTGATCCTGTATGAACCTGGGACCGAGTTTCCAGGAGGGAACCTTAAGTTTTATATTCTTGGTAGACAACCATACCAGATCGTTCACACTTAGGTCCGGACCAGACACTCTCCTCCTATCAGCCATACGTTTGTATCGGTTCCCCATAGTACTCAGATTATTCAGTACTCCTCTCCACACTGAAGCAAGTGACGACGAAAATCGTTCCTCCTCAGGAACCCCAGAAGAGCCCCCCCCATTGAAAGTACAAAACTGGGGGTGAAAACCATATGCCCCAAAAAACGGGGACTTACCAGTGGACTCGCTCCGCCTATTGTTAAGAGCGAACTCTGCCAGAGGCAAGAAAGAAGACCAGTCCTCTTGGTTCTCTGAGACAAAACACCGGAGATATGTCTCTAAGCTCTGATTCAGACGCTCTGTCTGACCATTGGTCTGCGGATGAAAAGCCGAAGAAAATGACAATTGCATCCCCCGCCGTGAACAAAATGCCTTCCAGAATTTGGACACAAACTGAGACCCCCGATCCGACACCACATCGGAAAGCAACCCGTGAAGAGTTTTAGCATTAGGAAGAGCAGGAAGAGCAATAAAATGTGCCATCTTACTGAACCTGTCAACTACAACTAGTATGACAGTTTTACCTGAAGACGGAGGGAGGTCCGTAATGAAGTCCATATACAGATGGGTCCATGGACGCTCCGGGATCTTCAAAGGTAAGAGGGCCCCAGACGGACGGGTATGTGGGGTCTTAGAGCGTGCACAAACCCCACAGGACGCGACAAAAGTTACCACCTCCTTATTTAAGTTAGGCCACCAAAACCGGCGTGAAAGGAGATCCACAGTTGCTTTACTCCCTGGGTGTCCTGCCAAAGCAGAATTATGATGTGCCTCGATAACCTTTTGTCTTAACTGATCTGGAACAAACAGTTTCCCTGGAGGTCCTACAGGGGCGTCCCCCTGAGCCTCCAATACCTCCTCCTCAAGCTCAGAGCATACAGCCGACACCACTACTCCCTCTTGAAGGATAGGAACCGGGTCATCCGTCTTCCCGGCCCCAGGGAAACTGCGAGATAAGGCATCAGCCTTTACATTTTTTGACCCAGGATGATATGTGACGACAAAATTAAACCTGGTAAAAAACAACGACCATCTAGCTTGTCTGGGATTCAGACGTTTTGCAGACTCTAAATACAGTAGGTTCTTGTGATCAGTAATGACGGTGACCGGGTGGACTGCCCCCTCCAAAAAATGACGCCACTCTTCAAAAGCCAACTTAATAGCC
The DNA here is from genome assembly GCA_033576555.1 of Oophaga sylvatica. NCBI lineage: Eukaryota > Metazoa > Chordata > Amphibia > Anura > Dendrobatidae > Oophaga > Oophaga sylvatica. Next base: position 444,534,733 of record JARQOD010000001.1, on the reverse strand, counting down.
AAGAGTTCCCTATTGCCGACATCATAATTCCTCTCAGCGGACGACAATTTTTTAGAGAAGAAAGCGCACGGATGCCATTTACCAGGGGACGGAACTTGAGATAATACCGCACCCACCCCTACGTCAGACGCATCCACCTCCACAATGAACGGCTGTGACGCATCCGGTTGAATGAGTACAGGTGCCGAAGCAAAACATTTTTTCAAGGAGGAAAATGCTTGACAAGCCTTGTCAGACCACCTTGAAAAATCCGTCCCTTTTCTTGTCATGTCAGTGAGAGGTTTAACAATGGACGAGAAATTACGAATAAATTTCCGGTAGTAATTAGCAAACCCCAGGAAACGCTGCAGTGCCTTAAGATCCTCTGGCAGATTCCACTCAAGCACTGCCTTCACTTTCCCAGGGTCCATACGGAAACCGGAAGCTGACACCAGGAACCCTAAAAACTGAAGTTCCTGTACGGCGAAAACACACTTCTCCCATTTGGCGTACAGTTTATTATCTCGCAAGATCTGCAACACCTGTCTCACATGCTCCTGATGAGAAACAAGATCCGGCGAGTAAATTAAGATGTCATCCAGATAAATGACAACAAACTGTCCCACTAGGTGGCGAAAGATGTCATTAACAAAATGTTGAAACACCGCCGGGGCAGTAGTCAGACCGAAAGGCATGACAAGGTTCTCATAATGTCCCTCCGAGGTGTTAAACGCCGTCTTCCACTCATCCCCCTCCTTCATCCTAATCAGATTATACGCCCCCTGAGATCCAACTTAGAGAACCATTTGGCGCCCACAATCTGATTGAAGAGATCTGGAATAAGTGGGAGCGGATACGGATCTCGACCGTAATCCGATTAAGCTCACGGAAATCCAAGCAAGGGCGTAGGCCTCCATCTTTTTTCTTCACAAAGAAGAACCCCGCGGCCACCGGGGAAGATGAAGGTCTAATATGCCCTTTAGCCAGACTTTCCGAAATATAATCCTTCATAGCCTGCCTCTCAGGACCAGAAAGGTTATACAACCTAAATTTAGGTAATTTAGCATCAGGGAGCAATTTTATAGAACAGTCATACTCGCGATGAGGAGGTAATTCTTGACACCCTTCCTCTGAAAAAACATCCTCAAAGTCCACCAGAAAAGGTGGTAAGGTTCTAGGCACGACCGCACCGATGACCGTGTTCATGCAGTTTTTATTGCAAAATTCACCCCACTGGCTTATCTCTCTGGATTGCCAATTAATAACTGGGTTATGTTTAGTTAACCAAGGAAGACCCAACACAATAGGAGTGGGAAGACCCTCCAACACATAACAAGACAATAGTTCTTTATGTATTGCCCCCACTCGAAGGTCAATGTTATGCACGGCTTGCAAAAAGCTACCTTGACCGAGAGGCCTGGCGTCGATAGAGAATATGGGGATAGGTTTGGCTAATACACTCAGTTGCATACCTTGAACCTGGGCAAACCGAGCGTCCACCAGATTAGCCCCAGCCCCACTATCCAGAAGAACAGAAATCCTCTCAGTTCTCGTACCTACCACCACCTCCGCTGGTACGAGAAACTGAGACGGACCTGGGGACGAAATACATACTCCCAGATTGTCGTCCACCACACAACCTGGGATTAATAGTTTTCCGGCGACTTCTTGCTCAGTACAGTACGGGATGGACACCCCTCAATAAAATGTCCCTTTCTCCCGCAGAAGAAACACTTTCTTGTCTTGCGGCGCACCGCCGATCCCCTCCCTCGGAATGATGTCCCTCCCAACTGCATAGGTTCCTCGGAACAAACCAGGGGAACCTCAATATTAGGAACTTTAGAAGGAGGTGGAGTCATCACAGGGGGCGGAGTTACCCCGCACCTCTCCCGAAGCCGTCTATCAATGCGAATTGCAAGAGCCATAGCGCCTCCAGTGACGGGGGAGAATCATACTGAGCCAACACATCTTTTAATTTGTCAGATAAACCTTGACAAAACTGGCTCCTAAGAGCCGGGTCATTCCACTGAGTATCCGTTGCTCACCTACGGAACTCTGAAGAAAATTCCTCCGCCGGACGATCTCCCTGCTGTATCTTACGTAATTTTGTCTCAGCAAGAGAGACCCGATCTGGGTCATCATATACCAAACCCAGGCAGTAAAAAATCGATCTACTGACTGTAGAGCCGGGGATCCCGGAGGAAGGGAGAAGGCCCAGGATTGAGGGTCCCCTTGTAGGAGCGAGATAACAATTCCCACTCTCTGCTCTTCACTCCCTGATGATCGAGGCCGAAGCCGAAAATACAATTTACATGCTTCCCTGAAGGTAAAAAATTTGTCTCGCCCACCAGTGAACCTGTCCGGGAGAGCTACTTTAGGTTCAAATCTGGTTTGCTCCGAGGAGACAAAACTTTGGACTTAATGTCCGTCAGCTCCATGGATAATCCCTGCAACTGCAGAGCCAGCTGGGCTACTGATCCATGGCAACTGGAATAATTTTTGGGCCAGTGAAAATGTCACGCGGTCTATGATATGTGTACGATGTCAGTAACTATCTTAAAAGAACAACACTCTATACAACATATAGATTAGCAACATCAGCATGTAAATATAGAATAAGATTTACCTGACACGATATCCGTTGAACTCAGGGTTAATCTTGAGGACTTGATACACTGTCACAGGAAGAGGAGGACCGGGTCTAACCTGACCCTAAACTGTTCCTCGGAACAAACCAGGGGAACCTCAATATTAGGAACTTTAGAAGGAGGTGGAGTCATCACAGGGGGCGGAGTTACCCCGCACCTCTCCCGAAGCCGTCTATCAATGCGAATTGCAAGAGCCATAGCGGCCTCCAGTGACGGGGAGAATCATACTGAGCCAACACATCTTTTAATTTGTCAGATAATACACTTGAAAACCACTGGCGTCCATAAGAGCCGGGTCATTCCCACTAGATATCCGTGCTCCACTACGGAACACTGAAGAAAATTCCTCCGCCGGACGATCCCTGCTGTATCTACGTAACTTCATTTCAGCAGGAGAGACCCATCGGGTCATCAATACCAGACGCCAGGCTGAAAAATCGTCCACTGACTGAAGCCGGAGCCCGGGGAGAGAAGCAGATTGAGGTCCCTTGTAAGAGCGAGAGACAATTCCCACCCTCTGATCTCATCCGGACGGCCCGGAAAAACATTTACTGCCTCCCGAAGTAAAAAACTTGCCCCACCAGTAACTTGTGGAGAGCCTTTTCATGGCTTCCTCAAATGGATGGTCTGAGGGAGAGAATCTTTAGTTATAGGGTCGGTGAAAATGTCACGCTGTCTCAGGATAGAGGTGGACCGGGGTCTATGCTGACCCTAAACTGGGGTCCTGACTAGTCCCTCTACCTGGAGGTACTGTTAATGGTACAGAGGTCCAGGCCGCCAGCGTAACCCTGTCTCCTGTAGATCCCTGACCACTGTAATCTAGTCCTGAGAAGGACCCTGATTACCACCACAGGGAATGGGCAGGTCACAGCTTACAAACAGTATAAGACAAACGAGACAGACAAGGGGTAAAGTAAATACTGCCTTGCTTACAAAACTTCAACTACAGAGGGGACACAAAAGGTTAAGGAGATAAACAATAAGCGAGGAGAGGATAAACCACAACAGGCACTCTTAGCTTAAGTCTTCTCAGAAACGATCCGCTCTGCTGGTCTGAATGAATGCTTTCACCGACACTCTCCCAGCAGACAGGCAGGTATTTAAAGGAAACCAATTAACAACACATCAATTGCAGCTGAGCGAGGCTGGTGAGTCCAGCACAGAGAGAGAAAGAATTAACTCCCTCAGTGCCGAAAAACACCCAGCACCAGAAACTCAGCTGTGCGAAGTCAGGGTGTGCAATCGCGACGATCTTCGCAGCGACACACCCGTGACAGATCCATCTTGCCACGCCGTCCATAGACGGTCCAACCGGCTCAGGGAAGCTTTACAAGCACACATGGATCCTTAATAACTGAATCCATGACCCGCGGTCTCGCAGATGGATATTGCTGCCATCTCCGTTTTTCTGTCCAGCAGATCCCGCAGACTCGCCTTCCCTTTAACAGGAAGATTTGCTAAGCTGGGATAAAGGGACATCCACTTCAGGAGAAGGGATCCAATTCTCAATCAACTCCGTCGAGCACGGATACAGTGTCTCAAAAGACCGTGTCCCTTGAAAACGTTTATCTGGACACAGGCGTTCCTTCCCATTAAGCTCATCCAGAGCTGGCAATGTCGAACGCAACTTACGGTACTCCTGGTACATCCGGGCCGACTTACCAGGACGTCTAGTTACCTCATCCGGTAACTGTAACGCCCTCATGGTCCAATAAAAGTCTCTGTACGGCCCAAAAGAGAGGCAGAGTGTCCCTGCCGATCCTCCTTGTCCGAATCGGACATCTTCGTTACGCGGGAAGGAAGGCACCGGTTCGTGTCGCTTCCTTGAGAGGATCTAGCTGACATCTAATAACCTAGAAGGTCAGACAGGCCATCAATAGAAACTAGCGAGGGCCTCCATTTTGACACCACTGGAACCTCCGACCGCTGCGCATGACGCCGCCGAGATCTGCGTGTCAGATACGCGTCTGTAGCGGATCTGGGAGACGGTCTCTGACATGTCCTTGCACAGTATATGGCAGGTTAAACTGTCAGTAACTAGAACAGTGTGTTTCTTAAAGAAAAAACAAACGCTGAAGGGTTAGAGCTCTTAAAGAGAGAGCTACCCAGCTGTCCCCCATTAGGAGTTAACCGCCTAAGAAGGGGTTAAAGTAGCAGTGATAATGAGAAGGGTGTGCGAGCCCCAAGTGCCTCTTATAAGGCCGCAGCTGCGGGACAGCTATGCCACACTTAACAGAAAAAAACGTTCATCGCTAAAAAATTTGCGCTGTTTTGTATATCGCAATGACCGCCAAAGTTGTTAAGGAGATCAGTAAGCGCTCCAGATTGGCAGCTACTAGCGACATTAAAAGCGTATAGTGGCAGCAACTTCACTGTCGCAGGCTCCCCACAACCTCTTTATTATTATTGAAAAGAGTGTGCGAGCCCCCTTATGGGATAACAGCCTCAGGACAGCGCAATCTGTCACTCATTAGTGCCTCAGAAGGCGCCGCGCTGTGGGGGTGAAGGGGTTAAGCTTCTGCCCGCGGGCTAGAAGCGACTCACCCAGCTGGCCACAGTGTAACATCTTGCCGGGAGGGGAGGAGGGAGAAGAGCCAGAAGAAGCTTTCAGCCTGCTTCTTTTATGGCCGCCGCGCTGTGTCTCCGTGTGCTCCATGTCAGAGAGCCGAAAATGGAGACTGCCGTAAAGCGCGCGCTCAGAGCGGCGCGAAAATTCAAATTAAAAAAAAAAAAAAGCGGCACTCCTCTCTCCCGTTCCTATGTCCTGCAGGTATCAACCTGCGGACAAAAAATACTAGTCACCGGCATGTTTACTGTAACAGCGACTGCCGCAGCAGTCGCTGAATCACTCACACACATAAAAATGCAGAGTACTCACCAGCCGAGCGCCACAGGGACCCCCAGGGGTTTGTGGCGCTATGCCCATCGCTTCCCCCAGGGCGGGGAACGCAGTGACCCCCGATGTGCGGTTTGCGTCCCCGCCAGGAAAGCAATCCTCATCCCCCCGGGCCGGCATGATTCTGCAGGGACCACCATCAGGGTAATTACAGATCCGCCAAGGGATGGGTGGGGGTCCAGCAGCGCTGAGACCCCTGAGACCACTTCTGGTGATCCAAGTCTCTTGTCCGATAAAAATAATAAAATCTTCTGAGGAGCTGCTTCAGCAGCGACCATCCTCTGGGACCTCAAATTTTAGACTGGAGAAGCAGGAGTAGGAGGAGCCCGAGCTGGAGGGGCCGGTCAACACTCTTTTTAATCTGAGGTGTCAATCCTATCTGGGCTCCGCCTACCCACTAGTTATGACTAGTGTGTCTCTCTTCCTTCCACCTGCTGCTGAAAGGGTCCGTCATACAGAGAGGGTCTTTCATACACAAAGGGTCTGTCATACAGAGAGGGTCCATCATAAATAGTTTGTCAGTCATACACAGAGGGTCCGTCATACACAGAGGGTCCGTCATGCACAGAGGGTCCGTCATGCACAGGGTTCGTCATACACAGAGTGTCCGTCATACACAGGGTCCGTCATACACAGAGGTCCGTCATACACAGAGGGTCCGTCATACACAGGGTCCGTCATACACAGGGTCCGTCATACACAGGGTCCGTCATAAACAGGGTCCGTCATACACAGAGGGTCCATTATACACTGGGTTTGTCATACAGAGAGGGTCCATTATATACTGGGTCTGTCATACACAGGGTCCGTCATACACAGAGGGTCCTTCATGCTCAGAAGGTCCATCATACACAGAGTCCGTCATACGCAGGGTCCGTCATACACAGGGTCCGTCATACAGAGAGGGTCCTTCATACACAGGGTCCATAGTACACAGAGGGTCCGTAGTACACAGAGGGTCCGTAGTACACAAAGGGTCCATCACATACAGGGAACAAGGACTCTGATTACCGTCAGCTCTTTGTTCAGGAACGCCGCCTCCTTAGATACTTTCTGTGTTTTTCCAGGCCCCAGGTGAGCGCTGATACACTGCAAGAATATATATACATTTTTATTATTATTATACATTTTTATAGCGCCATTTATTCCATGGCGCTTTACATGTGAAAGGGGGCGAATATAGGCAAGTACAATAAATATGAGCAATACAGGACACACATAAGTACAGAAGGAGAGAGGACCCTGCCCGCGAGGGCTCACAATCTACAGGGGATGGGTGAGGATACACTAGGAGAGGGTAGAGCTGGTCATGCGGCGGTTCAGTAGACTGAAGATCACTGCTGGTTGTAGGCTTGTCGGAAGAGGTGGGTCTTCAGGTTATTTTTGAAGATTTCCATGGTAGGCGAGAGTCTGATGTGTTGAGGTAGAGAATTCCAGAGTATGTGGAGGCACGGGAGAAGTCTTGTATGTGGTTGTGGGAAGAAGAGATAAGAGGGGAGTAGAGGAGGAGATCTTGAGAGGATCGAAGGTTGCGCGAGGGTAAGTAACGGGAGACCATGTCACAGATGTATGGAGGAGACAGGTTGTGGATGGCTTTGTATGTCATAGTTAGGGTTTTGAACTGGTGCCTCTGGACGACATTTACAGTGAAAGGCAGGGTATACAGCAGTGTGTACAGCAGGGTACACAGCATTATATACAGCAGGGTATACTGCAGGGTATGCAGCAGTGTGTACAGCAGGGTATGCAGCAGTGTGTACAGCAGGTATACTGCAGGGTATACAGCAGTGTATACTGCAGGGTATACAGCAGTGTGTACAGCAGGTATACAGCAGTGTGTACAGCAGGTATACAGCAGTGAGTATAGCAGGGTATACAGCAGTGTGTACAGCAGGGTATACAGCAGTGTGTACAGCAGGGTATACAGCAGTGTGTACAGCAGGGTATACAGCAGGGTATACAGCAGTGTGTACAGCAGGGTATGCAGCAGGTTTTACAGCAGGGTATACAATAAGCTATAGTGTGCTATTTGCTACACTACTGATACACCCCCAGGGGTATAGTAGAAGTAAAGTTTGGAGGGTCACCCTATACATAAAACATAACTTTTAATACCACAATTAAAATGGACACGAAAATATGACACAAAGAAAAACACATAAATAAAGTGCTCGTGCAAAACAGTGCTCAATGCTCAATAAAAATTGGTTTGGTCTCACCAATTCAAGCAGACATATGTTCCACAGTATGTTCGGTCCAAACCGGTAGTCCACAGGTGAAGGGAGTAGGAGGGGAAAAAGGAGGGTATAATGGCTTGATACTGACTCCCTGTCGGGCCCCTGCGTTGCTCCTGTCCTAACAAGGACAGGCTCCAAGTATGTCCTACTATGGACAATCCACCATCCAAAAGAAGAAATAAAGGGGGGGATATATGTCTCCCACACAACTGAAAGGGTACCGGGTATTGATGCGAGAGACTTGTGCGAGTTTCTCGCATCACACTCGCAAGTGTGACCCCGGCCTAAGAAAGAGACTGCGAAAAAATGGCCTGCATGGCAGAGTTCCAAGACGAAAACCACTGCTGAGCAATAAGAACATAAAGGCTCTTCTCAGTTTTTCCAGAAAATATCTTGATGATCCCCAAGACTTTTGGGACAATAATCTGTGGACTGACGAGACAAAACTTGAATTTTTTGGAAGGTGCATGTCCCATTACATCTGGCATAGAAGTAACACAGCTTTTCAGAAAAGGAACATCATACCAACAGTACAAAATGGTGGTGGTAGTGTGATGGTCTGGGGCTGTTTTGCTGCTTCAGGACCTGGAAGTTTGCTGTGGTAAATGGAACCATGAATTCTGCCGTCTACCAAAATATCCTGAAGGAGAATGTCTAGCCATCGGTTCCTGACCTCAAGGTGAAGAGCACTTAGGTTATGCAGCAGGACAATGAGCCAAAACACACCAGCAAGTCCACCTCTGAATGGCTGAAAGTGCACCTGTCACTTGTTTTGGCCGCTATGAGATGCCCAAACTGAAAGATAAGAAAAACGAGTTACATTATACTCACCTGGGGGGGGGGAGGGGGCGGTCCGGGTCCGGCGCCTCCCATCTTCATGTGACGCCGCTCATCCGCTTGCTTCATGGCTCCCCGACATCTCACTCCTGCACAGGCGTACTGATTTGCCTTGTTGAGGGCAGAGCTAAGTACTGTAGTGTGCAGGCGCAGGGAAAGGTCAGAGAGGCCCAGCGCCTGCGCACTGCAGTACTTTACTCTGCCCTCAACAAGGCAAATCAGTACGCCTGTGCAGGAGTGCGATGTCGGGGAGCCATGAAGCAAGCAGGAGGGCGATATCGCAAGAACATGGGAGGCACGGACCCGGACCTGCGACACCCATCGGACCGGACCGCACTGGATTGCCCCCGGGTGAGTATAATAAAACTTAGGCGCTGAGAAAGCCAGCTGCACTGCCTGTCTGATCGCCGATCTGACAGAGTGCTATGCAGTGTCAGATCGGCGATCTGACACTATACAGTGATGTCCCACCCTGGGACAAAGTAAAAAAAATAAAAATAACATGTGTAAAAAAAAAATCCAAAATAAAGAAATAAATAAAAAAAATATTCCCCAATAAATTAATTTCTTCATGTAAATAAAAAAAACAAAACAATAAAAGTACACATATTTGGTATTGCCGCGTCCGTAACGACCTGCCCTATAAAACTGTCCCACTAGTTAACCCCTTTAGTGAAAGCCTTAAAAAAAAGCAAAAAAACAATGATTTATCATCATACCGCCAAACAAAAAGTGGAATAACACGCGATCAAAAAGACCGATATAAATAAACATGGTACCGCTGAAAACGTCATCTTGTCCCACAAAAAGGAGCCGCCATACAGCATCATCAACGAAAAAATAAAAAAGTTATAGCTCACAGAATAAAGCGATGCAAAAATAATGATTTTTTTATATAAAATTGTTTTTATTGTATAAAAGTGACAAAACATAAAAAAATGATATAAATGAGGTATCGCTGTAATCATACTAACCCGAAGAATAAAACCGCTTTATCAATTTTACCACACGCGGAACGGTATAAACGCCCTCCCCCCAAAAGAAATTCATGAATTGCTGGTTTTTGTTCATTCTGCCTCCCAAAAATCGTAATAAAAAGCGATCAACAAATGTCATGTACCCGAAAATGGTACCAATAAAAACATCAACTCGTCCCGCAAAAAATAAGACCTCACATGACTCTGTGGGTCAAAATAAGAAACACTTATAGCTCTCAAAATGTGGTGATGCAAAAACTATTTTTTGCAATAAAAAGTGTCTTTTAGCGTGACAGCTGCTAATCATAAAAACCCACTATAAATAGTAAATCAAACCCCCTTTATCACCCCCTTAGTTAGGGAAAACTAATAAAATTAAAAAAAAGTATTTATTTCCATTTTCCCATTAGGGTTAGGGTTGTGGCTAAAGTTAGGATTAGGGTTAGGGTTGGGATTAGGGGTGTGTTAGGTTTGTGGTTAGGTTTAAGGTTATGGGTGTGTTGGGGTTAGGGTTGGAGTTAGAATTGGGGGGTTTCCACTGTTTAGGCACATCAGGGGCTCTCCAAACATGGCGTCTGATCTCAATTCCAGCCAATTCGGCGTTGAAAAAGTCAAACGGTGCTCCTTCCCTTCTGAGCTCTGCCATGCGCCCAAACAGTAGTTTACCCCCACATATGAGGTATCAGCGCACTCAGGACAAATTGCACAATAACTCTTGTGGTCCAATTACTTCTGTTACCTTTGGGAAAATAAAAAATTGGGGGCAAAAATATCATTTTTGTGAAAAAAAATATTATTTTTTTATTTTTATGGCTCTACGTTATAAACTTCTGTGAAGCACTTTGGGGGTTCAAAGTTCTCACCACACATCTAGATAAGTTCCTTTGGGGGGGTTTAGTTTCCAAAATATCACTTGTGAGGGGCTTCCACTGTTTAGGCACATCAGGGGCTCTCCAAACGCAACATGACACCCGCAGACCATTCCATCAAAGTCTGCATTACTAAATATCTAAGTAGAAATAAAAGTCCAGCTCACCAGTGCAGCATACCAGATTTGATGCAGTTATATTTCATGAAATTTCTGCATGTTTTATTAATTATTTGTTAATGTTGTTTTTTCAGGACACCATCCAAATATTGTCTTCTTTTTTTGTGTACTGATAATTCTTCTGTGTATATATATATGTAAATTTATGAATATCATTAGGTTCAGTTCCTTTGAAAATACTCTTCATAATTGTTATGTGTCCATTACATGTCTTTTACATCTAAGCTGTGCCCCATATAATTCTCTATATTCTGAATAAATTAATTACTAATATAAATGATATACTTTGCTTTGCATGTTTGAGTGTTCTCTGGGCTATATATATTTATTGATAATAATAAAGTTGGTTATATCGTCCATAAGGGTTGCAACATATGTATAATGAGACCATATGGAAGCACTTTTGTGTTCTTATATATTCTTAAAAATAGCCCACAGTGCCACATTCCTTCAATTCTTGCCTTTTTGTCATGTCTCCCTTTTTTTTAACTTTGCTTATTTTCACCTACCACCTGTTGCTCTAATTAATTATGTTAATTATTTTAATGGTGTGTTCACTCCCCTTTTTTTTTTTTCACTATATAAGCATTGTATTGCACTGTGTTTGTTATCATGACTAAAGGTACTGCCACACTAAACAATCCCGCTAGCGATAGCGATAAAGACGCATACTAATGCGATCGCTAGCGGGATTGTTTCTATATCGCTAAGTGCGGCCACATTTAGCGATATAGTTAACGGCGCTATCGCCGTTAGCGATCTTCTTAACGACTTTAGCGGTACAAAAGTACCGCTAAATCGCTAAGAAAAGGTGCCACACTAGCGATATATACTTACCCAGCGGGAGCGCCGACGAGAAAATAGGGTCCGGAGCGATTCCAGCGACGAGCGAGATCACAGCAGGAAGCTCGTCGCTGGAAGCTGCCGCACTGAACAACATCGCTAACGGGATCGCTAAATAGTGACGTTTTTTAGCGATCCCGTTAGCGATATTGTTCAGTGTGGCATACCCTTAAGGGTGCTGCGTCACCTGAAACGCGTTGATAACGCATTCATCTGCTGCCATCTATGCTGATACTCCTCTGTATTTGGAATGACAAGTGAATAAAGATTTTTTTATCTTCACTTCATCGTTGAGCTGGATTTTCTCCTATTACTAAATATCACTACTTCTATTCCGAGCCCCGACGTGTGCCCACACAGTAGTTTTCTCCCACATATAGAGTATCAGCGTACTCAGGACAAATTGAACAACAACTTTTGAGGTCCATTTCTCCTGTTTCCCTTGGGAAAATAAAAAACTGGAGACTAAAAGATCATGTTTGTGGAAAAAATATGATTTTTTTATTTTCACGCCCGAGCGTTATAAACTTCTGTGAAGCACTTGGGGGTTCAAAGTGCTCACCACACATCTAGATAAGTTCCTTTGGGGGTCTAGTTTACAAAATGGGGTCACTTGTGGGGGGTTTCCACTATTTAAGCACATCAGGGGCTCTCCAAACACGACATGACACCCGCAGACCATTCCATCAAAGTCTGCATTACTAAACATCACTACTTCTATTCCGAGCCCCGACGTGTGCCCACACAGTAGTTTTCTCCCACATATAGGGTATCAGCGTACTCAGGACAAATTGGACAACAACTTTTGGGGTACAATTTCTCCTGTTACCCTTGGGAAAAAAAAATTGGTGACTAAAAGATCATTTTTGTGGGAAAAAAATAGGATTTTTTATTTTCATGCCCGGGCATTATAAACTTGTGTGAAGCACTTGGGGGTTGAAAGTGCTCACCACAGATCTAGATAAGTTCCTTAGGGGGTCTAGTTTCCAAAATGGGGGCACTTGTGGGGGATTTGCACTGCTTAGGCACATCAGGGGCTCTGCAAACTGAACATGACACCCATCAAAGTCTGCATTCCAAAATGTCATTACTTCCTTTCCCAGCGCTGTCGAGCGCCCAAACAGTTTCCCCCCCACATATGGGGTATCAGGGTACTCAGGACAAATTGGACAACTTTGGGGTCCAGTTTCATTGGGAAAAATCAAAAATTGGTTACTAAAAAATCATTTTTGTGGAAATTTTTATTTTTATTTTCACACCCAGGCATTATAAACTTTAGTGAAACACTTGGGGGTTCAAAGTGCTCACAACAGATCTAGATAAGTTCCTTAGGGGATCTAATTTCCAAAATGGTGTCACTTGTGGGGGGTTTCCACTGTTTAGGCACATCAAGGGCTCTCCAAACGCAACATGGCGTCCAATCTCAATTCCAGCCAATTTTGATTAGAAAAAGTCAAATGGCGCTCCTTCCCTTCCGAGCCCTGCCGTGCGCCCAGACAGTGGTTTTCCCCCAAATATGGGGTATCGGCGTACTCAGGAGAAATTGCACAACAACTTTTTCTGTCCATTTTCTCCTTTTAACCTTGTTAAAATAAAAAAAAATTGTTTGTAAAAGATCATTTTTGTGACTAAAAAGTTAAATGTTCATTTTTTCCTTGCAAGTTGTTCAGTACTGTGAAGCACCTGAAGGGTTAATAAACATCTTGAATGTGGTTTTGAGTACCTTGAGGGGTGGAGTTTTTAGAATGGTGTCACTTTTGGGTATTTTCTGCCATATAGACCCCTCAAAGTGACTTCAAATGTGAGGTGGTCCCTAAAAAAAATGGTTTTGTACAATTTGTTGTAAAAATGAGAAATCGCTGGTCAACTTTTAACCCTTATAACTTCGTAACAAAATAAAATTTTGTTCCAAAATTGTGCTGATGTAAAGTAGACATGTGGGAAATGTTATTTAGTAACTATTTTGTGTGACATATTTCTCTGTGTTAAGGGAATAAAAATTCAAAGTTTGAAAATTGCAAAATGTTCCCAATTTTCGCCATATTTCCATTTTTTTCATAAATAAACGCAAGTTATATCGAAGAAATTTTACCACTAACATCAAGAACAATATGTCACGAGAAAACAATCTCAGAATCGCGAAGATCCGTTGAAGCGTTCCAGAGTTATAACCTCATAAAGAGACAGTGGTAGAATTGTAAAAATTGGCTCGGTCATTAACGTGCAAACCACCCTTGGGGTTAAGGGGTTAATAATAAAGACCTTCATTTAAAAACTGCATTTTGTGATTACTTGTGTTATCTTTGTCTAATATGTTTGGTGATCTGAAATATTCAAGTGGGACAAACATGCAAAAGAATAGGACATGAGGAAGGGGCAAACACTTTTTCACACAACTGTAGATGAGCTCTCTGTAGATGATATTTCCGTACCTTGACGACGTCCTCCAGCGTGTGCACTGCATCATCCACGGCCACCAGGTAATGAGTCCTCGGCCTGTGGTCCACTATGTTCTGCACCACGCTGTAATCAGCACATACATACATTATTACATGTCATCCAGCGGCTGCACGGTGCGCGGTGTTGCTGACGTGGCTTCTGTCATGCATGTGCCAGATATAGGTCCTGTTCACCTGTCCTGTTACTTAGGATAAGATGCACAATACCCACCACACCAGCAGCAGCTCTCACCTCCGGATGTGGGAGCCTCTGGACAACCCTATAATGGGACTCTTGGCATATGAGCTGGTGGCCTCTCCTTAGTGTTACATGACTGTTGGGAATTCACTGTATCAATGAAAAAAGGGCCTCAGGGAAGCAGTGCAAACAGTGCCACTCAGGTCCACATGGCCGTGTTTAGTATGGCACCTCAGCACCAGCTTATAGTGACCATCCAACATTTGTCATGTATAGTCACCCCACCTAGTGCCCTCTGCTGATGCAGGCGTTCCCCTCCTGCATCCAGGATGGCCCCTGTAGTGGCACGGAGCAGTGCATAGTCAGAACCACGCCTCCACAGCATAGGAGGGTAGGGATGTGGGGCTCCGACTATCCTCTGTGCTCCTCATGCCACTATTGCGACATCTTCAATGCAGGCAGACCACAACATCGCCACTCTCAGTGGAGGAGGAAGCGGGAGGCAAGCAGCCATATGTATACATGAAACTTTCAGTGCTAGGGTAGAGAATCGCTTTAAAGGGAATCTGTCACAAATGTTAACACCTAATCTGAGAGAAGCATGGTGTACAGCAGAGACCCTGATTCCAGTGACGTGTAACTTACTGGGCTGTTAGCTGTAGTTTTGATAAAATCCCCAATTCATCAGCAAGAGATTATGACTAAAGGACTAGTAAACCTACTGCCAAGTAGTTCAACCCCGCCCCCAACACTGATAGGCAGCTTTCTGCCTACGCACAGTCTACACAGAAAGCAGCCACTCAATGGTGTGGGTGGAGTTAAACAGGCTCAGCATTCAGAGCACTGCTACATTTACAGCAAAGAAAGCAGTCCAGTGAGAGACACATAGCTGGAATCAGGGTCTCCGCACCAACTTCATTCTGCTCTCAGATTGGGTAGCAGAAATCTGGTCACACATTCCCCTTAACCCCTTCACAATGACGTTGAGCTGCAGTACCAGAAATGGCTCCCTGTCTAGCCATCGACAAAGTGTAGCAGAAATCTTTACCCGGCTAAATCCACAATATGTATCATTGGGACGATATTCTGTCCATCTCCATAGATGGATAAAGCAGGCGTCTCCCCCATCCAGGCCTCCTGCACCCAGGAAACAGAAACAAAGTCATCACAATCTGATTCTACAGGTATACAAGATACAACTGTGCCAATCCGAGGAGTCTATGAATGCCTCTGTTTCTTCTCAGAGACTTACTTTAAAGATTGTATGCAGAATGCCTTCTTCTGCTCCATACGGGACCCCGGATGCAATTACATAAGTGGAAAATTTGCTTTTGTTCTGTGCAAGACAAAAAAATACAGTCATTACTTCAATAAATACAGTCATGGCCAAAAGTTTTGAGAATGACACAAATATTATATTTTCACATGATCTGCTGCCCTCTGGTTTTTATGTGTGTTTGACAGATGTTTTTATCACAGACAGAAATATAATTGCAAACATATGAGTAACAAAAGCTTATATTGACAGTTAAGGGTATGCCACACTAAACAACATCGCTAACGGGATCGCTAAAAAACGTCACTATTTAGCGATCCCGTTAGCGATGTTGTAGTGTGCGGCAGCTGCCAGCGACGAGCTTCCTGCTGTGATCTCGCTCGTCGCTGGAATCGCTCCGGACCCTATTTCATCGTCGGCGCTCCCGCTGGGTAAGTATTATCGCTGAGTGTGGCACCTTTTCTTAGCGATTTAGCGGTACTTTTGTACCGCTAAAGTCGTTAAGGAGATCGCTAACCGCGATAGCGTCCTTAACGATATCGCTAAGTTAAGCCGCACTCAGCGATATACAAACAATCCCGCTACCGATCTCATTAGTATGCGACGCTAACGAGATCGCTAGCGGGATTGTGTAGTGTGGCAGTACCTTTAGAATGAGTTAATGCAGCAAGTCAATATTTGCAGTGTTGACCCTTCTTCTTCAGGACCTCTGCAATTCTCCCTGGCATGCTCTCAATCAACTTCTGGACCAAATCCTGACTGATATCAGTCCATTCTTGCACAATCAATGCTTTCATTTTGTCAGAATTTTTAGGTTTTTGTTTGTCCACCCGTCTCTTGATGATTGACCACAAGTTCTCAATGGGATTAAGATCTGGGGAGTTTCCAGGCCATGGACCCAAAATCTCTATGTTTTGTTCCCTGAGCCATTTCGTTATCACCTTTGCTTTGTGGCAAGGTGCTCCATCATGCTGGAAAAGGCATTGTTGATCGTCAAACTGCTCTTGGAGGGTTGGGAGAAGTTGCTCTTGGAGGACATTCTGGTACCATTCTTTATTCATGGCTGTGTTTTTAGGCAAGACTGTGAGAGAGCCGATTCACTTGGCTGAGAAGCAACCCCACACATGAATGGTTTCAGGATGCTTAACAGTTGGCATGAGACAAGACTGGTGGTAGTGCTCACCTTGTCTTCTCCGAATGAGGCGTTTTCCTGATGTCCCAAACAATCGAAAAGGGGATTCATCAGAGAAAATAACTTTACCCCAGTCCTCAGCAGTCCACTGCCTGTACCTTTTGCAGAATATCAGTCTGTCCATGATGTTTTTTCTGGAGAGAAGTGGCTTCTTTGCTGCCCTCCTTGAGACCAGCCCTTGCTTCAAGAGTCTCCGCCTCACAGTGCGTGCAGATGCACTCACACCTGCCTGCTGCCATTCCTGAGCAAGCTCTGCACTGCTGGTAGCCAGATCACGCAGCTGAAACACTTTTAAGAGACGGTCCTGGCGCTTGCTGGTCTTTCTTGGGTGCCCTGGAGCCTTTTTGGCAACAATGGAACCTCTCTCCTTGAAGTTCTTGATGATGCGATAGATTGTTGACTGAGGTGCAATCTTTCTAGCTGCGATACTCATCCCTGTTAGGCCATTTTTGTGCATTGCAATGATGACTGCACGTGTTTCTTTAGAGATAATCATGGTTAACAGAAGAGAAACAATGATGCCAAGCACCAGCCTCCTTTTAAAGTGCCCAGTGGTGTCATTCTTCCTTAATCATGACAGATTGATCTCCAGCCATGTCCTCATCAACACCCACACCTGTGTTAATGGAGCAATCACCGAAAAGAGGTTAGCTGGTCCTTTTAAGGAAGGGCTGCAATGATGTTGAAATGTGTTTTGGGGATAAAGTTCATTTTCTAGCCAAATATTGACTTTGCAAGTAATTGCTGTTAAGCTGATCACTCTTTATAACATTCTGGAGTATATGCAAACTGCCATTGGAAAAAGTGAAGCAGTAGACTTTGTAAAAATTAATATTTGTGTCATTCTCAAAACTTTTGGCCATGACTGTAGGTTAAGGAGTTGGAAACACAATCCCCAAAATGTAACTGCAATTCTGCTGTTCATCACCAGGTGGCACTGCTGGCTTTTGTTTAACAATAGGGATATGGTATCATTGTGTCAACGGAGGGAAGTGTAGGGTCAATCAGCCGCATGTTCTCCAGTGCCCCCACATAATACTCACAGTCAGTCAGCCGCATGTTCTCCGGTGCCCCCCACATAATACTCACAGTCAGTCAGCCGCATGTTCTCCGGTGCCCCCCACATAATACTCACAGTCAGTCAGCCGCATGTTCTCCAGTGCCCCCACATAATACTCACAGTCAGTCAGCCGCATGTTCTCCAGTGCCCCCACATAATACTCACAGTCAGTCAGCCGTATGTTCTCCGGTGCCCCCCACATAATACTCACAGTCAATCAGCCGCATGTTCTCCAGTGCCCCCACATAATACTCACAGTCAGTCAGCCGCATGTTCTCCAGTGCCCCCACATAATACTCACAGTCAGTCAGCCGCATGTTCTCTGGTGCCCCCCACACAATACTCACAGTCAGTCAGCGTATGTTCTCCAGTGCCCCCACATAATACTCACAGTCAGTCAGCCGCATGTTCCCTGGTGCCCCCCACACAATACTCACAGTCAGTCAGCGCATGTTCTCCGGGGCCCCCACATAATACAGTCAGTCAGCGCATGTTCTCCAGTGCCCCCCACATAATACTCACAGTCAGTCAGCCGCATGTTCTCCAGTGCCCCCCACATAATACTCACAGTCAGTCAGCCGCATGTTCTCCGATGCCCCCCACATAATACTCACAGTCAGTCAGCCGCATGTTCTCCAGTGCCCCCCACATAATACTCTCAGTCAGTCAGCCGCATGTTCTCCAGTGCCCCCCACATAGTACTCACAGTCAATCAGCCGCATGTTCTCCAGTGCCCCCACATAATACTCACAGTCAGTCAGCCGCATGTTCTCCAGTGCCCCCCACATAATACTCACAGTCAATCAGCCGCATGTTCTCCAGTGCCCCCCACATAATACTCACAGTCAATCAGCCGCATATTCTCCAGTGCCCCCACATAATACAGTCAGTCAGCCGCATGTTCTCCGGTGCCCCCCACATAATACTCACAGTCAGTCAGCACCATGTTCTCCGATGCCCCACACATAATACTCACAGTCAGTCAGCCGCATGTTCTCCAGTGCCCCCACATAATACTCACAGTCAGTCAGCAGCATGTTCTCCAGTGCCCCCACATAATACTCACAGTCAGTCAGCCGCATGTTCTCCAGTGCCCCCACATAATACTCACAGTCAGTCAGCCGCATGTTCTCCAGTGCCCCCCACATAATACTCACAGTCAGTCAGCCGCATGTTCTCCAGTGCCCCCACATAATACTCAGTCAGTCACCGATTTCTCCATGCCCCATAGTACTCACAGTCAATCCGCATGTTCCCATGCCCCACATAATACTCACAGTCAGTCAGCCGCATGTTCTCCAGTGCCCCCCACATAATACTCACAGTCAATCAGCCGCATGTTCTCCAGTGCCCCCCACATAATACTCACAGTCAATCAGCCGCATATTCTCCAGTGCCCCCACATAATACAGTCAGTCAGCCGCATGTTCTCCGGTGCCCCCCACATAATACTCACAGTCAGTCAGCACCATGTTCTCCGATGCCCCACACATAATACTCACAGTCAGTCAGCCGCATGTTCTCCAGTGCCCCCACATAATACTCACAGTCAGTCAGCAGCATGTTCTCCAGTGCCCCCACATAATACTCACAGTCAGTCAGCAGCATGTTCTCCAGTGCCCCCACATAATACTCACAGTCAGTCAGCAGCATGTTCTCCAGTGCCCCCACATAATACTCACAGTCAGTCAGCCGCATGTTCTCCAGTGCCCCCCACATAATACTCACAGTCATCACCGCATGTTCTCCAGTGCCCCACATAATACTCACAGTCAGTCAGCCGCATGTTCTCCAGTGCCCCCACATAATACTCACAGTCAGTCAGAGCATGTTCTCCAGTGCCCCCACATAATACTCACAGTCAGTCAGCCGCATGTTCTCCAGTGCCCCCACATAATACTCACAGTCAGTCAGCCATGTTCTCCGTGCCCCCACATAATACTCACAGTCAGTCAGCCGCATGTTCTCCAGTGCCCCCCACATAATACTCACAGTCAGTCAGCCGCATGTTCTCCAGTGCCCCCCACATAATACTCACAGTCAGTCAGCGCATGTTCTCCAGTGCCCCCCACATAATACTCACAGTCAGTCAGCCGCATGTTCTCCGGTGCCCCCCACATAACTAATACTCACAGTCAGTCAGCCGCATGTTCTCCAGTGCCCCCCATAATACTCACAGCCAGTCAGCGCATGTTCTCCGGTGCCCCCCACATAATACTCACAGTCAGTCAGTAGCATGTTCTCATGCCCCCCACATAATACTCACAGTCAGTCAGCCGCATGTTCTCTGTGCCCCCCACACATAATACTCACAGTCAGTCAGCCCATGTTCTCTGGTGCCCCCACATAATACTCACAGTCAGTCAGCGCATGTTCTCCAGTGCCCCCCACATAATACTCACAGTCAGTCAGCCGCATGTTCTCCAGTGCCCCCACATAATACTCACAGTCAGTCAGCCGCATGTTCTCCAGTGCCCCCACATAATACTCACAGTCAGTCAGCCGCATGTTCTCCGATGCCCCCCACATAATACTCACAGTCAGTCAGCCGCATGTTCTCGTGCCCCCACATAATACTCACAGTCAGTCAGCGCATGTTCTCCGGGTGCCCCCACATAATACTCACAGTCATCAGCCGCATGTTCTCCAGTGCCCCCACATAATACTCACAGTCAGTCAGCCGCATGTTCTCCAGTGCCCCCACATAATACTCACAGTCAGTCAGCCGCATGTTCTCCGTGCCCCCCACATAATACTCACAGTCAGTCAGCGCATGTTCTTGGTGCCCCCCACATAATACTCACAGTCAGTCAGCGCATGTTCTCCGTGGCCCCCCACATAATACTCACAGTCAGTCAGCGCATGTTCTCCGGTGCCCCCCACATAATACTCACAGTCAGTCAGCGCATGTTTCCGTGCCCCCAATAATACTCACAGTCAGTCAGCCGCATGTTCTCCGGTGCCCCCCCCATAATACTCACAGTCAGTCCCGCCGCATGTTCTCCGTGCCCCCCCACATAATACCACAAATTCATCAGCCGCATGTTCTTTAGTGCCCCCCACTAATACTCCAGTCAATCGCCGCATGTTTTCCAGGGCCCCCACAAATACTCACAGTCAGTCAGCCCATGTTCTCCAGTCCCCCACATAATATCACAGTCAGTCAGCCGCATGTTCTCCGTGCCCCCCCCATAATAACAGTCATCAGCCCATGTTCTCAGTGCCCCCAACATAATACTCACGTCAGTCAGCCGCATGTTCTCTGGGGGCCCCCCAAAATACTCACAGTCAGCAGGCAGTTCTCCGGGGCCCCCAAAATACTCAATCAGTCAGCGCTGTTCCCGTGCCCCCCCAAATTCTCCAGCAGTCAGCCGATGTTCTCCGTGCCCCCCCACATAATTAAAAAGTTATCAGCCCAAATTTTTCCGTGCCCCC
>JARQOD010000001.1:444456976-444513568 GCA_033576555.1 Oophaga sylvatica | reverse complement strand
AGGAATTTAGATTTGAAAGTTTGTCCATGTGCCCAGAATTTTATGTAGCTTATAATAATACAGGATGTAACTCAGGATCGTAATGTAATGTATGTACACAGTGACTGCACCACAGAATAGTGAGTGCAGCTCTGGAGTATAATAAGGATGTAACTCAGGATCAGTAATGTAATGTATGTACACAGTGACTGCACCAGCAGAATAGTGAGTGCAGCTCTGGGTATAATACAGGATGTAACTCAGGATCTGTAATGTAATGTATGTACACAGTGACTCACCAGCAGAATAGTGAGTAGCACTCTGGATATAATACAGGATGTAACTCAGGATCGTAACGTAATGTATGTACACAGTGACTGCGCCAGCAGAATAGTGAGTGCAGCTCTGGTGTATAATAAGGATGTAACTCAGGATCAGTAATGTAATGTATGTACACAGTGACTGCGCCAGCAGAATAGTGAGTGCAACTCTGGGGTAAATACATGATGTAACTCAGGATCAGTAATGTAATGTATGTACACAGTGACAGCACTAGCAGAATAGTGAGTGCAGCTCTGGAGTATAACACAGGAGTTAACTCAGGACATTTACTAGATAAATGTTTTACAAAGTGACTGATTTTTCTTAAGATTAATTCTGTGCTATGCTGACAACAGGTGGGAATAAGTGAGGATTATGAAACCTTGTTTTATATCTATAAGTTTCTTACATTTCCCCAACCCTAAGTGTTTTGGAAAAGATGATTTTGTTATGTGCTGTCATGATTTATCAGGCTTACCAGCAGTCCCATGTAAAACAACAAAGCAGTAGCTCTACTAACTATATATTCATCCATAGTGGAGTCATGTCACATTAATCTCTGCTGCCAGTGATGACAATTAATCCTGAATGTGATCACTCTGTTGGGGTCTGCAGGGCTTTCGTTAAAGAGTCCCTCCGACAGTAATGGAGATGTGGGGAAATGGATGGATCAGTGCTCAAAGCGACCAATAATGCTTAAGACCCAACAGAAAAATGCAAGGAAAGAGGGCTGATTAATCTTATTTATTTAGCTCACAGAGGGCTGGACATACTGGATGCAATTGTAACAAACCCTCAGCTGTGAGACACATCAGGTCTTTACAGGTTTGCAATATTAACGAGAAAAAAAAAAGTTTAATTCACTGACAACAACCAGCGGTTTTAAAAATAAGGAAGATATGAGAGAAAATGAAAATATATTAATAAGCAATTAAAAACTGTCCTAGAGATGCAGCAGAGCTGGATTTGTCATACCTCTGCCTATTATTTTCTATAGCGTAATGAAGTCCTACGCCTAAGACAACAATCTCAGCTCTGCTGCATCTGACACATGTCTCTCCACATAATCTTTAATAATTCCTATTGCATGGAGCTTCCCCTCTCTAACACGCAACCAGGAGACCATTCTGCTAAAGGTTAAAAAAAAAAAAGTGAGAATTTATGGTAAATAGGATCCACAAAGAAAATGCTTAGTATTTCCTTTTCCTGCCTTGAAAACCAATTTCTGAAGTTTTAGAATTAATCCTCAAATGGAAAAAAAAAAATAGATGTAGCCGAGCTGAGTTTGTCAGTTGGTTCAGTATAGGGTAATACATGGAGAGTTAGACTAGGCTGCGTGTAAACCTGCATTGTGCAGACTATGCTGGTAGCACTTGAGCTCCTGCAAAGGTTACATGACAATCCCAGCTCTGCTACATCTACATATAGTGAAGCAGTAGGTAAGTATATGACATGCCGCCCATCATTCCCTTATTTCCTGCGGTTTTTACCTTGGCTGTAGGGAGTTGCGCAGAGCCGGCTCCGCTGGTTAATCGCAGATGATTCCTCTGTGTTTCAAATGTTTTTCCAGCTGAGATCCGAGTGATGTGCTTTTATCACTCCCTAACTGTACGAACAGAGGCGTAGCTAGGGTTTTGGTTTAGGGGGGGCAAAACTTCTGAGTGGGCCCCTAACCAGAGAACCTCAGCAAATGACCGCACTGTTGCCAAAAATAATCTATATATAAAAAGACCAATATTGATATCACCGCCATATGGTCAGTGGTAAATAATACCAGTCCTACAGAACATATAAGCGATTACAGCAGAGGTACAGATAATGACTTACCGCTGATGTTCTTTCTGATGGAATCGTTCACTTTTCATGTCTTCTCCATCTGGCCCAGACCGACATGACGACTCCTCCAGCCAGGACTCGACTGCAGAGATTACAACAAAGACACGTTTCACTTCTCATATTTTCAGCACTGTCACCATCTATCCCCAACCTGCACAAACTCCTCATCCTGCCGATACCCCAATACTGAGCCGCTGCTGCCATATGTGCCCCTATTACTGCACCTCATACCCCAATACTGAGTCGCTGCTGCCATATGGTTCCCTATTACTGCACCTCATACCCCAATACTGAGCCGCTGCTGCCATATGTGTCCCTATTACTGCACCTGATACCCTAATACTGAGCCGCTCCTGCCGTATGTGTCCCTATTACTGCACCTGATACCCCAATACTGAGCCGCTGCTGCCATATGGTTCCCTATTACTGCACCTCATACCCCAATACTGAGCCGCTGCTGCCATATGTGTCCCTATTACTGCACCTGCTGGGTGGTTCTGTGTCACCTCTAAATTCTTAAGCAACTCTATAGAATATAGTAATCCCAGGTGCAAGTGCCCTAGAAAACAGTGCTCACATTGTGCCCCCTAGAATGTAGTAACCCTGTGTGTGCCTCTTTGACAGTCACAGTAACCCGAGTTCCTCTATAACAATAAGTACCCACTTTACATTTAATAATGTCCCAAGTCTCCCCCCTGTACAGCACCCCATACACTGTATAATGCCCCTCACTGTATATATATTGACCCCTTAATATCCGCAAACTATTTAAAGGGAATCTGTCACCCCATTTTTGTGATATCAGATAAAGATATCACTGAATTGTGCGTCCCATAAGTAATCTATAGGTACCTATCATATCTCCTGACACCCCAGTTTTGATGTCAAAATAGCTTTGTAAAGTTCGTTTCTCAGTATGCAAATACATGCGGTCCGGTCCGATGGGGGTGTTTATTCTCATTCCCCCACCGCCTCATGTCTTGCCCTACGCACTTTTTCTTCAAGTCCGTTTTCCGCGCTTTCACTTTGAAAAGGCCCCATCGCTCGTGCGCAGTGTGCTTTGCCCAACAGTGGGCAAAGCATAAAATCAGTACTGCGCATGCGCCAGTGGATGACTTCCGGGGCATAGAAAGGGATGCAAAATACTGGCTGTTATGTCCCATGAATGAGACATTTTACAGACTGTCCTGTGTATTTTACATGCTGTATTGCAGTCTCTCATATTGTTTACTGTTGCTATGTGTCCCTGTGTTTGCATAGCTGAAATCCTCCCTTTACATCAAGTTTGTCCCTTCTGTCTCTCTGTCTCCCTCTTCTGGTGTGATGTCATTTCCTTCTTCTTTCTCCTGTGTTTCATTCTCCATCTTGATTTTATCAGAATCACATGTGTTTTCAGTCTGTCTGAAGAAAGTCTTTTTTACCTGCTGCTGTTTGTATGCATTCAACAAGAATTCTTAAAGAAATCAAAGTCTCTTCTGGATTCTTTATAACATGTGTGCCGGCAGCTGAGTTAAGCTATCTGCGATCGTCGCCAATTGTAAGTAAGGTGAAAGAGATCCGGCATCTCACAGAGCCATATTTACAGCCACAGGCCCCGGGGACAGAATAGTAAAAAAGACTCTTCAGATTCATCTGTAAAACCCACAGCTTCTATAAAGCTACAGAACTTCCTGCAGAGCATCCGCTCTCAACATATAAGAGTCTATACAGCTCCCCTTCTCCCTGTGCAGCAGGATGGCTGAAGGAATGACTACACTGTCTCTGCCAGACCCATTGTCAGAGGAAGAGTGCATAGACCCTGATCCACCATTTAGTGAGAAGGCTAGACGTGTCACAAAGCCAACATGGAAAATAAGGGAGAATCTAGAATCCAGTAAACATGATCTTCTCCGTGCAACAGCAGAGCTATGGCAAAAACTCTTATGCCACATAAATAGCCTATCTCAGCCTGCTTCTCTCCAACGACCACTGGAGGGAGCTCTCGCACAACTGTGTTCAGATTATCAATGTTATGCAGAAATAACAGACCAATATATCGCAGTGTTAAAAAGACTTAACCCATCAGTTACCTGCAAAGAGCTGCAAGCTTTCCAAAAACTTAACTCTGAGAGAGAAAGCATGGTGCGTGATATAAAAGCCAAAACAGAGGCAAGAATCGCACTAATAGCCGATATGTCATCTTGCATTTCTGGCTCTGCCAGACAGTCAAAGCGACCATCTAAGTCACGCTCTTCAAAATCCTCAACCCTCAGCGAACAGCTCATAAAAGCACGTGCGGAAGCTGAGGCCACTAAAATACAAGCTGCCTTTGCTCAAAAGGAAACTGAAATGAAAACTGAGGCCACTAAAATACAAGCTGCCCTAGAGGCCACTAAAATACAAGCTGCCCTAGAGGCCCTAGAGAAGGAAACTGAGATGAAAACTGAGGCCACTAAAATACAAGCTGCCCTAGAGGCCCTAGAGAGGGAACGCCAACACGCCATAGCCATGGCAAAGTTAAAGGTCCTGGAACAAGCCATCAGTGAGAGCCAAAGAGACAGCATCAGTTTAAGTGTTTTTGATACTGAAGACCCTCTTAAGCGTACTAGAGACTATGTACAAAGCCAACACAGTGCTATCCCTGCTCCTGCAATCCTTCCTGACCACACAGATGCTCCCCTGAAACAACAGGGTTTTGATACTGAAGACCCTCTTAAGCGTACTAGAGACTATGTACAAAGCCAACACAGCGCTATCCCTGCTCCTGCAATCCTTCCTGACCACACTGATGCTCCCCTGAGACAACAGGACACAGAGCGTTTATTCCCATCCTGCACCCAAGGTCAGTACAATTACAATACGCTGCCAATCTTGTATCCTGATCCACCTCTGTGCACCGAAATGTACCAGAAACCTGCAAATCACACAATCTTATACTCAGAATCCTACATACAGGCCAATATGCAGGCCAGTCACCACACTCCGGTCAATCACACAATTCCAGTCCCATGTGTAGCAGAAACTAAGCTCATTAAGCCAGTTAATGGACTGAACGCCTACGCTGCCCCATACGTACCTGCATTCCCAGGTCAAATCACAGACTGTATGAACAAAGCTATCCAGCCAGCATCGGTCCTTCCAAAATCTGAGAATGCTGATATGACTGGCCTCGCAAGGTACATGATTCGGCGCGATCTAACTAAGACCGGTCTTACAGAGTTTGACGATAAACCTGAGAACTACAGGGGTTGGAAGTGTACCTTTGAAACCACGATCAGTGATCTCGGCATCACCGCCGCTGAAGAGCTAGACCTGCTAATCAGGTGGCTTGGGCCACAATCCACGGATCGGGTCAAGAGACTTAAATCTGTCCACATCAGTAATCCCATTGCTGGTCTCACTGCTGCATGGAAGAGGCTAGAAAGAAGCTATGGCAGTCCTGAGGTCATAGAAAGGGCCCTGTTCAAACGACTAGAGGATTTTCCAAAGGTATCTAATAAAGACAGTACAAGGTTCCAAGAGCTCAGCGACCTCCTGTTAGAGCTTCAGCTGGCCAAAGCAGACCCATACCTTCCTGGCCTCAGCTACCTGGACACTGCTCATGGGTAACCCCAATAGTTTCCAAGCTGCCGTCCAATATCCAAAATAAGTGGGCCATGCTTGGATCAAAATACAAAAGGGAAAACCAAGTCTCCTTCCCTCCATTTTCCTACTTCTGCGAGTTCATCGAAAATATTGCAGACTGTAAGACTGATCCAAGTTTTTCCTATGGAGAACACAGCGACCCTGTTTCATCTACTAAACACGACAGTCCACGTCTTAACTACAGGAGCCACCAAGCTCCAATGTCCATCAAGAAGACTGATGTTCTTCCGGCACCTTCAGTATCACAAGATAAGAGCGACAAAGGTGAGAAGGTTGAGAATCCTAATCGCCAGTGTCCAATTCACAAACTGCCACATCCCTGAAGAAGTGCATCGGCTTCAGGAAGAAGCCCCTTTAAGAACGAAAGGAGCTCTTGAAGAAGTTTGGAGTATGCTTCAGGTGCTGCGCCTCTACCGAACATCTTGCTAAGGACTGTGTCATCCCCATCATGTGTCTAGAGTGCGACAGCGAAGACCACGTACAGGCGCTCCATCCATCACAGCCTGACTCTGCGTCTTCACCTTTCCCACCACAAGCCATGGCGGGGAGAGTACAGACCAAGTGACAAGCCATGTTGCAGTATCTTCCTCATGCACCGATGTCTGTGGAGAAGCTCTTCGAGACAAGTCCTGTGCGAAGATATGCCTGTCATGGGTGTATCCCAAGGGCCATCCAGAGAAGGCAGTCAAGGTGTACGTTAGCCTGGATGACCAGAACAACAAATCATTAGCCAGGTCAGAACTCTTTGACTTGTTTGATTTAAAAGGAGACGTCTATCCCTACACCTTGGGCACCTGCAGCGGCGTTTTACAAACCTCTGGAAGAAGGGCCAGTGGCCTCATAATAACTTCTCTTGAGAAAGGCGCCACGGAGATACCACTACCCACGCTTGTAGAGTGTAACCAAATACCATTCAATAGGGAAGAAATCCCAACACCAGAAGTCGCTTTTCAGCATCCTCATCTCAGAATGATAGCCAAAGAGATGCCACCCCTGGATGATAAGGCAGACATCCTAATTCTCCTCGGCAGAGACATTATACGACTGCACAAGATGCGTCAACAAATCCACGGACTACTCAATGAACCATATGCCCAGCGCCTCGAGCTGGGCTGGGTCATCATTGGCAACGTCTGTAGTGACCAGACAAAGAATCAGAACGACATCTCCTCTTACAAAACCGTTATCACGTCGGATGACGACTTGTCCTCCCTGTCATACTCACGTCACCAATGGATGAAGGAGAAGTCAAACGACACTACGTGTCAACGGCAACCATCCGATATTTCAAGTCCGCTTTATCCTCGAGACTACAACCTCGAGATAACAACATTCGATCCTTCAACCAAGGACAACAACTCATTACCTACAGAGGGAGACAAAGTGATCATCAGGGTCATGAGCGTCAAACCCACCGAAGACAACTATAACAGCTGGGTAACTGCCTCACGTTCTCTTCCAGCAAAGACTAAGTTGCCAAGGGATCCACAGCAAGTAACTGCTAAGTTCCCAACCTTTGATACCCATCTCCATCACAAGCCTGGTCAAATCGAAGCCGTGCTAGACTTCAGTGCTCAGAGTGAGAGCCCCTCTCTCAACAGCCTACCTCTGACCGATGGTGCCAGCGTTTTCCCCACGCAATTCAGCCTCAGCTCACTGGCGGATGTTGAACAAGACACGTTCACTTCCCAAGCATCACCCTGTAAGGAACTTGCTATCGAACGAGGAGCCTTGCCTGTTGAAAACAGCATCGACGGTCCTCTCGGGTTTAAGACACCCATCGCAGTTCTAGGCAGGGTACCACTGAGATAGCTTGCTACTCCGGATATCAACGGGAACACTATGCTACCATCTCAGAGACAGCAAGGATGGGAGACGGCGAAGAAGTCTCTAAAGGCCTTACAACAAGTCCTGCCCCGTAGTTCTGTAAAGACTCTTTCAACCGTCATCAAGAGACAAGTCTACCTTTCCTACGATGTGTCTACGAAGACTACAGCTGCAGGAGCCTCTCCCAGCGCTTCAGAAACTGGCAAAAAGGTACAGAAGCTGAGCTCTCTTTACCCTGGACATCCTTTCAGCTGGTCAGCCATCCTATCTGCTGACATACATTTCAGGCAAATCATCTGCTGGCTCCTTCGAGCAGGAGTCACATGATCTTAGCTTCGTCTCTGAACTCAGCTCACGGCGGGGAGCCTACCGCCATATACTCCTCCAGCTGTGTTGGAACATTGTAATATTTTAACTTTCTCCAGCGGATTATTGGGTTGGTGGAAGTGTTTGCACGTTGCGCTTCCCCAATCCGAAGATGGGTTTTCGTTTGGACTTGGACTATTCCGCTGTTGAGGACTTCATGCCTCCAACTGAACATTGGACCATGCCAATTGGACTTCAACTGTTGTTGTTATTACCTGCATGCTTGTTTTTTCCTTTTGTCTTTCAGGTCTACAGTGACATCTCCAGTGGACATCATAAAATTATGAAATCTATAGATTTCAGACGGGGAGTGTTATGTCCCATGAATGAGACATTTATCTGCGATCGTCGCCAATTGTAAGTAAGGTGAAAGAGATCCGGCATCTCACAGAGCCATATTTACAGCCACAGGCCCCGGGGACAGAATACTGGCGCATGCGCAGAACTGATTTTCTACTTTGCCCACTGTTGGGCAAAGCACACTGAGCACGTGCAAGGGCACTTTTCAACGCGCAAGCGCAGAAACAGTACGCCGTCTGTGATATTCACAGACGAAGATACGTGCAACAAGCCGAGGAGCGGGGGGTAATGAGAATAAACGCCGCCCATCGTACCGGACCGCATGTATTTGCATACTGAGAAACAAACTTTGCAAAGGTATTTTGACATCAAAACTGGGGTGTCAGGAAATATGATAGGTACCTATAGATTACTTATGGGATGCACAATTCAGTGATATCTTTATCTGATATCACAAAAATGGGGTGACAGATTCCCTTTAATGGCTCCAACATTGTATGATGGCCCCGTCATTGTAATCCCCACACTGTATGATGGCCCTCTAGATAGCCTCCATATAGCACAATACACCAGATAGTCCACAATATAGTATAATGCACCCCCCATAGGCAACCTCTATATTATAAACCCCCATAGGCTGGCTCTATATTGTAATGCGCCCCCATAGACAGCCTTTGTATTGTAATGCACCCCCATAGGCAGCCTCTATATAGTAATGCACCCCCATAGGCAGCCTGTATATTATAATGCAGCCCCCCATAGGCAGCCTCTATATAGTAATGCACTCCCCATAGGCAGCCTCTATATAGTAATGCACCCCCATAGGCAGCCTCTATATAGTAATGCACCTCCATAGGCAGCTTCTATATAGTAATGCACCCCCATAGGCAGCCTGTATATTATAATGCAGCCCCCTAAAGGCAGCCTCTATATTATAATGCAACCCCATAGGCAGCCTCTATATAGTAATGCACCCCCATAGGCAGCCTGTATATTATAATGCAGCCCCCCATAGGCAGCCTCTAAATTGTAATGCACCCCATTAGGCAGCCTATATAGAGTAATGCAGCCCCCCATAGGCAGCCTCTATATGGTAATGCACCCCCATAGGCAGCCTCTATATAGTAATGCACCCCCATAGGCAGCCTCTATATAGTAATGCACCCCCATAGGCAGCCTCTATATAGTAATGCACCCCCATAGGCAGCCTATGTATAGTAATGCACCCCCATAGGCAGCCTGTATATTATAATGCAGCCCCCCATAGGCAGCCTCTATATTGTAATGCACCCCCATAGGCAGCCTCTATATAGTAATGCAGCCCCCCATAGGCAGCCTCTATATGGTAATGCACCCCCATAGGCAGCCTCTATATAGTAATGCACCCCCATAGGCAGCCTCTATATAGTAATGCACCCCCATAGGCAGCCTCTGTATAGTAATGCACCCCCATAGGCAGCCTGTATATTATAATGCAGCCCCCCATAGGCAGCCTCTATATTGTAATGCACCCCCATAGGCAGCCTCTATATAGTAATGCAGCCCCCCATAGGCAGCCCCTATATGGTAATGCACCCCCATAGGCAGCCTCTATATAGTAATGCACCCCCATAGGCAGCCTCTATATAGTAATGCACCCCCATAGGCAGCCTGTATATTATAATGCAGCCCCCCATAGGCAGCCTCTATATTGTAATGCACCCCCATAGGCAGCCTCTATATAGTAATGCAGCCCCCCATAGGCAGTCTCTATATGGTAATGCACCCCCATAGGCAGCCTCTATATAGTAATGCACCCCCATAGGCAGCCTCTATATAGTAATGCAGCCCCCCATAGGCAGTCTCTATATAGTAATGCACTCCCCATAGGCAGCCTCTATATTATAATTCACCCCCATAGGCAGCCTCTATATTATAATTCACCCCCATAGGCAGCTTCTATATAGTAATGCAGCCCCCCATAGGCAGCCTCTATATAGTAATGCACTCCCCATAGGCAGCCTCTATATTATAATTCACCCCCATAGGCAGCCTCTATATAGTAATGCAGCCCCCCATAGGCAGCCTCTATATAGTAATGCACCCCCATAGGCAGCTTCTATATTATAATTCACCCCCATAGGCAGCCTCTATATAAGTACAGAAGGAGAGAGGATCCTGCCCGCGAGGGCTCACAGTCTACAGGGATGGGTGAGGATACACTAGGAGAGGGTAGAGCTGGTCAATTCCACGAGGATTTCTACATCTCTGCTTGTTGTCATTGAATAGACTGGACTGGAGAATAATATAATGTATCAGTGCAAGTGATAGGCTGGAGTCACACACAACATATAAAAATATGATCCGTTTTTCACGGACCAGAATCGCACAAATGTTTCATGAACAGTGATCCGTATGTCATCCGATTGTAATGCGAGGAAGCGATTTTCTCGCATCTAAGCATCCGTGTGACATCCGTTTTGCATCCGTATGGCGCTGTTTTCTCGCCGGCTTGCAAAATGGACATATAATGGATCCCAATGACAGGTTTTAAAACTCAAATGAAAGAATAGATATATACACATAGAATACACACATATATATATATATATATATATATA
Organism: Oophaga sylvatica; assembly: GCA_033576555.1. Classification (NCBI taxonomy): domain Eukaryota; kingdom Metazoa; phylum Chordata; class Amphibia; order Anura; family Dendrobatidae; genus Oophaga; species Oophaga sylvatica. The sequence continues at coordinate 444,502,715 of JARQOD010000001.1, read as the reverse complement.
TACAGGGGTTGGACAAAACAATGGAAACACCTGGAAACATCAACAAAAGTTAGTTTAATATGGTGTAGGTCCACCTTTTGCGGCGATTGCAGCCTCAATTCTCCGAGGTATGGATTCATACAAGGTGTGAATTGTTTCCAAAGGAATTTTAGCCCAATCTTCAGTTAAAACACCCTCCAGTTCTTTGAGCGACGATGGTGGCGGAAATCGACGTCTAACTTGAATCTCTAAAATCGACCATAAATACTCAATAATGTTGAGGTCTGGGGATTGTGGGGGCCAGATGAGATGCTCAACTTCATTAGAATGTTCCTCGTGCCATGCTTTAACGATTCTAGCTGTATGAATTGGTGCATTATCATCCTGAAAGATGGCGTTCCCCTCCGGGAACAGTGCTTGAACCATAGGATGCACTTGGTCGCCCAAAATGCCTAAATAATCGCGGCTGTTAATTCTTCCATGAAGGGATATCATTGGCCCGGCGGATCTCCACGAAATAGCACCCCAGATCATCACAGAACCTCCGCCATGTTTTACGGTTGGGAGATGGCACTCTGGATGGAATGCTTCTTTCGGCTGCCTCCAAACGTACACGCGGCCGGAGGTCGGAAATAGGGTAAACGATGATTTGTCTGAGAATATCACGTTTCCACGGCTCGAGGGACCAATTCTGGAGATTTCTTCACCACTCTAAACTCTTGGAAACATTTGTCATTGAGAGCAGCGGTTTTCGAATTGCAGCTCTTCCGTGGAATCCAGATTTGTTCAGCTCCCGACGAACAGTTTTCGTGGAAACTGGGTTCTGTAGGTGTTCATTGAGCTCAGCAGTGATTTTCGGAGCCGTGGTCTTGCGATCCTCTCTCACAATTCGGTTTAGAGTCCGACGGTCTCTCTCAGTCAACTTCGACTTTCGGCCGGACCTGCGCTTTACTGCGGACGTTTTTCCTTCTCTTTCAAACGCAGTCATTACTTTGGAGACAGTACCTCTTGACACGCCAAGCATTCGGGCACTTTCGGTTACACTAGCGCCTGCCATACCAGCACCAACAATTTGGCCTCTTTGAAAATCCGAGAGGTCTGCCATTGGTATCAGGTTCTCATCAATGTTCTTATAATTATTGAAAACAAACAGTTAATTTACATACATATATCACATAACACAAATAATCAACTACAAAACATTACCATATGTCACAGTTTGCATGTTTATAACATGTTCGAAGATTATGATGCCAAAACGTTAGGTGTTTCCATTATTTTGTCCAACCCCTGTATATATATATATATATATATATATATATATATATATACACATATATATATATATATTGTATATATATATATTATAATATATATATATATATATATATATATATACACACGTCATTTAGACAGATATGTATATACTAGATGGTGGCCCGATTCTAACTCATCGGATATTCTAGAATATGTATGTAGTTTATTTATGAAGATTTAAGAATAATGCAATGAATACACAGGATTTTCCGGGTAAAATATATACATTATCATTCAATGTTATTGCTCATAGAACTTAATACAACTGAACGAAATTATTAAACAGATCATCAAAATATATAAACTATTACATGAATATCTAACTGTATTTAAATAAATCATCGGACAAAAGAAGTACATTGACACTATAATATATTTGTTAACACCCCAGCAGCCTCTACAGTATATATACCCCAGAAGCCTCTATATACAGCCCAGCAGCCTCTATATACACCCCAGCAGCCTCTATATACACCCCAGCAGCCTCTATATATACCCCTGCAGCCTCTATATACAGCTCAGCAGCCTCTATATATACCACAGCAGCCTCTATATACACCCCTGCTGGGGTATATGTGGAGGCTGCTGCTGCTGGGGTATATGTGGAGGCTGCTGCTGCTGGGGTATATGTGGAGGCTGCTGCTGGAGTATATGTGGAGGCTGCTGCTGCTGGAGTATATGTGGTGGCTGCTGCTGTTGGGGTATATGCGGAGGCTGCTGCTGGAGTATATGTGGAGGCTGCTGCTGGGGTATATGTGGAGGCTGCTGCTGGGGTATATGTGGAGGCTGCTGCTGCTGCTGGGGTATATGTGGAGGCTGCTGCTGGGGTATATGTGGAGCCTGCTGCTGGGGTATATGTGGAGCCTGCTTCTGGGGTATATGTGGAGGCTGCTCCTGCTGAGGTATATGTGGAGGCTGCTGCTGCTGCTGGGGTATATGTGGAGGCTGCTGCTGCTGGGGTATATGTGGAGGCTGCTGCTGCTGGGGTATATAGAGGCTGCTGCTGGGGTATATAGAGGCTGCTGCTGCTGGGGTGTACGTGGAGGCTGCTGCTGCTGGGGTGTACGTGGAGGTTGCTGCTGCTGGGGTATATGTGGAGGCTGCTGCTGCTGAGGTATATGTGGAGGCTGCTGCTGGGGTATATGCGGAGGCTGCTGATGCTGGGGTATATGTGGAGGCTGCTGCTGCTGGGGTATATAGAGGCTGCTGGTGTGGTTTTCATGGAGGCCGCCGGTCGGGGTACTTCTGCTGCGAGCAGCCGGGAGATGACCAGCTGGCGCCGGTCATCTCCCGGCTGCGTGGCCGCTGACCTTCATGCGGCAGGAGATGACCCATGGCTACCGTCGGGAGATCAGCGGCTAGCTCTGCTGATCTCCCGACGATAGCGGTGGCGTGCGTGGTTCAAATTCGCGGCTGGACTGCGTCTGTCGCTGATTGGTTGCATGCGGCCTGACGTGACAAATCAGCGACGCGGGGATTTCCGTTACAGACAGACAGAATTAGACGATTATATAGTAGATATATTTATAGTTCATAGAGTTATACATAGAATAGCCACTAAATCAATTGCCGGCTTCTGTAAAATCATTACAGTACCCGACATGAACTGACACATGGTTTACATACAGTAAACCATTTCATTTAGTTTTATATTAGATTAATAATAATTAGATTAGTGTATGTGTGAAAAACTTGGGACGTGTAGGTGTTAAATTAAATGGTAAATTCTTTGACAAAAAATGCATGCTCCCATGTTATTTTCTCCGCCAGAGAGGGAAAGCCAGTGTCTGAGGACAGATATTAATAGCCTACAGAGGGACCATGGTTTGTGGGCCCCCCCTGGCTACAAACATCTGGCTCCAGCCACCCCAGAAAAGGCAAATCTATAGCAGTAGTCACTGAGGCTGCACTGACTCCACACTTGACCCGCGGTGAACTGACAGCGTGGGAAAAAGTTCAGAAACTTTCTCGCGCTAATCTGTTCATCTCCGGTCAGCCGGGGCACCTGCGCAGACAGGGGCTCACTTATCATGAGGCAACTTGAGTCGGTTGCCTCAGGCGGCGCCACCTGCTGATAAAAAGGGGGCGGCATCTGCGGGGGGTTGTTCTTTTACAGCTGCCTCATGATAGGTGGGCCGCCCCCTGGCCATATCTCCCTCCCTCCTGTATATGTGGACAATATGGCAGCTCCACACTCCTGTCATGCTGAGCCTTCACCGCCCAGCTCTGGCACTAATGATAGCTGTGGCCTGTGGGGATCCTGTCACTCCTTGTATCTGGGGGGGCAGCCGGGGCATATGCCCCGGGAGCAGCCGGCAGGGGGGCGCAGTCGGACCGCCTAATACGGCGGTCTGCAGTGTCTCCCCACGGCTGCATTCTGCCGCCCCCGGACTGGGAGTCGGCAGTTCCCTGTGCTGGCTGTCAAGCTGACAGCCGGCACAGAGAAGCTGCAGCGCGCCGGCTCCTAGGGATCAATTGTACTTGCATCTTAGAGATGCAAGTACAATTGAAGCTCTGACTGCTGGGTCAGAGCGAAGTCTGCAGCGTGATCAGATCATGTGATCACGCTGCTGACATCACTCGCCGGCGCTGCAGAGGCGCATTCTGGTGGTAAGTGCTCCAATGGAGCGGAGGACACCGAAGATTAAGTGCATGGGGGGAGAATTTGAGTGGGGATGGGGGTGTTTAATGTGTGTGGGAGGGAGATTTGTCATGGGGATGGGGGTGTTTAATGTGTGTGGGGGGACATGTGTCATAGGGATGGGGGATTTATTGTGTGTGGGGAGAATTGGAGTGGGGATGGGGGTGTTTAATGTGTGTGTGGGGATTTGGAGTGAGGATGGGGGATTTAATGTATGAAAGGAGATTTGTGGGGTGACACTTGTCATGGTGATGGGGGATTTATTGTGTGTGGGGAAACTTGTAGTGGGTTGGGGGATTTAATGTATGAAAGGAGATTTGAGGACAAAATGAGGAGCAAAGGGGGGGATGGGGGCATGTATGAGGAAATAGTATGATGAATGGGGGGCATGTATGAGGTAACAGTACAGGGTAATGGGGGCATGTATGAGGAAACAGTATGCGAGAATGGGGGACTTGTATGAGGAAACGGAATGGGGGCATGTACGAGGAAAGAGTACTGGGGATTATGGGGCATGTACGAGTAAACAGCACGCGGGAATGGAGGGCATGTATGAGGTAACAGTATGCGGGAATGGAGGGCATGTACAAGAAAACAGTATGGGGGAATGGGGGCATGTACGAGAAAACAGTATGGGGGAATGGGGGCATGTACGTGGAAACAGTACTGGGGAATGGAGAGCATGTACGAGAAAACAGTATGTGGGAATGGGGGCATGTATGAGGAAACAGTATGGGGGAATGGGAGAATGTATGAGGAAACAGTACAGGGTAATAGGGGCATGTATGAGGAAACAGTATGCGAGAATGGGGGGCTTGTATGAGGAAACGGAATGTTGGGCATGTACGAGGAAACAGTCATGGGGAATGAAAGCCCCCCCTTTTGAAATATAAGGGGGGGGGTCACATGAGAACACAGCCCCCATAATAATTGTTGTTTTTGAATAAGGTTTTTCACACAGTATTTTGAAGATGAAAGGGTTAACGGTCATTGGTAAGCTGTGCTAGGCACGAGCAGGTTATAACTGGTTTGAGCTGGATGGCTTCCCGCTCTTTTCTTTGAATGTTGATTGGATAACAAGAAAAGTGCGGGAAGAAAATTGTAAATAAGATCAGCTGTTCTAGTCTGCTGTGTTCAGTCGTCACAGGAAGACAGAAGATCATCGGATCAGCTGATGGATTCGCTATTGGAGCAGCTGATACGGAGGTCTGAGGAGGAGGGCGGTATCGAGTGGTTGCAGAGCTGCTTGGCTATGAAACCTGCTATAAAACCTACCTCTGCCCCAGAGGTTTCGGCAGCTTCTGCACCGCTATCACTGCCGTCTCCTTCACCGACTCCGGCATCTTTTTCTCCATCGAGGACACGCAGGAGTCTCAAGAGGAACCTGAGGGCCAAAATTATCTTTTCTCCTGCGCTCTCACCTGTTAGAATTCCGGAGGGCGAACGGAAAGTGCGCAACAAGAAGCCAAAATCTCAGAAAAAATCTCGCAGGCCACCGCGGGATCTCCATCGCGATCGTGACGTAGTCCAGCCATCGTCATCTAAAATTGCCGGCGGCTCTGCAGCGTCAGGCCGAGGTACAGGTGCGAACGGCTCGGCAAGAAGAAAGGATTTATGTGACTCATCTAGCCGCCGCAGCCAAAAAAGCGCAGCGGCGGCCCAGGGACATACGAAGTTTCATCGGAGCGGAGCAGCATCTTCTGTACCCTGCAATGAAGTATCAGCAGCCATCGCCTGGAGAAGTTCATACCAGCGGTCTGACAGAGAAGAAGATGTAATGTCGCCAGCACAGCTACACTCGCCTATGATGTTGGGCTTGAGTGAGGACAGTCCAGTGAACCAGGAGATGACAACGCATCAGAAAGGTGAGATATTAAATGTGCCCTTGTCTGTTCCTTCTTTAGATTTAAAGAACTTAATAAGGGAGGCATTGAATGAGTATTTGTGCAATGTTAATTCACTGGTATTGCCCAAAGTAGCTAGTACTAGTGCGACCGCTGGCAGCAGTAATTGTGTTCTGAAGCCTGGGCTGCCAGAAATTCATTTAAAGGAGTCGCTTACTTGTGATTTATCTCCCTTAGGATTTCATTTAAGTGCTGTGGTGAAAGAACAAATATGGACTAGGAAGTATGTGGATTTATTTTCCCTATTACCATCTGCAAAAGAACAGCACAATAGATTTGACCGAAAGGATGAAGCAGAGGACAAAAAGTAACAGCGTTATTAGATCGTTTAATAATTGGCTTCAAGCCTTCGCTATTAATTGTGCTGTTCTAGGTGAAAAATATCCCAATCTTTGTTCAGGTCTTTTTCAGCACTTGGATACTATTTTAGAAGCGTATCGTAATTTTGGTGGAATGGCATTGTTATATTACGATGAGGCATTTAGACAGAAAATAGCGATGTACCCAAACTTAGCTTGGGGTACTAAGGATGTTGGTTTATGGATAAATTTAATGTTGCCCCAGAAATTCCCGGTTAGCAGACAAGGTGTGAACGCGACCAACAAAAAAGGAGTTTTGCTCTCAATGAAACAGTCTGCAAAAGGTATCATAATTGCCTCTTTCGGCACGAATGCTCATTTTGTGGAGGTGTTCACCCCATGTCAAAATGTTCTGTCCAGCCATATAATTGCTGTCTAGAAAGTCTAGTCATTGTTTTTATGTCTCCAATTGTTATAGACATTGTAATTTTTGAATGCATTGGTCTTTCATACATTTTATGTTGTAAGGTAACAGCGCCACCTGCTGGCTGTTTGATGCATAGATTCTAGTTTAATTTGTAATGTCTTGTGGGAAGTTCCAAGAGCATTGTGGGATTGTTCCTGTTGCATCATGGTCTTGTTTATCACACTGTGAAGGAGAACAGCAGCCATTATTCTCCATGTGTTAGGAGAAACTACATCACTTGTGTTCTTCATGTTTCTTAAACAGCCTGCTCTAAGCATAGTCGGTAAGCACTATCTAGGTGTTATAATCCTGTGTTTATCAGTACGTTTGTTGTACTAAGTAGGTAATAATCAGTTTGTGTATTCTGTATATTGTAAACTATTTGTGTTTCATACTCTGTGCAGTTATATATTCTGAAATGCTCTTATTATTGCATTCTATAGTTTTACCCTTTCCTGTCACATCTGCAATCAATAAAAGAAGGTTACAATTTTACAGCCTCTTTTTCTTAAAGAAGACAGGGGGTTTAGCTACATGTCTCATCGCACACCCTGCTAACGTGCATGAGGACAGAATAGTAAAACGACTGCTGAGAACAAGCTCAGAAGATCAGACATACAGAGCCCCCATTATCCAAGCATACGGTTGTTGCATTCGGATATTGCAGCAACCTCTTAACGGTCGGACCGAATAATCGGACCATACAGAGCCCGCCATTATCCACGCAGAGCCGACAAAGGGATATCACAGTGGTCGCCCAACTGTCGAATCATGTCTCAAAGACGAGCATCCTCTTTCAAGACGATATCACGAGTTGGTTCCTCCAAGACATCATCCGTCAGCAATGCCGCCGCTATTGCCCGCGCAAAGGCTGAAGCGGCAAAAGCAAGAAGCACCTTTGCTGAGCAGGAGATAGAATTGAAACTACAACAAGCATGCTTGGATGCAGAAAAGGCACGCCAACAAGCATGCCTGGATGCAGAAAAGGCACGCCAGGACGCAGAGAAAGCGCGCCTTGAAGCAACATTACAGAAACTTGCTATTGAAAAAGAAACAGCAGCTGCCATAGCAGAAGCAGAAGCCCTAGAAACTGCCGTATATTCCGACGGTGAACACAGCAGACGCAGCAGTGTGCTAGGTCTACAACGAGTTACTCACGATCCATTGCAGTGTACTGCAGAGTACTTCCATCGACATTCCAAACCAAATGACGATCCAGACCCACAGGCGAAGACAGAGCATTTTGTCAACAAGCCAAGCCAACCAGGTAATTCGGACCCCCAGAAAGCCAACTATCAGTGTCCCTACCGAAAGCAAGGAGATACACATTAGGATGATACTGACTACAATAATCTTTCTCCAGAGCAGAAGGTCCGAAATCTGTCCGGTTTAAAGAGAATCCCTTCGCTTCAGAAAGGTACTACAGCAGTTGGACGAAACCAGAGACACCTAACAGGTATGATCGCACAGCACACATGTACTCTGACAACACTCCATCAGCTGGCATCAGTGCCAATCAAGCCACAATGGACTTTGCCAAGTTCCTTGCTCGACGTGAGTTGATCACTAGGGGACTTGTAAAGTTCAGCGATCGCTCTGAAAACTACAGGGCTTGGCGAGCCTCCTTCAAAAATACCATAAGAGACATAGGTCTATCATGTAGTGAAGAAGTGGATCTCTTGGTAAAATGGCTAGGAAGTGAGTCCGCCGAACACGCAAAGAGAATCAGAGACATTAATATAAATTATCCAGATGTCGGCCTCAAAAGAATTTGGAATAGACTTGATGAATGCTATGGCTCAGTAGAGGTTATAGAAAATGCCTTGTTTAAAAGAATAGAGGATTTTCCTAGAATAGCAAACAAGGATTATTCAAAGCTCAGAGAATTAACTGACTTGTTAATGGAGTTGTGTGTAGCAAAAGCAGAAGGAGATCTTGTGGGGTTGACATATCTCGACACTGCTAGAGGTGTGAACCCCATAGTTCAGAAACTCCCATATAACTTGCAAGACAAATGGGTTACATATGGATCTAGGTATAAACAGACTTACAATGTACCGTTTCCTCCATTCGATGTGTTTGTAGATTTTGTCTCAGAACAAGCAAAAATTAGAAATGACCCTAGCTTTGATTTCATGCCGTCATGTGCCAATAACTCTGTTAGCAAACCTCGTAGAACAACTGTAGAGGTCCACAAAACTAACATTTCTCCCACAGGTCCAGTTCGCAAAGAGTTCAGCTCCGGTCAAGGAGAAGACAAATCCAAGGATCCAAGCAGGCAGTGTCCCTTACACAAGAAGCCACATTCCTTACTTAAGTGCAGAGCTTTCAGAGAAAAGTCATTGGAGGAAAGGAAGGCCTTCCTTAAGGAGAATCGCATCTGCTACAAATGCTGCTCTTCAACATCCCACTTTGCCAGGGACTGTGAGGTTAGTGCAAGGTGTACCAAATTTGACAGCACCGAACATAACTCAGTCCTACACCCTGGATCACCATTAGATACTTTGCCCCAAGAGCATAGCAGGGAGCTGAATGACTCAAATATTGACACTCCAGCCATTACTTCTAAGTGTACAGAAGTTTGTGGAAATCTCATGGGAGGCAAGTCTTGCTCTAAAATTTCCCTAGTGAGAGTCTACCCGGCAGACGAAAAGGAGAAAGCCATCAAAGTATACGCGATTTTAGATGATCAGAGTAATAGGTCATTAGCCAAGTCTGCCTTCTTTGATTAGCTTTAACGTCAGAGGAACAAGCGCCCCCTACTCTTTAAAAACCTGTGCCGGTATAATAAAGACAGCTGGTAGGAGAGCAACAGGATACGTAGTCGAGTCTATAGATGGCCAAATGTGTCTGCCCTTACCAACCATATTGGAATGTAACCAGATTCCTGACAACAGGTCAGAGATACCTACGCCTGAAGTGGCATCGTACCATCCTCATCTGAAGCGTATAGAACGCCTGATTCCTAACCTTGACCCAGAGGCTCAAATAATCTTGCTCTTAGGGAGAGATATTCTACAAGTTCACAAGGTTAGACAACAGATCAATGGCTCACACAATGCTCCATATGCTCAGAGACTCGACTTTGGGTGGGTCATTGTAGGAGAGGTCTGTTTAGGAGGTACACACAAACCGACAGTAGTTAACAACATGTTTACCAGGACTCTCGAGAATGGACGTCCATCTCTCCTTCAACCATGTGAAAATCACTACTTCATAAAGGAGCTGCTACACAGTACTTCAGCACCAAGTATCTTAGCGAGTAGTGCCAATGATGATTGCATTCAGAATTGGGACCAAGATCACCTTGGGTGTACAGTCTTCCACAAGACCAAAGAAGATAATCGTATAGCAATCTCATTTGAAGATAAACTGTTCCTAGAGATGATGGAGCAAGGAATGGTGCAGGAAAAAACGAAGAACTGGATTGCACCTCTACCCTTCAAGCCTCAAAGACAACGCTTGCCTAACAACAGAGAACAAGTTTACAAACGATTTGTCTCCCTCAGGCACAGCTTCCATAATAAACCAGAGATGAAAGGTCATTTCTTTACCTTCATGGAGAAAATATTTAAAAACGGTCATGCAGAGTTAGCACTACACTTCAAGACGCTGAAGAATGTTGGTACCTGCCTCTGTTTGGAGTGTATCACCCGAAAAAGCCAGGTCAAATCAGAGTAGTATTTGATTCGAGTGCTAAGTATGAAGGTGTTTCATTGAATGATGTCTTGTTATCAGGCCCGGATCTGAACAACAAACTTTTAGGAGTGCTTATCCGTTTTCGTAGAGACTCCATTGCATTCACAGCAGACATCCAACAGATGTTCCACTGCTTCTTTGTTAAAGAGGAACATAGAAATTTCTTGAGATTCTTGTGGTTCAAGGATAACGATCCTTCCAAAGAGATTACGGAGTATCGTATGAAGGTACATATTTTTGGTAATAGTCCTTCTCCTGCAGTAGCCATCTATGGGCTGAGACGCGCGGCTCAAGAGGTTGAAGCAGAGTACGGAACGGATGCCAGACTGTTTATAGAGAAAGATTTCTATGTGGATGACTGTTTGAAATCGATGCCAACAAATGAGACCGCGATTAGTCTTCTGAAAAGAGCCAAGGACATGCTCGCTGTATCTAACTGAGGTTGCACAAGATCGCTTCTAACAGCAAGGAAGTGATGGAAGCCTTCCCTCCTGAGGATCATTCAAGTGACTTGAAGAATTTAGATCTAGGCATAGACTCCCTACCGATGCAGCGGAGCCTGGGCCTACTATGGGACTTAAAAGCTGATACCTTAACCTTCCAGGTTAACAAAGAAGATAAACCCTTTACTCGCAGAGGAGTACTGTCTACCATAAGCAGTTTGTATGACCCACTGGGGTTTGTAGCTCCTGTAGTCATCAAGGGCAAGGCTATGTTAAGAGAGTTCACCACAGAGGTGACGAACTGGGATACTCCTCTTCCCACAAAAGAGAAAACCAAGTGGATGAGCTGGAGAAATTCCCTCACAGCCTTGTCAAGTCTTCATATAACACGTTCTTATGTGTCTGTACCGAGTACCAAGATAGAGACACAAACCCTTTGTGTGTTCTCCGATGCTTCAATCAAAGCGATTGCTGCGGTAGCCTATTTGAGGACGATAGACACAAGTCAACAATGCCATGTAGGGTTTGTCATGAGCAGAGCAAAACTAACACCGCTCCGTGAACACACCATACCACGCCTGGAACTTTGTGCCGCCGTGTTAGCAGTCGAGTTGGCAGAACTCATTGCTATGGAAATGAATCTAGAAATTAAAGACTTTGAGTTCTACACTGACAGCAGGATAGTACTTGGGTACATCCATAACGAAGTGAGATGCTTCTATGTCTATGTTAGCAACAGAGTGCTCAGAATTCGAAGGTCTACCTCACCTGAACAATGGAAATATGTGCCTACACATCTCAACCCTGCGGACCAGGCTACCAGATTTGTTGCTGCCAATCGCCTCAAAGACACGATTTGGTTTACAGGCCCTGAGTTTTTGTGTAGATCATTGCCCAACATGACAGAAACGTCCTTGTTTGAACTAGTAGATCCACATGCTGACGTTGAAATTCGCCCTCAAGTGTCTGCGTTACATACTGAAACTTTGAAGCGCCACCTGGGATCTCAGCGATTCAGTAGGTTCTCTACTTGGAATTCACTTGTTCGTGCCATCGCCTGCCTGACCCACATAGCTCAGTCTTACAAGGCGACCTCACCAACAAAAAAGGAAAGTTGCACAGGTTGGCATCATTGTAAACATGTCCACACAGCTCTCGATCTAGAGCAGTCAAAGAATATAATTTTCCGAGCTGTACAACGGGAAAACTACGCCAGAGAAATCGACTGTGTAATCAATCAAAGACCAATACCAAAAGATAGTGTTCTGAGGAAACTCGACCCAGTCATGGATGGAGACGGTCTCTTAAGAATAGGAGGACGCCTTAAAGAGGCAAAAATAGGTTCGGCAGAGAAACATCCCGTGATAGTTCCTGGACAACATCACATAGCTACTCTGCTTGTTCAACATTATCACGAGCGGACAAAACACCAAGGTCGTATGTTCACAGAGGGAGCCTTAAGAACATCTGGGTTGTGGATAGTTGGAGCCAAGAGATGTGTGTGCAGATTCATCTTTAACTGTGTTACTTGCAAGAAACTTCGTGGTATGTCACAGATTCCGAAGATGACAGATCTTCCATATGACCGATTTAGTACAGATCCACCTTTCACCAACATCGGGCTAGATGTGTTTGGTCCTTGGTCTGTGGTTGTCCGAAAAACCAGAGGAAGCCACGCAAATGGGAAACGATAGGCGATTATGTTCACTTGTCTATCCATCAGAGCCGTCCACATAGAGATAATTGAATCTATGGACACTTCGTGCTTCATAAACGCTCTCCGGCGTTTTTTATTGCCATCAGAGGACCCGTCAAACATATTCGTTCAGACCGAGGCACCAACTTTGTTGGAGCAGCAAGAGAACTGCAACTCTCTTCCAACTTGGATATGAAGGACGTTGAAAGATACCTAAGTGTACATGGGTGTACTTGGACCTTTAACCCACCACATTCTTCACACATGGGAGGTGTATGGCAGAGAATGATAGGTGTCGCAAGGAGAATCCTCGATTCAATCTTCTTACAGGAAAGATCTGTAAGACTGACACACGAAAGCTTAACAACATTCATGGCCGAAGTGTCAGCCATCATAAACGCGAGACCGTTGGCTCCAATTTCCAGTGATCCTGATGACCCAACTGTTCTCACCCCAGCCCTGTTGCTTACGCTGAAGACTGACCTTAATTGCTCTCCTGGAGAATTTAATGATAAAGACCGTTACAGGAGTCGATGGAGACAAGTGCAGAGTCTCTCCAATACTTTTTGGGACAAGTGGAAAAAACAGTACCTGCCTACCCTGCAGCAGAGGAAAAAGTGGCAAACCAGCAAGCCTAACCTCCAGCCTGGCGATGTAGTACTAATGAAAGACTGTCAGTCTCGGAGAAATGAATGGCCATTAGGTCTCATTACTCAGACATTCCCAAGTAAGGATGGAATCGTACGTAAGGTGGAAGTAAAAATAGGGAAACAAAGCGAGATCAAATTGTTCCTCAGGCCAGTAGGGGAACTCGTTCTGCTGTTCTCGTCCAATAAACACAATAGTGACGTCGGCTGACGTCAAGCGGGGAGTGTTCTGTCCAGCCATATAATTGCTGTCTAGAAAGTCTAGTCATTGTTTTTATATCTCCAATTGTTATAGACATTGTAATTTTTGAATGCATTGGTCTTTCATACATTTTCTAGTTTAATTTGTAATGTCTTGTGGGAAGTTCCAAGAGCATTGTGGGATTGTTCCTGTTGCATCATGGTCTTGTTTATCACACTGTGAAGGAGAACAGCAGCCATTATTCTCCATGTGTCTTAGGAGAAACTACATCACTCGTGTTCTTCATGTTTCTTAAACAGCCTGCTCTAAGCATAGTCGGTAAGCACTATCTAGGTGTTATAATCCTGTGTTTATCAGTACGTTTGTTGTACTAAGTAGGTAATAATCAGTTTGTGTATTCTGTATATTGTAAACTATTTGTGTTTCATACTCTGTGCAGTTATATATTCTGAAATGCTCTTATTATTGCAATCTATAGTTTTACCCTTTCCTGTCACATCTGCAATCAATAAAAGAAGGTTACATGTTGTGAATGGGTTTGAGATGAGTTCTGAGCAGAGGCTCCCTCTGGTGGTTACAAGCGGTGCTAGTCTGTCCATTGAAGATTGTGAGGACTGGGAATCAGGTGTTACTGATTGGTCTTATATAAGGGAGTCACCTTCCCATCAGGGTTGCCGGTGATCAATTGTTCTGGTCTGGATCCTTTATTCCTGTTTCCCTTGTAGCCTGCTGTGTCGTGTCTGCATCTCCTGCTAACAGATAAGACATTTTCTTCTTTTGTGTTTGTGCTATATTTTTGCATTTTGTCCTGCACTTCTGTGGGGGCCTTCAGGGTCCCCTCCGGGGGCTTCTGCCCTCTCAGTTTTGTTCAGCCACTGATGTTTGTACTTTTGCTTTTTCCAGTTTTTTCAGTGGCTGCTGTTTTGATTTTGTTACACCAGAGAACTAATTTAGGTGGAAGAGGTCGTGTGATCTCAGGTGTTTTTGAAATTAGTAGAGTTGGTGCCTTTCAGGGTTTTCTGGGATTGCAGTAAGTACCCTTCCTATCCTTTTCTATTTAGTTAGTTTGGGCCCCAGCGTTTGCTCATACTATTTTCTTTCTGTGTCAGTATTTCATCTTGTCTAACCGCCATTACATGTTTGGGGGCTTTCTATTATCTTTGGGGTTCTGCTCCGGGGCAGATAGCTTTCCTATTTCTATCTTTAGGCGTAGTTAGTTTCTCAGGCTGTGACGAGGCGTCTAGGACCAACGTAGGAACGCTCCACGGCTGCCTCTAGTTGTGGTGGTTAGTCAGGGTACTGCAATCTCATAGATTCCAACTGCTCTGGTGTATTGCCTTTTTTACCTGCACTCCTCAGCTACCGAAACATAACAGTTACAATTTTACAGCCTCTTTTTCTTAAAGAAGACAGGGGGTTTAGCTACATGTCTCATCGCACACCCTGCTAACGTGCATGAGGACAGAATACAAAATGTTTTAAGAAACAAATGCAAAATGGACTACAGGGATATAATAAAGAGTCTATTCCTAAAGGTGCTGACTCCAGTGAATTTGGAAAGAATGGCCCCTTGGTTAAAAATTTATCCAGATCAGGAGAGCAGGTCCCTTCTGTATGAAGGTTTTTCGTTGGGATTCTTTGTCCCTCCCTTTAAAGGAGTTGGATGTACTCTAGTAAATAATCTCCTGTCTGCGCTGAAATTTCCTCACATCGTTAAAGAAAAAATTATAAAGGAATTGGAAGCAGGAAGGGTTTCTGGTCCGTTTGATTTTTCCCCTATTTGATAATTTCAGGATTTCTCCTTTGGGAATTGTTCCCAAAAAAGAACAAGGGTCTTTTAGAATGATTCATCATTTGTCCTATCTTCCGGGTGGTTCTCTTAATGATGAAGTAGATGTTAATGCATGCTCTGTCAAGTATGCTTCGTTTGATACTGCTATAGAATTATTACAAAAGTATGAAGTGTCCTTGCCTGATGAAGAGACCTGAGTAGTCTCGAAAGCTTGCAGTTTGTTACCATCTTTTCAGTTAGCCATTAAAAGGTATCAACCACTGAGGACTCTCAAGTCTAAATATTTTTCTATCTACTGGCTAACACGGTACTAAGATATACATCTTTACTGTACAAAAGTATGGTCGCAATTCTCTTATGGCTAAGTCCGACATAAAATCTGCATTTAGGCTGTTACCAGTTAGCCCAGAAGGTTTTAATTCTTTAGGTTTCGTTTTTAATATTCAGTTCTTTTTTGACAGATGCCTCCCTATTAGTTTTGCGCTATCTTGCTGTTATTTTGAGACTTTATCTACGTTTTTACACTGGGTTGTTCAATTCGGGGCGGGAGATGGCGGAGTGTTACATTACTTGGATGATTTTTTGTTTATCGGTCCTAGCAGCTCAGAAGTTTGTTTTTTATTGTTAGACAAGTTTATTAGAATATGTAATAATTTCGGTGTCCCTATAGCTAATGAAAAAACTGTTCCTCCCTGTACGTCCCTTGAATTTTTAGGTATTTTAATCAATTCTGAAGACATGACTTGTTCTCTTCCTCCTGAAAAAATTTCTATGGTTCAAATAGTTTTTATTATAGCATTTATGTAATACAAAAGGCAACAAACAAGTTGCGTAAACAGTTACAGTGCAGCGCCTCTCTCGGCAATGAAATAAAGCAAGTACATCTAGAATACAAGACAACCTCCAGCACCGAATTATACAGTAATGTTTAGAAACATAGCATTCAGTAGTATTCCGGGCTCTGGTAAACTCGTAGAAACATTGTTCACAATGCCCAGGTACTTTGCTTTAATAAACTTCAAGAACAGAATGAGAGCGGACAACATTCACCATCAAAGAAAAATATAGGAAGAAACTGAAAAGAGTAAAGAAAAGCAAATGCCAAAGAAAAAGAAAAGAAGAAGAGGAAGAAAAGACAATAGAAGAACAAAGATAGAGAAATGTCCGACCCTCGCCGATCCACCCGGCCACTCATTGCCCATATCCATCAGAAAGTCTATTCACCGCCACCTACTTCTACCCCTGGAAGCCTCAACAGCCCCGGGAAAGCCAATCCCGGAACTCCGGAGAGCCCCTAAATGCCACCCAATCACTCCACATTCGCAAATAGGACTCAGACTCCCTGCATCGGCTGCCCTAAGCTCCTCCATGTAACGTATGTCGTCCATGAGTTCCACCCATTGGATTCTCGAGGGTGGATGGACAGATCTCCAATTCCTGGGGATCAATTGACGGACCGCCTGCAGAAAGAAATGCAGGAGCCCTTTTTTAATGAGCTGCACCCTTCCCGGGATCATTGATAGAAGGGCCATTTCTAATGTGACTGAGACGGATCCCCCACTAAATTTAGAAAACAATAACCCCACCTCCCTCCAAATTGGGACTATCTTGGGGCATTCCCACCAAATGTGGACGAAGGAGCCATAGCCACTGCCGCAGCGCCAGCACTCATCAGTACAAGTGGAGTACATCTTCGCCAGTCTAGAAGGGGTTCTGTACCAGTGAGACAACAGTTTGTAATTCGCCTCCTGAGCGCGGCCAGCTATTGTGCCCTTGTGAGTCATGTGGAAAGCTTTAAACCATAAGTCCGGCGAGAATGTTCTACCCAACTCCCGTTCCCAACTACTCACAAATGGGGGCAAAGAGTCCCCTGTCTCTCCCGCAACCAAGAGGCGATACACCAAAGAAACATCATGGACAGGAGCAGTCCCACCTGTACATAGCTGTTCAAAGTCTGTAAGTCGCAAACGTGGGCGGACCAATGCCTCCAATGAGGAGGCATAACTACGCATCTGGAAGTATACCAACCACGCGCCTGCTGTACCAGCTCCCGTCACCAGGATGTCCCCAAAGCCAACGTAACCTGATTGCGTGTAAAAATTGCGCAGGGAAAAAACCCAGGTGTCAAAAACCGGCAGAGCAGGGAACCCCCTCGTCAAAGATGGGCAGGCAGCATTACCAACAAGGGGCGTCAAGGGACCAGGAACCGACACTAAACCGACCCCGGGCGCGAAGCGTCCCATATAGTCAGCAATGTCCTCAAGATCAGGGACAAGTCTCCATCGCGATAGCGTGCCAATTTTGGCAGCCAAAATATGCCCTGTGCCGCTACTGGGCCGTTATGTCTCTCTATTTCTACCCATAGTTTTTCCTTCCGTCGATAAGTCAGATCTAGGACTTTCTTGCAAACAGTGGCTCTATAATACAACAGAAAGTCAGGTAATCCGACCCCCCCATTCAGTTTTGGGCGGATCAAAATAGAATGCCGTATGCGCGGACGGGAGGACCCCCACACGAACCTCGAAGCTGCGCGCCGTAATCTATCAAAAAAGGGTCTAGGCACAACCAAAGGTATGGTCTGAAACAGGTAGAGAAGCCTGGGAAGGATATTCATCTTCAAAGCATTGACTCTGCCGAACCAAGACAATTGCAGTACGTTCCACTTCTTGAGATCCTCCTAATCTGACGCAACAAAGCGCCATAATTAAGGTCAAATAATTTGGAAGTGTCCGATGCTATTTTCACCCCCAGATATGTGACGGCTAAAGGCTGCCACGCAAAAACCCCACTGAGCCTTATCCTCTCTGCCTCCTCTCCCGACAGGGACACATTGAGCAGCTCCGATTTCTTATGGTTAACTTTAAAATTGCTAAGTTCGCCAAAGGTTTGGAAATGTTTCATCACCGTGGGAATCCCTATATGTGGCGAGGACATATATATGAGGAGATCATCAGCAAACAAGGACACTTTCTGATGAAAATCACCCCTATAGATCCCTTGGAGAGTGGCATCCTTGCGTAAGGCATTAGCCAACGCCTCCATGACCAGCACATATAAGGTCGGTGACGGGGCATCCCTGGCGCGTTCCATTCCCGATACGAAAAGGCATGGAAAGCGACCCATTGACTCTCACTCTAGCCGTAGGCGATCTATACAAAGCTAAAATCCAAGAGCGCATACGGGGACCCAGACCAATCCGTGAGAGAGTTGCTGCCAAAAAGCCCCAATGCACCCTGTCAAACGCCTTCTCAGCGTCAATGGAAAGGAGGCAGAGAGGTGACCCCGAAGCTCGTGCATGATCCATAAGAGCCAATGTCTTTAGGGTATTATCTCCCGCCTCCCTGCCCTGAACAAAGCCCACCTGATCCCTGTGTATGAGGCCAGGCAAGTGTGGGCGAAGCCGCCACGCCATGACCTTAGCGTAGACCTTCATGTCTACATTAATGAGCGAGATAGGGCGAAAGTTAGCACAACTTGAAAGATCCTTCCCAGGCTTCGGCAACACGTTATGACAGCTTGGAGGGTCTGTGAAGGAAACTGATCTCCCCTGGCCACAGCATTAAAAGCCCGAAGCATTACCGGCCCCAAAATGTCCCCAAATGTGCGATAGAATCTGGGCGTGAACCCGTCAGGTCCCGGGCTTTTGCCCACCTTTAAGTCCTTGATGACTAGGGCCACCTCCTCCAACGTCATGTCACCCTCCAAAGCACTAATCGTCCCGAGTCTAAGCGTCGCGGGGCAAAGGTCTCTAAGTAGTCCAAAATACGCCATGATGGCAGAAACGGGTCCCCAGTCGGAGAGGGGTCAATATTGTACAAGGTCTCATAGTATGACCGGAAGGCCTCCAAGATTTCTCCATTGGAATGAACTGTTCGGCCACGCTGATCATTAATGGAAAACAAATAAGAGTTGGGAGCCCTCGGATGCAAGGTTCTGGCGAGCAAAGTGCCAGCCTTGTTGCCATACTCATAATAATTCTTGCGCCATTTATCGCGGTAACACAGCGATTTTTGGTCCAGAATTTTCAAGATCTTATGACGAACATTTGAGAGTTCCGCCAGTCGTGCGTCCGAGGGTCCCCTTTTATTGGCCATCTCCAGAGCACCCAGATCTGCCAGCAGAGCTCGCAACTTACCAACCCTATCCCTTTTCAGACGCGAACCATGGGAGATAAATATGCCCCGCAATACGCACTTAAGGGACTCCTATTGTATAGGGGCGCCCGTGTCATCCGACTCATGCACCTTGACAAAGTCCTCAACAGCCCTGCGCACATCCGCTACACACAGAGCATCCTGCAATAAATTGTCATTTAGGCGCCAGGAAAACTCCCGTTTACACGCCGAGGACTGCCTACATGAGCCATAAACAGGTGCATGATCAGACCACAAAAACGCCCCCATGGAACACGTGGGATTGTCATCCAATAGTGAGTGTGATACAAAAACGTGGTCCAGTCTACTATATGAATTATGTGCCAATGAGTGGTAACTATAATCCATTGTAGTAGGGTGAAGTGTACGCCATAAGTCCACCACCCGTAAGGCAATGAGACCCTTCTTCAAATGCCTCAAGGCTGCAAGAGAGACAGAGGACCTACCTGTTGACGAATCCATCTCCGCATTGAAGAATAGGTTAAAGTCACCCCCCAAGATAACAGCAGAACCCTCAGCAAACCTGATCAGCTTGTCTATCACCTCCAGTCCAAAAGACACCTGAGCTGAGTTAGGACAATACAGATTAGCGAAGGTATATCGATGCATTCCAATCAACAATTTCAGAAAAAGGTAGCGACCATCTGAACCCGCCTCTACCTCCACCACCGAATGCTGGAAGCTTTTGTGAAGGGCTATGGACACTCCACCTACTTTAGCCTCCGGATTCGGAGCGTGGTGCCATGAAGAATAAAAGCGGGTTGAGCATCTGGGAAGCTGATCTGCCTTAAAATGTGTCTCCTGCAGCATGGCCACCATTACCCTCTTTTTATGCAAATGTACAAAATCTGTCCCCGTTTCCCAGGACTATTAAGGCCACGAACATTATAAGAACAAAAAGTGAGATCAGCCATGAGACCACGCAGAGGAGAAACAAATTAGGAGCTGGGCGGGAGGACCAACGAGAGGAAGGCCGGACACAAAGAGTAGAAAAAGAGCAGAAAGAAGAAGAAGAAAAGAACATAGCAGAAAAACATAACATGAACAAAACCCATACCCCCCCAAATGTACACAGGAACTGAAATTCCTCAAACTAATGCTGAATCCCAATCGGGAAACAATGACCCCACAGAATTCAGGACCCCGGAGCGCCACCAGGAAAGCGGTGTCCCACCAAGGCCTCCAACCCCGTCGGGTCGCCCTAAGAGCAAGCATGATAACCCACCAGAATAGACAGAACCTGTCCCAAACCCCCTCCCCGCAATGTAAAAATATAACTTTATAACTGTGAGGCACTGCGTAGCGCAGTCCCCCATAACCCGCATTCCCAAGCAATCCCGCAAACAGTAACATTATAAATTTACCGGAGAACCGGCCCAAGCCCCCACGGCCTCCCCCACCCGAGCATGCCCTCAGGCGTTTTACATTAATCCGCAATAAAGCGAAAGATCAACAAGGGAGAAGACCGTGTGAGCCCAGAAGCCCGCCCCACCTTAATGTACATCCACCAACCAAAGGCTTCTAAAGCTGAACATGAGGAAACAAAGTACTCAAGAAAATAAGCAGTAATGCATATCATATAACCGGATCCCTGCGATTTCTTCTCTCACGGTGCTTCCGCGGACGAACCACCGACCAGTCGCCACCCGGAGCTGTAATCGGGGGAGACTCCACCTTAGGCCAGTCCGGAAGAGAGATCATCGGCAGTTTAAAGGTGCTCAGGAAATTCGGTAAATCGCCCAAAGAGCAAAAGGTGGCCGACCGTCCATCCTTACGGGCCAAGAGCTGAAAGGGATAGCCCCAGCGATAAACGATCTCTTTGGAACGGAGAGCCTCCAACAACGGCCGAAGCGCCTTCCACTGAAGAAGCGTACGTCTCGCCAGGTCTGGAAGCAGCTGAATGGGTCGATCACGGAACTGTAACTGGGCTTGCTCTCTGGCTTTATTGAGGATCCGGTCCTTGATTTTGAAGAAATGGATCCTGCAGATGACATCGCGGGGACGAGACGGGTCAGTGGATTTAGGACCCAGGGATCGATGGATGCGATCAATTTCAATGGTGGTCGCAGGGTCCTGGTTAAGAAGAGAGCTGAAAAACGATTGCGCCCAACCGTCCAGCGCCAATGTCCTCTGTCAGGCCCCTAATGCGGATATTGTTACGACGATGACGATTCTCCACGTCGTCCAGATGGGACCATAAGTTAGAGATCTGTAAAGCGTGAGCCTGCAGCACCCCGCCATGAGTATCAACAGTGGAGCTCAATGAAGAATGCGCATCCTCCACCTCCGAGACCCTCTGGCCCACATGATGTAAGTCCTTCTGTAACTCCGCCATATTGCGGGTGTATAATTGCTCCAGCTTCTGGAAGCGCCGGTCCAGATCCGCATTGGTAGGTAGGGCTTTTAGATGTGCCTGCCAGTCCCAGCTTGATCCCTCATCTCCCTCAGAGTCAGGGGAAGCAGAGCCAGCAGATGAGCAGGACTGAGGAGCATTCCTCCGACCCTCTGCTTCAGTGGCTTAAGAGAGGGGGGGTCTGCAGTAAAAACTCCAGGGGGGTCTGTCCAGACAGGGCCTCCACACTCCTATCCTGCCTGGAGTCACCTGGGGAGGGAGAACCAGTCACCCCTGCGCCTCCATTAATATGTCCCCTGATGTGAGGGGATGCTGCAGCTGGAGGGGAGCCATCCTCATGAGCAGGCAAGTCAGCTTTATCAGCATAATGCATTGGCCCCCCGGGACCTCTGATGTCCTCACTATGCCTCCCCTGCTTCATAGCATCCCCTGTACCTGTGAGCTTGTCGCTGTCGCTGTGGGGATGCTTTATCACAGGAGACCTCTGCAGGGCCTCCCCCGCTGGGATCACTGAGCTGGAAAGTCTGCTCTCAGCCCCCACCTTCTCCCCTGCTGTAGGAAGCTTAGGGCAGTCTGGCTTCTCCACAGGCTTCTGTGAGGCCCGTAGGCCTGAATCCCCGGGGTCCCGGAGGTATTTGTGTAAAGTGCCGGGAGCGGCAGCAGCAGCCACAGCTGATCTCAGAGAGGCTTTCTTTATGCCCATGGTCGGCAGATGATGCATAGGGACGCTCAGGAATGCAGATTTATAGCAGGGATTGCAGGAGCTCAGAAGGTCTGCTTCCTATCCCTCCATAGGCTAGCCACGCCCCCCCTCCTGAAAAAATTTCTAAACTTCGTTTTGTTAACAATTGTTTTTTAAAAAGAGAAAAAGTCACTTTGAAGGAATTGTAATCTTTATTAGGAATGCTAAACTTCGCTCTGAAGATCACTCCTATGGGTCGCGTTTTTTTCTAGACGCTTGTATGAAGCTGCCTCAGGTCATTCTTCACCTCACTCCCATATAAGGTTGAGAAAAGAAACTAAAGATGATTTGCGAGTTTGGTTAAAATTTTTATCTAATTTCAATGGTAAAACTGTTTGGCAGAGCCCATTTGTTCTCGCTGACAATTTACCTATGTCTATTTTTACCGATGAGCATGAAGGCCTTGGTATTTCCTTTGCTTCTCACTGGGCTTCAGAAAGATGGCCTGCTGAATGGGTTAACAACAGAATCAATAAGAATCCTATAGTGTTGGATATATTTGCATTATTGCTCTGTATCCAATTTTGGGGTCTATTTTTCAGAGATAAGCGAATCCTCATTCGCTTGCATAACCAAGGTTTAGTTTTCTTGTTAAATACGTTATCCTCTAAAAACAAATGGGCTGCTCAGATTATTAGACATTTGATTCTTCTTTGTCTTGAATTGAATATCTGGATAAAAGCTTCCTTTTGTCCAGATGTTAGCAATTGTAATGCCAAGTTTGTTTGTTACCGTCAGTGGTCAGAGTTCCGGAAGCAAGTTCCAGAAGCAGACAGGAAGGAGTTATATGCCCGCAATGGCTATGGAGCATAATGCAAGTGTAATCCCATACTTTATTGAAAAATCTTTGGCGAATAGAACTTGGGCCGATACTCGGTTGCTTGGTGTTCATGGGTAAAATTTTGTTTACAGTTCAATTATTTTCAGAACGAAGTGCATCCTGAATCTGCGTTAAGATTTGCTGAGCATTTGTTTTTAAATGGCTTTGTCTTACTCTGCAATAGCTAAAATTTAGCAGGCGTTTCATTTTTTCTCAAATTTCAAGGAAAAATGCCGTTAACTAACTATTTCCTGTGAAACATTTTTGAAAGGTGTAAGAGACAGAATTTTAAACCGGATAGCCGTCGCCCGATATCTTTGCAGATGCTTAGGGATATTTGTTTATCACTTTCTTCTGTTTGTAGTAGTTATAGTGAATCCTGCCTTTTTTCGTCGGTTTTTACGTTAGCATTTTTGTGCTCTTCGCGTTAGTGAAATTGTCTCTCATAAGAAATCTTTTCCTACGGGTTTGTTTGTGAAAGATATTAATTTTCTTCGAGTCTTATATGTTGTTATTTATTAAAAAATCCAAACCTGACCAACTGGGTAGAGGTTCTTCTTTAAGGCTGAATTCCATTTCTGATTCTATTATATGTCCGGTTAAGAATGCTAGGAGATGGTTTTCTATCAGACCAATAAAAGATGGTCCATTTTTTATGCACCTTAATGGAGAACCTCCTACGGTCTTTCAGTTCAATTCAATCCTAAAAAAAATGTTTGAAACAATTGGGATTAGATGGTCAAAAAATTACCTCTCACTCTTTCCGATTGGAGCGGCAACAGAAGCAGCTAGATTAGGTTTGGATGAAAATCACATAAAAAAACTTGGGAGATGGGACTCTAAACGTTTTAAGTTGTTTGTGCGTCCAGAGTTGTATGAATATTAACCTATGTTCATTTTATAGGTCCGTTTACAGTATGGATCTTTGGACACTCCTATGTATTTTGGGCCGAGAAAAGGCTTAGAGTGAGAACTTACACTGAGAATCTTTCTAAATTGTTCCAAGGTTTCTATGGTGTCAACATAATTTGCTGTTTTTAGAGAAGATTAGAAAGAGGATTAGTAGGAACATGGAGAAGTTTATGCCATTAATTAACGTCTTTTCTTTTAGGCACTTGGATCTGGAGGATGTGATTAAGGGTTTATATAGAAGGGATTATGTTAATTTGTCGGATATTGGCTTGGACATCTTTAATTTAGATCTCCAAGCCATTATCGAGAAGTGGCTATGGCGTTTTTTGGGGGGCCATGCCTTCTGAAGGCCTGGCGATTTGGTCAGGTTTTTAATTAAATATGAATTATAATGAATTTTAAGTTATGAATGAATAAAAGTAACCTTTTAAAGTAACTCAAAAATAAACGCCACGGCCATTTGTTTTCACATTATATAGTGTCTTGTGTATTTATTTTTATGTGAGAGTGGGGTTTGTGTTATCATGAAAGCCCCCCTTTTGAAATATAAGGGGGGTCGCATGAGAACACAGCCCCCATAATAATTGTTGTTTTTGAATAAGGTTTTTCACAGTTCGGTATTTTGAAGATGAAAGGGTTAACGGTCATTGGTAAGCTGTGCTAGGCACCAGCAGGTTATAACTGGTTTGAGCTGGATGGCTTCCTGCTCTTTTCTTTGAATGTTGATTGGATAGCAAGAAAAGTGCGGGAAGAAAATTGTAAACAAGATCAGCTGTTCTAGTCAGCTGTGTTCAGTCGTCACAGGAAGACAGAAGATCCCTCCCTCCCTATTTTTATTGGTTCTTGTTGTATTTAATTTTATTATGTTATGTCGTGCGTTTATTTTGTGAGAAAATCGCCCGGTTTTTCCGGGCGGATTTGGAGATTTGGTCAGGTTTTTAATTAAATATGAATTATAATGAATTTTAAGTTATGAATGAATAAAAGTAACCTTTTAAAGTAACTCAAAAATAAGCGCCACGGCCATTTGTTTTCACATTATATAGTGTCTTGTGTATGTATTTTTATGTGAGAGTGGAGTTTGTGTTATCATGTGGGCATGTACGAGGAAACAGTACTGGGAATGGGGGCATGTAGAGAAAACAGTACAGGGGAATGGGGGCATGTATGAGGAAACAGTATGAGAGAATGGGCTTGTATGAGGAAACGGAATGTGTGGCATGTACGAGGAAACAGTACTGGGGAATGGGGGCATGTACGAGAAAACAGTACAGGGTAATGGAGGGCAAGTATGAGAAAACTACGGGAGAATGGGGCATGTACGAGAAAACAGTATGTGGGAATGGGGGCATGTATGAGGAAACAGTATGTGGGAATTGGTGCATGTATGAGGAAACAGTATGGGGGGATGTATGAGCAAACAGTATAGTGTAATGAGGGACATGTATGAAGAAACAGTATAGGGGATGGGTGCAGACAGTATGGAGAGCGAACGGGGAATGTATGCGGACACTGAGTAGCGATGTGAAAAATGTATGGGGAGTGAGGTGATGGGATGTTTGCAGACACAGTATGGGGAGTCAGGGGTATGTGTGAGTAGGCAGTATAGAAAGTGAGGGAGTAAATATATGAGGAGACAGTATGGTGAACAGGGGGATGTGAGAGGAGACAGTATGGGGGGAGAAAAGTGAGTGGGCACAGAATAAAACTGAGTAGAGGGGTCGTAGCATGGGGGGACAGTGTAAGGGCACAGCAAGGAGGAGACAGTATACCAAGGAGGGGGAGTGTGATGACAGAGTACAGTATAAAGACTGGGCCCTGTAGGGAGGACACAGTGTGAGAGGACAGTGTGAAGAGGGGGCCGGTATGGAAATGAGAGGTCAGTGTGAAGAGCATGTACCAGAAGAGGGACAGTGTGGGGGTCATATTTTGTGCAGACAATATAGTGAGGGGCAATTTTTTATTCGGGAGCATTATAATGACACTTCTGTCTTTAAGGGCATCGTGTGGGATGTGCTGCAGAAGGTTGGAGAAGATGGAGGTCTGCAGAGACGGCTGTGATGAGAAAACTTATCATGGGTGTGGACAAGATGCGAAAAGAAGAACGACTCCACAGACTGTCATCTATGAGGTTCCTGGATGTAAATATTATTTGTGATAGTAACTAATTCTCATGTTTTTATTTATGTTAGGAGCATTAGAGCGGTTCTCCAGGTTTGAGATGAGTCTGCAGTCATTCTATGTGA
Organism: Oophaga sylvatica; assembly: GCA_033576555.1. Lineage (NCBI taxonomy): Eukaryota > Metazoa > Chordata > Amphibia > Anura > Dendrobatidae > Oophaga > Oophaga sylvatica. Next base: position 444,476,403 of record JARQOD010000001.1, on the reverse strand, counting down.
CTGCAGACTTCTGAATTCTCACAGTGCGCACTGCACGCTGTCAGGATTCTGTCGTGCTGGCGATTTACATACATGCAGTCACATGCTGACTAGACATGTGTGGCCTCACTCAATGAAAATAAACGGAGCGAGGCCGGGCATGTCTAGTCGGAATGTGGCCAGAAGTATATATATCACATGCTTGTGCTGACAGGACGGTCCACCGGCAAGGAGAATCCTAAAAGTGTGCAGTGCATTCGTAGTGAGAGTTCAGAAGCTGCAATGTCAGGATTCAGCTCTGCAGGTTCCAGCAGTCGTCACATGGACACTTCACTCATATGCGATTTTCATACTTATGGTCTTGTGACAATGAGCTTCTCTTCCTGCTTCTCTGTTTTTCACTGAACATTGAGAGCATTAGGGAGAGCAGCTCGTCCGTATATGACTAAGTGTGCAATTCACATATGTGCTTGGGGGGGGTGCCAAACTGAACTTCTGCTTTTGGGCCCCATGATCTCTTTGTATGCCCTGGTGCAGGATGCATTGTTCCTTTCACATACGTTTCTGCTGCAGAATTGATTGCCCATAACCTACGCACCACGTCCAATGCTGCCCCTTGGTACATACAGGCATTCAGCCATGTTTCTCCGAGCATCGGTTGCTCTCGTCCCCCTTCCCGCTCTCACATCACTTACTCAACCCAATAGGAAGGCCCCTGCTATTAGCTCCGGACAGCCCCATGTGTGGTGCTTGTGATTGGCTAAGCGTTTTGGGAGAAGGAGGCGTGGTCTGTTGGGGAAGACGCGCCATTTTACCAGCTTAGTGCAGTGGCTGATTGTTGATGCTCAGACTGCAGGTCGTTGTATATGGTGTGTGGACGGTGCTGCATGGTGGACATCTCTGACTGGTCAGTGCCAGGCAGCCGCCACATTGGATCTGCCCAGAGTTTTGAAGGCTTGTGCGAATAGGTTGGCAATCTGTGCTGCCTCCTGTGCTATAAGGATGCAGGACTCTGTCTGCCTACAGGGCCACAGCTCTTCCAGCCATCTTTGTGTGTCTGTATGCTTGTTCCAGGCCTGCCATTGCCATTAATGACCCTTGTTCTGGGTTCTTCTGTGGGTTCTTGTATGTGCATGTGATGACGCTGACATCCTTGAGTTTGGACACTTTTTTTTCTATTTCTCTAAATTAAAATGTCCACTATTGTCCTCATTTTTACAGGATAGATATAAATCTGTAAGAACCAGATTTATTCCTACCGATTTTAAAAAATTTACTATGGGGGGGGCGCCATTCTGCACTTCGCCTCAGGCAGCACAGAGGCTAGGTTCACCCCTGTGCGCAGACATGATTTCATTCATTCTGCAGTGGTTTACATCCGGGCAGGCAGCATTAGCAGCGGTCCCCGTTGTAAACTAGTTAACCCCTTGTGATGGATTCCAGCGGGGGACTTGACTGAACGGCGGAGAGATATGGATATTGTTGTTTTTTTATTTTTTTGGTTACATAGGAGAACAAAGGATTCAGATGGATTGGCAGCATAATAAACTTGGTCAAAAGCTTTGTGTAATTATTTAACCCCTTCATGACCCAGCCTATTTTGACCTTAAAGACCTTGCCATTTTTTGCAATTCTGACCAGTGTCCCTTTATGAGGTAATAACTCAGGAACGCTTCAACGGATCCTAGCGATTCTGAGAATGTTTTTTACCCTTCGCCACGACAGCACCCACTTGGAGAGAGGGATCCGCCCATAGGAACAGGAAACCTACAGAGATAAAAGAGGGCGGTCCGCCTCTCCTCCTGAGTTGGTTTCCTGTTCCTAAAGGGAACCGCAGGATTTTCCTGCAAAGAAAAGAAATACCTGGTCTAAGTAGCCGCCTGTGCAGTCTCCATGTGAACGACAGGGGCTCCGGTCCAGAAGCAGCGTCGGGGGAGTGCAGTATTCCGGCTCCCCCCTCGTCTGAAGCGGTGTTCCAGGAACGTCGGGTCCGGGAAGGGCCGCCCGCAGTTCCTGTGCCATAGCGCGCGTGGGGGTCCGGTTATAGCCGCCCAGAGCCGCGTGGGAGCATAGGACCGGAGGGAAGAAGAGAGCCTCCATGTCCTGCAGGAGTGCCGGCAGCAGCGCACGCCGAAAGACACAGCATACCACGACAGGAAGTGGTAAGAGGGAACTTCCGGGTCACCGGAGGTTCCCTAGCTGATGCACGTGCGGTCCCAAGAGTAGCAGGGACTGTGCTTTGCCTGCTGTACGCTCCCCACCCTCCGGAAATGGCATACACAGAAAAAAAAAAAAAAGTCTGTACGGCGTGGAACTTGATTAGGAGTACGTAAATGAACCCTGGTGACATAGAGCGTGCTATCCTCGCGCCACTTCAAAAAAAAAAAAAGTGCCAGCAACCTTTTATAAAAAAAAAAAAAAAAGTGTGGCATATGTCTCATACAATGCAGCGTGGTTTCAGAGCCAGATACTAAGCCACGCAGGTATGCCACGCCTACCCCAGGGAGGGTGGTTCCGGGGGGTGAGGTACCGGAGAGCAGCACAGGTGTTTGGGGCTAATAAAAAGCCCTGCAAGATAGAATATGGCGTGCAAGCATGTCATCTCCAAGACAAGGCACGCGTCCCCCGGCAGAGGATACTGCAGCTCTGTCCAGAGACCACTCTAATAGAGGTTCTTCGGACGCAAGCCACAGAACTCACGCCACGAAACCTGTTCCGCTGCCTTCTGAATCGGTACCAGCAGCTTCACTGGGTGAGTTTATAACTATCTGCCTATAAAGCTGACGACATACTCTCTCTCCCTCTATCTCCTTCTGGGTGAATCATCTCAGGCTAAGAAAACAAAGAATGTGGTCTTTGTAGGTGTCCCCTATCTCAAACCTATACCAAGAGATTGTACGCAAAATGTATAAAGGAAACGGTGCAGCAAGCGTCTGTTTCAACTTCGGACATTAGAGCTATAATAAGGGAAGAACTACAGGCCTTAAATCAGTCAGCTAATGTACCCACACACAGGAAAACGAAAAAATTAATAAGTTCCAGCTCAGACTCCGATCCGGAAGAGGTGGTAGTATCAGATACTGCAGAGTCATCCGCGTCCTCATCCTCCTCAGACATAGAGGGACGCTCATGTTTTCCCTTAACAAATATGGACAGTCTGGTAAAATCTGTAAGGAACACTATGGGTTCAGATTTGAAGGGACCGCAAACTACTCAGGAGGTAATGTTTGCAGGTCTAGCGGACAGGAAAAGGAGAGCATTTCCCGTAATTCCGGCTATTAAAACCTTAATTAAGAAGGAATGGGGTAAACAAGACCAAAAGGGTTATCTTCCTTCAGCCTCAAAGAGAAGGTACCCCTTCAGCGATGAGGAACTGTCAAACTGGTCTAAGGTTCCAAGAGTTGTTGCGGCAGTTGCCTCCTCCTCAAAACAATCATCTTTGCCAGTAGAAGATGCAGGAATACTAAAAGATCCCCTTGACTGCAAAGCCGAGGCCTCGCTTAAAAGAGCATGGGAAGCAGCTGCAGGCACGTTTAAGCCAGCAATAGCCAGTACTTGTACGGGCCGTTCTATGCTGGTTTGGATCGATCAGCTCGACCAGCAGACAGAGTACGAGCCGCCATTTCCCTAATCCGAGGAGCGGCCGCTTTCATAGCCGATGCTTCGGCTGATTCACTGCGCCTGGCGGCCAGAACAACAGGTCTATTCAGCAACGCCAGACGTAGTCCATGACTCAAAAGCTGGAGAGGGGACACAGTCCAAGGCAAAACTCTGTGCTATTCCCTGCGATGGTGAGTTTTTGTTTGGAAAGACCTTGAACGACATCCTCACAAAGGCCATAGAGAGAAAAAAGGCCTTCCCTAACCCCCCTCTTCCATCTTATAGGAGGGCGTTTAGGAGACGATCATTTGGTAGAGGAAGATCGACCGAAAACCAAAACCGCTGGCCGACAAAGGAAGGGAAAAACAAAGGTGCTATGTTTAGAGGACCTACCATCCGTAAAGGACAGATGATGAACAACCAGTTCCTCCAGTAGGGGGAAGACTGAGATTCTTCTTCCAGGAATGGGGTAAAATTTCTGCCAATTTATGGGTCCTGGATATAATTGAACATGGATTAAAAATAAAATTCCATCATGTTCCTCATAATTCATTCATTATAACATACCTCAGCTGCCCAGTACAACAACAAGCCCTTGAAAATGAGATTCGGAGCCTGGTAATTAAAAACGTATTGGTCCGTGTACCGGAGAGCAGGAAGGGAAGGGATTTTACTCCCCTCTCTTCCTGGTTTCTAAACGGACGGCTCATTTAGAACTTTTATCAATCTAAAAAAATTGAATACATTCATTCAAAACGTGAAGTTTAAAATGGAATCCATCAAATCTACAATTAAACTTCTTTTTCCCAACTGCATGATGGCAGGTTTAGATTTAAAGGATGCTTATTATCATCTTCCCATCCATTCCAGATATCAAAAATATCTCAGAGTGGCAGTCTCCCTAGACGGCATCATACATCATTTCCAGTTTGCAGCGATGCCGTTCGGTCTTTCTGTCGCACCACGAGTCTTTACAAAGGTGATGCTAGAAGTAATGGCCTTCCTACGGCAAAAGAATACCTTAATACCTTACCTTGATAATTTTTTGGATAGTAGGGAACTCTGTAGCACAATGTACCACACGAGTTACTGACGCAATCTTATCCCTACAGGCTCTAAGTTGGCTCATAAACAGCAAGAAATCCAGACTCGAGCCACAATCCGTTCAGTCCTTCTTAGGCCTACAGTTAGACTCGACAGTGCAAAAATTTCTACTGCCACAAGTAAAAATGTCAGCAATTAAAACGAAAGTCGGGGCAGCTATAAAGAAACCTCGCATGACCCTGAGGGAGGCAATGTCCCTGTTGGAATCCCTCACTTCGTGTATTCCGGCTGTCAGGTGGGCTCAGTTTCACACCCGAGATCTACAGCACCAAATACTGTCAGAAGAGGCCTATGCTAGAGGTCGTTTAACAGATAAGACTCCTTATACCAGCTGGTCATGAGTTCCCTAGTGTGGTGGTTAGATGATACTAAATTATCGGAAGGAGTAGACTGGGTAATAACACCTTCTCGTATCATTGCTACTGATGCTAGCCCTACAGGATGGGGAGCTCACATGGGGGAAGCCTTTTCCCAAGGCCGGTGGGGAAGAGAACAGATACACGCCTCTTCAAATTTAAAAGAATTAAATGCGGTGAGTCATGCCCTATATCATTTCCTCTCGCAGCTACAAGGAGAACACGTAAGAATCCTATCGGACAACACCACAGTAGTGGCATACCTCAACAGACAAATTAATGTTAATGTCTTCTACAAGAAAAAAATTTTTCCCTAGCCGAAAAACAATTTGTCTCTCTCTCAGCTCTCCACATCAGAGGAGTAGACAATTCGGAAGCGGACTTCCTGAGTCGCCACACCCTATGGCAAGGCGAGTGGTGCCTAAACAGAGCAATATTCAAAGACACTGTGTCACTATGGGGCATTCCCCAGATAGACCTTTTGGCCACCAGACAGAACAGGCAACTTCGGAGGTTCGCCTCCCTGTACATGACAGATTGGCCAGAAATCCTAGATGCCCTCCAAAGCCCGTGGCAGTTCAGGCTGGTGTATGCCTTTCCCCCGATCATATTACTACCACAAGTCATCAGAAAAATCAGGGCAAACAAGGCACGAGTAATATTGACAGCTCCATTCTGGCCCAAGAGACCTTGGTTTTCATGCCCACAAACGATGTTGTTGACAGATCCCTGGGTACTTCCCTCAACCCCCAGGCTTCTCTCTCAAGGTCCATTCTTCCACCCCAAGTGGACAGCTTCCACTTGACAGCGTGGAACTTGAGGGGGAAATACTGAGAGCAAGAGGATTCTCATAGGAATTAATCAGCACCCTCTTGCAGAGTAGAAAACCAACTACTACTAGAATTTACACCAAGGGTGAAGGAAGTTCCTAGAGTTCCATACAAGTCCCAACTCTAGAAAGATCCCGATAAAGTCTATTTTAGAGTTTCTACAAAAGGAGAAAGATCTGGGATTATCCGTTAATACACTTAGAGTCCAAATATCCGCGCTTGGGGCCCTCTATAGTTATAATCTAGCGGGTAACAAATGGAGATCTAGATTCCTCACGGCTTGTGAACGAATTAGATAAGTCCATATATCTAGAATTCCCCCTTGGGATCTAAACCTGGTTCTGGATGCCCTAACAGGCCCGTCATTTGAACCATTAGATTAGATACCCCTTAAAAACATATCTTTAAAAACGGTACTTTTAGTGGCGTTAACCTCAGCTAGGAGGGTCAGCGACATGCATGCATTATCTATAGATCCTCCATTCCTACTATAATTTCAGGATCAGTTAATACTAAAATCTGACCTCTCATATCTGCCAAAAGTGGCCGGGAGATTCCACAGATCGCAGGAAATCCACCTCCCCTCATTTTTTAGTAACCCTTCTTCTCCATTAGAAGAAAATTCCACATGTTAGATGTGAAAAGAGTAGTATTGAAGTATATTGAAAGATCCACTAGCTGGAAGAAGAGTAGGGCTCTTTTTATATCCTTCCAGGGCTGGAGGAGGGGATACGGGGTCACGAAAGCTACCCTATCTCGGTGGATCAGAGATGCGATCTGTCTGGCGTATACTACAAGAAATGAAGATCCTCCAGAAGGCATCAGGGCACATTTCACCAGGACTATGGCATCCTCCTGGGCAGAAAGGGGAGACGCCTCGATCGAGTCTATATATAAGGCCGCAACCTGGTCATTTCCTTCAACCTTCTACAATCATTACAGTCTCGATTTATCATCCTCCTCTGACCTAGCCTTTGGTAGAGCAGTCCTCAGCACGGTAGTCCCTCCCAGGTGAAGGTCTCTGAAAGTCTCTCCAAGTGGGTGCTGTCGTGGCGAAGGGTAAAAAGCCAGATTACGTACCGGTAATGCTCTTTTAATGAGTCCACAACAGCACCCACTCAGCTGCCTCCCTGAAAGTTAATAGACTATGTGTATACCTTCTTAAATGTGATGAAGAACATAGAAAAATATAATTGCCTAATATTGGCGGTCCTCCGGGTACTCTGAAATCCAACTGAGGAGGAGAGGCGGACCGCCCTCTTTTATCTCTGTAGGTTTCCTGTTCCTATGGGCGGATCCCTCTCTCCAAGTGGGTGCTGTCGTGGACTCATTAAAAGAGCATTACCGGTACGTAATCTGGCTTTTTCGTGACATATTGGGCTTCTTGTTAGTGGTAAATTTAGGTCGATAATTTTTGCGTTTATTTGTGAAAAAAATGGAAATTTGGCGAAAATTTTTGCAATTTTCAAATTTTGAATTTTTATTCTGTTAAACCAGAAAGTTATTTGACACAAAATAGTTAATAAATAACATTTCCCACATGTCTACTTTACATCAGCACAATTTTGGAACCAAAATTTTTTTTTCTTAGGAAGTTATAAGGGTTAAAAGTTGACCAGCGATTTCTCATTTTTACAACAAAATTTACAAAACCATTTTTTTAGGGACCACCTCACATTTGAAGTCACTTTGAGGGGTCTATATGGCAGAAAATACCCAAACGTGACACCATTATAAAAACTGCACCCCTCAAGCTACTCAAAACTACATTCAAGAAGATTATTAACCCTTTAGGTGCTTCACAGGAACTAAAGCAACGTGGAAGGAAAAAATGGACATTTTAATTTTTCAAACAAAAATTTTCTTTTAGCATCAATTTTTTCATTTTTACATGGGCAACAGGATAAAATGGATCCTAAAATTTGTTGGGCAATTTCTCCTGAGTATACAGATACCTCATATGTGGTCATAAACCACTGTTTGGGCGCACGGTAGGGCTCAGAATGGAAGGAGCGCCACTTGACTTTTTGAATGGAAAATATGCTGGAATATTTAGCGGTTGCCATGGTGCATTTGGAGAGTCCCTGTGTGCCTAAACATTGGAGCTCCCCCACAAGTGACCCCATTTTGGAAACTAGCCCCCCAAGGAACTTATCTAGATGCATAGTGAGCACTTTAAACCCCCAGGTGCTTCACAAATTGATCCGTAAAATAAATAAAGTACTTTTTTTTCACAAAAATTTTCTTTCAGCCTCAGTTTTTTCATTTTCACATGGGCAACAGGATAAAAATGGATCCTAAAATTTGTTGGGCAGTTTCTCCTGAGTACACAGATACCTCATATGTGGTCATAAACCACTGTTTGTGCGCACGGCAGGGCTCAGAAGGGAAGGAGAGCCATTTGACTTTTTGAATGGAAAATATCCTGGAATATTTAGCGGTTGCCATGTCGCATTTGGAGAGTCCCTGTGTACCTAAACACTGGAGCTCCCCCACAAGTGACCCCATTTTGGAAACTAGCCCCCCAAAGGAACTTATCTAGATGCATAGTGAGCACTTTGAACACCAAGGTGCTTCACAAATTGATCCGTAAAAAAAAGAAAGTACTTTTTTTCACAAAATTTTCTTTTAGCCTCAGTTTTTTTCATTTTCACATGGGCAACAGGATAAATTGGATCGTAAAATTTGTTGGGCAATTTATCCTGAGAACACAGATACCTCATATGTGGTCATAAACCACTGTTTGGGCGCACGGCAGGGCCCAGAAGGGAAGGAGCGCCATTTGACTTGTTGAATGGAAAATTAGCTCCAATCGTTAGCGGACACCATGACGCGTTTGGAGAACCCTTGTGTGCCTAAACAGTGAAAAACCCCCACATGTGACACCATTTTGGAAACTAGACCCCTTAAGGAACTTATCTAGATGTGTTGTGAGCACTCTGAACCCCAAGTGCTTCACAGAAGTTTATAACGCAGAGCAGTGAAAATAAAAAAAACATTTTTTTCCTCAAAAATTATTATTTATCCCGCTATTTTTTATTTTCACAAGGGTAACAGGAGAAATTGGACCACAAAAGTTGTTGTGCAATTTGTCCTGAGTACACCAATACCCCATATATGGGGGGGAACCACTGTTTTGGCGCATGGGAGAGCTCAGAAGGGAAGGAGCGCCATTTTGGAATGCAGACTTAATGGAATATTCTGTGGGCATCATGTTGCATTTGCAGAGCCCCTGATGTGCCTAAACAGTAGAAACCCCCACAAGTGACCCCATTTTGGAAACTAGACCTGCCAAGGAACTTATCCAGATATGTGGTGAGCACCTTGAACCCCCACGTGCTTCACAGAAGTTTATAATGCAGAGCCGTGAAAATAAAAAATCATTTTTTTCATCAAAAACTGATTTTTTTAAACCCGCAATTTTTTATTTTCACAAGGGTAACAGGAGAAATTGGACCCCAAAAGTTATTGTACAGTTTGTCCTGAGTACACTGGTACCCCCTATGTGGGGGGAAACCACTTTTCAGGCACATGTTGGGGCTCGGAAGGGAAGTAGTGACGTTTTGAAAAGCCGACTTGATGGAATGGTCTGTGGGCGTCATGTTACGTTTGCAGAGCCCCTGATGTGCCTAAACAGTAGAAACCCCCACAAGTGACCCTACTTTGGAAACTAGACCCCGCAAGGAACTTATCTAGATGTGTGGTGAGCACTTTGAATCTCCAAGTTCTTCACAGAAGTTTAAAACGCAGAGCCATGAAAATAAAAAATCATTTTTTTTCAACAAAAATAATTTTTTTAGTCCCCAATTTTTTTTTCCCAAGGGTAACAGGAGAAATTAAACCCCCAAAGTTGTTGTGCAATTTTTCCTGAGTACGCTGATATCCCATATGTGGGAGAAAACTACTGTATGGGCACACGTCGGGGCTCGGAAGGGAAGTAGTGACGTTTTGAAAAGCCGACTTGATGGAATGGTCTGTGGGCGTCATGTTACGTTTGCAGAGCCCCTGATGTGCCTAAACAGTAGAAACTCCCACAAGTGACCCTACTTTGGAAACTAGACACCGCAAGGAACTTATCTAGATGTGTGGTGAGCACTTTGAATCTCCAAGTTCTTCACAGAAGTTTAAAACGTAGAGCAGTGAAAATAAAAAATAATTTTTTTTCAACAAAAATAATTTTTTTAGTCCCAATTTTTTTCCCAAGGGTAACAGGAGAAATTAGACCCCCAAAGTTGTTGTGCAATTTTTCCTGAGTACGGTGATACTCCATATGTGGGGGTAAACCACTGTTTGGGCACACGTTGGGGCTCGGAATAAAGGGAGCACTGTTTGACTTTTTGAACGCAAAATTTGCAGGAATCAATGGTGGCGCCATGTCGTGTATGGAGACCCCTGATGTGCCTAAATAGTGGAAACCCCTCAATTCTAACTCCAACACACCCCTAACCCTAATCCAAACCCTAACCATAACCCTAACCCCAACACACCCCTAACCCTAATACCAACTCTAACCATAACCCTAACCACAAGCCTAATCCTAATCCCAGCCCTAACCCCAAAACACCACTAACACTTATCCTAATTCTAACCCTAACCACAAACCTAATCCAAACTCTAACCCTAATTCCAACCCTAACCCTAATTCTAACCTAACCAAATTCCAACCCTAACCCAAATTCTAACCCTAACTCAAATTCTAACCGTAATCCAAATTTAACCCTAACCCTAATGCTAACCCTAATGCTAACCCTAAGGCTAACCCTAACCCTAGTTCTAACCCTAATCCTAGTTCTAACCCTAACCCCTAAGGCTGGGTTGATATTGCATTTTACCAGCCCGTTGAACACATAGCGTTGACGGGCTGGTAACGGTATAGCATAACGCTATCGCGTTATGCTATACCCGCTAGCGCAAAATAATCAGCAGATGATTCATCTGTGCTAGCGGTGACGTAGCCCAGACGCTGCAGCCCGCGTCCGAGGTACCGTCACTGAATGACGGCACGTCGCGAATTACGGCATGCGTCGCAATGCACCCACAAATGGGGGTGAATGGCAGCGTTAACGAACTGCGTTACACCGCGTTATACCGCGGTGTAACGCAGTCCGTCTAACGGACTGCCATAACGCAATATGAACCCAGCCTAATTCTAACCCTAACCCTAATAGAAAAAAAAATAAAAAAAATATATATATATATGTATATATATATATATATATACATATATATATATATATATATATATTTTCTTTATTTTATTATTTGTCCCTACCTATGGGGTGATAAAGGGGGCGTTTATTTACTTTTTTTTTTTATTTTGATCACTGTGAGAGAGTATCACAGTGATCAAAATAAATGTGTGGAATCTGCCGGCCAGCGGGCGCATGCGCCCGCCATTTTGCAAGATGGCGGTGCCCATGAAGAATCCGGACGGACGCCGGGACGGACCCAGGGACATCGAAGGACCGGGAGAGGTGAGGGGGGAGGATCGGAAGGTGAGGGGGGGAAATCGGAAGGTGGGGGGAGCGGAAGCAAAGTAGGAGGGGAGCAGATAGTGATGGCGGTGACCGATCGCCGTCATCAGTCGGTGGCGGTGGCTGATCGCTGCCGTCACTCGGTGTGGGGGGGGGGTCAGATCTCAGTCTCCAGCCATGGCCGATGCTATTGCAGCATTGGCCATGGCTGGATTGTAATATTTCACCAAATTTCATTGGTGAAATATTAGAAATCGCTCTGATTGGCTGTTTCAGAGTACTGTCTGCACAACTTATACTAAATCCTGTAATATGCTTCTTTTTCTATTCACTTTCCAGATCTCTGCTTCCTGTCAATGAATGGAAAACATCCTTGCAGAGTCGCAGTTGAGAGTTTCCTACAGTTCTGTAAATCGCGATCCCACTTCTTGGACTCGCTCGCGCTCTCTCATTCATGGGAATGGACAGTTATTTGCACCTGTGTAGCACATTCTATTCAGAAAGTAGAAAAAGAAAAGTGAGAGCTGTTGATGCGCGAGCAGCACTCCATCCCTAGCGATAGATGGGGGGTCCTAGAGGCTAGGTATTTGTGCCATAGTCCTAGAAAGGGAATATGTAAGCAAGCTTTTATTAAATTATCTGAGAGCAGTCTGATGTAGGAATAGAGACCCTGATTCCAGGGATGTGTCTCTTAGTTTACTGGGTGCAGCAGCTGTGATCAGGGCCGGTTTTAGACAAAGTGGGGCCCTGGGCAAAAGTTTAAAGTGGAGCCCCAAATGCTCACATATTGCACCATCACACAGAGACCAAAGATATTTCTGTTGTATTTACAAGCGCTAAGTTCAGGCTAGTAAACTAGCGTGATCGACAATATTAAAGTCGTTCAACGCTTGTTTCCCGGCCTCTTTAGGGTATGTGCACACATTCACAGTAGTGTAGCTACCAGGGGGGCAGAGGTGCGGTGGCCCCGGGCCCCGCGCTCTGAGGAGGCCCACCTGAAGCTACACTACTGTAGCTGTATCGGCGTGTGCTGCACGCCATTAGTTACATTCTGCGGCAGAGCAGGGAGAGTCGATCTTACTGCACTGCTGCCTGTCCGCTATGGGGCCCCTGAGCAGGCGGGGGAACCCGTTGCCAGCAGTGGGCTCCCCCACCCGTCATCCCAAGTTCAGATGTATTGGCAGCATGCCGATACAGCTGACCGCACTGATGAGAGAAGGAACGTTACGCTCCTTCTCCCATCATCCCCCTGTCAGCGTCTGACGTCACCGACACTGTCAGCGGGCGCGATGACGTCACTGCTCAGCCCCCGCTGTCCGGAGATGTGCTTGCGCTCAGCAGCGGAGGAACCTGGAGGAAGAGAGGTGAGTATTGGATTTATTGTTTTTATGGGGTGCTTTATATTATATAGAGTCTGTCTGCCTATGAGGAGTGGGTGTGCAATATATTATAGAGTCTGCCTATGGGGAGGGGGGGTGTGCAATATGCTATAGAGTCTGCCTATGGGGAGAGGGGGGTGTGCAATATATTATAGAGTCTGCCTATAGGGAGGGGGGGTGTGCAATATGCTATAGAGTCTGCCTATGGGGAGAGGGGGTGTTGTTGTGAATGGGTTTGAGATGAGTTCTGAGCAGAGGCTCCCTCTGGTGGTTACAAGCGGTACTAGTGAGGATTGTGAGGACTGGGAATCAGGTGTTACTGATTGGTCTTATATAAGGGAGTCATTTTCCCATCAGGGTTGCCGGTGATCAATTGTTCTGGTCTGAATCCTTCTTTCCAGTTTCCCTTGTAGCCTGCTGTGTCGTGTCTTCATCTCCTGCTATCAGATAAGACAATTTCTTATTTTGTGTTTTTGCTATATTTTTGCATTTTGTCCTGCACTTCTGTGGGGGCCTTCAGGGTCCCCTCCGGGGGCTTTTGCCCTCTCAGTTTAGTCCAGCCACTGTGTTTTGTACTTTTGCTTTTTCCAGTTTTTTTTCAGTGGCTGCTGTTTTGATTTTGTTACACCAGAGAACTAATTTAGGTGGTAGAGGTCGTGTGATCTCAGGTGATTTTGAAATTAGTAGAGTTGGTGTTTTTTCAGGGTTTTCTGAGATTGCAGTAAGTACCCTTCCTGTCCTTTTCTATTTAGATAGTTTGGGCCCCAGCGTTTGCTCATACTATTTTCTTTCTGTGTCAGTATTTCCTCTTGTCTAACCGCCATTACAAGTTTGGGGGCTTTCTATTATCTTTGGGGTTCTGCTCCGGGGCAGAAAGCTTTCCTATTTCTATCTTTAGGTGTAGTTAGTTTTCTCAGGCTGTGACGAGGCGTCTAGGACCAACGTAGGAACGCTCCACGGCTGCCTCTAGTTGCGGTGGTTAGTCAGGGTACTGCAATCTCATAGATTCCAACTGCTCTGGTGTATTTCCTTTTTTACCTGCACTCCTCAGCTACCGTAACATAACAGTATCACCGGCCATAAAAATTGTATGGTACTCACAGAAGGGAAAAAATATTTGAAGGAAGAAAAGTTGTCAAGATATTTTTCTGTTTGTTGCATTTTTTTTTTTTTTTTTTCCCTCTGTATCTCTGGGTGCGGGGGAGGATCTTTTCTCCCAATGGAGTTTGCACAGTTGTCTGGCCGTGTGGATCAGCTTGCCACTGAGGTTCAGAGTATTGCTGCATATCTTGCTAGGTTGCCTGTTGTGGAACCTAGGATCCCCATGCCAGATTTGTTTTTAGGGGATCGAGCTAAGTTTCAGAATTTCAAAATAATTGTAAATTGTTTCTTGCCTTAAAATCTAAGTCCTCAGGAAACGCAGCGCAGCAGGTTCAAATTATCATCTCTCTCCTGCGCGGCGATCCTCAGGATTGGGCTTTTTCCCTGATACCGGGGATCCTGTTTTGAGTGATTTGATGCATTTTTTCAGGCTTTGGGGTTTTGTACGATGAGCCTAATGTCACTGATCAAGCTGAAAAAGCCTTGTTGGCATTAAATCAGGGGCTTGATGACGCTGAGTTATACTGTCAGAGATTCCGTAGGTGGGCAGTCCTGACCAAATGGAATGACGACGCTTTGGCGGCCCTTTTCCGGAAGGGTCTGTCGGATAATGTAAAGGATGTTATGATGGGATTCCCTGTCCCCTCTGGTCTCAATGATTCTATGTCATTAGCGATTCAAATTGACAGACGTTTGCGTGAGCGGAGAAGTATGCGTGGAGTGGTGTTGCCTGTGAGCCAGCTGCTGAGCCCATGCAGTGTGATGGAGTGGTGTCTGGGGCACAGCGTCATGAGTTTCGAAGCGCAATGGGTTATGTTTCTACTGTGGTGATGCCTCTCATGCTATTTCAGTCTGCCCTAAGCGGGGAAGACATTTTGCACGCTCAGTTGTCTTGGGTAGTGTTCAGACTAAGTTTTTATTAACTGTCACTCTGATATGCTCTCTGTCCTCATTTTCTGCTCAGGCTTTCGTTGATTCTGGAGCAGCTATTAACCTGATGGATTATGATTTTGCTAAACGTTGTGGGTTTCCCTTGATACCCTACAGAAGTCTATTCCTTTACTGGGGATCGATTCTACCCCTTTGCTGAGAATAAACCCCAGTTTTTCTACTCAGGTGATAATGAGGGTTGAACCTGATCACCAGGAGTGCTGCAAATTTTTGGTTCTATATAATCTGCATGACATTATAGTGCTGGGTTTCCCTTGGTTACAGTCTCATAATCCTGTTTTGGATTGGAAATCTGTGTCTGTAACCAGTTGGGGCTGCCAATGTGTTAATACCAACACTCCTGTTTTTTCTGCCTCCCCCCAGGCTGAGGATGTTCCTGACTTTTTGTTTGATTTTTCTGATGTGTTTAGCGAAAGTAAATCTGCATCCTTACCTCCCCATAGGAGCTATGACTGCGCTATTGAATTAGTGCCAGGTAGTAAATTCCCTAAAGGTCGCCTTTTTAACTTGTCTGTACCTGAACATGACGCTATGCGGTCTTATATCAAGGAATCATTGGAGAAGGGTCATATCAGACCATCCCCTTCACCCTTAGGTGCCGGTTTTTTCTTTGTGGCCAAAAAAGATGGTTCATTAAGGCCGTGTATTGATTATCGTCTCTTGAACAATATTACTGTGAAATATCAATACCCGTTACCCTTGATTTCTGACCTGTTTTCCAGGGTGAAAAACGCTACTTGGTTTACCAAGCTTGACCTCAGGGGGGCGTATAACCTATTCGCATTAAGCACGGGGATGAATGGAAGACGGCATTTAACACCCCTGAAGGGCATTTTGAGTACCTTGTGATGCCCTTTGGGCTCACTAATGCTCCTTCCGTCTTCCAGTCCTTCATGAATGACATTTTCAGGGATTTTGTGGACAAGTTTCTGATTGTTTATTTTGGATGATATCTTGATTTTTTCTAATGACTGGACTCTCATGTGAAACATGTTCGAACTGTATTCCAGATTTTGAGAGAGAATGCTCTGTATGTGAAGGGATCAAAGTGTCTTTTTGGCGTACAGAAGATCTCATTTCTGGGATTCATTTTGTCCCATCTGTTATTGAAATGGACCCGGTCAAGGTTCAGGCCATCTGTGATTGGGTCCAACCTACTTCATTAAAGGCTCTTCAGAGATTTTTGGGTTTTGCCAATTTTATCGTAAATTTATTGGTAATTTCTCGGTTATTGTTAAACCATTAAAATGATTTGACCAGAAAGGGTTCTGATGTGGTGAATTGGCCTCCTGAGGCAGTCTCTGCGTTTCAGGAACTTAAGCAGAGATTCACTTCTGCTCCTGTTCTACGGCAGCCCGATGTTTCTCTGCCATTTCAGGTGGAGGTTGATGCCTCTGAAATTGGGGCAGGTGCCGTTTTGTCCCAAAAAGATCCAGAGACCTCTAAAAGTAACCCTTGTGCCTTTTTCTCTCGAAAATTTTCTCCTACTGAACGTAATTATGACGTGGGTAATCGGGAGTTATTGGCCATGAAGTGGGCTTTTGAAGAGTGGAGACATTGGCTGGAGGGAGCCAAACATCAGGTGGTGGTCCTTACGGACTATAAGAATCTGGTCTATCTGGAATCTGCCAAGCGACTCAATCCTAGACAGGCCAGGTGGGCCTTGTTTTTCACACGTTTTAATTTTGTGGTTTCCTTTCTTCTGGCACTAAGAATGTTAAGGCGGATGCCCTCTCGAGGAGTTTCCTTGCGGACTCTCCTGAGCTATCTGACCTCTGTTATTTGAAGGAGGGTGTAGTTCTTTCCGCCATCTCGCCCAATTTGAGACTTGCTCTGGAGGGTGTCAGGAGGATAGGCCCGAGCGCTGCCCTGTTGGAAAATTGTTTGTCCCGGACCAAGGAAAAGAGTGGATGTCTGAGATTCATTTGTTCCGCATTGGCTGGCATCCCGGAATTTTTGGTACCAGAGACTTGGTTAGTCGGTCCTTTTGGTGGTCTACCTTGTCTCGCGATGTCAGGGAATTTGTGCAGTCCTGCGGGACTTGCTCTCGCTCCAAGCCTTGCTCTCGCTCTAGTGGTTTGTTGATGCCATTGCTGGCCCAAGAGACCATGGACCCATATCTCTATGGATTTCATTTCCGATCTTCCTGTTTCTCAGAGAATGACCACCATCTGGGTAATTTGTGATAGGTTTTCCAAAATGATTACATCTTGTGCCATTACCTAAGTTGCCTTCCTCCTCTGAATTGGGGCCGTTGTTCCTTCAGCACGTGGTTCGTTTACACGGCATTCCTGAGAACATTGTGTCTGACAAGAGGAGTCCAGTTTGTTTCCAGATTTTGGAGGACTTTTTGTTCTAAACTGGGTGTTCAATTGTCTTTCCCCGGCATTTCATCCTCAGACCAATGGTCAAACTGAGAGAACAAACCAGACATTGGAGACTTATCTAAGATGCTTTGTGTCTGTGGTCAGGATGACTGGGTCTCTTTTTTTGCCTTTGGCTGAGTTTCTCTTAATAATAGGGCTAGCTCTGCCACTTTGATGTCTCCGTTTTTCTGTAATTCTGGGTTTCACCTCGATTTTTTTCAGGACAGACGGAGGCTTCTGTCTGTCCAGGTGTTGACTCTGTGTTGACGTATGCAGCAGATTTGGGACCAGGTAGTGGAGAGGTGTTCCCTCTCTCAGGAGAAGGCCCAGCGGTTTGCTAACCGGCATAGGACTGATGGTCTCGGTTTAAAGTGGGGGACTTGGTCTGGTTGTCCTCAAGAATATTTCCTATGAGAGTAGCATCTCCTAAATTTATGCCTAGGTCATTGGACCTTATAAGATATGGAGATTATTAATCATGTTTCTTTTCGTTTGCTTCTTCCAGGGACATTTAAGATCCATAACGTGTTCCACAAGTCCTTGTTGAAGAGGTTGTTGAGCAGTGGTTCCTGCTGCTGTGCCTCCTGACCTGTTTTGGTTGAGGGCAATCTGAGTATGTGGTTGAGAAATATTTGGATTCTCGTTTTTCAGACGAAGACCCAGTATTTGGTTAAATGGAGAGGTTATGGTCAGGAAGACAATTCTTGGGTGTTTGCTTCGGACATCCATGCTAGGAGACTTATCTTGCGTATCATAGAACTCATCCTGACCGACCTGGTTGCTCAAATGAGGGTTCGGTGACCCCATCAAGGGGGGGTACTGTTGTGAATGGGTTTGAGATGAGTTTGAGCAGAGGCTCCCTCTGGTGGTTACAAGCGGTATAGTGAGGATTGGAGGACTGGGAATCAGGTGTAAAGATTGGCTTATTAAGGGAGTCTTTTCCCACAGGGTTGCCGGGTGATCAATTGTTTGGTCTAAACCTTCTTTCCATTCCCCTTGTAGCCTGCTGTGTCGTGTCTTCACTCCTGCATCAGATAAGACAATTTCTTATTTTGTGTTTTTTGCATTTTTTGCTTTTGTCTGCCTTCTTGTGGGGCCTTCGGGTCCCCTCCGGGGGCTTTTGCCCTTCAGTTTAGCCAGCCACGTGTTTTGTACTTTTCTTTTTCCATTTTTTTTCAGTGGCTGCTGTTTTTGATTTTTTTTAACCAGAGAACTAATTTGGTGGTGAGGTCGTTGGGATCTCAGGTGATTTTGAAATTGTTAGTTGGTGTTTTTTCGGGTTTTCTGAGATTGCAGTAGAAAAACCCTTTCCTTTCCTTTTCTTTTAGTAGTTTGGGCCCCAGGTTTGTCATATATTTTTTTCTGTGTCTGATTTCCTCTTGTCTAAAACCGCCCATTAATTTTGGGGGGGGTTTCTATTCTTTGGGGGTTTTTGCCCGGGGCAATAGCTTTCCTATTTCTACTTTAGGTGTAGTTAGTTTCTCAGGCTGTTGACGAGGGGTCAGGACCAAGTGGAAAGCTCCCGGTGCCCTATTGCGGTGGTTAGTCAGGGTACTGCAATCTCATAGATTCCAATGCTTGGTGTATTTCCTTTTTTTACCTGCACCTCAGCTACCGTAACATAAAGGGTGGCAAATTATTATTGAGTTGCCTATGGGGAGGGGTTGTGCAATATGTATAGGTCTGCCTATGGGAGGGGTGTGCGCAATATATATAGAGTTGCCTATGGGGGGGGGTGTGCAATATACAAGAGTCTACCTATGGGGAGGGGGGTGTGCAATTACTTGATCTACTATGGGAGGGGGGTGTGCAATTTACTTAGGGTTACCTATGGGGAGGGGTAGTCAATATATATAGAGTTACCATGGGGAGGGGGGTGGTTTCAAATTATAGAGTTACCTACGGGAGGGGTGTGTGCAATATACATGGTTGCCTATGGGGAGGGGTGGTTTCATTACTATAGAGTCTGCTAGGGGAGTGCGTAACTATGATTTGTTATGGAGGGGTGCATTATACATAAATCTGCTTATGAGGAGTGCAGTATACTATAGTTAACTTGGGGGGTGCATTATACTTGAGTTCCTATGGGGTGCATTATATATAGAGTCTACCTAGGGGAGGGGGTGTGTGCAATACTATAGAAGTCGCCAAGGGGGTCATTTATAAGAATCTGTTATGGTGCAGTTTCTATAGAGTTGCATGGGGGGTGATTACAAATAATTTCCTTGGGGGTGATTATGCATGAATCTCCTAAAGGGGGAGTGCATTTACTATACAGTCTGCCTAT
>JARQOD010000001.1:444414279-444456876 GCA_033576555.1 Oophaga sylvatica | reverse complement strand
CCCTGAGGGAGGCAATGTCCCTGTTGGAATCCCTCACTTCGTGTATTCCGGCTGTCAGGTGGGCTCAGTTTCACACCCGAGATCTACAGCACCAAATACTGTCAGAAGAGGCCTATGCTAGAGGTCGTTTAACAGATAAGACTCCTTATACCAGCTGGTCATGAGTTCCCTAGTGTGGTGGTTAGATGATACTAAATTATCGGAAGGAGTAGACTGGGTAATAACACCTTCTCGTATCATTGCTACTGATGCTAGCCCTACAGGATGGGGAGCTCACATGGGGGAAGCCTTTTCCCAAGGCCGGTGGGGAAGAGAACAGATACACGCCTCTTCAAATTTAAAAGAATTAAATGCGGTGAGTCATGCCCTATATCATTTCCTCTCGCAGCTACAAGGAGAACACGTAAGAATCCTATCGGACAACACCACAGTAGTGGCATACCTCAACAGACAAATTAATGTCTTCTACAAGAAAAATTTTTTTCCCTAGCCGAAAAACAATTTGTCTCTCTCTCAGCTCTCCACATCAGAGGAGTAGACAATTCGGAAGCGGACTTCCTGAGTCGCCACACCCTATGGCAAGGCGAGTGGTGCCTAAACAGAGCAATATTCAAAGACACTGTGTCACTATGGGGCATTCCCCAGATAGACCTTTTTGCCACCAGACAGAACAGGCAACTTCGGAGGTTCGCCTCCCTGTACATGACAGATTGGCCAGAAATCCTAGATGCCCTCCAAAGCCCGTGGCAGTTCAGGCTGGTGTATGCCTTTCCCCGATCATATTACTACCACAAGTCATCAGAAAAATCAGGGCAAACAAGGCACGAGTAATATTGACAGCTCCATTCTGGCCCAAGAGACCTTGGTTTTCATGCCCACAAACGATGTTGTTGACAGATCCCTGGGTACTTCCCTCAACCCCAGGCTTCTCTCTCAAGGTCCATTCTTCCACCCCCAAGTGGACAGCTTCCACTTGACGGCGTGGAACTTGAGGGGGAAATACTGAGAGCAAGAGGATTCTCATAGGAATTAATCAGCACCCTCTTGCAGAGTAGAAAACCAACTACTACTAGAATTTACACCAAGTGTGAAGGAAGTTCCTAGAGTTCCATACAAGTCCCAACTCTAGAGAGATCCCGATAAAGTCTATTTTAGAGTTTCTACAAAAGGAGAAAGATCTGGGATTATCCGTTAATACACTTAGAGTCCAAATATCCGCGCTTGGGGCCCTCTATAGTTATAATCTAGCGGGTAACAAATGGAGATCTAGATTCCTCACGGCTTGTGAACGAATTAGATAAGTCCATATATCTAGAATTCCCCCTTGGGATCTAAACCTGGTTCTGGATGCCCTAACAGGCCCGTCATTTGAACCATTAGATTAGATACCCCTTAAAAACATATCTTTAAAAACGGTACTTTTAGTGGCGTTAACCTCAGCTAAGAGGGTCAGCGACATGCATGCATTATCTATAGATCCTCCATTCCTACTATAATTTCAGGATCAGTTAATACTAAAATCTGACCTCTCATATCTGCCAAAAGTGGCCGGGAGATTCCACAGATCGCAGGAAATCCACCTCCCCTCATTTTTTAGTAACCCTTCTTCTCCATTAGAAGAAAAATTCCACATGTTAGATGTGAAAAGAGTAGTATTGAAGTATATTGAAAGATCCACTAGCTGGAAGAAGAGTAGGGCTCTTTTTATATCTTCCAGGGCTGGAGGAGGGGATACGGGGTCACGAAAGCTACCCTATCTCGGTGGATCAGAGATGCGATCTGTCTGGCGTATACTACAAGAAATGAAGATCCTCCAGAAGGCATCAGGGCACATTTCACCAGGACTATGGCATCCTCCTGGGCAGAAAGGGGAGACGTCTCGATCGAGTCTATATATAAGGCTGCAACCTGGTCATTTCCTTCAACCTTCTACAATCACTACAGTCTCGATTTATCATCCTCCTCTGACCTAGCCTTTGGTAGAGCAGTCCTCAGCACGGTGGTCCCTCCCAGGTGAAGGTCTCTGAAAGTCTCTCCAAGTGGGTGCTGTCGTGGCGAAGGGTAAAAAGCCAGATTACGTACCGGTAATGCTCTTTTAATGAGTCCACAACAGCACCCACTCAGCTGCCTCCCTGAAAGTTAATAGACTATGTGTATACCTTCTTAAATGTGATGAAGAACATAGAAAAATATAATTGCCTAATACTGGCGGTCCTCCGGGTACTCTGAAATCCAACTGAGGAGGAGAGGCGGACCGCCCTCTTTTATCTCTGTAGGTTTCCTGTTCCTATGGGCGGATCCCTCTCTCCAAGTGGGTGCTGTCGTGGACTCATTAAAAGAGCATTACCGGTACTTAATCTGGCTTTTTCGTGACATATTGGGCTTCTTGTTAGTGGTAAATTTAGGTCGATAATTTTTGCGTTTATTTGTGAAAAAAATGGAAATTTGGCGAAAATTTTTGCAATTTTCAAATTTTGAATTTTTATTCTGTTGAACCAGAAAGTTATTTGACACAAAATAGTTAATAAATAACATTTCCCACATGTCTACTTTACATCAGCACAATTTTGGAACCAAAATTTTTTTTTCTTAGGAAGTTATAAGGGTTAAAAGTTGACCAGCGATTTCTCATTTTTACAACAAAATTTACAAAACCATTTTTTTAGGGACCACCTCACATTTGAAGTCACTTTGAGGGGTCTATATGGCAGAAAATACCCAAACGTGACACCATTATAAAAACTGCACCCCTCAAGCTACTCAAAACTACATTCAAGAAGATTATTAACCCTTTAGATGCTTCACAGGAACTAAAGCAACGTGGAAGGAAAAAATGGACATTTTAATTTTTCCAACAAAAATTTTCTTTTAGCATCAATTTTTTCATTTTTACATGGGCAACAGGATAAAATGGATCCTAAAATTTGTTGGGCAATTTCTCCTGAGTATACAGATACCTCATATGTGGTCATAAACCACTGTTTGGGCGCACGGTAGGGCTCAGAATGGAAGGAGCGCCACTTGACTTTTTGAATGGAAAATATGCTGGAATATTTAGCGGTTGCCATGGTGCATTTGGAGAGTCCCTGTGTGCCTAAACATTGGAGCTCCCCCACAAGTGACCCCATTTTGGAAACAAGCCCCCCCAAGGAACTTATCTAGATGCATAGTGAGCACTTTAAACCCCCAGGTGCTTCACAAATTGATCCGTAAAATAAAGAAAGTACTTTTTTTTCACAAAAATTTTCTTTCAGCCTCAGTTTTTTCATTTTCACATGGGCAACAGGATAAAAATGGATCCTAAAATTTGTTGGGCAGTTTCTCCTGAGTACACAGATACCTCATATGTGGTCATAAACCACTGTTTGTGCGCACGGCAGGACTCAGAAGGGAAGGAGCGCCATTTGACTTTTTGAATGGAAAATATCCTGGAATATTTAGCGGTTGCCATGTCGCATTTGGAGAGTCCCTGTGTACCTAAACACTGGAGCTCCCCCACAAGTCACCCCATTTTGGAAACTAGCCCCCCAAAGGAACTTATCTAGATGCATAGTGAGCACTTTGAACACCAAGGTGCTTCACAAATTGATCCGTAAAAAAAAGAAAGTACTTTTTTTTCACAAAAATTTTCTTTTAGCCTCAGTTTTTTCATTTTCACATGGGCAACAGGATAAATTGGATCCTAAAATTTGTTGGGCAATTTATCCTGAGAACACAGATACCTCATATGTGGTCATAAACCACTGTTTGGGCGCACGGCAGGGCCCAGAAGGGAAGGAGCGCCATTTGACTTGTTGAATGGAAAATTAGCTCCAATCGTTAGCGGACACCATGACGCGTTTGGAGAACCCTTGTGTGCCTAAACAGTGAAAAACCCCACATGTGACACCATTTTGGAAACTAGACCCCTTAAGGAACTTATCTAGATGTGTTGTGAGCACTCTGAACCCCCAAGTGCTTCACAGAAGTTTATAACGCAGAGCAGTGAAAATAAAAAAAACATTTTTTTCCTCAAAAATGATTATTTATCCCGCTATTTTTTATTTTCACAAGGGTAACAGGAGAAATTGGACCACAAAAGTTGTTGTGCAATTTGTCCTGAGTACACCAATACCCCATATATGGGGGGGAACCACTGTTTTGGCGCATGGGAGAGCTCAGAAGGGAAGGAGCGCCATTTTGGAATGCAGACTTAATGGAATGTTCTGCGGGCATCATGTTGCATTTGCAGAGCCCCTGATGTGCCTAAACAGTAGAAACCCCCCACAAGTGACCCCATTTTGGAAACTAGACCCGCCAAGGAACTTATCCAGATATGTGGTGAGCACCTTGAACCCCCACGTGCTTCACAGAAGTTTATAATGCAGAGCCGTGAAAATAAAAAATCATTTTTTTTCATCAAAAACTGATTTTTTAAACCCGCAATTTTTTATTTTCACAAGGGTAACAGGAGAAATTGGACCCCAAAAGTTGTTGTACAGTTTGTCCTGAGTACACTGGTACCCCCTATGTGGGGGGGAAACCACTTTTCAGGCACATGTTGGGGCTCGGAAGGGAAGTAGTGACGTTTTGAAAAGCCGACTTGATGGAATGGTCTGTGGGCGTCATGTTACGTTTGCAGAGCCCCTGATGTGCCTAAACAGTAGAAACTCCCCACAAGTGACCCTACTTTGGAAACTAGACCCCGCAAGGAACTTATCTAGATGTGTGGTGAGCACTTTGAATCTCCAAGTTCTTCACAGAAGTTTAAAACGCAGAGCCGTGAAAATAAAAAATCATTTTTTTTCAACAAAAATAATTTTTTTAGTCCCCAATTTTTTTTCCCAAGGGTAACAGGAGAAATTAGACCCCCAAAGTTGTTGTGCAATTTTTCCTGAGTACGCTGATATCCCATATGTGGGAGAAAACTACTGTATGGGCACACGTCGGGGCTCGGAAGGGAAGTAGTGACGTTTTGAAAAGCCGACTTGATGGAATGGTCTGTGGGCGTCATGTTACGTTTGCAGAGCCTCTGATGTGCCTAAACAGTAGAAACTCCCCACAAGTGACCCTACTTTGGAAACTAGACCCGCAAGGAACTTATCTAGATGTGTGGTGAGCACTTTGAATCTCCAAGTTCTTCACAGAAGTTTAAAACGCAGAGCCGTGAAAATAAAAAATAATTTTTTTTCAACAAAAATAATTTTTTTAGTCCCAATTTTTTTCCCCAAGGGTAACAGGAGAAATTAGACCCCCAAAGTTGTTGTGCAATTTTTCCTGAGTACGGTGATACTCCATATGTGGGGGTAAACCACTGTTTGGGCACACGTTGGGGCTCGGAATAAAGGGAGCACTGTTTGACTTTTTGAACGCAAAATTTGCAGGAATCAATGGTGGCGCCATGTCGTGTATGGAGACCCCCTGATGTGCCTAAATAGTGGAAACCCCTCAATTCTAACTCCAACACACCCCTAACCCTAATCCAAACCCTAACCATAACCCTAACCCCAACACACCCCTTACCCTAATACCAACTCTAACCATAACCCTAACCACAAGCCTAATCCTAATCCCAACCCTAACCCCAAACCACCACTAACACTTATCCTAATTCTAACCCTAACCACAAACCTAATCCAAACTCTAACCCTAATTCCAACCCTAACCCTAATTCTAACCCTAACCCAAATTCCAACCCTAACCCAAATTCTAACCCTAACTCAAATTCTAACCGTAATCCAAATTCTAACCCTAATGCTAACCCTAATGCTAACCCTAAGGCTAACCCTAACCCTAGTTCTAACCCTAATCCTAGTTCTAACCCTAACCCCTAAGGCTGGGTTGATATTGCATTTTACCAGCCCGTTGAACACATAGCGTTGACGGGCTGGTAACGGTATAGCATAACGCGATCGCGTTATGCTATACCCGCTAGCGCAAAATAATCAGCAGATGATTCATCTGTGCTAGCGGTGACGTAGCCCAGACGCTGCAGCCCGCGTCCGAGGTACCGTCACTGAATGACGGCACGTCGCGAATTACGGCATGCGTCGCAATGCACCCACAAATGGGGGTGAATGGCAGCGTTAACGAACTGCGTTACACCGCGTTATACCGCGGTGTAACGCAGTCCGTCTAACGGACTGCCATAACGCAATATGAACCCAGCCTAATTCTAACCCTAACTCTAATAGAAAAAAATATATATATATATATATATACATATATATATATATATATATTTTCTTTATTTTATTATTTGTCCCTACCTATGGGGGTGATAAAGGGGGCGTTTATTTACTTTTTTTTTTATTTTGATCACTGTGAGAGAGTATCACAGTGATCAAAATAAATGTGTGGAATCTGCCGGCCAGCGGGCACACAGCACATGCGCCCGCCATTTTGCAAGATGGCGGTGCCCATGAAGAATCCCGGACGGACGCCGGGACGGACCCAGGGACATCGGAGGACCGGGAGAGGTGAGGGGGGAGGATCGGAAGGTGAGGGGGGGAAATCGGAAGGTGGGGGGAGCGGAAGCAAAGAAGGAGGGGAGCAGATAGTGATGGCGGTGACCGATCGCCGTCATCAGTCGGTGGCGGTGGCTGATCGCTGCCGTCACTCGGTGTGGGGGGGGGTCAGATCTCAGTCTCCAGCCATGGCCGATGCTATTGCAGCATTGGCCATGGCTGGATTGTAATATTTCACCAAATTTCATTGGTGAAATATTACAAATCGCTCTGATTGGCTGTTTCAGAGTACTGTCTGCACAACTTATACTAAATCCTGTAATATGCTTCTTTTTCTATTCACTTTCCAGATCTCTGCTTCCTGTCAATGAATGGAAAACATCCTTGCAGAGTCGCAGTTGAGAGTTTCCTACAGTTCTGTAAATCGCGATCCCACTTCTTGGACTCGCTCGCGCTCTCTCATTCATGGGAATGGACAGTTATTTGCACCTGTGTAGCACATTCTATTCAGAAAGTAGAAAAAGAAAAGTGAGAGCTGTTGATGCGCGAGCAGCACTCCATCCCTAGCGATAGATGGGGGGTCCTAGAGGCGCGGTATTTGTGCCATAGTCCTAGAAAGGGAATATGTAAGCAAGCTTTTATTAAATTATCTGAGAGCAGTCTGATGTAGGAATAGAGACCCTGATTCCAGGGATGTGTCTCTTAGTTTACTGGGTGCAGCAGCTGTGATCAGGGCCGGTTTTAGACAAAGTGGGGCCCTGGGCAAAAGTTTAAAGTGGAGCCCCAAATGCTCACATATTGCACCATCACACAGAGACCAGAGATATTTCTGTTGTATTTACAAGCGCTAAGTTCAGGCTAGTAAACTAGCGTGATCGACAATATTAAAGTCGTTCAACGCTTGTTTCCCGGCCTCTTTAGGGTATGTGCACACATTCACAGTAGTGTAGCTACCAGGGGGGCAGAGAGGCGGTGGCCCCGGGCCCCGCGCTCTGAGGAGGCCCACCTGGAGCTACACTACTGTAGCTGTATCGGCGTGTGCTGCACGCCATTAGTTACATTCTGCGGCAGAGCAGGGAGAGTCGATCTCACTGCACTGCTGCCTGTCCGCTATGGGCCCCTGAGCAGGCGGGGGAACCCGTTGCCAGCAGTGGGCCCCCCCACCCGTCATCCCAAGTTCAGATGTATTGGCAGCATGCCGATACAGCTGACCGCACTGATGAGAGAAGGAACGTTACGCTCCTTCTCCCATCATCCCCCTGTCAGCATCTGACGTCACCGACACTGTCAGCGGGCGCGATGACGTCACTGCTCAGCCCCCGCTGTCCGGAAATGTGCTTGCGCTCAGCAGCGGAGGAACCTGGAGGAAGAGAGGTGAGTATTGGATTTATTGTTTTTATGGGGTGCTTTATATTATATAGAGTCTGTCTGCCTATGAGGAGTGGGTGTGCAATATATTATAGAGTCTGCCTATGGGGAGGGGGGGTGTGCAATATGCTATAGAGTCTGCCTATGGGGAGAGGGGGGTGTGCAATATATTATAGAGTCTGCCTATAGGGAGGGGGGGTGTGCAATATGCTATAGAGTCTGCCTATGGGGAGAGGGGGTGTGCAATATATTATTGAGTCTGCCTATGGGAGGGGGTGTGTAATATATTATAGAGTCTGCCTATGGGAGGGGGTGTGTGCAATATGCTATAGAGTCTGCCTATAGGGAGGTGGTGTGTGCAATATACTATAGAGTCAGCCCATGGGGAGGGGGGTGTGCAATATACTATAGAGTCTACCTATGGGGAGGGGGGTGTGCAATATACTATAGAGTCTACCTATGGGGAGGGGGGTGTGCAATATACTATAGAGTCTACCTATGGGGAGGGGGGTGTGCAATATACTATAGAGTCTACTCATGGGGAGGGGGGTGTGCAATATACTATAGAGTCTACCTATGGGGAGGGGGGTGTGCAATATACTATAGAGTCTACCTATGGGGAGGGGGGTGTGCAATATACTATAGAGTCTACCTACGGGGAGGGGTGTGTGCAATATACTATAGAGTCTGCCTATGGGGAGGGGGTGTGTGCAGTATACTATAGAGTCTGCCTAGGGAAGTGCAGTATACTATAGATTCTGTCTATGGAGGGGTGCATTATACTATAGAATCTGCTTATGAGGAGTGCAGTATACTATAGAGTCTACCTATGGGGGGTGCATTATACTATAGAGTCTACCTATGGGGGGTGCATTATACTATAGAGTCTACCTATGGGGAGGGGGTGTGTGCAGTATACTATAGAAGTCTGCCTAAGGGGGGTGCATTATACTATAGAATCTGCTTATGAGGAGTGCAGTATACTATAGAGTCTGCCTATGGAGGGGTGCATTACACTATAGAATCTGCCTATGGGGGTGCATTATGCTATAGAATCTGCCTAAAGGGGGAGTGCATTATACTATACAGTCTGCCTATGTGGGGTGCATTATGCTTTAGAGTTTGCCTTTGGGGAGTGCAGTACACTATAGAGACTGCCTATGTGGAGGTGCATTATACTATAGAGTCTGCCTTTGGGGGGTGCATTATACTAAATAGTCTGCCTATAGGGAGTGCATTATACTATATAGAGTCTACCCATGGGGAGTGCATTATAATATATGGAGGCCTATGGGGAGTACATTATGCTATAGAGGCTTATGAGGAGTTCATTATACTATATTGAGAACTATCTGGTGCATTATACTATATGGAGGCTATCTAGGGGCTATCATACAGTGTAGAGAGTACAATGAGGGGGTAATCATGCAGTTTTGGAGCCATTAAACAGTTTCGTGGCTACTAAGGGGTCAGTATACTGTGTGGGTGGTACTATACAGTGAGGGGTCATTATACTGTGTATAGGGGAGCTGTACAGGGGGAGACTCTTGACATTATTAAATGTAAAGTGGGCACTTATTGTTATAGGGAAACTCAGGTTACTGTGACTGTCAAAGGGGCACACAGAGGGCATTATTACTTTCTAGGTTTCTAGGGTGCAAAATGTTGGCACTGTTTTTTAGGGCACTTGCATATGGCGTTGCTATATTCTAGAGGTTTTTTTTTTACCATCTAGAGGCACACTTTCCCACAGAGCAAATGCAGTAATAGGGACACATACGGCATCAGTGGCTCAGTATTGGGGTATCAGGTGCAGTAATAGGGACACATACAGCAGCAGTGGCTCAGCATTGAGGTATCAGCAGGATGAGGAGTTTGTGCAGGTTGGGCATAGATGGTGATGGGGCTGGAATATGAGAAGTGAAACGTGTCTTTGTTGCATTCTCTGCAGCCGAGTCCTGGCTGGAGGAGTCGTCATTTCAGTCTGGGCCAGATGGAAAATACGGGAAACGTGAACGATTCCATCAGAAAGAACGTCAGTGGTAAGACGCCATCTGTAACTGTGCTGTGATCTCTTTTATGTTCTGTAGGACTGGTGTTATTTACCACTGACCATATGACGGTAATATCATTGTTGGTCTTTATATAGAGATTATTTTTAGCAATAGCGCAGTCATCTGCTGAGGTTCTCCTACATCCACTATTAGGCTGGGTTCATACTGCGTTAATACAGTCCGTTTAACGGATTGCGTTACACCGCGGCATAACGCTATGTAACGCAATCCGTTAACGCTGCCATTAACCCCCATTACCGAGCGCATCGCTAACGCATGCCATAACCGGCATGCGCTAGCAATGTGCCGTCATTCTGTGAAGGACCCTCGAGCGCGGGCTGCAGCGTCCGAGGGTCTGTCACCGCTAGCACAGATGAAGCATCTGCGCTAGCAGTATAGCACAACGCGATCGCGTTATGCTGTCGCGTTAATGAAGTCCGTCAGCGCTATGCGTTGAGCGAACTGCATGAACGCAGTATGAACCTGGCCTTAGGGTGCGCCACCATAGTTGTAATCAATATTATCTGGTTAGAGGCCCACTCAGAAGTTTCACCCACCCGAACCAAAACCCTAGCTACGCCATGTTCATTGAACCATGCGGATTCACAGCGTCCAACACATTGTACGAGTGATATTTATCTTATGGAGGCTCGTAAGATATTTATAGCAAGATAAATAGCCATGCTGTGGTCTGATAAGACGCGCCGCATGTTCTTCTCTGCGGGTGATCCGCTGGTGTCTGTGCACTCATAGTGGGCATGAAATTTCTTGAAATCCCATCCACTATGCTACAACATCTGGATGCTGCACAAGTATGCAGTGTCCAACCCGCAGCGTTTACTGACCGTGTGCACCTACCCTTACTCCGGCTGAGGAAGAATGATTGGTACAGATAGTCCTCGATACAGTATAATGCAGGTCCCATATAGTACATATAGTATAATTCACTCCCTTTGATCCTTGATAGAGTATAATGCAGTCCCCCTCAGAGTATAATGCAGCCCCCTCAGAATATAATGCAGCCCTCTCAGAGTATAATGCAGTCCCCCACACAGGATAATGCAGTCCCCTCAGAGTATAATGTAGCCCTCCACACAAAGCATAATGCAGCACTTCAGAATATAATTTATCCCCCTCAGAGTATAATTCGGACCCCTCAGAGTATAATGTAGCCCCTCAGAGTATAATTCAACCCCCCAGAGTATAATGTAGCCCCCCACACAGTATAATGCAGCACTTCAGAGTATAATGCAGCCCCCTCAGAGTATAATGCATCCTCCAAGAGTATAAAGCAGCCCCCAGAGTATAATGCAGCCCCCCACACACACACAGTGCAATGCAGCACCCTAAGAGTATAATGCAGTGCATTCAGCTTATAATGCAGCCCCACACACACAGAATATAATGCAGACCCTACACACACATACAGTATAATTCAGCATCCCCCCACAAACACACGCACACACACACAGTATAGTAATTAACAAAAAATTCCCAGGTGTATGAGTATAGCCTAGGAAAACACAGGATATGCAAAAAGAACCAAAGTAATTTAAAAATTTAATTTTTATTCATAATATGATAAAAAATGAACAGTTTAAAAAAATTCCAAGAAAAATGTAAGAATAGAAAAAGGAGGGATACGGGACTCAAAAATTAATGGCTGCTACATTGTAAAGGTAGGGTTGTGTCCACATTTGTGATGTACTCAATAACAAGATTCATAGAAGGATCATTAGTATAAAACAAAATTGATAACCAAAACATATATCCAATACTGATCAAATTATTAAAGTGCTGAAGTGCTTAATAAAAAGTACATCTAAAGTACATCCATTCAGTAGTAATAAAGTACCGTATGTACGAACTGGTGTCATCAGAATAAATTAATTTATAGACGTATACTTATAAAAACTTAATCAATACCGAACCATCTGCTTAATAAACACCAATTAATACCATCCTCTTAGAGATTCTTTAAATTAGTCTGCAATGGCTGAGAAGCATCATGACATTGTACATAGACACTTGCCAAAACAGCATAGTTTATCAAGCACATGTGCATATCAGCCATTTGCAAAAAATCATGCTGATATTCCTACTAGTATATGATTCAAACTGCTTATAAAATAAAGTTCAATCAGATCATCAATGGGGGGCACAATGCTTCTTTACCAGGATCTTTAGTAGCATGCAAATGGTCTGAGTCCCGTCTCTCTGCCCCGACGCGCACGTTTCGCCCTGCTTCTTTTTTTTATTTTTCCATCACTGGAGCCAACTTTTGAACTTGTTTCTAGTGGGACGATGAGGTTTTTTTTGTACCATTTTAGGGAACAGAAGTCACTTTCTTATCTTTATTATTTAGAAAGAGATGTAACTAAGAAAAAAAACAGCAATTCTGACAAGTCTTCCAACTTTTTCTTTCTCCCAGATCTTCATGGATGCGGAGATATCAAGTTTTGTTTTTATTTGTTAGATTTTTTTTTTTGACACATGGATATTTCAACATGCAATCACAGTCCAAACCTTGAAAGCAGAATAAATCCCTGAGATTTTGGACTTTTGGATTTCTGACAACACAGATCCCACACATCTCCGATCAGTGATATGATGACAAAAGTCAGAAGAGATCATCGTCTATTAGAAACGAACTGTGCAATCATTTGTAAATATATACATATACTCCAATCCCTATTGGCTACTCCGGCACCTTCTCAGTCCGATTAATGTTTAATTTAAAGGGATCCTGTCGGCAGATATTTAAACCCTCGTCCAAGATCTTGCGCAGGCGTCGTCATTCACAGAAGCAGCGCAAAAACTGGGCTATCGATCTGCACATGCGCAGTCAGGTCCTGATGACGATGCAAGACCTGGGCTACTGATCTGCGCATGTGCTGCCTCCGGGAATGATGGCGCCTGCACTAAATTTTCAGGCCGGTGAGCAGACAAGAATGAGCTGTCAGTAACCGACAGGAGACTAGTGATGAGCCTAACAAACAGGCAATCCCCACATGTATTCAGGCTGTCAAGTAGCCACAAATCATGCAGCTGCGGCAACAGAAACGAAATCTCCGAGCACTTCCAAATACTCGGAGACCACCCGAGTGTGCTCAGGAAAACCCAAGGTACAAGTATACTCGCTCATCACTACAGGAGACCGTCAGCGAGTGAGAAAAGGGGGAGAGGTGCAAGTTAGCGTGGAGCCACCCCCAATCCTGCACTTGGGGCTCATTTTCAAAGAAATATTACCAATGGATTTCTATAAAACAGAGACACAGACTTCTAACGCAAAGGTATGGACGTCACCAACATTACAGGGACTTTACATAGATGATGTTAGTTTGGGGTTGGAAAAACTACTGGTAGGATCCCTTTAAGAGAATTAGCTGTAGGTGTATGATTATAAGGGGAATAATTTATATTTTTTAAATAAAATACGTTTTATATGTGGACGTACAACCTCCAGTATATATGCAGGGGCTTCACGACAGCAGGAAGTTTTCAG
The DNA here is from genome assembly GCA_033576555.1 of Oophaga sylvatica. NCBI lineage: Eukaryota > Metazoa > Chordata > Amphibia > Anura > Dendrobatidae > Oophaga > Oophaga sylvatica. Next base: position 444,443,503 of record JARQOD010000001.1, on the reverse strand, counting down.
ACTCTTGTGAAAAACTCAAAGATCTAGAAAGAGTTTGCTGCTGCAGCAATTTGTCGAGAGAAGAGGGGAGAGATGAGGGGAGATGCTGCGGGATTGTTTATCAGCTATCCCACAGATTCCTACCGGCCTCATTCACTTCTGTCCCGATATGATAAGTGTAAAATCAGTAAGAAAAACACAAGTTTGTTTTTAGCAGGAGGGAGTTATTATCATCTCTATGGTCAGGCCTGATAATGGAGGCGGGCGACCATGAGAACGATTTTTTGGACGTCGTCACTTCCTTGCGATATGTGACCGCTTGTAACATAAAGCCGCAGAAAAGAAGAAAGTTTTACAACTTTTTACATATACTTTGTGTCCCAATTTCTTATTATTTTCCAAATCTCAGAATGGCCGTTCTTCCATCTAGAGGCTAAAAACAGATCCAAAGAGTATCGCATCTGTTACTATGTATTCAACCCATTGACTCCACACTGTTACATTGTATCACTGCAGCTAGAGAGTAACTAAGTAGCAGGACAGGAGTGATGAGCTGGATACAACTGGAGCAAACCCCCAGCTGTGTACAGTACCAGTGGGTTTCCAGCCTTTCAAGAAGGAATTCGTTCACTGGCAACAACCCAAGATCTTGGAAATGGTGAGCAATGGACACCCACAGAGTATAAAAGAAAGTTATCGAACCTTATACTAAACTTTAATGGTTGAATATATGGGCGCCCCTCCCTGGCCGGGTTATCAGCTCTGCTGCGTGTTATGGGAGATAAAAGGAAGATCAGCAGCGAACACAAGTCACAGAGTCATCGCCTTCTGCCGAAATCTACCCGTTTCTGGGTAAGCCTATATGACCTTAATTACAGATGTCACAGGGGCGTCTCCATAGGATAGGTGATCACTTACGGATCACTGGGGGGGTCCAAGAATCAGAAATCCCACTAAGAGCTGGTGCAGACGACCATATTATCGGTCCAAGTGTGATCCTACAAAATATTGGAAACCCACTCGGACCAATATTATTCTATTGGGTCGTTCACTAGTTCGATATTGTTCTCCGACTGAGACTGTCCGAGGATAGCACTGCACCATGAACGATTTTGCATTTGATATTCGCATCGCACTAGGCCATGCAAGTCAATGAGTCAGAGGAACATATCGGACTGCACTCGGATGGCATCTGAGTGCAGTCTGATTTCAATAGCCTCATGGAATAGAGAAGATGGATCTTCTCCACATCTGAGAAAATCGGAGCACACTACGATCAAACTCAGAGTGTAACTAGCTTAATCGACCCGAGCCTCTTGGATGAGAGAAAATACGCTGCTGATGGGACCCCAGCCTTATCCTGAGATTGGGGAACTGATTAATCCCCATCGAAATAGACAGTGGCTGCACATGAGCATCATCCATCCATTCTTCGTCTACGGGAATGTCGGAGGCAGCACTATTGAGAATGAATGTAACACTTCAAGACCCCAGTCTCAGGATCAGTGGATGGACCCCCAGAAATCATCAAGATTTCATTTATACTGTAGATGAACCAAAGAAAGTGTTTATGGATCTAGAGCTTGGTCTTTGAAGAGCTCTATAAAGCACAAGAGTGGGCTGCTATACAGCCGGCACAATGAGTATCGGAGCTATCTCCAATCCTTTAAATGCTGCCGTCAAACATGACAGGCATTTGAAAGGTTTTCAATATGGCGGCTGTACTTTTTTTTATAATCAACAAACTCAAAAAAAATAAAATAAAAAAGCGATCACCCAATGGGTGCCATAGCTGCTGGAAGCGCATTCATCAGTGATTGTATAAGGCTAAGCCATTAGGTGATTACAGGTTCAAGTCCCCAAAGGGGACAAATTCCCCTTTTTAAAACACATTAAAAAAGATTTTCTAAAAACAATCTGTTTGTCAGTTCATTAATGAATAGTGTCATTAAAAACTGCAAGTCATCTCACTAAAAACAAACCCTCATACGGCCATGAGGATGGAAAAATTAAAGGTTATGGCTCTTAGAAGAAGGGCAGGAAAAAGCGCAAAAGCGAAAAATGGCCACTTAATATAGCGCAAAATCTGGAGACTTTCTTGTCCCCCAATAATGATGCCCAGAATGGAGGATAATGGATGCTACAGCACATAACATTAGAAGTGTGGCAACCAGCGTCCCTGCCTGGGCCATTGTGTGCTGTGAATGGGTCCGAGAGGGCGCCATTAATCTAAAGTCTGGTCAAATGCAGAAGGAAGGGGCCACTGCTTATGTCTTACCATGGACCCCCCAGACCCCAGTCCAGAGCCTCTCATCTAGCCAAATCAGATCTCTCCTACTTTGCACTGACGAGGACCAACAGTCCGAAACACCGTGTCTGCAAATGGAGATTCTGATTTGGCTTTTATCCTAAGTCATATTACAAGACTCGTTAAAGGTTTGATTGTGACTTGTAGGATCGCTACTTCCAATAGGTGGCGCTATAGAGTACAAGTCCTCTTTGTTTGAAGAGGCAATTTGCATATTAAAATTTCCCAGAGGAGCATTGCACGGTGAATAAGCCTCCTTACCTTGACACGCCAGAGCTGGTATGTCACTCTCCACAAGGAGAAACCTTACCCCCCAGACCCCAGTCCAGAGCCTCTCATCTAGCCAAATCAGATCTCTCCTACTTTGCACTGACGAGGACCAATAGTCCGAAACACCGTGTCTGCAAATGGAGATTCTGATTTGGCTTTTATCCTAAGTCATATTACAAGACTCGTTAAAGGGTTGATTGTGACTTGTAGGATCGCTACTTCTAATAGGTGGCGCTATAGAGTACAAGTCCTCTTTGTTTGAAGAGGCAATTTGCATATTAAAATTTCCCAGAGGAGCATTGCACGGTGAATAAGCCTCCTTACCTTGACACGCCAGAGCTGGTATGTCACTCTCCACAAGGAGAAACCTTACCCCCCAGACCCCAGTCCAGAGCCTCTCATCTAGCCAAATCAGATCTCTCCTACTTTGCACTGACGAGGACCAATAGTCCGAAACACCGTGTCTGCAAATGGAGATTCTGATTTGGCTTTTATCCTAAGTCATATTACAAGACTCGTTAAAGGGTTGATTGTGACTTGTAAGATCGCTACTTCCAACAGGTGGCGCTATAGAGTACAAGTCCTCTTTGTTTGAAGAGGCAATTTGCACATGGAGGAGATGAAAGTCTGTTGCATCCTTTCCGCCATCTGCAAACAGGAATGTGGGTTATGGTCTTCTCTGAGGCCTCTTGGGGAGGGACAAAGCACATCTGGTCAGGATAATTGTAAGATGGGTATTCAAGGTTCAGTAGATTGTTAAGGACCACGTGTGCATGTCAGGGGAATGTTAACTGTTCACAAGAGTTCCAAGTTTGGGAGAGGGGGAAGATTTTAGGTAAAAAATAGAAAAGGAGTCAGCAAGCCTGTAGACGTTTTGATGTGGAGTGGTCATTTTATCCAGGGTCCTGCACCCAGCCAAAAGATCAGAGGGTGAGTAGAGTTCTTCTAATTTCTCTGAGGCATCTAATAAAGAGCAATGTAAGCTGGGAAGCAAGGGAGAGGAGGTTCCAGCACCTATAGTGCTGCAGAAAACTACAACCAGGACAGTCCTTGGACATATTAGGCTGGTATGTTTTTAACTTCTTGTGGATGAAGACAGCAAGACAGTGCTTTGCTACATGTGTTGTGTGAAAGGGCAGAAATGCTTTAAGATTATGGCATCAACAAATAAATCCTTTTTTTAAGACAGTGTAACATGAGCGTGTTGGCAAGACGATTAGCGATTATGGCACCCAGGCCTTATTAGGACAGCGCTCGCTGAACTCTGATTTGGAGGATCTGAAGACGTGTCACATGGTATCAGCTCCAAGTCATCGAAGGATGCAGAGAATTGTAATTGTTTTATCATCTAAACTCATTTTTATCTATTTCCCATGAAAATGGTTTATCATAATCTAGTACGGGAACCGGGACCACTTCCTAAGAACTGTCCCCTGCCACCAGAGCCAAGATCAGGGGCTCCTAACCTACTGACCCTTTGTAACGGTAAGCTAAGACTGTGGAGCCCACCCTAGAGACATCTGCAAGAGCGAATGCTTCTCTTACAGCAGAGGGTTTGTTACAGTGTATCAGTCTAAACAATGCACCAGGAGCCTGAACTCCAGATTGATACATTGTAGAGACAGGAGTGAGATTTGTGCTGCTGAGTTCTTCAGTTTATGAATAATTACCTAGACTGGCTACAACTGTAACAAATCCTCAGCTGTGAGAAGAAATAGGTCAGGGCAGATTTTCAGCCCTTTACATTAAATGTCTCATTTACCGTCAGGAAGCAGAGACCGGGGCATAATGATTGTGGTCGCAGAGGATGCAGCCGTAACAGAGCTGAATTTCACCTGGATGTGCTTAATCTGTCTCACATTCAGGTGAAAGTTATTGCAGCACAGAGAGGGCTCTCTACAGTGCAATACGTGGCGGCGGCAATTCAATGGCCAACAGCTGTCGTCATCTTGCCCACAGCGCATGGCAGTGCCATCGTGCGCTGCGTGAACGAGCACGCTGAAGTTAACTGCCGGCTCCTGCTCCAGCTACAAAAAAGGACACTACATGGTGTGGGAGTGGAGGCAGGTGAGAATTGTTTGTTTCTTTTTAAAATAGGGACATTATACCTGGGATGGGGGGCATCATACCAGGAATGGGAGACATATCAGGAATGGGAGACATCATACCAGGAATGGGGGGCATCATACCAGGAATGGGGGGCATCATACCAGGAATAGGGGGCATCATACCAGGAATAGGGGGCATCATACAAGGAATAGTGGGAATTACACCAGGAATAGGGGGCATTATACCAGGAATGGGGGGCAACATACCAGGAATAGGGGAAATTATACCAGGAATAGGGGACATCATACCAGGAATGCGAGACATTATACCAGGAATGGTGGCATTATATCTGGAATGGGAGGCATCATACCATGAATGGGAGGCATTATATCAGGAATGGGAGACATTATACCAGGAATGGGGGGCATCATACCAGGAATGGGAGGACATTATATAAGGAATGGGAGACATTATACCAGGAATAGGGGGCATCATACCAGGAATGCGAGACATTATATCAGGAATGGTGGCATTATACCTGGAATGGGAGGCATCATACCATGAATGGGAGGCATTATATCAGGAATGGGAGACATTATACCAGGAATGGGAGACATTATACCAGGAATGGGAGGACATTATATCAGGAATGGGAGACATTATACCAGAAATGGGGGCATCATACCATGAATGGGAGGCATTATATCAGGAATGGGAGACATTATACCAGGAATGGGGGCATCATACCAGGAATGGGAGGACATTATATCAGAAATGGGAGACATTATACCAGGAATGGGGGGCATCATACCAGGAATGGGGGCATCATACCAGGACTGGGAGGCATCATACCAGGAATAGCGGGAATTATACCAGGAATAGGGGGCATTATACCAGGAATAGGGGCATCATACCAGGAATGGGAGACATCATACCAGGAATAGGAGGCATTATATCAGGAATGGGAGACATTATATCAGGAATGGGAGACATTATATCAGGAATGAGAGACATTATACCAAAAATAGGAGACATTATACCAGGAATGGGAGACATTATACCAGGAATGGGAGACATACCAGGAATAGGGGGCATCATACCAGGAATGGGAGGCATCATACCAGGAATAGGGGGCATCATACCAGGAATGGTGGCATTATACCAGGAATGGGAGGCATTATACCATAATTGGGAGGCATTATACCAGGAATGGGAGACATTATACCATGAATGGGGGACATCATACTAGGGACATCATACTAGGAATAGGGGGCATCATACCAGGAATGGGAGGCATCATACAAGGAATAGTGGGAATTATACCAGGAATAGGGGGCATTATACCAGGAATAGGGGGCATCATACCAGGAATGGGAGACATCATACCAGGAATAGGGGCATTATATTAGGAATTGGAGACATTATATCAGGAATGGGAGACATTATACCAGGAATAGGGGGCATCATACCAGGAATGGGAGGCATTATACCAGGAATAGGGGGCATTATGCCAGGAATATGGGGCATCATACCAGGAATGGGAGACATGACATCAGGAATGGGAGACATTATACCAGGAATGGGGGGCATCATACCAGGAATAGGGGGCATCATACCAGGAATGGGAGACATCATACAAGGAATAGTGGGAATTATACCAGGAATAGGGGCATTTTACCAGGAATAGGGGGCATCATACCAGGAATGGGAGACATCATACCAGGAATAGGGGCATTATATCAGGAATGGGAGACATTATATCAGGAATGGCAGGCATTATACCAGGAATAGGGGGCATTATATCAGGAATGGGAGACATTATATCAGGAATAGGTGGCATCATACCAGAAATGGGAGGCATTATACCAGGAATAGGGGGCATCATACCAGGAATACAGAGCATCATACAAGGAATGGGAGACATGATATCAGGAATGGAAGACATGATATCAGGAATGGGATACATTATTACCAGGAATAGGGGGCATCATACCAGGAATGGGAGACATCATACCAGGAATAGGGGGCATTATATCAGGAATGGGAGACATTATATCAGGAATAGGGGGCATCATACCAGGAATGGGAGGCATCATACCAGAAATGGGAGGCATTATACCAGGAATAGGGGGCATCATATCAGGAATAGAGAGCATCATAAAAGGAATGGGAGACATGATATCAGGAATGGGATACATTATTACCAGGAATAGGGGGCATCATACCAGGAATGCGAGACAATATACCAGGAATGGGAGGCATTATACCAGGAATGGGAGGCATCATAACAGGAATGGGGGGCATCATACCAGGAATAGAGGGTCATCATACGAGGAATGGGAGACATATCAGAAATGGGAGACATTATACCAGGAATGGGGGGCATCATACCAGGAATAGAGCGCATCATACGAGGAATGGGAGACATTATATCAGAAATGGGAGACATTATACCAGGAATAGGGGGCATCATACCAGGAATAGAGGGCATCATATGAGGAATGGGAGACATTATATCAGAAATGGGAGACATTATACCAGGAAAAGGGGGCATCATACCAGGAATGGGGGACATTATACCAGGACAAGGAACATTATACCAAGAATGGGAGGCATCATACCAGGAATGGGAGGCATTATACCAGGACGAGGGACATTATACCAGGAATGGGGGGATTATATCAGGAATGTGGGGCATCATATCAGGAATAGGGGGCATCATACCAGGAATAGAGGGCGTTATACGGGGAATGGGAGACATTATATCAGAAATGGGAGGCATTATTCCAGGAATGGGGGGCATCATATGAGGAATGGGAGACATTATAACAGGAATGGGGGACATTATACCAGGACAAGGAACATAATACCAGGAATGGGGGGCATCATACCAGGAATGGGAGGCATTATACCAGGACGAGGGCCATTATACCAGGAATGGGGGGATTATATCAGGAATGGGGGGGCATCATTCCTGGAATGGGGGGCATTATACCAGGAATGGGGGACATCATAACAGGAAAGGGGGATATTATACCAGGAATGGGGGGACATTATACCAGGATGGAGTAAAATGTTAGAGCCAGGATGCGGAGAGACATTATTACTGGAAGGTAAAAGGATGAGGGAGATTATTGCAAGACGTATACAGCAAGGGGGATATTATTACATGGAGGCAAGCGTGTATGTCTTTATAGGATCTAGAACGCTACAAGGGTCCATACGGACATAATTCAGGTGGAGCCCAGGTACAATTTTTTGCCCCGGGGCTCATCAGACTCTAGTTACGCCACTGAGCAGATATAGTGAATGAAAAGTGTATTACCAGGGACTGACATAACATTGATGCAACCTGTGCAGCCACACAGGGGCCCAAGAGTAGTGGGGGTCACTGCTACATTCAAAGCAGGTGAGACTGTTAAGGCTAGTTTCACACATCCGTTTTTCCCCTTGCGGCGCCCCCGGCATTTTCCCGCAGCGCCGCATCTGAAAATCTGATGCGCCGCATGCGGCTTTTTTCGCATTGACATGCATTAGCGCCGCATGGCGCCGCATGTCAATGCGTTGCATGCGGTTTTGTCCGGATGCGGCGCAAATGTACATTGCGGCGTCCGGGAAAAACGCTGCATGTAACGTTTTTTTTTTTTTGCCGGATGGTTTCTTATCTCTCCAAGCATCAGAAACCATCCGGCAAAAAACCGCATTTTGGGCGCCGGAAGTGTGAAAGCTTTTCACATGCGGCGCTGCGGTAAAATGCCGGGGGCGCCGTTTAGGCGCCCGCCGGATGTGTGAAAGAGGCCTAATTGTGATGATATATTGGACTGCAGAGGTCCCCTAAAGTGGGGAAAATAAGTATTTGATACACTGAAATTTTGCACATTTTCCCACCTACAAAGAATGATGAGGTCTGTAATTTTTATCGTAGATCCACTTCAATTGTGAGAGACAGAATTTAAAAATAACAACTAGAAAATCACATTGTATGATTTTTTCATAATTTGCATTTTATTACATGAAATAAGTACCGTATATGCTCATGTATAAGCCGACCCGTGTATAAGCCGACCCCCCTAATTTTGCCACAAAAAACTGGGAAAACTTATTGACTCGTATATAAGCCAAGGGTGAAAAATGATTATGCCCCCATATGATGCTCCACAGATTATGCCCTTATATGCTGCACAGATTATGCCCAATATGCTCCACAGATTATGCCCCCATATGCTCCAGATTATGCCCAATATGCTTCAGAGATTATGCCTCCATATGCTCCAGATTATGCCCAATATGCTTCAGAGATTATGCCCCAATATGCTCCAGATTATGCCCCCATATATTCCACAGACTATGCCCCCGTATGATCCACAGATTATGCCCCCATATGTTCCACAGATTATGCCCCATATGCTCCAGATTATGCCCATATGTTCCACAGATTATGCCCCATATGCTCCAGATTATTGTTATAACCCTCTTGTCAGATTTTGTTTCAGTTTGCTGTCACATGACCTTTTTTTCCCTATTTAGTTTGGCTCCGCCCTTCTGGCTTTGCTGGACTTCATTGTATTATCTACTCTTAAGCTAGCCGGGTGCTTAGGTGCCTTACTCTGTCCAGGGGCGTAACTAGGAACGGCAGGGCCCCACAGCAAACTTCACAATGGGGCCCCCCCCCTCGCGCGCGTTGCCAATCCCGGTCTACCCAAGTTGTGTTAAGAAAGATACCTTTATTATCCAAAATTAGAGGTTTTTGGAGTAATGATAGTGAAATAACAGAAAAGAACCAACTCCCAGGAAGCAACTGAGGTAGTGACGAAGGTAGGCTTTCTCCAGAGTAAATATGTGAAGAAACTTGTAATCCAGCCTGCAAATTGCTTTCAAAACGGATGATTTATTCAGTAAAACAACAGTCCGGTATACAGAATAATCTAAGATTGTTCTGTATACCGTACTTCTGCACCACGCCCTCACCAATTACACATGTGAGGAGTGACAGCCTCAGCTCTGCTACATGTGAGGAGTGACAGCCTCAGCTCTGCTACATGTGAGGAGTGACAGACTCAGTTCTGCTACATGTGAGGAGTGACAGCCTCAGCTCTGCTACATGTGAGGAGGAACAGCCTCAGCTCTGCTACATGTGAGTAGGGACAGCCTCAGCTCTGCTACATTCGAGGAGTGACAGCCTCAGCTCTGCTACATGTAAGGAGTGACAGCCTCATCTCTGCAACATGTGAGGAGTGACAGCCTCATCTCTGCTACTTGTATAGCAAAGCTGAGGCTGTCGCTCCGCACATGTAGCAGAGATGAGGCTGTCACTCCTCGCATGTAGCAGAGCTGAGGTTGCTACTTGTCACATGTAGCAGAGCTGAGGTTGTTACTTGTCACATGTAGCATAGCTGAGGTTGTTACTTGTCACATGTAGCAGAGCTGAGGTTGTTACTTGTCACATGAGCAGAGCTGAGGTTGTTACTTGTCACATGAGCAGAGCTGAGGTTGCTACTTGTCACATGTAGCAGAGCTGAGGTTGTTACATGTAGCAGAGCCGAGGTTGCTACTTGTCACATGTAGCAGAGCTGAGGTTGTTACTTGTCACATGTAGCAGAGCCGAGGTTGCTACTTGTCACATGTAGCAGAGCTGAGGTTGTTACTTGTCACATGAGCAGAGCTGAGGTTGTTACTTGTCACATGAGCAGAGCTGAGGTTGCTACTTGTCACATGTAGCAGAGCTGAGGTTGTTACTTGTCACATGTAGCAGAGCCGAGGTTGCTACTTGTCACATGTAGCAGAGCTGAGGTTGTTACTAGTCAAATGTAGCAGAGCTGAGGTTGTTACTTGTCACATGTAGCAGAGCTGAGGTTACTTGTCACATGTAGCAGAGCTGAGGTTGCTACTTGTCACATGTAGCAGAGCTGAGGTCTTGTCACATGTAGCAGAGCCGAGGTTGCTACTTGTCACATGAGCAGAGCTGAGGTTGTTACTTGTCACATGAGCAGAGCTGAGGTTGTTACTTGTCACAAATAGCAGAGCTGAGGTTGCTACTTGTCACAAGTAGCAGAGCTGAGGTTGCTACTTGTCACATGTAGCAGAGCCGAGGTTGCTACTTGTCACATGAGCAGAGCTGAGGTTGTTACTTGTCACATGAGCAGAGCTGAGGTTGTTACTTGTCACAAATAGCAGAGCTGAGGTTGCTACTTGTCACAAGTAGCAGAGCTGAGGTTGTTACTTGTCACAAATAGCAGAGCTGAGGTTGCTACTTGTCACATGTAGCAGAGCTGAGGTTGCTACTTGTCACATGTAGCAGAGCTGAGGTTGCTACTTGTCACATGTAGCAGAGCTGAGGTTACTTGTCACATGTAGCAGAGCTGAGGTTGCTACTAGTCACATGAGCAGAGCCGAGGTTGCTACTTGTCACATGTAGCAGAGCCGAGGTTGCTACTTGTCACATGTAGCAGAGCCGAGGTTGCTACTTGTCACATGTAGCAGAGCTGAGGTTGCTACTTGTCACATGTAGCAGAGCTGAGGTTACTTGTCACATGTAGCAGAGCTGAGGTTGCTACTTGTCACATGAGCAGAGCTGAGGTTGCTACTTGTCACATGAGCAGAGCTGAGGTTGTTACTTGTCACATGAGCAGAGCTGAGGTTGTTACTTGTCACATGAGCAGAGCTGAGGTTGTTACTTGTCACATGAGCAGAGCTGAGGTTGCTACTTGTCACATGTAGCAGAGCTGAGGTTGTTACTTGTCACTAGAGTTGAGCGATACTTTCCGATATCCTAAAGTATCGGAATCGTAATGGTATCGCCGATATCACTAAAATATCGGCGATACCCGATACCGATACCGGAAGTCCCATGTAAGTCTATGGGAACAAAATATCGAAATTAAAAAAAACCCATTCTTGCCTTGTTGGTTAATTGTACATGAAGGAAAACAACAAAGACTAATGTAGAATGTATTGGGGGAGGTTGAGGAGACATTAAAGGCATAGATGTTTGACCCAATCCAATGGAATAGCATTAATTTTTTTTTTTAGGAAATACGTTCGGATTGACGAACAAATTGACAATGTTGTTAACCTTTTTTCTATTTTGGCAAATATGTCTGTTTCACAACTTCCATGGTCTTCACCTTTTTAACTTTTCACACACTTTCTCCTTCATAATTTTCAGCAGCATCATCTTTCTCATCAAATTATTCTTCATCTTCACCTTATTAATCTTCTAAAACTTCTTGCTATTCATCTTTTTGTTAACATTACTTATATTGTTCTTATTAAACAGTTATTATTCTTCATATTCTACTTCTTCATGTTCTTCCTATTCATCCTTTTCATCATATTCTTATTTGTGACAGACATTCCTGTACTTGTAATCTGTAAAACTCTGAATTTTCATCCTTCCGTTCTTGCTGTCACGAAAGATTTTAATTACAACAGTATTTGTCCGCGTTCAGTTTAGCCTGCAGCAGCATCAGGCATTTTCCAGGGGCACCACGAGGAGGAACGGACTCACCCCCATACACTGCTTAGTCTTCTTCTGCTTAGAATTTAGAGCATATATTTTGCTCTTCATTTTGGTCTTATACTTAATGTTCTTCTGCTTTTTGATCTTCTGCTTATTGTTCTTCTGTCTCTTGTTCTGTATCTTGTAGTTTGTCTTAACCTTCTTTGTCCTGTTGGTGATGGTACAAAAGCCAATGGAAGTAACGAGGACCAGCTGACTGTGCTGGAACCCGGAGGGTCAGCAGAAGGAAAAGAGCCAATGGCACAACCGAGGACCAGCTGACGTTACTGGGACAGGGTTACTAAGCAGGAGGTACCTGTGCTCCAAAGCACTACCAAGGACCAGCAGACGTTGCTGGAACTCGGATACCGACATGGAGGCACCTAGGCCAAAGGCACTGCGGAGAACCAGCTGACGGTACTGGAACCCGGATGGGTAGCAGAAGTACAAGAGCCAATGAAAGTAATGAGGACCAGCTGACTGTGCTGGAACCCGGAGGGTCAGCAGAAGGAAAAGAGCCAATGGCACAACCGAGGACCAGCTGACGTTACTGGGACAGGGTTACTAAGCAGGAGGTACCTGTGCTCCAAAGCACTACCAAGGACCAGCAGACGTTGCTGGAACTCGGATACCGACATGGAGGCACCTAGGCCAAAGGCACTGCGGAGAACCAGCTGACGGTACTGGAACCCGGATGGGTAGCAGAAGGTACCCATGGAAATTAAAGTTGAGGCAGCAGGACTGTTTGCCGTTCACACAGCAGGGGAACAGCTGACATTACTGAACCCCAGTAACACAGGAGCAAGTGTAGACTGTGCTAACAGCACTTCCGAGAAACAACTGGCGGTGTTGTAACCCAGGGATGAGAAGAGAACAGGGTGGAGGCAGCAGGACTTTTTGCCGTTCACACAGCAGGGGAACAGCTGACATTACTGAACCCCAGTAACACGGGAGCAAGTGTAGACTGTGCTAACAGCACTTCCGAGAAACAACTGGCGGTGTTGTAACCCAGGGATGAGAAGAGAACATGGTGGAGGCAGCAGGACTGTTTGCCGTTCACACAGCAGGGGAACAGCTGACATTACTGAACCCCAGTAACACGGGAGCAAGTGTAGACTGTGCTAACAGCACTTCCGAGAAACAACTGGCGGTGTTGTAACCCAGGGATGAGAAGAGAACATGGTGGAGGCAGCAGGACTTTTTGCCGTTCACACAGCAGGGGAACAGCTGACATTACTGAACCCCAGTAACACAGGAGCAAGTGTAGACTGTGCTAACAGCACTTCCGAGAAACAACTGGCGGTGTTGTAACCCAGGGATGAGAAGAGAACATGGTGGAGGCAGCAGGACTGTTTGCCGTTCACACAGCAGGGGAACAGCTGACATTACTGAACCCCAGTAACACGGAGCAAGTGTAGACTGTGCTAACAGCACTTCCGAGAAACAACTGGCGGTGTTGTAGCCCAGGGATGAGAAGAGAACATGGTGGAGGCAGCAGGACTGTTTGCCGTTCACACAGCAGGGGAACAGCTGACATTACTGAACCCCAGTAACACAGGAGCAAGTGTAGACTGTGCTAACAGCACTTCCGAGAAACAACTGGCGGTGTTGTAACCCAGGGATCAGAAGAGAACATGGTGGAGGCAGCAGGACTGTTTGCCGTTCACACAGCAGGGGAACAGCTGACATTACTGAACCCCAGTAACACGGGAGCAAGTGTAGACTGTGCTAACAGCACTTCGAGAAACAACTGGCGGTGTTGTAGCCCAGGGATGAGAAGAGAACATGGTGGAGGCAGCAGGACTGTTTGCCGTTCACACAGCAGGGGAACAGCTGACATTACTGAACCCCAGTAACACAGGAGCAAGTGTAGACTGTGCTAACAGCACTTCCGAGAAACAACTGGCGGTGTTGTAACCCAGGGATCAGAAGAGAACATGGTGGAGGCAGCAGGACTGTTTGCCGTTCACACAGCAGGGGAACAGCTGACATTACTGAACCCCAGTAACACGGGAGCAAGTGTAGACTGTGCTAACAGCACTTCCGAGAAACAACTGGCGGTGTTGTAGCCCAGGGATGAGAAGAGAACATGGTGGAGGCAGCAGGACTGTTTGCCGTTCACACAGCAGGGGAACAGCTGACATTACTGAACCCCAGTAACACAGGAGCAAGTGTGACTGTGCTAACAGCACTTCCGAGAAACAACTGGCGGTGTTGTAACCCAGGGATGAGAAGAGAACATGGTGGAGGCAGCAGGACTGTTTGCCGTTCACACAGCAGGGGAACAGCTGACATTACTGAACCCCAGTAACACAGGAGCAAGTGTAGACTGTGCTAACAGCACTTCCGAGAAACAACTGGCGGTGTTGTAACCCAGGGATGAGAAGAGAACATGGTGGAGGCAGCAGGACTTTTTGCCGTTCACACAGCAGGGGAACAGCTGACATTACTGAACCCAGTAACACGGGAGCAAGTGTAGACTGTGCTAACAGCACTTCCGAGAAACAACTGGCGGTGTTGTAGCCCAGGGATGAGAAGAGAACATGGTGGAGGCAGCAGGACTGTTTGCCGTTCACACAGCAGGGGAACAGCTGACATTACTGAACCCCAGTAACACAGGAGCAAGTGTAGACTGTGCTAACAGCACTTCCAGAGAAACAACTGCGGTGTTGTAACCCAGGGATGAGAAGAGAACATGGTGGAGGCAGCAGGACTGTTTGCCGTTCACACAGCAGGGGAACAGCTGACATTACTGAACCCCAGTAACACAGGAGCAAGTGTAGACTGTGCTAACAGCACTTCCGAGAAACAACTGGCGGTGTTGTAACCCAGGATGAGAAGAGAACAGGGTGGAGGCAGCAGGACTTTTGCCGTTCACACAGCAGGGGAACAGCTGACATTACTGAACCCCAGTAACACAGGAGCAAGTGTAGACTGTGCTAACAGCACTTCCGAGAAACAACTGGCGGTGTTGTAACCCAGGGATGAGAAGAGAACAGGGTGGAGGCAGCAGGACTTTTGCCGTTCACACAGCAGGGGAACAGCTGACATTACTGAACCCAGTAACACGGGAGCAAGTGTAGACTGTGCTAACAGCACTTCCGAGAAACAACTGGCGGTGTTGTAACCCAGGGATGAGAAGAGAACATGGTGGAGGCAGCAGGACTGTTTGCCGTTCACACAGCAGGGGAACAGCTGACATTACTGAACCCCAGTAACACGGGAGCAAGTGTAGACTGTGCTAACAGCACTTCCGAGAAACAACTGGCGGTGTTGTAACCCAGGGATGAGAAGAGAACATGGTGGAGGCAGCAGGACTTTTTGCCGTTCACACAGCAGGGGAACAGCTGACATTACTGAACCCCAGTAACACGGGAGCAAGTGTAGACTGTGCTAACAGCACTTCCGAGAAACAACTGGCGGTGTTGTAGCCCAGGGATGAGAAGAGAACATGGTGGAGGCAGCAGGACTGTTTGCCGTTCACACAGCAGGGGAACAGCTGACATTACTGAACCCCAGTAACACAGGAGCAAGTGTAGACTGTGCTAACAGCACTTCCGAGAAACAACTGGCGGTGTTGTAACCCAGGGATGAGAAGAGAACATGGTGGAGGCAGCAGGACTGTTTGCCGTTCACACAGCAGGGGAACAGCTGACATTACTGAACCCCAGTAACACAGGAGCAAGTGTAGACTGTGCTAACAGCACTTCCGAGAAACAACTGGCGGTGTTGTAACCCAGGGATGAGAAGAGAACAGGGTGGAGGCAGCAGGACTTTTTGCCGTTCACACAGCAGGGAACAGCTGACATTACTGAACCCCAGTAACACAGGAGCAAGTGTAGACTGTGCTAACAGCACTTCCGAAAAACAACTGGCGGTGTTGTAACCCAGGGATGAGAAGAGAACAGGGTGGAGGCAGCAGGACTTTTTGCCGTTCACACAGCAGGGGAACAGCTGACATTACTGAACCCCAGTAACACGGGAGCAAGTGTTAACTGTGCTAACAGCACTTCCGAGCAACAACTGGCGGTGTTGGAGCCCAGGGTCAAGGAGGATGTTTAAATACTAGATCAAGTATTTTCCTTGTTACGTGTCAATTAAAAATGTCTATACTCCAAACAAGAGAAATATAACCTTTAGTACCATAAGATGATGATTTTACTTTAAAAAATATATGTAAATTAATAATTGACAAACATAAACGCATACATTAACATGTTGAAAAGCAATGCAAACCACAATAAAAATCGGTTAAATAATCTGCTATAACGGTTTTAAAATAAAAGCATACAAGTACATATCAGAATCCATTAATGATGGATAAGTAACAGTATGTACACCATTTTCATTTGCTGTATAATATCACTAAAAAGTTTTTTAAAAATATCTAAAATTTTCCATCATGTAATACTGATAATATGTGCCAATCATTTATATTAACAAAAAAACCTTTAAAAAGTGCATAGTGAAAACAGCTATTTATGCCTGACTGTGGACTTGCAAGCATGACAACGGATAGATAAGGTATATATAGATGAGTCTGCATAGCCACAGATGGTGAATGGCGATGTAATACTGTACCTCAATAAAGTGTGCGTTACTACTACATCCTTTTTTTTATATAGCTTTCTAAAAGGGTACGTGCATGTATGCTTGCGCCTTTGTTTGGACGCACAGACTGGCTTCCTGCTGTGACGCGTTGGGTATTGGAGCGTCTGTGCGTCTTATGACGCAGACTAACATTCACGGTGCGCATCGTTCATCATCGCAAGCGTACCGACAACACAAAGGCGTTGTCATGACTGCTTTACTCAGTAAACATGCACCTATGATGAAACATACACGCATGTGCCCTATTACATAACAAGCTACAAGAAAAATGCGTGTGAGGTGTGACACAGCTGTTTTGTTAAGGTACAGTATTATATCGACATTGTACAGGTGTCGCTATTCAGTCTGATAAATAGATATCATTCACCTATTCTATCAGTTGTCGTTCTTTCAGCACCACTTACAGGTATATATTTTGCTATTGTGACTATGCACTATTGACTTTACCAAGGTAATGCATGATTTTTGTTAGCGATTATCATGTTTACATGAAGGACCTTTATGATATGGGCTGTTAACTTTCTAATCAAATATGTATTTTTTAAAATGACACAAATATAAGTAATGTTGAAGAGGACTATTCCTACATGCATTGTTTGCACAATATTACAGGTGTACATCACGTCCCTTAATCAACATTGGATATTATATTTACTTGTATGCTTTTATTTCAAAGGCAAGAACACTGAAGTATAACCTTCGCACTGCAGCAGTTGTCAAGTTCAACCCACATTATGCACTTCCAACATTGCAGTATTTGAGTCATCATGATGTGAGTTGGATTTGTCTAAGCTATGGAGTGACAAGGTTGACCATCAGTATCCTATAGCATAAGTAGGCTTTTGTGTTTGCATTTGTTTTCGACATGTGCATATCTGTAATAATATGTCACAATTATTTTGTTACCGATTTGTGACAGACAAATCATTTTATGGTTTGAAAGTTGACGTTTCAAATGTTTACAGCTTAGAAATCATGGTGTAGCCTCATATCTATGTGTAGCACTAGACACTTTGAGATGTCATGTTTTTTTCACCATGATTAGGTAGCTAGCAGTAATTTTTGCCGGACACACAGCAGGGGAACAGCAGGCGTTACTGAACCCCACAAACACATCAGCGATTGTTTTCATCTGTGCATCTAACACTTCTGAGCAGCAACTGGCGCTGTTGAAGCCCAGGGTCAAGGAGGGTGTAGGCAGAGGCCTAGTATGAGACGTTTGAAGTTGAAGTTGTAGTTAGCAGCAGTAATTTTTGCCAGACACACAGCAGGGAACAGCAGGCGTTACTGAACCCCACAAACACATCAGCGATTGTTTTCATCTGTGCATCTAACACTTCTGAGCAGCAACTGGCGCTGTTGAAGCCCAGGGTCAAGGAGGGTGTAGGCAGAGGCCTAGTATGAGACGTTTGAAGTTGAAGTTGTAGTTAGCAGCAGTAATTTTTGCCAGACACACAGCAGGGGAACAGCAGGCGTTACTGAACCCCACAAACACATCAGCGATTGTTTTCATCTGTGCATCTAACACTTCTGAGCAGCAACTGGCGCTGTTGAAGCCCAGGGTCAAGGAGGGTGTAGGCACAAATATTGAGTTATTGCCTTGTTACGTGGCCATTGCAAATGTATGTACTTCAAACAAGAATAAATGAAGTTTTACTACGACAATAAAATGATGAATTTCAATTACAAGAATAGAAAAATATTTATACTTGACAGTCCTCTGTGGTTGATAACGTTTAAATGGCTAACTGAAAATATGGTAACAAATTCAAAGCTTTCGAGACTACTCAGGTGTCTTCATCAGGCTAAGAGTAAAGCCAAAAATGAAGAATCACATATTTCTACACACAACAGGACACAGGAATAGCTAAGACAAGTGAGGGAGGGACAAGTGAGGGAGACCGGCAACAAAAAGGAGAACAAGGATGAATTATCAGCGCCACACAATCACAGATAAATTAATGAATTTACCTGTGGCAAAAGACTTTTGTATGCCCGGTCATAGCATCATGGATATGGAATTACTGGTATTAAAATATAACTTCAAATATGAGAAACGTACAAAGGTTTCAGAATATAAGCTCATCATGACCTTTGACACTGTTAGTGATGGAATGAATAGATCACATGGATTTATGTCATTCTATATCAATTAAGGAATCTGCGTCTATGACCTTCCAGGGTCATGAAAACCCCAAAAAATACGCCAATGAGAGGGCAATCAAACTTTCTATCCTTATCTAGGAACTGTTCCAATATTTATGTTCATCCCTGTGAGATAATGACAGTTCTGATACACGTCACTTACTTGTCTTACCTATTGCACTATTCCTGTGTCCTGTTGTGTATAGAAATATGTGATGCTTAATTTTTTTAGTTAGTCTTTCCCTGATGAAGAGACGTGAGTAGCCTTGAAAGCTTGCAATTTGTTTCCATCTTTTCAGTTATCCATAAAAAGGTATCAACCACTGCTGACTCTGAAGTCTAAATATTTTTCTATCTACTGGCTAACACGGTACAAAGATACACATGTTTTCTAATTTCAAGAAGGAAAAATAAAGAAAATACAAATATAAACGCATATATGCACATGCCAAAAATAAATGGAACAACACAACACCCAAAAAATTGGTAACAAAATATAGTGTTGTAAATTTAAGAATAAAGTAAATGTTTTTTTTTATGAATAATGCTTAAGGAACGCTATGTTAAACCATAACATAGTGAAGACAATGGATTTTGTAATAGTCACTCATCATCATCATCGCAAATTTTATGTGACAGTCACAGACAATTCAATTATTTAAGTTCATAAAATCGTAACTTTCTATAGCATGTATGACATGTCCGCATGGACTCATCAATGTGATTGATGACACAATAATGTACAATAAAAAATAACCATTTAAAAAAACATTAGGCATTGTTTGTCACAATTTAAGTGTGTGCCTGCAAGTGTAGGTGAAACAAAGGCTACGGATAGCAAAGGTATATTCTATGTCTGTATCAGACAGTGGACAGCCTCTGATGGGTAATGCCGATGTTATACTGTACGTCAATAAAGTCTGCGGCTGAAATCATGCATTTTTTGCTTGTAGAGTGTTGAAGAGGGTAAAAGAATGTCTGGTTGCGCAAAGCTTTATCCGTCAACACTACCTTCCTACTGTCACGCGTAGGGTAGGGTAGCGTGTGGCAATTAGCTGACTATCAAATGTGAGGTTAGGCTGCGTTATTGCGCACTAGGGACGCAAAAAAAAATACAGCAGTAATAATTTTTAATGTGTAATACTACACCTATGACAAACCAAAAAATTACGTTCCCTCTTTAACAATGTACAAGACTAACAAGCCTAATGGTTGACGCTGACTTAATTGAGATACAGTATTACATCAACATTGTCCATTGAGTAACTATGCACTGTGATACCTATATACCAGTATTAATTTATATCTCTTGTGGTTGTTTCAACAGCACTTGCAGGTATAAGTACCTATTGTCAGTATGCATGATGCACTTTCTAGATGTAATAATTTATTATTGGACATTATTACCATGTTTACATGCTGGCCATTTCATATATGGTGTTTGAAGTTACAGTTGGCATCAGTATGTGTATTTATAATGTCTGTCATAAATAAAACTCGTGATGATGATGATGAGGATTTAATGATTCGTACATCCATTGAGTGCATTATCTTACAGGTACAGATAAAGTTCCTTAAAAAGCATTAATTCATAAGTCTGAAATGTACTTTTATGCATTAATTTAAAAATGTGAAGAGTAGACTATGTTTTATTTTTTGTTACCATTTCTAATAGACATGTGCAGATATGCGCTGTGATGACAAATTATTATTTGTCCATATTTGTCATAAAAATTTATCATTCTAGGCCTGCAAAAACTTCACAATTTCATGTTTTCAGCATAACAAGCAGGGTGACGGCTCTTCCCTATTTGGAGCATGTTGGTCATGTGTTTTTCTGTCCATGTGTCGGGAAAGGACACTTCTTGCCGTTGACACAGCAGGGGAACAGCTGGCGTTACTGAACCCCACTAACAGTAGAGCTTGTGTTTTGTTCTGTGGACACGACACTTCTGAGCAGCAACTGGCAGTGTTGGAGCCCAGGGAGTAGAGTTCAGGTGGTAGAAAGATGAACATAACAGGAGACATGGATAACGTTGCGAACCAGTTATTTAATCTGAAAACGGACAGAGAAATTCTGGCGAGATCCATGCCTTGTTCATTTTCAGAAAAGTAAGCCGGTCTACATTATCGGAGGAAGTCGCATGCGACGGTCTGTTAGTACACCACCTGCAGCACTAAAGACGCGCTCCGATAATACACTGGCAGCAGGGCAAGCCAGCACCTCCAATGCATACTGGCTAAGCTCTGGCCATGTATCCAGCTTAGAGACCCAAAACTTGAATGGGGAAGAGCCATCTGGGAGTACACTGAGAGGCAAAGCCAAGTAGTCTGTCACCATCTGACGGATACGTTGCCTCCCGCTGACTGGAGCCCTCTCGGATGGTGTAGACATTTGTGGCGCTGCCACAAAACTTTGCCACATTTTGAACATACTGGTCTTTCCCTGTGCAGAGGCACTGCGTGTGCTCCCTCTTGTTGCAGAGCTCTCTACACTGCCTCGACGCACAGAGCTGCTTTGTAAAGCAGTAGCAGCAGCAGTGCTCTCGGCAGTAAGGTAGAACATTAGGGATTGCACCAGTGTGTCTTGGTACTCCCGCATTTTACGCTCCCGGTTCAACGGTGTGATGAGGCTTTTGACGTTGTCCCGGTAGCGAGGGTCTAGGAGGGTGTACACCCAATAATCAGACGTCGTGAGAATGTGGGCGATGCATGAAATCAACCATGTGCTGCAGACTCCCAACTGGCAAAGAAACGCTGTCCTCTGCAAGAGGCGTTATCTCTGCCTGCTCTGCATCACCCCACCCTCGCTCTACATACTGACTAGAGCGTTGTGTACCTCCCTCTGGAGCGATGTCTTCCTCCTCCATTGACTCCTCCTCCTCATCCTCCTCACAAAGTGAGCCCTGCCCAGCCCTTTGTGAGGAACCACGTTGCGCTGACTTTCCAGAAGGTGATGGAATTTGTGACTCCTCATCCTCCACCTCTTCCAAAACCTCATCCCTTATTGCTTGCAGTGTTTTTTGAAGCAGGCAGATAAGGGGGACAGTCAGGCTGACTAGTGCATCATCTGCACTCGCCATCCGCGTTGACTCATCAAACGCACGCAAAACGTGGCACATGTCCTTCATAGTGGCCCACTCATTAATGGTGAAGTGTGGACGGCGCAAATTGCGTGTTGATTGCGCCTGATGCAGCTGATACTCCATAACTGCTGGCTGCTGCTCACCAACCGCTCCAACATATGTAACGTTGAATTCCACCTGGTGGATACGTCACATATGATGCGATGTTCAGGAAGGCGCAATCTGCGTTGCAGAGCTGCAATGCGCGATCTGGCCATGCTGGAACGTCGCAAGTGAGCGCACTCTAGGCGGACCTTGTGCAGCAGTGCATCAAGATCCGGATAGTCCCTCAAAAAACTCTGCACGACCAAGTTGAGCACATGTGCCAGACATGGTATGTGAGTGAGGTTGCCAAGGCCCAGAGCTGCCACCAGATTTCGGCCATTGTCACACACTACCAAGCCTGGCTGGAGATTCGCTGGCAAAAACCACACGTCGCTCTCCTGCTTGATGGCATTCCAGACCTCCTGCGCTGTGTGGCTTCGATTCCCCATGGGAATTAATTTCAGAACGCCTCTTGCCGTTTGGCCACGGCTGTGCTCATATCGGTCGCATCCAGGTAAGCGTCCACGGTCCATGTGGAGGTAGACCGTGACGGCTCCTGCAGCGATGATTCTGAGGAACTAGAGTAGGAGGAGGAGTCAATGTGGACAGACTTGATTCCGGCAATCCTTGGAGTTGGCAGAACACGTACAGCGCCACTCGCAAGATCTGTACCCGGCTCCACAACATTCACCCAATGGGCAGTGAGTGAAAGGTATCGTCCCTGGCCATGGGTACTGGTCCACGCATCGGTGGTCAGGTGGACCTTGCTACTGACGGCGTTTAGTAGCGCATGTTTAATTTTTGCCTCAACATGCTTTTGCAGACCAGGGACGGCTTGCCTGCTGAAATAAAATCGGCTGGGCACATTGTATTGTGGGACTGCCAATGCCATTAATTCACGGAAACTGTCAGTCTCCACCAGCCTGAATGACAGCATTTCAAGGACAGGAGTTTTGCAATGCCAGCATTCAGAGCCTGTGCTCGTGATGGTTTGCCGAGTATGGCCGTCTTTTATCCCATGCCTGTGCTACCGATGGCTGTTTTGTGGCCTGGGTGTGTGAGGATACAGGGAACTTGCAGCTGTGGGTGGAATAACACTGTGTCTCTGGACAACAGTGACAGAGGTTCTTCCATGGCGATCCTTTGAGGAACCTTACCAGCTGTGTGTGAACTGGAGGAAGAGGCTCCAACAGGAGCTGAAGATGTAGGTGCTGCTGTAGGTTGGCCTACATCTCCAGTGTGTCTTTGTAACTCAACAAAGTGCTTTGACCGCACATGTTTCCACATATTTGTTGTATTAAGGTTACTGACACTTTTACCTCTTTTAATTTTTTGATTACACAGCTTGCATTTTACATAGCAAATATCATCTGCAACTGTATCAAAAAAGGACCACGCAGAGCAAGTCCTGGGAGCGCCCGGTTTGGCTGTTGTAAGAGAACTGCTCCGAACGGGTGCCAAACTGGAGGCTACAGGCAAGCGAGTCTGCAGCCTACCTCTCCCTACTGTTTGGACCGTTGGTGCAATCTCTTCCTCAGAGCTGCTCCCACCACCTTCCTGTTCCTCACGCCATGTTGGGTCTTGGACCACATCATCTCCACCACTACCCTCTTCCATCACCTGCTGTTGTTGGGTGGTCTGGCCACACCATGCTCAACAGAAACTGGCAACTGAGTCTCCATCATCATCAGATGCGTTCTGCGGTGTGCTGACCATCGGCACTGGCTCACCCCTCTTCAGATTCAGAGAGACACAGCTGTGCGCATCACTGCATACTGCCTCTTCTTCACATTCCAGAATGCTGCTTGGCTGGGCCCCTGTTTCCAAGCCAACAGATTCTGAGAACAGAAGCAGAGACTCAGCTGGCTCCTGTACAGAGCTCTCTGACTGCCTGGGCAATTTGGCAGGCGGTGAAGAGACTGATGGTTGTTCAACAGTGCTGTGGTCCTGAGAGGAGGTGGAAGGTATTGAAGTCGATGCATTGGCTGCCATCCAACCAACAACGGCTTCAAATTTGTTTCTCACGCAGCAGGGGGTACGCTGAGCTCCTACAAAAGTGCGCATAAAGGAACGCTCACGGGAAAACTGGTGGATGCTGTGTCACTGGGTGCGGCAGCAGCCACAGAATCCCCACGTCCTCTCCCTGCTGCAAATCCACGGCCTCGACCACGACCACGTGCCCTTACTCACTGACTTCTTCATCTTGGTAGATTGATAAAGAAAGTCAGAAAAGTTAAGGCCTAAGTGTGGTTATTCCTCACAGACTACAGTGAACCCTGCAGACAAACTGTTCAGTATCTGTGAAAGGCCCCTTTGTGTACTTCTATAGTGTTTGCAACCAATGTATTGTATACGGATGGAAGCGCGTCACACTAATAGATTAGATTTTTTCCACTAAATGGAGCAGCACCAATTAGAGAAAAATGTGAGGATGAGGCAGTGACACACGCTCAGCAGACTACAACCGGCAGTGGTTGAAGTACAAACTGGAGCGTAATCTGCACTCACAAAATGAAAAGCTCCACAGACTACAGTGAACACTGAAACACAACTATTCACTATCTGTGAAAAGCTCCTTTGTGTACTTCTATAGTGTTTTGCAACCAATGTATTGTATACGGATGGAAGCGCGTCACACTAATAGATTAGATTTTTTTCCACTAAAATGGAGCAGCACCAATTAGAGAAAAATGGAAGGATGAGGCAGTGACACACGCTCAGCAGACTACAACCGCAGTGTTGAAGTACAAACTGGAGCGTAATCTGCACTCACAAAATGAAAAGCTCACAGACTACAGTGAACACTGAAACACAACTATTCACTATCTGTGAAAAGCTCCTTTGTGTACTTCTATAGTGTTTGCAACCAATTATTGTAACGGATGGGAAGCGCGTCACACTAATAGAATTAGATTTTTTTCCACTAAAATGAGCAGCACCCCATTAGAGAAAAATGTGAAGGATGGCAGGGACACACGCTCAGCGACTACAACCGGCAGTGTTTGAAGTACAAACTGGAGCGTAATCTGCACTCACAAATGAAAAGCTCACAGACTACAGTGAACACTGAAACACAACTATTCACTATCTGTGAAAAGCTCCTTTGTGTACTTCTATAGTGTTTGCAACCAATTATTGTATCGGATGGAACGCGTCACACTAATAGATTAGATTTTTTTTCCACTAAAATGGAGCAGCACCAATTAGAGAAAAAATGTGAAGGATGAGGCAGTGACCACACTCAGCAGACTACAACCGGCAGTGGTTGAAGTACAAACTGGAGCGTAATCTGCACTCACCAAAAGAAAAGCTCCAACAACAGTGAACACTGAAACACAACTATTCACTATCTGTGAAAAGCTCCTTTGTGTACTTCTATAGTGTTTGCAACCATGTATTGTATACGATGGAAGCGCGTCACACTAATAGATTAGATTTTTTTCCACTAAAATGAGCAGCACCAATTAGAAAAAATTTAGGAGAGGCAGTGACACCCGCTCAGCAACTACAACCGGCAGTGGGTGAAGTACAAACTGGAGCGTAATCTGCACTCACAAAATGAAAAGCTCACAGACTACAGTGAACACTGAAACAAACTATTCACTATCTGTGAAAAGCTCCTTTGTGTACTTCTATAGTTTTTGCAACCAATGTATTGTATACGGATGGAAGCGCGTCACACTAATAGATTAGATTTTTTTCCACTAAAATGGAGCAGCACCAATTAGAGAAAATGTGAAGGATGAGGCAGTGACACACCTCAGCAGACAAACAACCGGCAGTGGTTGAAGTACAAATGGAGCGAATCTGCACTCACAAAATGAAAAGCTCACAGACTACAGTGAACACTGAAACACAACTATTCACTATCTGTGAAAAGCTCCTTTGTGTACTTCTATAGTGTTTGCAACCAATGTATTGTATACGGATGGAAGGCGTCACACTAATAGATTAGATTTTTTTCCACTAAAATGGAGCAGCACCAATTAGAGAAAAATGTGAAGGATGAGGCAGTGGACACACGCTCAGCAGACTACAACAGCAGTGGTTGAAGAACTAACTGAGCGTGATCTGCACTCAAAAAATCAAAACCTCACAGACTGCAGTGAACACTGAAACACAACTTTTCCCACTATCGTGAAAAGCTCCTTTGTGTACTTCTATAGTGTTTGCAACCATGTATTGTATAACGGATGGAAGCACGTCACACTAATAGATTGATTTTTTTCTAATATATGGAGCTGCACCAATTCCATAAATAAAATAAAAAAAAAAGAGTCAGTGACACGTGCAGATGCCTACAAACAGCGGTGGATGCAGAGCAAACTGCAGCGTCACCTGCACTGTCACACACACACCTTGCACAGAGCTGTTAAAACAACACTGGCAAAATGAAGCTTTACACAGGGGTTTTGTAAAACTAGCCTGCCTCAAGCACAGTATACACAAAATCGCAATATTAACTGTCCCTCAGAGTGAGCAGAGTAGCGTTCTGTCCCTTACTGAGTTCACAGCACAGTGACGCTAAAATGGCGGCGGCGCCTTTTATAGTGCATTCTGACATCATTTTCAGCAGCCAATCACAGCCATGCCATTAGTTAAGATGACCGCAGCATTACAGGATGGCCCACACTTCGTAGGATTCCTCATTGGCTGACTAAAATCACATTGCCCTCAAAGAATTATGGAACTTCCCGATTCCGGTATCGATATGGAAAAAGTATCGGAATTAAGTATCGGAATTCCGATAACGCGAATATCGGCCGATACCCGATACTTGCGGTATCGGAATGCTCAACACTACTTGTCACATGTACAGAGCCGAGGTTGCTACTTGTCACATGTAGCAGAGCTGAGGTTGTTACTTGTCAAATGTAGCAGAGCTGAGGTTGTACTTGTCAAATGTAGCAGAGCTGAGGTTTTTACTTGTCACATGTAGCAGAGCTGAGGTTGTACTTGTCACATGTAGAAGAGCTGAGGTTACTTGTCACTGTAGCAGAGCTGAGGTTGCTACTTGTCACATGAGCAGAGCTGAGGTTGTTATTTCACATAAGCAGAGCTGAGGTTGTTACTTGTCACAAATGCAGAGCTGAGGTTGCTACTTGTCACAAGTAGCAGAGTTGAGGTTGTTACTTGTCACATGTAGCAGAGTGAGGTTGCTACTTGTAACATGTAGCAGAGCCGAGGTTGCTACTTGTCACATGAGCAGAGCTGAGGTTGTTACTTGTTACATGTAGCAGCAGTTGTTACTTGCCACATGTAGCAGAGATCAGGGTGTCACTCATCACTATGTAGCAACCTGAGGCTGTTACGGGGCCAGGGGAGGCTACTGGTGACTGAGGTCCGTGCCCAACAGGGCCCAGGGGAGGTTAGTGGTGACTTGAGGCTTGCGTCAAACAGGGCCCAGGAGCCCGAGGCCCTGTTGGAATGCGGGCCCCTTGCTACCTGGGCCCTGTGTTGAATGTGGGCCCCTGCACTGCAGCCTGGGCCTGTTGAATGTGGCCCTGTTAGATCCTGCCTGCACCTGCCCTCCCAGTCACCATTGAGCAGCCAGCCTCTTCTCACTGTTGAGAGACTCACGGTACTCACCCTGCTCGCCCGGGCTTCCACCTGCTTGTCCACAGCCTGCTGCTTCATGTGGTCTGCCTGGCCGTCTGCTGTCCGCCCCCACATGCACACACGCTGTGACAGACGGACCATAATGCACTGGGCCGCAGCTTAAAGCTACAGTGCTCATTTCTGTTCGCTGTCTGCATTTACAACACTGTAGTGTCTCTTTAAAACAACACAGTGTTGTTATGCATCAGCGTTCAGAGTCAGAAGCCTGAACAAAATGTTGGGAGGGGCCCGAGCGCGGATCCATTTGCCAGCGTGCTCGGCCCCCCTTTTTGCTCCTAAATCACAGGGCAGCTGCAGCAGG
Source organism: Oophaga sylvatica (assembly GCA_033576555.1). NCBI lineage: Eukaryota > Metazoa > Chordata > Amphibia > Anura > Dendrobatidae > Oophaga > Oophaga sylvatica. The sequence goes on along the minus strand of JARQOD010000001.1, from coordinate 444,415,553 downwards.
GACGGGCCCCCTTCTAGCCCGGGCCCTGTGGCAGCTGCTTCCCCTGCTTCCACTATAGTTCCGCCCCTGACTCTGTCAGTTTTGCTTGATCTTAGGATCTCTTAGTATTTGTTTTCTGTTTTATTTTCCCTGCTACAATTTTTGTTAGGAGGTGTCCACCTTTTCACCCAGTCCCTAGATCTTGTAGGGATTCCTCCCTCGCAACTATAGGTCTTCGTTCAGACTAGCTGAGGACTTTAGGGTCTGGTCGCAGGATCAGGTTCCCCGTTACATCGTAGGGATCCAGCTCAGTCCTATTGTAGGGACAGAATTCCCACCTTTCCTTAGTGCTTGTAGCAGATCATAACAATTATGCCCATATGTTCCAAATTAAACCCCTATGCTCCATATTATTCCCCCATATGTTCCACAGATTATGCCCCCATATGCTCCAGATTATGCCCCATATGTTCCACAGCTTATGCCCCATATGCTCCTATTATGCCCCAATATGTTCCACAAATTATGCCCCCTATGCTCCAGATTAAAGCCCCCATATGTTCCACCCGATTATGCCCCCATATGCTCAGATTATGCCCCCATATGTTCCACAATTATGCCCCCATATGCTCCAGATTATGCCCCCATATGTTCCACAGATTAGCCCCCATATGCTCCATATTATGCCCATACAGTCAGGGCCAGAAATATTTGGACAGTGACACAATTTCGCGAGTTGGGCTTGCATGCCACCACATTGGATTTGAAATGAAACCTCTACAACAGAATTCAAGTGCAGATTGTACGTTTAATTTAAGGTTGAACAAAAATATGTGTTAGAAAATGTAGGAATTGTACACATTTCTTTACAAACACTCCACAATTTTAGGAGGTCAAAATAATTGGACAAATAAACATAACCCAAAACAAAATATTTTTATTTTCAATATTTTGTGGCGAATCCTTTGAGGCAATTCACTGCCTTAAGTCTGGAACCCATGGACATCACCAAACGCTGGGTTTCTCCTTCTAATGCTTTGCCAGGCCTTTACAGCCGCAGCCTTCAGGTCTTGCTTGTTTGTGGGTCTTTCCCTCTTAAGTCTGGATTTCAGCAAGTGAAATGCATGCTCAATTGGGTTAAGACTGGTGATTGACTTGGCCATTGAAGAATGTTCCACTTTTTGCACTCATGAACTCCTGTGTAGCTTTGGCTTAATGCTTGGGGTCATTATCCATCTGTACTATGAAGCGCCGTCCAATCAAGTTTGCAGCATTTGGCTGAATCTGGCTGAAAG
>JARQOD010000001.1:444385449-444414179 GCA_033576555.1 Oophaga sylvatica | reverse complement strand
TAATAGATAGATAGATAGATAGATAGATAATAGATACAGTAGATGATAGATACGGTAGATAGATAGATAGATAGATAGATAGATAGATAGATAGATAGATAGATAGATAATAGATGATAGATAGATGATAATTAGATGATATGTAGATAATAATAGATTATGGATAGATGACAGATAGATAACAGACAGATAGATAATAGATAGATAGATATATAATAGATAATAGATAGATACTGTAGATAATAAATAGATAATAGATAGATAGATATTAGATAATAGATAGATGATAGATAATTGATAAATAGATGATATATAGATAATAATAGATAGATAAAAGATAGATAGATAATAGATAGATGATAAATAGATGATATATAGATAATAATACATAGATAGATGACAGATAGATAATAGACTGATAGATAATAGATAATAGATAGACAATATATAAATAAATAGATAGATATATAATAGATAGATAATAAATAAATAGATAATAGATTAATAGATAGATAATAGATGATAGCTAGATAGATGATAGATAGATAGATGGATAATAGATAGATGATATATAGATAATAATAGATAATGGATAGATGACAGATAGATAATAGACAGATAGATAATAGATAGACAATATATTATTATATTATTATTATTTATATAGTGTCATTAATTCCATGGTGCTGTACATGAGAAGGGGTTACATACAAAGTTATAGATATCGTTTGCAGTAAACAAATTTACAATGACAGACTAGTACAGAGGGGAGAGGACCCTGTCCTTGCGGACTTACATTCTACGGGATAATGGGGAAGAAACAGAAGGTCGGGGGTGCAGAAGCTCTGGTGGTGGTGGCGTGGCAGAAGCTCGGGTGGTGGCGAGGCGGCTGTAACGCTGGTATTGTCTGTACTTTGTTTTCCAGCGTTACTTTGCATGATTTTTGCATTAACCCTTTTGCTCCTTTCCCCTAACCAGCTGGGATACTGTTGTCTGTTACCTATATGGATGCTGCTCAGTTCCCGGCTCTGCTGCGTACCCGTACTTGCGTGAGTGGCTCCGCTGCTTTGCATGACCGCCCGCATGTGCGGTTCCTGACTTGCTGTGAAAGCCGTCCGTAGCTTGAAAAGTCCTCTGCAGTGGTGCATGACTTACTGCGTGGTTGGCAGCAGCCATTGTTGGTTCCCTCTGTGTTGTGCTGTCTGGCTCTGCATAGGGGGGCGGCCCACACCTGTCCTGCTTTTATGAGGATTGGGTGTTTACTAGAGTTACTGCTCCAGCCTATCGCTGTGAAGCAGCTCATATATAAAGTTCCCCAGCCCTATGGGCGTTGCCAGAGCTTCACATGAATCCACACTGAATCCCTGAACCTAGCCGTATGTGGTTGTGTGTTCAGCTCCTGCTCTGAAGTTGATCAGCTCTGGAGAGCTGATTCCCTGTTCCTGCTGTGTCTTGTTCCCTGATCCTGGATCAAATCCGGTACCTGAATGTCTGAATTGTGTCTTGTGTTTCCGCCTATGCTGGGGCTGATTACCCAGATCGCCGTTCCTGGAGGCTGTATATCCAGGCCTGTTCCTGCTGTGTCTAATTACCTGAACCCCTGATCTTGGATCGCATCCTGTACCTGACTTTCTGAACTGTGTCCTCTGTGTTATGTTCCTGAAATCCTGCTGTGTCCAGAACCCTGTGCCAGTGACTGTGAATCCTTGCTATATAACCTGAGTTTCATCTTGGAAGGAGGAGTCCGGTGTGTGCTGAGTTTCTGTTTACTCTGTGCTCAGCCTCTGTGCAATCCCCGGCCAGCTCCCGTTGAGCCTGGCGGCGCTTGCACCAGACCGCTGGGGTTCCTTTTCAGGTCGCTGCCAGATGTCCGGATCCTATGCCTGATGACCATGGCCTGATGTCCGATGTCCGACGACCACTTCCAGATGTCCGGATCCTATCCTTTCTGCCTGATGTCCGGATCCTGCCGATCATTGCCAGATGTCCGGAGTCCGAGGCCTGTGTTCCAGTCCGTGTTCCTGTGATCCAATCCATGTTCCTGTCCGTGTTTCTGACTCCCTGAGACCCAATCCGTGTTCCTGACTCCCTGAGATCCAATCCATCTTCCTGTCCGTGTTCCTGACTCCCTGAGATCCAATCCCTGTCCCTGTTGTTCTTGTGCAGTCTAACTCTGTTTCAGCCATCAGCTCCTGATTCCAGTTTCCTGCCTGTTACCTGTCGGCTTGCCTGTCTGCCATCCGACTGCAGCTCCATCCGGAAGTTCGGACATCATCTGCAGAGATCCCCGGCTCTTGCCTGCTCACCTGGGAGCGATCATCTGCCATCCGACTGCAGTTCCATCCGGAAGTTCGGACATCATCTGCAGAGATCCCCGGCTCTTGCCTGCTCACCTGGGAGCGATCATCTGCCATCCGACTGCAGCCTACCTGGAGGCTCCACCATATCAGGTCGTATATTACCTGCCTGTCTAGAGCCTGCCTGGTCACTTACAGTGACAAGCTGCCTGTCTAGAGACTGCCTGGTCACTTACTGTGACAACCTGCCTGTCCCAGAGACTGCCTGGTCACTTGCCGTGACAACCTGCCTGTCCTGGTCACTTGCCGTGACAACCTGCCTGCCTTGGTCACTTGCCGTGACAACCCTGCCTGCCTGGTCACTTGCCGTGACAACCTGCCTGCCCTGGTCACTTGCCGTGACAACCTGCCTGTCCCAGAGATTGCCCTGGTCACTAGCCGTGACAACCTGCCTGTCCTGCCGGTTCCTCCTTGGTCTACCCTGTGATGACGTCTGTCCTGGGTCGGTGTCTGATGTTTCTCCTGCTGAGCCTGTGCTACGCCTGAGGCCTGAGAGAGAGGCCGTCCTAGTATGCCCGTGCCAGATGACCCTGGACTTCATCAACCCGTGATGACCCCGCCATCGTCTGACGTTCGTCCTGGGCCGGTGTCTGATGTTCTCCTGCTGAGCCTGTGCTACGCCCGAGGCCTGAGAGTGTGGCCATACTAGTATGCCCGTGCCAGATGATTCTGGACTTCATCAACCCGTGATGACCCCGCCATCGTCTGAAGTCTGTCTGAGGTCGGTGTCTGATGTTCTCCTGCTGAGCCTGTGCTACGCCTAAGGCCTGAGAGAGAGGCCGTCCAAGTATGCCTGTGCCAGATAACCCTGGACTGCATCTACCCGTGATGTCCTCCAGCACTCGTCTGTGATCCTGAGTTGTGTACCCTTCTCTGATGTGCGGAATCGGGAGCCCGGTCTTATGTTATGTTTATTTACTTTGTTTCTTTAAGTAAACTTTATGTTTCTTCTTACCTGAAGTTGTGCGGTGTTGTCTAGTCCTGCAGGTCGCCACCTTGCCCACATGCTCAGCTGCCACGGATCCCGGTCGCTGCCCTTCCCTAGTCCGGGCAGGCCCGGGTCTCCCTCCGTGGTCCAGTGGGTCCACATTCTCTTACCATCTGGGACCCATGCCTCACGTCGTCGTGGACTGGCGGCGTGGGAGCATTGGCTAGCTAGGCAAGCTATGCCATGTCCCGACGCCCCACAGCCGTGGGAAGCGCTACAGCGGCAGAATGGTTATTTCAGGCTGTAGGCTTTCCTGAAGAGATGGGTTTTCAGGTTCCATCTAGGAGGTCTTGGGAGGATTGAAGATTACGTGAAGGAAGATATTGGGAGATTAGTTCAGAGATATAGGGAGGGGACAGTTTGTGGACGGCTTTGTAGGTCAGTGTTAGTAGTTTGAATTGGATTCGTTGGGGAATTGGGAGCCAGTGGAGGGATTTGCAGAGGGGAGAAGCAGGGGAGTAGTGAGGAGAAAGGTGGATTAGTCGGGCAGCAGAGTTGAGGACAGACTGGAGTGGTGCAAGAGAGTTGACGTAATCAGGGCGGGAGATGATGAGGGCATGCACAAGAGTGTTAGTAGATTGAGGGCTGAGGAAGGACGGATTCTGGAAATGTTTTTAAGTTGGAGGCGACAGGAGGTGGCAAGAGTTTGGATGTGTGGTTTGAAGGACAGGGCAGAGTCGAGAGTTACTTCGAGGCAGCGGATTTCAGGTGCGGGAGAGATCGTGATGCCATTTACCATAATAGATAGATCGGGTAGGGAAGATACACGAGATGGAGGAAAGATGATGAGTTCGGTTTTGTCTACATTGAGTTTTAGGAAGCGAGAGGTGAAGAAGGAGGATATGGCTGATAGACACTCTGGGATTCTGGACAGCAGAGAGGTGACATCTGGGCCAGAGAGGTAGATCTGAGTGTCGTCTGCATACAGGTGATACTGGAAGCCATAGGACTTTATGAGTTGTCCTAGGCCAAGGGTATAGATGGAAAAAAGTAGGGGCCCCAGGACAGAGCCTTGAGGGACTCCAACAGAGGGAGGGCGAGATGAGGAGGTAGTGTGGGAGTGGGAGACGCTAAATGTGCGGTCGGAAAGGTAAGAGGCGATCCAGGACAGGGCAAGGTCTTTGATGCCAAGGGAAGAAAGAATCTGTAGCAGTAGACAGAGGTTTACTGTGTCAAAGGCAGAGGACAGGTCAAGGAGGAGGAGGAGGATGGAGAACTGTCTGTTAGCTTTGGCTGTGAGTAAGTCATTAGTAATTTTGGTCAGGGCAGTTTCGGTGGAGTGGTGGGGTGGAAGCCAGATTGGAGGTTGTCAAGGAGAAAGTTAGATGAGAGGTGGGAGGAAAGTTGAGCGTGGACATGCTGCTCAAGGAGTTTGGAAGCAAATGGGAGCAATGATATTGGGCGATAGCTGGGCATAGCAGTTGGGTCAAGGTTTGTTTTTTTGCGGATGGGTATGATGGTGGCATGTTTCAAGGCAGAGGGAAAGGTACCAGAAGATAGCGATAGGTTGAAGAGATGGGTTAGGGCTGGAATGAGCGCGTTAGTGAGGTTGGGGAGCAGGTGGGAAGGGATGGGGTCAAGTGCACAGGTGGTGATGTGTGATTTGGAAAGGAGGTGAGTAAGCTCTCCTTCAATGATGTTGGAGAGAGAGGTTATTGGGGAAGGGCAGAGGTCTGGTATATGGAGTGGTTGGGGTGGTGGAACAGTAAAAGTTTGCCTTGTTTGGTCGATCTTATTTTTGAAGTAGGTGGCAAAGTCCTCGGCAGAGATGAGGGGAGTTGGAGGTGGCAATTGTGGGCGGAGGAGAGAGTTGAATGTGCTGAACAGTTGTTTTGGGTTGTAGGATAATGAAGATACAAAGTTTGTGAAATAGGTCTGTTTAGCAGAGGTGAGGGCTATTTTGAAGGCAAGCGTAGCTTGTTTGAAAGCAGTGAAGTCGTCTGGCAGGCGTGTTTTCTTCCAACGCCGCTCCGCGACCCTGGATGATTGTCGAAGTTTTTTGGTGAGATTGTTGTGCCAGGGTTGCCTATTGATTCGTCGCACTTTGCCATGCATGAGAGGGGCGACTGAGTCTATGGCCGATGTGAGGGTGGTGTTATAGAAAGCGGTGGCGCTGTCTGTGTCGTGGAGTGAAGATATGGAGGACAGAGGTAGAAGAGAGTCTGAGAGTCTGTGAATGTCTAGGTGTGCGAGGTTTCTGCGAGGATGTGCCAGTGGCTGGACACAGGGGGCAGGTGAGGAGGACAGGGATGAGAAGGTGAGTAGGTGGTTGTCGGATAGGGGGAGGGGAGAGGTTGTGAGATTAGATAGGGAACAGAGCCGGGTGAAGATGAGGTCTAATGTATGTCCATCTGTGTGGGTGGCTGTGGAGGACCACTGAATAAGTCCAAAAGATGAAGTAAGTGACAGGAGTTTGGAGACTGCTGGCTGGCAGGTGTCAATAGGTATATTAAAGTCACCCAGGATGATGGTGGGGATGTCAGCAGAAAGAAAGTGAAGAAGCCAGGTGGAGAATTGGTCAATGAAGGCAGTGGCTGAGCCCGTTGGTCGGTATATGACGGCCATTTGGAGATTAGAGGGAGAGTAGATATGGACCGAGTGGACCTCAAAGGAAGGGAGGATAAGGGAGGGTGGGGGTTGGATAGGGTTGAAGGAGCAGTTATTAGAAAGAAGGAAACCCACGCCTCCTATATAAATAATAGATAGATAGATATATAATAGATAATAGATAGAAAATAAATAAATAGATAGATAGATAATAGATGGATAGATAGATAATATATAGATAGATAATAGATAGATGATAGATACATAGATAATAGATAGATGTTAGATTAATAGATGATAGATAGATAGATAATAGATAGATGATAAATAGATGATGTATAGATAATAATAGATGATGGATAGATGACAGATAGATAATAGACAGATAGATAATAGATAGATACATAATAGATAATAGATAGATTGATAATAGACAGATAGATAATAGATAGATAGATGATAGATAAATAGATAGATGATAGATAATAGATAGATTATAGATAAATAATAGATAGATAATAGATAGATGATAGACAGATAAATAGATAATAGATAGATAATAGATGATAGACAGATAATAGATAGATGATAAATAGATGATATATAGCTAATAATAGATGATGGATAGATGACAGATAGATAATAGAAGATAGATAATAGATAGATACATAATAGATAATAATAGATTGATAATAACAGATAGATAATAGATAGATAGATGATAGATAAATAGATAGATGATAGATAATAGATAGATTATAGATAAATAATAGATATATAATAGATAGATGATAGATAGATAAATAGATAATAGATAGATAATAGATGATAGAAGATAATAGATAGATGATAATAGATGATATATAGCTAATAATAGATGAGATCATGTCTTAGATAATAATAGAAGTAGTTAGAAATAGATGAGAATAGTAATAAAATAAATAAATAGATAATAGATAGATGATAGATAAATCTATAGATGATTGATAATAGATAGATGATAGATAAATAATAGATGATAGATAGATAGATAGATAGATAGATAGATAGATAGATAGATAATAAATAAATATAGATAATAGATAGATAATGGATAGATGATAGATAGATAGATCGATAGAGATTTAAAAATGAAGGCAGCACTCCTTGTTCTTTGAAGTGAAAAAAGTGGAAGGTTTATTCGAACCACCATGTCTGAGCAACGTTTTGGCTCACACTGAGCCTTTCTCAAGCTCAGTGTTAGCCGAAACGTCGCTCAGACATGGTGGTTCAAATAAACCTTCCACTTTTTTCACTTCAAAGAACAAGGAGTGCTGACTTCATTTTTAAATCTCCATCTAAACTTGGGGCAAGTATCGGACTTTTTTGCCTGGCACCCACTAGTAAGCAGCTTTGTGCTGTTCTACTTTTTTAGTGTAGATAGATAGATAATATATAGATGATAGATAGCAAATAATAGATAGATAGACAGATGATAGATAGATAATAGATAGATAAATAATAGATAGATACTAATAGATAGATAACAGATATATAGATGATCGATAGATAGATAATAGATAGATATATAGATAATAGATAGATATATAGATTATACATAGATAATAATAGATAGATAGATGATAGATAGATAATAGATAGATAATAGATGATAGATAGATAGATAGATAGATAGATAGATAGATAGATAGATGAAAGATAGAAAATAGACAGATAATAGATAGATGATAGATAATAGATACTATATATATGGGAGAACTGGGACCATCCTACTATATATATGGGGAGAACTGGGGCCATCATACTATATATGGGGGAACTGGGGCCATCTTACTTTATATATGGGGAAACTGAGGCCATCATACTATATCTGGGGGAACTGGGGCCATCCTGCTATATATATGCAGGAACTGAGGCCATTCTACTATTTATATGGGGAACTGGGGCCATCATACTATACACTAACACGCTCATTCCAGCCCTAACCCATCTCTTCAACCTATCGCTATCTTCTGGTACCTTCCCCTCTGCCTTCAAACATGCCACTATCACACCCATCCTCAAAAAAACAAACTTTGACCAACTGCTATGCCCAGCTATCGCCCCATATCATTGCCCCCGTTAGCTTCCAAACTCCTTGAGCAGCATGTCCATGCTCAACTTTCCTCCAACCTCTCATCTAACTCTCTCCTTGACAACCTCCAATCTGGCTTCCGCCCCACCACTCCACCGAAACTGCCCTGACCAAAATTACTAATGACTTACTCACAGCCAAAGCTAACAGACAGTTCTCCATCCTCCTCCTCCTCGACCTGTCCTCTGCCTTCGACACAGTCAATCATTGACTACTGCTACAGATTCTTTCTTCCCTTGGCATCAAAGACCTTGCCCTGTCCTGGATCGCCTCTTACCTTTCCGACTGCACATTTAGCGTCTCAAACTCCCACACTACCTCCTCATCTCGCCCTCCCTCTGTTGGAGTCTCTCAAGGCTCTGTCCTGGGGCCCCTACTTTTTTCCATCTATACCCTTGGCCTAGGACAACTCATAAAGTCCTATGGTTTCCAGTACCACCTGTATGCGGACGACACTCATATCTACCCCTCTGGCCCAGATGTCACCTCTCTGCTGTCCAGAATCCCGGAGTGTCTATCAGCCATATCCTCCTTCTTCACCTCTCGCTTCCTAAAACTCAATGTACACAATACCGAACTCATCATCTTTCCTCCATCTCATGTATCTTCCCTACCCGATCTATCTATTATGGTAAACGGCATCACGCTCTCTCCCGCACCTGAAATCCGCTGCCTCGGAGCAACTCTCGACTCTGCCCTGTCCTTCAAACCACACGTCCAAACTCTTGCCACCTCCAACTCAAAAATATTTCCAGAATCCGTCCCATACTCAGCCCTCAATCTACTAAAACTCTTGTGCATGCCCTCATCATCTCCTGCCTTGATTACGGCAACACCCTCCTCTGTGGCCTCCATGACATCTCTCTTGCACCACTCCAGTCTGCCTTCAACTCTGCTGCCCGACTAATCTACCTCTCTCCTCGCTATTCCCCTGTTTCTCCCCTCTGCAAATCCCTACACTGGCTCCCAATTCTCCAACGAATCCAGTTCAAACTACTAACACTGACCTACAAAGCCATCCACAACCTGTCTCCTCCCTATATCTCTGAACTAATCTCCCAATATCTTCCCTCACGTAATCTTTGATCCTCCCAAGACCTCCTACTCTCCTCCACACTTATTCGTTCCTCACACAACTGGCTCCAAGATTTCTCCCGAATATCCCCATCCTCTGGAATTCCATGCCTCAACATGTCCGATTATCCACCACCCTCGGATTCTTCAGACAGAACCTGAAAACCCATCTCTTCAGGAAAGCCTAAAGCCCGCAATAACCACCCGAGCTGCCGCCTCACCACCACCAGAGCTTGTCTCTTCCCCACTATCCCGTAGAATGTAAGTCTGCAAGGACAGGGTCCTCTCCCCTCTGTACCAGTCTGTCATTGTAAATTTGTTTACTGTAAACGATATCTATAACTTTGTATGTAACCACTTCTCATGTACAGCACCATGGAATTAATGGCGCTATATAAATAAATAAAAATAATATTACCGTATATATGGGGGAACTGGGACCATCATTCTATATATGGGGAAACTGGGGCCATGATACTATATATATATGGGGGAACCAGGGCCATCCTACTATATAAATGGGGGAACTGAGACCATCCTACTATGTATATGGAGGAACTTGGGCCATCCTATTTATTTGGGAGAACTGAGGCCATCCTACTATATATATGTGGGAGCTGGGGCCATCCTACTATTTATATGGGGGAACTTAGGCCATCCTACTATTTATGGGGGAATTAGGGCCATCATACTGTATATGTGGTGCAGTGCGGACCATCATACTATATACGTGTCATGATGTGACGCGACCCAACGGGTGGTCGGTCAGCAGACGGCACAATACACACACAATGGGATGGGATAGGGAAGAGGAAGGTCCTACCGATAGGGAATGAGGGCTGGTTGCCACCAATGCTCAAACCTGAGCTTGTCTCTGCACTCCCCTAATGCCCTAAGTGGGTCTTTCCCCCACCGCCATCAGGATACCTCGTCCCTCGCTGTCGTAAGCTCAGCTCTGCTCCTATAGCTCTGTCGGAAGCTTGGTTCTGTTCCCATATGTCTGTAGTAAGCTTCTTTCAGTTCCCATATCACTTTAGTAAGCTCGGTTCTGCTCCCATATCTCTGTAGTAATCTCGGTTCTGCTCCCATATCTCTGTAGTAAGCTCGGTTCTGCTCCTTTATCTCTGTGTTAATCTCGGTTCTGCTCCCATATCACTGTAGTAAGCTCTGTTCTGTTCCCTTATCTCTGTAGTAAGCTCGGTTTTTGTCTGATATGTCTCTAGCAAGCTCGGTTCTGATCCCAGATCTCTGTAGTAAGCTCTGTTCTGTTCCCTTATCTCTGTAGTAAGCTCGGTTTTTGTCTGATATGTCTCTAGCAAGCTCAGTTCTGATCCCAGATCTCTGTAGTAAGCTTGGTTCTGTTTCCTTATTTCTGTAGAAAGCTCGGTTCTGCTTCGTAAGCTCAACTCTGCTCTTATAGCTCTGTCGGAAGCTTGGTTCTGCTCCCATATGTCTGTAGTAAGCTTCTTTCAGTTCCCATATCGCTCTACAGTAGTAAACTCGGTTCTGCTCCCTTATCTCTGTAGTAAGCTCCTTTTAGTTCTAGTATCTCTGTAGTAAGCTTGGTTCAGCTCCAATATCTCTGTAGTACACTCGGTTCTGCTCTCATATCTCTGTAGTAATCTAAGTTTTGTTCCCATATCTTTGTAGGCAGCTCCTTTCAGCTCTTAAATCTCTGTGGTAAGCTCTGCTCCCATATCTCTGTAGTAAGCTCCTTTCAGTTCTTAAATCTCTGTAGTAAGCTCGGTTCTGCTCCCATATATGTGTAGCAAGCTCGGTTCTGCTGCTATATCTCTGTAGTAAGCTCGGTTTTGATCCAATATCTGTGTAGTAAGCTCCTTTCAGTACTTGTATCTATAATAATCTTATAATAATAATCTTTATTTTTTTATATAGCGCTAACATATTCCGCAGCGCTTTACAGTTTTGCACACATTATCGTCGTTGTCCCCAATGGGGCTCACAATCTAGATTCCCTATCAGTATGTCTTTGGAGTGTGGGAGGAAATCAGAGTACCCGGAGGTAACCCACGCAAACACGGGGAGAACATACAAACTCCTTGCAGATGTTGTCCTTGGTGGGATTTGAACCCAGGACTCCAGCGCTGCAAGGCAGCAGTGCTATCCACTGAGCCACCGTGCCGTCCGGTATCTCTGTGGTAAGCTCGGTTCTGCTCCCATATCTCTGTAGTAAGATCGGTTCTACTCTCATATCTCTGTAGTAAGCTCGGTTCTGCTCCCATTTCTGTGTAGTAAGTTCGGTTCTGTTCCCTTATCTCTGTAGTAAGCTCAGTTCTGTTCCCTTATCTCTGTAGTAATCTCGTTTCTGCTCCCATATCGCTGTAGTAAGCTCTGTTCTGTTCCCTTATCTCTGTAGTAAGCTCTGTTCTGTTCCCTTATCTCTGAAGTAAGTTTGGTTCTGTTCCCTTATCTCTGTATAATCTCGGTTCTGTTCCCTTATTTCTGTAGTAAGTTCGGTTCTCCTACCTTATCTCTGTAGTAAGCTTGGTTCTGTTCCCTTATCTCTGCAGTAAGCTGTGTTCTACTCCCATATCTCAGTATTAAGCTTGGTTCTGCTCTCATATCTCTGTAGTAAACTCTGTTCTGCTCCTATATCTCTGTAGTAAGCTGTGTTCTACTCCACATCTCTGTAGTATGCTTGATTCTGCTCGCATATCTCTGTAGTAAGCTCTGTTCTGCTCCTATATCTCTGTAGTAAGCTTGGTTCTGCTTCCTTATCTCTGTAGTAAGCTCAGTTCTGCTCCCATATCTCTGTAGTAAGCTTGGTTCTGTTCCCTTATCTCTGCAGTAAGCTGTGTTCTACTCCCATATCTCAGTATTAAGCTTGGTTCTGCTCTCATATCTCTGTAGTAAACTCTGTTCTGCTCCTATATCTCTGTAGTAAGCTGTGTTCTACTCCCACATCTCTGTAGTATGCTTGATTCTGCTCGCATATCTCTGTAGTAAGCTCTGTTCTGCTCCTATATCTCTGTAGTAAGCTTGGTTCTGCTTCCTTATCTCTGTAGTAAGCTCAGTTCTGCTCCCTTATCTCTGTAGTAAGCTTGGTTCTGCTTCCTTATCTCTGTAGTAAGCTCAGTTCTGCTCCCATATCTCAGTATTAAGCTTGGTTCTGCTCTCATATCTCTGTAGTAAACTCTGTTCTGCTCCTATATCTCTGTAGTAAGCTCTGTTCTACTCCCACATCTCTGTAGTATGCTTGATTCTGCTCGCATATCTCTGTAGTAAGCTCTGTTCTGCTCCTATATCTCTGTAGTAAGCTTGGTTCTGCTTCCTTATCTCTGTAGTAAGCTCAGTTCTGCTCCCTTATCTCTGTAGTAAGCTTGGTTCTGCTTCCTTATCTCTGTAGTAAGCTCAGTTCTGCTCCCATATCTCAGTATTAAGCTTGGTTCTGCTCTCATATCTCTGTAGTAAGCTCTGTTCTGCTCCTATATCTCTGTAGTAAGCTTGGTTCTGCTTCCTTATCTCTGTAGTAAACTCAGTTCTGCTCCCTTATCTCTGTAGTAAGCTTGGTTCTGCTTCCTTATCTCTGTAGTAAGCTGTGTTCTACTCCCATATCTCAGTAGTAAGCTTGGTTCTGCTTCCTTATCTCTGTAGTAAGCTCTGTACTGCTCCCTTATCTGTGTAGTAAGCTCTGTTATGCTCCCATATATCTGTGGTAAGCTCTGTACTGCTCCCATATCTCTGTAGTAAGCTCCTTTCAGTTCCCTTATCTAAGTACTAATCTTGGTTCCTCTCTCGTGTATATGTAGTCAATTTGCTTCTGTTGCAGTATCTATGTAGGCAGTAATCTCTGTTCTGTTCCCATATGTATATTCCAGCCTGTTTTTAAAGCCTGTTATCTCTGCTGCTTTAATGCAGTGACCAGAGATAAGCAGGGCAGAGGTGGGCCACCACATCTACAGGGCCACTGCCTTGTGATTGCCTCCCAGGCTGAAAAGTGTCAGCCAGCCCCTGAGTGTACCCAATCAAGATCATCCTATCTCTAGTATTTCACATTGCTTCGTGTTAACAAGTCTCAAAATGTTGTTTTTATCCTCGGTTTAGACTTCATCCGCAGCAGGCTTGTGAGCCTCAGAGTGGAGGCTCCCGGTATATGACAGATCGTCTCCTCAAATTGGCCCAGAATGTAATATCTGACTTTCATCGGATACAACACTCTTTACCAAGAGCGAATATGGACAGGAGAGGCCCCTGTGCTAGTGCAGTATAAGGACCGTTTACTGTCCAATAGTGCCTGATGAAGCACAATTCCACCTGTTTTGGAGGTGGTAATGGCCCCCGTACTTCCTGGGCCCCTGTGGTTGCACCACTGATACATCCACCCCTGCTTTTTACCATGGCTTCACTGGCACAATGAAGGATTATGGGAGCTGTAGTGGCCATCGTGTTCGAGCTATGTTGTATCACCAAGGATTGTTGCTTTTTTGCTCCTCTGTGTGGATATCGTCTTTTTTATTACATGATCAGTATAATTAATGGATGCATTAATGCCCTGATTGATCATATAATGTACCACGGAATAATAATTACTGCTGATGACTGCTATCGACAATAAAAAAAAATTTAAGAAAATATAATTTCACAGGTTTTTAGAGTGAACACGTTTCGTGGTTATACAGGACCTCTTCATCAGGACAAAAACATTAGGTTTTGTCCTGAAGAAGAGGTCCTGCGTGGCCGCGAAACGCATTGACTCTTAAAACCTGTGAAATAAAAATAATTAAAAAAAACAGCAACTTTTTTTAAGGAAATATAATTGTTGCTAGCAATCATCAGCAGCGCATCAAATGGCACCTCCACCCAGTTTCCATTTTCATTCTTGGTCTTTCTGGACCCATGCCCTGCAGCATCTATGTGCATTACACATTGCTTTGGTGCAACCCCACCAAGTGAATGGATTCATTTCTCATAAACCACGTTATTATCAGTTAAGATAAATTTGAGAACTATTGTTTTTCCTAGTCTCTACACCCTCAATTACCACTTAGTGACAGATCTACTGGTGATTTCCTCCATTACTGGGATTTTTGACATCTGTGTTACTTCCCGCTGGATAGGCGGCTGTGCATTAGCCGGATAGGTGTAATGATCCCGGGCGTCTTCTGGACCGGTTATTAGGAAGTGAGAGTCTTGTAATTAGGAACATTAAACACATAAGAGCTTGGAGAATTGGGGTCTCTGGTCCTTGGAGTCGTCCCCTGAGATGGTGTTTGATGTGTTAGATCTCTAATGGGCCCCAGTTGTCTACCACAGGGATAAGCAATGGAATGATGTTTGCAGACAACCGACCTTAACCCCTTAAGTACAATGACAATTTTAGTTTTTTTCCTCCCCTTCCTACATGAGACATAACATCTTTTTATTTTTCCATCTCCTTAACCATATGAAGGCTTGTTTTTTGCCGCATGAGTTGTAGTTTTGAAGGACACCTTTCACTTTACCATATACCGTATTTTTCGGACTATAAGACGCACCAGACCATAAGACGCACCCCAAATTTTCAGAAAGAAAATAGGGAAAAAAAATAATGTGTCAAATGGGGGTCCGTCTTACAGTCCGAATTCAGCTTACCAGCGAAGGGATCAGCACAGGTAGAGGAGTGGTCACAGGGGTCGTTCGGTGGTCCAGGCTGGTGCGGTGGTGGTGCTCTGTGGGGTGGCTGTGCTCTGTGGGGTGGCTGTGCTCTGTGGGGTGGTTGTGCACTGTGGGGTGGCTGTGCTCTGTGGGGTCGCAATATACCGTATATACTCGTGTATAAGCCGAGATTTTCAGCACCTTTTTTTGTGCTGAAAATGCCCCCTCGGCTTATACACGAGTCATTGGGCAGAAACCAGCGGGGAAGGGGGTGCCGCGGCAGGAGCCCGTGGCTGGGACATCATACTCACCCTCCCCGTGCCATCGCTGCACGTCCCGGCAATCCTGCATTGTACCCGGCTTCTTGCAGCTCTCCTGTGCTGAGCGGTGACGTAATACCGCTCATTAAGGTCATGTAATATGGACGCGACGCCACTCCCATAGGCGTGGCGTCCATATTCATGGCCTTAATGAGCGGTATTACGTCACCGCTCAGCACAGGAGAGCTGCAGGAAGCCGGGTACAACGCAGGATTGCCAGGACGTTCAGCGATGGCACGGGGAGGGTGAGTATGACGGGGGAGAACCAAGGACGGGGGAAGCATGGAGGAGGACAATGAGCACGGAGCAGGACGGGGGGGAGGACGGAGGGCACAGAGGAGCACGGAGCAGGACGGGGGGAGGATGGAGGGCACAGAGGAGCACGGAGCAGGACAGGGGGCAGGATGGAGGCACAGAGGAGCACGGAGCAGGACGGGGGGGAGTATGGAGAGCACAGAGGAGCACGGAGCAGGAGGGGGAGGATGGGGGGCACATAGGAGCACGGAGCAGGACGGGGGAGGATGGAGAGCACGGAGCAGGACGGGGGGAGGATGGAAAGCACATAGGAGCACGGAGCAGGACGGGGGGAGGATGAAGAGCATGGAGCAGGACGAGGGGGTTGGACCAGATGACCCAGGAGGTCCCTTCCAACTCTACCATTCTATGATTCTATGATTCTATGAGGGGGAGGATGGAAAACACAGGAGGAGACAATGGAGCAGGACGAGGGGGGAGGATGGAAAGCACAGAGGAGCACGGAGCAGGACGGGGGCACAGGAGGACAGAGCAGGACGGGGGGAGCACAGCGGAGGACGGAGCATGAGGGGGGGGCACAGAGGAGAATGGGGGAGCACAGAGCTGGATGGGGGAGCAAGGAGCAGGACGGGGGCAGCACAGAGCAGGACGGCGGTTTATACACCCGGCTTATACTCGAGTCAATAAGCTTACCCAGTTTTCCGTGGCAAAATTAGGGGCCTCGGCTTATCCTCGGGTCGGCTTATACTCGAGTATATACGGTACTTACAAATCCCGTGGCTGTGGTCCCAATGCAGCCTCCAGTGCCCTGTGGTGCGGTGGTGTCGGGGCAGCAGCGGGGCTCTGTGCTGCGTGGGGGGCTCCGCCAGCATTTCCCTCTTAGCCGGAAAGCCCCCCGCAGCTCCGCTGCTGCAACGCGGTGGCCTCCTGAAAGATGGCCACCAGGGGCCTCTGGTGGCGGTCCCGATGCAGCCTTCCATGGGGTGCGGTGGTGTCGGGGCAGCAGCGGGGCTCTGTGCTGCGTGGGGGGCTCCGCCGGCATTTCACTCTTAGCCGGAAAGCCCCCACAGCTCCGCTGCTGCAACTCGGTGGCGTCCTGAAAGATGGCCGCCAGGGGCCTCCGGAAAGATGGCCGCCGCATACTCATTCAAATCTCGGCAACGAGATCTCTTCCCAAGATCTCGTCTCCCGAGATCTCAGGACAAGGTCTTGGGAGAAGAGATCTCGTTGCCGAGATTTGAATGAGTATGCGGCGGCCATCTTTCCGGATCCCCCTGGCGGCCATCTTTCAGGACGCCACCGCGTTGCAGCAGCGGAGCTGCGGGGGGCTTTCCGGCTAAGAGCGAAATGCTGGCGGAGCCCCCCATCCAGCACAGAGCCCCGCTGCTGCCCCGACACCACCGCACCCCATGGAAGGCTGCATCGGGACCGCCACCGGAGGCCCCTGGCGGCCATCTTTAAGTAGGCCACCGCGTCGCAGCAGCGGAGCTGCGGGGGGCTTTCCAGCTAAGAGGGAAATGCCGGCGGATCTCCCCACGCAGCACAGAGCCCCGCTGCTGCCCTGACACCACCGCACCACAGAGAGGCTGCATCTGGACCGCCGCCGCCACCGGATTTTTAGGTATGTTGCGACCATAAGACGCACCCCCATTTTCCCCAAAAACTTTTGGGGAAAAAAGTGCGTCTTATGGTCCGAAAAATACGGTAATGTCCTGAGAAACTGGTAAAAAAAAATCCAAAATGTAGTAAAAATTATGACCTATCAAGTGCAGCCACACCAGGCGGTGTATTGGTGATGGATTCCTCCATTGGAAACACTTCACTTAAATTCCACTTTCAGCAACTGACCACAGCAGCAATTGGAGCTAGCTCTGGTTGCTGCTGGTAGAGGTAGGTTATCTGCTCTGTGCGGAGCAAGCTCAGCTCCTGATCCTCTCCATATCTGATATATACAGTGGGGAAAATATGTATTTGATACACTGACGATTTTACAAGTTTTTCCAACTACAAAGAATGGAGAGGTCTGTAATTTTTTTCGTAGGTACGCTTCAACTGTGAGAGACAGAAACTAAAATTAAAAAAGCAGAAAATCACATTTTATGATTTTCACATAATTAATTTGCATTTTATTGCATGAAATAAGTATTTGATAAAATAGAAAAACAGAAATTAATATTCTGTACAGAAACCTGTTTGCAATTACAGAGGTCAGACGTTTCCTGCAATTCTTGACCAAGTTCATACACACTGCAGAAGGATTTTGGCCCACTCCTCCATACAGATCTTAACAGATTTTTCAGGTTCCGAGACTGTCACAGGATAACATTAAGTTTCAGATACCTCCAAATATTTTCTATTGGGTTCAGGTCTGGAGACTGGCTAGGATCTTGAAATGCTTCTTATGGAGACACTCCTTAGTTGCCCTGGCTGTGTTTCGGGTCATTGTCATGCTGGAAGACCCAGCCCACGACTCATCTTCAATGCTCTTACTGAGGGAAGGAGGCTGTTGGCCAAAATCTCACGATACATGAACCCATTCATCCTCCCTTCAATACGATGCAGTTGTCCTGTCCCCTTTGCAGAAAAGCACCCCCAAAGTATGATGTTTCTCCCACCATACTTCACGGTTGGGATGGTCTTCTTGGGGTTGTACTCATCCTTCTTCCTCCAAACACGGCGAGTGCAGTTGATAACAAAAAGTTCTAGTTTGGTCTCATCTGACCACATGACCTTCTCCCATGCCTCCTCTGGATCATCCAGATGGTCATTGGTGAACTACAAACGGGTCTGGACATGTGCTGGTGTGAGCAGGGGGACCTTGCGTGCCCTGCAGGATTTTAATCCATGACAGTGTAGTGTGTTACTAACAGTAATGGTTGAGACTATGGTCCCAGCTCTCTTCAGGTCATTGACCAGGTCTTCCTTTGTAGTTTGTTGGCATATGCAACAGATTAGGACTTATTATAAGTAAAAGGAGGACTTTATGCTGACCTGACAATAGATGGCGATGTTGTGTAACATTTCCTTCTATTTAATGTATTGCATGAGAAATAGTCTCACTTGTAGTTTCACTTTAGTTTTTGTTCCTGTTTGCTGATGCAATGCTGAAATGACTGTGCATTTTCCCTTTACCTCATGTTGTTAGAAGTAAAAGCTTGTTATCCCATGCAACCTGCTCTGTGAAGTTTTCTACTGCAAAGGTGTGGATTCAGAAGCTGTGCAACATAGTTCTGGGTTGATTCCTGACCTTTCTCAGAATCTTCCTTACCCCACGAGGCGAGATCTTGCATGGAGTCCCAGACCAAGGAAGATTGACAGTCATCTTGTGTTTCTTCCATTTTCTAATAATTGTGCCAACAGATGTTGCCTTCTCACCAAGCTGCTTGCCTATTGTCCTGTTGCTTATCCCACCCTTGTGCAGGTCTACAATTTTGTCCCTGGTGTTCTTAGACTGCTCTTCAGTCTTGGCCATGGTGGAGAGGTTGGAGTGTGATTGAGTGTGAACAGGTGTCTTTTATACAGGTAACGAGTTCAAACAAGAGCTATTAATACAGGTAATGAGTGCAGAGTAGGAGGACTTCTTAAATAAAAACTAACAGGTCCGTGAGTGCCAGAATTCTTGCTTGTTGGTAGGTGATCAAATACTTATTTCATGCAATAAAATATAATTTAATTATTTACAAATGATGCAATGTGATTTTCTGTTTTTTTATTTTAGATTCTGTCTCTCACAGGGGAAGTGTACCTATGATAAAAATTACAGACCTCTCCATTCTTTATAGATGGGAAAACTTGCAAAATCGGCAGTGTATCAAATACTTATTTTCCCCACTGTATATATGACATGGAGTGTGGAGGGGTTAAAGAATAATTGTAATGGCATGAGTTGGGCTAGCATATACACTTGTGGTGTCACAAGTCATTAATTTGGGGCAAACATTCGGTTTGCTGCCCTTTTTCTGCCTCCAGCAGCAGCACAGACAGCACAGCAGAACCCAGCAGGTTTGCACTTTACATGGACGACCCATTGATTTCAATAGGCATTGTGTAATACTTTATACCTCCTGTGGTGGCGCTGCAGAGAAATTAAATACTTGGCCACCAGCCTTCTGACTATTTAACAGGATGTGAGGTGTAAAAAACACTCTCCTGATGTGTGGTTGAGGCATTTATGTATTTAGTATTATAGTTTTGGGACCATAAAAGCCATTTAAGGTCACTAAATTTTATTTGTGCCAATTATGGTAGATATGTATGGGTCTCTAGTCCTCTTTTTTATTTCTTTTTTTAAAGGGAACCAGTCATGTTTAATCTAAAGAGCAGGAGGAGCTGAGGGGATTAATATATAGGTTTGTAGGAAAAGATTCAGGATAACCCGTATTTTATTCATTAAAATCCTTTCTCATTCTGGAGTCCAGTGGGCGATCTTATCAGTCATTCCTGTGGTTGGCACCGCCCACTGGACTAGAAAGAATTAACATGACTTTATTACAAGTTTTCCTGAATATTTTCCCACAGAACCATATATTAATCCTCTCGACTCCTCCTGCTCTATAACCTGATCCTTACAGAGAGGACGTATAATATAATATATGACAGGTTACCTTTAATTAAAGTTGCCCTTCACATGTGGATGTTTGACTAGCCGTGTATCACAATGGGAAGGGGACAGTCATGTCTTCTTTAGTCCTTTTGGGTAATAAATAATTGTCAGTACATGCCACCCCCCAGTAGATGCCATTATGTAGCTTCTACAAAAGACCCTTTAATGCAAAGACTGAGTATTCAAAGGGACTGTCCATTTTGAACAATGCCTACTTGTTGGAAGAAAACCTTAATAAGTCCCCCTGCTGTAACCCCCACGATCAGTGGTGGTAATTTGTTGGTAAGTTTGGCACGAAGTGTTCAATTTCCCTGCAGCGCCCCCACAGGAGAAAGGGAGCATTGCACAATGTCCATTAACATCCATATATTGCAGGACAGGTCGGGTCCTCCACAGTAGAGACGCTC
This sequence comes from Oophaga sylvatica, assembly GCA_033576555.1. NCBI lineage: Eukaryota > Metazoa > Chordata > Amphibia > Anura > Dendrobatidae > Oophaga > Oophaga sylvatica. Next base: position 444,393,899 of record JARQOD010000001.1, on the reverse strand, counting down.
TTTGTAACCGATCTCCATTCTGGCCAAGTGATGAGGATCCTGAACCTATTTACCCGGAATTCCCTAATATAGTGCATGATAATTGTTTTTCTAGACTGGATAACCCTTTAAGTATTTAGACAGCCCTGAGGGTCCGTCAACTTAAAGGGGGCTTGCATGCATCATTTTTGCATGTTGAAGAAGTTGTTGAAGTTAATGGGGGGTTTACCCATCATGTGTGAACATCCCAAATTTTGGGACCATAAAAAGCAAATGTTATCAGTAGAAATTGGGTGGACGGGACACTAAGGGCATTTTGCCCCTTTTTCTTGCTTTAATACATTAAATTAAAGTTTTAATTATGGGGCTTCATGTGGTAATAGAGGGGGGTTTCTCACTTAGACCCTCCTTTACTAATAAACAATTGTCCTTACTGTGGAGGAGCATTATATGGGCACTGTGTAATACTTCATTCCTCCTCTGGGTCAGCTGTTGGGAAATTGAACACTTGCAGCATGGTTTCCTTGCAGATCATATTTGATTGCTTTAAAAAGGTCACCCCATGATCAGTTTATTTTATGGGATTTTTAAAAAAAAATGACTTGTCCATAGCAGAAATTGATGTAGCAGTGCTGAGTTTGTCACCACTGTTGCACTTGATCCACCTACAGGTCTGTAGATAATTGCAGAGCGCACATAAGGCAGTGCGTGAGATGACCAGTCCAGTTTTGCTACATCCGGACTTTTGGGTGGCTGCATCACTCTTTCCTGCCTGCTGTAAATAACATTATATGCATAATGTAAATATTAGACTTTCCTTCTCTGCTCATCATCCGCTCAGTAAATACTACCGCTGTGTTTGAAATTTGGGAGCAAAGACATAAATTTTGCATCCTCCAAAGCCAAAATCTCTTGATTTCCTCCCATGCGACGAACCGGCAAGTTGTCCATTTTTATATCCATTGGATGAGAATTGGATGTGTTGTCATCTCGTATAAACATGTTGTGCAGAAATGTCCCATGTGTGATGTACAAGAGCGTGCGGCGGTGATGTCATCGCCTGATCGGGTCAGAATGTCCAGCCAAGACATTGTTACAGGGCCAACTGCGTCAAGAAACAGCGCCACACTTGTCCACTGGTCGTTTCTGGTATTGCAGCTCTGCTCCATTAAAGTGAATAGCGCTGGGCTGCAGTTCCCTATACAACCTGGGGACAAGGGTGGTGATGTGAGGCCTATACATTTCTGACTGTTCATCAATGTCTGGAAGATTCCTAGGAAAAGTCTCTTGGGTGCCACGAGATCTGAATTCTCTTCCCTCCTTGTTCCTGCAGTCTTATTAACTCCTGTCTAAAAATGAGAAAGGATGGCGGAAAGCTGAAGGAACGAGAAGAAGTGAGGATCTGCAAAGTCTGTTCTGGACTCTGTGTTAAAGTGGTCTGGTTTGGGGTATATACTACAGTCATGGCCAAAAGTTTTGAGAATGACACAAATATTATATTTTCACATGATCTGCTGCCCTCTGGTTTTTATGTGTGTTTGACAGATGTTTTTATCACAGACAGAAATATAATAATTGCAAACATATGAGTTACAAAAGCTTATATTTGCAGTTAGAATGAGTTAATGCAGCAAGTCAATATTTGCAGTGTTGACCCTTCTTCTTCAGGACCTCTGCAATTCTCCCTGGCATGCTCTCAGTCAACTTCTGGACCAAATCCTGACTGATAGCAGTCCATTCTTGCACAATCAATGCTTTCATTTTTTCAGAATTTTTAGGTTTTTGTTTGTCCACCCGTCTCTTGATGATTGACCACAAGTTCTCAATGGGATTAAGATCTGGGGAGTTTCCAGGCCATGGACCAAAATCTCTATGTTTTGTTCCCTGAGCCATTTAGTTATCACCTTTGCTTTATGGCAAGGTGCTCCATCATGCTGGAAAAGGCATTGTTGATCCCAAACTGCTCTTGGAGGGTTGGGAGAAGTAGCTCTTGGAGGACATTCTGGTACCATTCTTTATTCATGGCTGTGTTTTTAGGCAAGACTGTGAGAGAGCCGATTCCCTTGACTGAGAAGCAACCCCACACATGAATGGTTTCAGGATGCTTAACAGTTGGCATGAGACAAGACTGGTGGTAACGCTCACCTTGTCTTCTCCGAATGAGGCGTTTTCCTGATGTCCCAAACAATCGAAAAGGGGATTCATCAGAGAAAATAACTTTACCCCAGTCCTCAGCTGTCCACTGACTGAACCTTTTGCAGAATATCAGTCTGTCCATTATGTTTTTTCTGGAGAGAAGTGGCTTCTTTGCTGCCCTCATTGAGACCAGGCCTTGCTCCAAGAGTCTCCGCCTCACAGTGCGTGCAGATGCACTCACACCTGCCTGCTGCCATTCCTGAGCAAGCTCTGCACTGCTGGTAGCCCGATCCCGCAGCTGAAACACTTTTAAGAGACGGTCCTGGCGCTTGCTGGTCTTTCTTGGGCGCCCTGAAGCCTTTTTGGCAACAATGGAACCTCTCTCCTTGAAGTTCTTGATGATGCGATAGATTGTTGACTGAGGTGCAATCTTTCTAGCTGCGATACTCTTCCCTGTTATGCCATTTTTGTGCATTGCAATGATGACTGCACGTGTTTCTTTAGAGATAACCATGGTTAACAGAAGAGAAACAATGATGCCAAGCACCAGCCTCCTTTTAAAGTGTCCAGTGGTGTCATTCTTACTTAATCATGACATATTGATCTCCAGCCATGTCCTCATCAACACCCACACCTGTGTTAATGGAGCAATCACTGAAAAGAGGTTAGCTGGTCCTTTTAAGGCAGGGCTGCAATGATGTTGAAATGTGTTTTGGGGGATAAAGTTCATTTTCTAACCAAATATTGACTTTGCAAGTAATTGCTGTTAAGCTGATCACTCTTTATAACATTCTGGAGTATATGCAAATTGCCATTAGAGAAAAAGTGAAGCAGTAGACTTTGTAAAAATTAATATTTGTGTCATTCTCAAAACTTTTGGCCATGACTGTACTTTAAAGGTTCTTATTTGGGGTCTATACTAGTTTAAAGGGTCTGGTTTTGGGTATACTATAATGTAAAGGGTCTGGTTTGGGGTTCTATATTAGTTTAAAGGGTCTGATTTGGGGTCTACACTAGATTAAAGGTTCTGGTTTGGGGTCTATAGTAGATTAAAGGGTCTGGTTTGGGGTCTACACTAGATTAAAGGTTCTGGTTTGGGGTCTATAGTAGATTAAAGGGTCTGGTTTGGGGTCTATAGTAGGTTAAAGGGTCTGGTTTGGGGTCTATACTAGATTAAAGGGTCTGGTTTGGGGCCTATACTAGACTAAAGGGTCTGGTTTGGTCTATGTAGATTAAGGGCCTGGTTTGGGTCTATACGGGTTAAAGAGTCGGTTGGGTTATACTAATTAAAGGGTCTGGTTTGGGGTCTATAGTAGATTAAAGGTCTGGTTTGGGGTCTATACTAGGTTAAAGGGTCTGGTTTGGGGTCTATACTAGATTAAAGGGTCTGGTTTGGGGTCTATACTAGGTTAAAGGGTCTGGTTTGGGGTCTATAGTAGATTAAAGGGTCTGGTTTAGGGTCTATACTAGGTTAAAGGGTCTGGTTTGGGGTCTATAGTAGATTAAAGGGTCTGGTTTAGGGTCTATACTAGATTAAACGGTCTGGTTTGGGGTCTATACTAGATTAAAGGGTCTGGTTTGGGGTCTATAGTAGATTAAAGGGTCTGGTTTGGGGTCTATACTAGGTTAAAGGGTCTGGTTTGGGGTCTATACTAGATTAAAGGGTCTGGTTTGGGGTTTATACTACATTAACCCCTTCCCGACCCATGACGCCTATGTCGGCGTCATGAAAACCAGTGGCATCCCGACCCATGACGCCGATGTAGGCGTCATGGTATAAATCATGTTCCTGCGTGTCGGGTGACCAGGGTCACTGAAAGGTCACCCGACCCGCAGGCACAAGACCCTTTGTGCATCACCACAGTGGGGGTGGCTTAACCCCCACGTGGCTACGATCGCTCTGATTGGCTGTTAAAAGTGAAGCAGCCAATCAGACCGATTTGTAATATTTCACCAATGAAATTTGGTGAAATATTACAATCCAGCCATGGCCGATGCTGCAAAAGCATCTGCCATGGCTGGACACCGAGTTACGACCCCCCCACACCGAGTAACAGCGGTGATCGGCCGCCGCCACCGATTCATGGCAGCGATCGGTCACCGCCGTTACTATCTGTTGCCCTGCGCTCCAGTCCTCTCCCCTCCGCTCCGGTCCTCTCCCTCCGCTCCGGTCCTCTCCCTTCCGCTCCGGTCCGTTCCCCCCCGCCTTCCGATCACCCCACCCCGTCTCATCTCACCTTCTCCGGTCTTCTGGTGCCCGTGGATCCGTCCCGGCCTTCTGTCCGGGATTCTTCATGGGCGCCGCCATCTTGGAAAATGGCGGGCGCATGCGCAGTGCACCCGCCAGCCGGCGCATGCACAGTGCGACTTCTAAGGTCAAAAAATTTATTTTGATCACTGTGATAAACTCTCACAGTGATCAAAATAAAAAAATGTAAATAAACGCCCCCTTTATCACCCTCATAGGTAGGGACAAAAAATAAAAAATTTTTTTTTCTATTAGGGTTAGAATTACAGTTAGGGTTAGGGTTAGCCTTAGGGTTACGGTTAACATTAGTGTTAGGCTGGATTTATATTGCATTATGGCAGTCCATTAGACGGACTGCGTTACACCGCGGTACAACGCGGTGTAACGCAGTCCGTTAACGCTACCATTCACCCCATTTGCGGGCGCATCGCAACGCATGCCGTAAAGCGGCATGCGTTCTCGACGTGCCATCATTCAGTGACGGAGCCTCGGACGCGGGCTGCAGCGTCTGGGCTCTGTCACCGCTAGCGCAGAGAATCATCTGATTCCTCTGCGCTAGCGGGTATAGCATAACGCGATCGCGTTATGCTATACCGTTACAAGCCCGTCAGCGCTATGTGTTGAACGAGCTGGTAAAACGTGAACCTAGCCTTAGGGTTAGGTTAGGGTTAGGACTAGGGTTATGATTAGCATTAGGGTTAGGGTTATAATTAGGGTTAGGGTTAGGCTGGATTCATATCGCGTTATGGCAGTCTGTTGGATGGACTGGGTTACACCACGGTATAACACGGTGTAACGCAGTCCATTAACGCTGCCATTCACCCCCATTTGAGGGCGCACCGCGACGCATGCCGTAAAGCGGCATGCATTCGCGACGTGCCGTTATTCAGTGACGGAGCCTTGGACGCGGCCTGCAGCGTCTGGGCTCCGTCACCGCTAGCGCAGATGAATCATCTGCTGATTCCTCTGCGCTAGCGGGTATAGCATAACGCGTTCTCGTTATGCTATACCGTTACAAGCCCGTCAGTGCTATGTGTTGAACGAGCTGGTTAAAACGTAATGTGAACCTAGCCTTTAGCATTAGGGTTAGAATTAGGGTTACTGTTAGAATTAGGGTTTAGGGTTGGAATTTGGGTTAGGGTTGGAATTAGAGTTACTGTTAGAATTAGGGTTAGGGTTGGAATTAGAGTTAGGGTTGGGGTTAGGGTTGGGATTAGGGTTAGGCTTGTGGTTAGGGTTATGGTTAGGGTTGGGATTATGGTTAGGGGTGAGTTGGGGTTAGGATTATGGTTAGGGTTTGGATTAGGGTTAGGAGTGTGTAGGGGTTAGGGTTGTGGTTAGGGGTGTGTTGGGGTTACGGTTGGAGTTAGAATTGAGGGGTTTCCGCTATTTAGGCACATCAGGGGGTCTCCAAACGCGACATGGCGCCACCATTGATTACTGCAAATTTTGCGTTTAAAAAGTCAAACAGTGCTCCCTTTATTCCGGGCCCCGACGTGTGCCCAAACAGTGGTTTTACCCCCACATATGGGGTATCAACATACTCAGGAAAAATTGCACAACAACTTTGGGGGGTCTAATTTCTCCTGTTACCCTAGGGAAAAAAAATTGGGGACTAAAAGGTCATGTTTGTGGAAAAAAAAGGATTTTTTATTTTCACGGCTCTGCGTTATAAACTTCTCTGAAGAACTTGGAGATTCAAAGTGCTCACCACACATCTAGAGGAGTTCCTTGGGGATCTAGTTTCCAAAATGGGGTCACTTGGGGGGGTTTCTACTGTTTAGGCACATCATGGGCTCTGCAAACGTAACATGACGCCCGCTAACCATTCCATCAAGTCGGTATTACAAAACATCACTACTTCCTTTCTGAGCCCCCACGTGTGCCCAAACAGTGGTTCCCCCCACATATGGGGTACCAGCGTACTCAGGACAAACAGGACAACAACTTTTGGGGTCCAATTTCTCCTGTTACCCTTGTGAAAATAAAAAATTGTGGGCTATAAAATCATTTTTTGAGGGAAAAAAATTATTTTTTATTTTCATAGCTCTGGGTTATAAACTTCTGTGAAGCACTTGGGGGTTCAAAGTGCTCACTACACATCTAGATAAGTTCCTTGGGTGGTCTAGTTTCCAAAATGGGGTCACTTGGGGGGGTTTCCACAGTTTAGGCACATCAGGGGCTCTGCAAACGTAACATGACGCCCGCAGACCATTCCATCAAGTCGGCATTTCAAAACGTCACTACTTCCCTTCCGAGCCCCGACGTGTGCCATACAGTAGTTTTCTCCAACATATGGGATATCAGCGTACTCAGCACAAATTGGACAACAACTTTTGGGGTCTAATTTCTCCTGTTACCCTTGGGAAAATAAAAAAATTGGGGCTAAAAGATCATGTTTGTGGAAAAAATGATTTTTTTATTTTCATGCTCGGGCATTATAAGCTTGTGTAGCCCTTGGGGATTCAAAGTGCTCACCACACATCTAGATAAGTTCTTTTCGGGGTCTAGTTTCCAAATGGGGTCACTTGTGGGGAGTTTCTACTGTTTAGGCACATCAGGGGCTCTGCAAACGTAACATGACGCCCGCAGACTATTCCATCAAGTCGGCATTTCAAAACGTCACTACTTCCCTTCCGAGCCCCAACGTGTGCCCGAACAGTTTCCCCCCCACATATGGGGTACCAGTGTACTCAGGACAAATTGTACAATAACTTTTGGGGTCCAATTTCTCCTGTTACCCTTGTGAAAATAAAAAATTGCGGGTTAAAAAAATCAGTTTTTGAGGAAAAAAATGATTTTTTACTTTCACAGCTCTGCATTATAAACTTCTGTGAAGAACGTGGGGGTTCAAGGTGCTCACCACACATCTGGATAAGTTTCTTGGGGGGTCTAGTTTCCAAAATGGGGTCACTTGTGAGGGGTTTCTACTGTTTAGGCACATCAGGGACTCTGCAAATGTAACAAGATGCCCGCAGACCATTCCATGAAGTCGGCATTTCAAAGCGTCACTACATCCCTTCCTAACCCTGACGTGTGCCCAAACAGTGGTTCCCCCCACATATGGGGTACCAGCATACTCAGGACAAATGGACAACAACCTTTGGGGTCCAATTTCTCCTGTAACCATTGTGAAAATAAAAAATAGGGGGCTAAAAAATCATTTTTTTGAGAAAAAAAAATGATTTTTTATTTTCAAGGCTCTGCATTATAAACTTCTGTGAAGCACCTGGGGGTTCAAAGTGCTCACTGTGCATCTAGATAAGTTCCTTAGGGGGTGTAGTTTCCAAAATGGGGTCATTTGTGGGGGAGCTCCAAAGTTTAGGCACACAGGGGCTCTCCAAACACGACATGGTGTCCGCTAATGATTGGAGCTAATTTTCCATTCAATAAGTCAAATGGCGCTCCTTCCCTTCTGAGCCCTGCCGTGCACCCAAAAAGTGGTTCCCCCCCACATATGGGGCACCAGCTACTCAGGAAAAACTGGACAACTACTTTTGGGGTCCAATTTATCCTGTTACGCTTGGGAAAATAAAAAATAGCAGGCTAAAAAAATGATTTTTGAGGAACAAAAATGATTTTTTTATTTTCACTGCTCTGCGTTTATAAACTTCTGTGAAGCACTTGGGGGTTCAAAGTGCTCACTACACATCTAGATAAGCTCCTTGGGGGGTCTAGTTTCCAAAATGGGGTCACTTGTGGGGGGTTTCTACTGTTTAGGCACATCAGGAGCTCTGCAAACGCAACATGACGCCCGCAGAACATTCCATCAAGTCTGCATTCCAAAATGGCGCTCCTTCCCTTCTTAGCTCTCCCATGCGCCAAAACAGTGGTTCCCCCCCACATATGGGGTATTGGTGTACTCAGGACATATTGCACAACAACTTTTGTGGTCCAACTTCTCCTTTTACCCTTGTGAAAATAAAAAATAGCGGACTAAAAATTCATTTTTGAGGAAAAAAAATATTTTTTTTATTTTCACTGCTCTGCGTTATAAACTTCTGTGAAGCACTTGGGGGTTCAGAGTGCTCACAACACATCTAGATAAGTTCCATAAGGGGTCTAGTTTCCAAAATGGTGTCACATG
>JARQOD010000001.1:444270033-444385349 GCA_033576555.1 Oophaga sylvatica | reverse complement strand
CCAGGTGCTGACCCGGCCCTGATCCCGGGAAACGAGGTGAGGACCGAAAAACCCTAAATGGGGTTATTACGGAAGAAGAAATTAGTTGGCAAAAAAAGGGGGATAGGAGCCAAAAAGGCCCCGGACTGAGGGGTTTAAAGGGGATGCTTTTATAAAGAAATAAGGGAACAATCATCCCACACTTAAAGATCTATAAAATCCTTTTTGCGGGGAATGTCATGTCGAACCTAAATACAGCCACAAAAAATTTCTCCTAAAGGGGGGGAAGGTCCAGAGGCCCTTGGTTATAGCCATATCTTTAATAAAAAAGATGTCAAATTTCTCTCCAAAATAATGAAGATAGGTTAGTGGGTTTACAAGAAAATTGCCAAAAAAACAGAAGGTTTTATAAAGGGAAAGATCGCGTTTTATATCGGGGAAGGCGTGTTTTACTAGATATGCAGAAAAAACTGAAAGGGGGGAAAATGCAGCCGGGCATTTGGTCCAAAAAAGCGTTTAAACATGTAAAGTGGCCAAAGGTTGGGTAAAGTATTTGATAAAATAAATTTTGTGGGTCTGTGATAAAGGGAAACGCCCCCAAATTTAGTTAGGCCTAATGCCGCCTTCATGTCTGAGGACCCTGTCCCAGCTGCCTTTTGTCTGTTCACAGAGCCACAGGAAGTAACTGCTCCTAAACCCCTGGCTGTGGCATATTAAGACAAAAGGGTTTAAGGGTTTTTTGCCACACTAAGCGAGTCGTAGCGGATTGCTAACTTTCGCTACTCGCCACCATTTATGACGCAGGTTAGCGATTCGTTAGCGACTTGCTGTGTGTGACAGTAGCAGCGATGGGGCCCCCGCGAGATGTCGCTGATCGCTTATGACGTTCTGAGCCGTTTTTTGGTCGTTGGTGTCCCGATGGTGAGCCTGAATCGCTGATGTGACACCCTTGTCGTTTTCTATCAAAATACATTTGGATCTTTTGATAGAAAACGACAAGAGGTTTTGTTTCTATTGGTGACATGGTTTGGTTGTCCTCTAGGAATCTGCGCTTGAGGATTCCGTCTAAGAAATTGGGTCCCAGTTTGTAGGGCCCTTTAAGGTGCTTCAGGTTATTAACCAATCTGCGTTAAGTTGGAGCTTCCTTACCTCCTGGAAGATTATCCGGTGTTTCATGTTTCTCTCTTGAAAAAAGCTGAGGTCTCAGATGGAGACGTCTCGGCCACTGTTCCCCTGGTGGTGGAGGACGGGCAATATGAGATTTCCCGCATCTAAATTCTAGACGGTATAGAGGGATTTTGCAGTACCTCGTCGCTTGGAAGGGTTATGGACCCGAGGATAACTCATAGTGAGGGTGGATGATGTTTCTGCGTCTAGACTTGTCAGAGCGTTTCACAAGAGGTTTCCGGATAAGCTAAGTCCTAGGGGATCCGAAGGATCCTCTTAGAAGGGAGGGTACTGTTTAGAACCCTCTTGTTAGATTTTGTTTCAGTTTGCTGTCACATGACTCTTTTTTTTTTCTTTGGGCGGGGACTTACTGTTATTGATCTTCTACAAGCACTAAGGAAAGGTGGGATTCTGTCCCTACAATAGGGACTGAGCTGGTCCCTACGATGTAACGGGGGACCTGATCTGCGACCAGACCCGCTAAAGTCCTCAGCTAGTCTGAACAAGACCAATAGTTGCGAGGGAGGAATCCCTACAAGATCTAGGGACTGGGTGGAAAAGATGGACACCTCCTAACAGAAAGTGTAGCAGGGAATATAAAACAGAAAACAAATACTAAGAGATCCTAAGATAAAAGCAAAACTGACAGGTAAGCACCTAAGCACCTGGCTACTTTAAGAGTAGATAATACAATGAAGTCCGCAAAGCAAAGGGCGGAGCCAGACTAAATAGGGAAAAAAAGGTCATGTGACAGCAAACTGAAAACAAAATCTACAAGAGGGTTCTAACACAAACTGCATTCACGGTACCTCCGTGTCCTGATCCGATCATCCTGGAGAAAGTTAACCCCTTTTCTTAGATATTGGGAAAAATTCTGCAGGGAGCTGAGGGTGGAAGATTATTAGCGCACCCTCTTGGCACCGAGGGGACGGACCTTGCAGGTATAAGAACTGTGAGCGGTGGCGACCTAAGCTATTCCACAGAAGAACAAGGATGATGATCTAAGAAGGAACAAGGGACAAATTGCAAGGGAGCAGCGGCACACGTTTTAGGGACTGTCCGGCAAGTAAGATTCAACTGTGGATCGCAGTGCTCCCGGCGTCAACATGCAACCTACAGCCTGGTAACATTGACCTCTAACTAATACCTCTAATACCTTGTACCCATTATTGTTGTATTTTACTCTGACTGCAAATCCACTGAATTCCATTGTATAGTTACTGTATATTTCTGTAACTATCTAGTGCGCCCTTAAAGGCAACTAAACCATCAATTATTTTGGCTGATGCTTTTACTCTGATCATGAATCTTAGAATACCCAGAGGGTAACAGGACATCCTCCCCGGCGGCCATTTGCTCTAGGTGCAGTTCCCTTACTGACCTGAGAGACAAGGGGGGCGCCGGAGAGTTGTGCTGTGTAGTTACGTCACATTGGTGACGTGGGAGGAACAGGGTTTCCTTCACAGGGTCCATTTAGGAAATTTTTGACGGTTTTATACCACAACCCTAAGGGTCTGTGCCACGTTGCGGATTCTGCTGCGGATCCGCAGCAGATTTTTCCGCTGCAGATCCGCAGCAGAATTGCAAGTGATATACAGTAGCATTAGATTCAATGAAAAAAAAAACCGCAGTGCACATGCTGTGGATTTTTCCGCGCTATTTGGTGCGGATTTAAAATCCGCAGCATGTCCACTTCTTTTGTGCAGTTCTGCAGCGGTGTCAGACCTGCTCTAAATAGAAATCCGCAGGTCTGAAACCGCTGGGGAAATCCGCACAAAAACCACGGCAAATCCGCACTAAATCCGCAGTAAATCAGCAGGTAAAAAGCAGGTCATTTTACCTGCGGATTTACCAAATCTGCGCGGAAAATTCCTCAGCAGATTCCGCACCGTCTGACCTAGCCTAAAGCAAGAATTTATACACCGGTGTTTCTGTCAGATGTCTTCGGTTGAAAAAAAGGACGAGGCAGGGGTGTCCATTATCTCCCTGCTATTTAATCTTGCAATTGAACCTCTGTCAAGATACCTAAACGACCATAGCTGTTATAAGGGAATAGAGGTGGGGAAAGAGACAGTTAAAACTGCGCTATTTGCGGACGACATAATCTTTGTTTATGAGAAATCCAGAGGAAACCTCCCATTATTATTATCAAGATTGAAAAAATGTGGAAAGATCTCCTGTTTTCAATTAAATAAAGCAATGTAAATTTCTATATGACTCACCCACATGTTGGGTACCAGGGCTATGGGGTACTCGGAGCCAAGCCCATGGAAGTCTATGGGAGTTGTCACTGGCAGCAGAGCTCGGTCCGGGCCCTGGCGGCATGCAATGGGGGATATTTACAGGGGATTGTAGATTAGAAAGTTCGTGACGCCACCTGTGGTTTCTGATTGATTGACCAGCGCTGCAGGGTAGATCTCTGAGGGGATGTTATTGGCAGCTAGGTGTTAGGTCCCCCACAGGTGGGACTGGTCCCTCAAAGTCTATGGTGGTGATGCAGGGTGCAGATAAGAATTCAGTCACACACAATGCAATCTCTTTCCATACCTTTTACTTTGTAGGTGTTGCAGGTATGTCCGGGAAGCGGTTAGGTTGGAGAATGCACATTCAGGAAAACTGTTGAGCAGGTTAGAGGCCTCCTTTATCCTTTTATTGTGTGTGAGTACAACTTGCATAAAGTCAAGTGCAACTCCTTCAATAGCAACTGCGCCCGGCCAACATTGTGGTGGAGCCTTCTATGTCTTGATTATCAGATGTTGAGAGAACTAAGTCCTTACTTTTGCAGGGTCCTGCTCAAAGTCCCTGTTCTCCCTGACTCTGGTTACGTATCAGCGCTTAGGGCTACCTTCTGCGACTTGTAGTCCAGAAAAACCTCCGTTTTCTTATTACTATGGCGTGAAGCACTAGCAACGCTTCGGACCCCGGTGTCCGGTTAAATGAGTGAGGGTGATCTGTCCCTTTGTCACTCTTACTTCTCCACTCGCCCTTCGCCCTGCTCTCGCTCTTAACATAAGCACGGGTAGCAATCGTCAAAGGTCACTTTCCTTCAGTGCTCACTGACCTGTTCTCTGTTGACTTTGGTATAACTGCTGTAATTCCTTTTCCTTCCTTCTTTCACAGGAACACAGGCAGATTGTTCTGAGTAGCAGGTTAAGGGGTAGCTCTGACTAGGCTAGGATGATTCACTTCACTCGTACTAGCCTCCACTTTCTTATCAGATGAGCTACACAAGCTCTGTCAGGATTCAGTCTTCTCTCCTCTCTCTCCATCTGTCTGACTGGAATCTGATGTTAAGATGGATGGGATGACTCACTCCTGAGCCACCCGGAGCTTGACTGCACTGTCCTAAGACAGGAAACAGACTCCCTTCTGTCTATTTCAGGCTGAGCTCTGACTAGAATCTGATCTTCTCTGTCCGAAGACAGGAACTTGAATGACTCACTATTGCTACGTCACACTACTAAATAGTCTGATATGCCTCTAGTGGCAATGCTGAGAAGTGTGCGTGAATGAATATCAAGCTTTACAGTTACCTTCCGGTGCATTTTCCAGGAGATATGTGTGCCTTGCGAAGCTGGGCCACACATCCCCCCCTAGTTAAACTCAGCACTCCCGGGCTGAAATAGAAAAGAAAAAACATTTTTGTTTTAATATAACATAAACATAATAACTCATCCCTTGCGGGAGGTACGGACTCTTGAACGTTACAATTTGTACATAGATCAGTAGAAAATTATCAAAATACTTTTCAATAAATATACACAGTATAAGACAAGATTCTTGTGGAGGACCCGCACCAAAAACCTCCCACGTGGGTCCTGGGTGGGCTGCAGGACTTCTGACTGCAGACCTCACTCTAGGCCACACCATACGGGTTTTTCTTCAGAGGTAGTAAGGCTTTATGTAAAACCAAAATGGGGCACCGAAGTGCGAACTATTTACAATAAAGTTTTTGGGCTGGCAAAGTCCACAGCCACGCAGTCCTTTGCATGGTAAAACACATTTTCAAGTAAAATCACATTTCAATCAACTTTTACTTTTACTCTTTTAAACTCTGTACCCAGCCGGGTATTCTACTTTAAATAAGCATAGTAGTAAACATTATTCAACATTTATCAATAGTAAAGTGCAAATTTTTATCTTTTTCAAACTTTGTACATGTTCAGTTGCAGTAAACCCCTGTCTGGGTCATACTAAACTAGTTTACTAGGACTACTCTTGATAACAAATAGGTAACCTTCCTTTCGTTGTACGTTCTGACCTACGTGGAGTGGTGTCAAGTGTAGTAGTCTCTAGCCTATCTGTTCTGCGTGCCGGCAAACTGTAAATACGACTCCACCTCTCTAGGGATCTGGCAAGCATGCTAGCGACTGGGCGATGCGGTTCTGCTCCGCTAGGGGATTCCACTTCTTGTGGTGCTGCCTCTTGTGGTTCCGCTTCTTGGGGTTCCACTGGTTGAAGTTCTGCTGGAACAGGTCCTTCTGGAACTAACTCTACTGGCACAATTGGTGTGACTGGATGTAGAGATTCTTCTTGCGGTTGATAAAACTGCAGCACAGGAATTATTACAGCTTCTCCCATTCTGGGCCAATCTGCAGGTAAATCTCCCAAATCCGTATGTATGACCGCTTCATCACTCTCTTCTTGATTGACAACAGGTTCTTCTTCACGAAGCTTTAATGGGCCCGGACACAACTTTAGATGATCTCTAGACACAGTTGCAGTCGTTTTTCCTCCATCCTTACTAATGGTACAGGTCTTTCTGTTATCAAATTTGGAATTTTGCACGACATATGGCTCTTGTTCCCACTGATCATCCAATTTGTGCATTCTTCTTTTTCTTTTTAGCACAATTTCTCCAGGCATAAAAGGCTTAGCGGGAGCATTTTTGTTGTAGTTCTTCTCTTGCTTTTCTCTTACTTTATTGAGACTATCTTCCACGCAGGCTTGTACTCTCCTGTACTGTTCCTGTCGATTTTGTTCCCAATCTTCAGCAATGTCATCAGCCTCTGGTTCTACCACGCCAAGTTCCAAATCCATTGGCAGCTTTCCTGGTCTTGCTCTCATAAGGTAGGCTGGAGTGCAGTTGGTGGAACTTACGGGTATGTGGTTGTACAAGTCGACCAGGTCAGGTAACAAGTCCGGCCACCGGTTTCTTTCTTCCAGTGGTACAGATTTCAGTAAATCAATGACAATGTGATTCATCTTTTCACAAAGGCCATTGGTTTGAGGGTGGTACGGTGTTGTTCTGATCTTCTTACACCCATACAAGTGACAGAATTCCTTAAACAGTTCAGCTTCAAAGGCAGGACCTCGATCAGTCAGTACCTGCTCTGGATATCCGTGTGGTCTGCAGAAACTTGCTTGGAAGGTCTTTGCTGCTGTCTCTGCTGTCAGATCTTTGACAGGGGCGACCACCAGAAATTTGGAATAGTGATCCACCATGGTCAGGGCATATGAGTATCCCGACCTGCTTGGTGACAGCTTGACATGGTCCAATGCCACGATCTCCAAGGGACGAGTTGTCTGGATAGGCTGCAGGGGTGCCCTCTGACTACAGTAGTCTTTTCGTCTGAGGCCACAGGGTCCGCAGTTCCGGCACCACTTCTCAATAGAACTGCGCATCCCTACCCAGTAGAACCGACACCTCAACAGGGTCTCCAGCTTTTTCCAGCCAAAGTGTCCCGCTTGATCGTGGTAGGCTTCTAACACCATTTGGATGTCTGCTCTGGGGACCACTATCTGCCAAACCATCTCATGGGTCCTTGGGTCGACGTATCTCCTGCACAACTTCTCACGGTAGATGAACAACCGGCTTCTCTCGTTCCACAGGAGCTTTGCTGGTATAGGTGCATCCTTCTCCAAGGAGGAACCTTCCTGTCTTATCAGCTCCTTGATACGGCTGACCACTGGATCGCTGTCTTGAGTCTCCTTCCAGCAGTGATGAGGTAAAGGGTTTAACGTCTTACCACACCGCTTTCTGTGGACTCGTTGCTCATGGATCATCCCATTTCGGTGGAATGCAGGTAGCTCAATCTCTTCCAGGTCGTCCGATTCTTCCTCCGTGTCGGATTCATGCGGCATTCTGGACAAGGCTTCAGCGTTGGCATTTTTACGGCCCGCCCTGTACTTGATGGTAAATTGATAGTTTGACAGCCGAGCCATCCAACGTTGCTCCATGGCTCCCAGCTTGGCCGTTTCAAGATGCGTCAAGGGGTTATTGTCTGTATACGCAGTGAACTTGTTGGAGGCAAGGTAATGCTTGAATCTTTCTGTAATGGCCCAGACCAGCGCCAGGAACTCCAACTTGAAGCTGCTATAGTTTTCTGGGTTCCTTTCAGTTGGCCGGAGCTTCCTGCTTGCATATGCGATGACTTTTTCTTGGCCATTCTGCTTTTGACTGAGGACTGCTCCCAATCCTTCGTTACTGGCATCGGTATACAGCAGGAACGGTTGGCTGTAATCAGGGTAGGCTAAGATTTCATCGCCTGTCAGGATCTCTTTCATCTCTTTGAATGCCTCAGCTTGTTCTTTACCCCAGTGGAATGGAGGGTTTCTGCTCTTGAGGGGTTGTCCCACCAGGAGGTCCTGCAGAGGCGCTGCTTTCTTAGTGTAATCTTTTACAAACCTCCTGTAGTAACCTGTTAGTCCCAGGAACTGACGCACCTCCTTGAGATTCTTCGGCTCCGGCCATTTCTGGATGGCCGTGACCTTCTCGGGGTCCGGCGCTACTCCTTCGGTGCTGACAATATGTCCCAAGTACTGTACCTTTCGTTTGAGCAGATGGCACTTTGAGGGCTTCAGTTTCATCCCATACTTGGATAGGGACTCGAATACCTCTGCCAGGTGCTTCAGATGATCCTCATACGTCTTGGAGTACACAATTACATCGTCCAGGTACAGCAACACGGTTTCAAAGTTGAGATGTCCCAGGCAGCTCTCCATCACTCTCTGGAATGTTCCCGGGGCACTGCTGAGTCCAAACGGCATTCTGTCACACTCACAGAGTCCCATTGGGGTGGTGAAAGCCGTCTTCTCCCGATCCTCCTCAGCCACAGCTACTTGCCAGTACCCACTAGTGAGGTCGAGGGTAGAAAAGTAGTTAGCCGTTTTCAAAGCAGCTAAGGATTCCTCAATGCGTGGTAATGGGTATGCATCTTTATGTGTTATGCGATTTACTTGTCTGTAATCTACACACATTCTCCTGCTTCCATCCTTTTTCTTAACTAGGACTAGAGGTGCTGCCCAGGGACTACAACTATCCCTTATCACCCCGGCTTCCTTCATATCACGCAACATTTCCTTAGCTTTCTGATAGTGGGCTGGAGGTATAGACCTGTATCGCTCTTTGATGGGAGGATGACTGCCTGTAGGGATATGATGCTGTACTCCCTTAATTGTCCCAAAGTCAAGTGGGTGTTTGCTAAATACCTGTGTGTACTCCTGTACCACCCATAGTACTCCCTGTTTCTGATGGGCGGAAGTGGTGTCTGTCCCAACATGGAGCTGCTGACACCAATCCGCCACCTGGGTTGTCGGGTCATTATCCTCCGCTGGTTGGCGGGAGGCTAAGGACTCGGTTGGGAGAATAGAATTGTTATCTACGGTATGTAATTTAGCAACAGTGGCATAACGTGGTAAATTTACTTCATCTTCTCCCCAGTTGAGAAGTCGTACTGGTACTCTCCCATTTATTACTTCCACTACCCCTCTAGCAGTCAAGAGTGTAGGTCTGTGCTCTGAACGATGGGGCTCTACTACTGCTTGGTAGTTCTGTCCTTTCAGACCTATTGCTGCTCTACACCATATTAGCATTTCACTCATTGGGGGTATCACAATGGGGTTCGGGTCCGTTACCCGTACATTACCAATTTCACCATCTGTAAGCTCCGCTTGCTGCTGGCACATCAGGGCCCGGATCTCCCTCTGGATCACTCCCTTCTGCTTTGGGTTGGCAACTTCAGCGAGCTGTTGGAGCAAAAACACAACTTCTCCCAGACAGTTACTGATAATGTTAGTACCTAAAACCACATTTAAGCCATTTTCCTCATTTACAGTCTTTACTACTAAGAGTCCCTGATCCTCCAGCTCCACTCTGCCCACCTTTACGTCCACGTTTTTGGCTCCGAGTACTTCAACAGGAGACCATTAGAGGCGTACACTGTAAAGTCAGGGCTCGGGGGCTGGAGACTGTCCATGGACCAGAACTTATTATAAAGGACATCAGGTATGATGGTCACCTGAGATCCAGTGTCCAGCAGTGCAGGGATTGCGATCCCGTCCAGAATGATGGACAGGTAGGGTCTTCCTCCCACAAACCTGCGGTTCCAGTCTAAGGGGCCTGATGAGTCTACTCCTGGGTGTTGGCCCTCGGACCCAGGATCTGCTCGTTTAAAGTTCACTGCTGAGCCATATGACCTTTCCGGTTGCAGCGGTAGCAGATGATCTCTCGGCGAGGCTGGTGCTGATCAGGGGTTGCTCCTGGGGGTGGCGTTGTCCTCCTCCGGTGAGGCGACGTCCTCCATTTCCTCCGGCTCATCCAAGGGACATCCTCTGGACAGTCGGCTAGCATGATCTTTCCTCCTTCCTCTTTCCGCAGTTGCAGGGCACTCATTACAGTGGCCAGGTTTTTAGTCAGCTGGCGCACTTCCGAGCGCAGACAGTCCAACTCAGTAGGGGGTGTCACCTGCGTTTTGGCTTCTGCCACTAGCGGGGAAAAGGTGGGTACTGCCGGCTTTAGAGTGGCTTCACCCGGGTGATACTGGGTCGCCACTTCAGGCTTTTCCAGGGGTCGCAGTCCTTTTATAGCCATATCCTTTAAGGCATCAAAGGTAGCATCAGAATGATCCAAGGACCACCAGTTCACAGTCCTGCCCTCCGCTTGGGACCTCAGTCCCCGTACAAATTGTTCTTTCAACATTTTGCTTTCATCAATGGCACTTATAGGGTTAACCTGTTTGAGAGCTCGCAGGGCCCCCTGTAATCGGCAGGCTAGTCCCTAATACTATCACCTGGTCTCTGAGAGCATTGGTAAAATGCCATCAAGAGATCTGTTTCTGTGCGGTCCTCAAAGATAGCCTGTAGCTTTAAGAGAATCGCAGGCACCGACTCCTGGTCTGCAATGGCCCAAGTCTCTACTTCTCTCTCAGCAGCACAAGCTAACTGCCCTATTACCACTGCAGCTTTTTGCTTCTCTGTCATCGAATACATGTCCAGGATACTGCATATTTTCCGTTTGAACACTGACAGGGTGTCTGGCTCGCCGCTGTACTGAGGGAGCCACTTCGCTCCTGGCATGTATGGGAGCGTTAGGGGCATGAGCGGGACCACAGGACCGGGTGAGGGACCCACATTTCCATCCTGCGCTACTACGCCCAGCGGTAAGTCATTGGGGCCCCCGGCTGGGGCCGCGCTGTCTGCTGGTTGCTGCAAACATGTTT
This sequence comes from Oophaga sylvatica, assembly GCA_033576555.1. NCBI lineage: Eukaryota > Metazoa > Chordata > Amphibia > Anura > Dendrobatidae > Oophaga > Oophaga sylvatica. The sequence goes on along the minus strand of JARQOD010000001.1, from coordinate 444,374,763 downwards.
GCGCCCCCCTCTTTAATCTGAGCCTACCTTTTCCAAAGGCTGCAGCTCTCACAGGACCTGCCGCCGCATCAGCGTTGGGGGAGTGTCCAGGAAACAGCGCGCTCTTTCAGGTACGCCCACAAATGCACGCCCACAAATGCACGCCCACCTTCTTCACCAGCGCCTCAGGGCGCGAATATGGCGGTAAAAATGGCGGTATTTGGCGCCAAAAATGACAAAACAGCTATCAGTCTTTTCTGCACAAAACAGTCAATATAGGCAACACAGGACTCACAATTTTGCAAGTTTCGTATCCTGTTCGCTGACGCCAGATTTTTAGATCACTCACCCCACATGTGTGGGTACCAGGGCTATGGGGTACTCGGAGCCGAGCCCATGGAAGTCTATGGGAGTTGTCACTGGCAGCAGAGCTCGGTCCGTGGCCCTGGCGGTCATGCAATGGGGGATATTTACAGGGGATTGTAGATTAGAATAGTTTGTGACGCCACCTGTGGTTTCTGATCTGATTGACCAGCGCTGCAGGGTAGATCTCTGAGGGGATGTTATGGAAGCTAGGTGTTAGGTCCCCCACAGTTGGGACTGGTCCCTCAAAGTCTATGGTGGTGATGCAGGGTGCAGATAAGAATTCAGTCACACACAATGCAATCTCTTTCCATACCATTACTTGTAGGTGTTGCAGGTATGTCCCGGGAAGCTGGTTAGGTTGGAGAATGCACATTCAGGAAAACTGTTGAGCAGGTTAGAGGCCTCCTTTATCCTTTTAATGTGTGTGAGTACAACTTGCATAAAGTCAAGTGCAACTCCTTCAATAGCAACTGCGCCCGGCCAACATTGTGGTGGAGCCTTCTATGTCTCTGATTATCAGATGTTGAGAGAACTAAGTCCTTACTTTTGCAGGGTCCTGCTCAAAGTCCCTGTTCTCCCTGACTCCGGTTACGTATCAGCGCTTAGGGCTACCTTCTGCGACTTGTAGTCCAGAAAGCCTCCGGTTTTCTTATTACTAGGCGTGAAGCACTAGCAACGCTTCGGACCCCGGTGTCCGGTTAACTGAGTGAGGGTGATCTGTCCCTTTGTCACTCTTACTTCTCCACTCGCCCTTCGCCCTGCTCTCGCTCTTAACATAAGCACGTGTAGCAATCGTACAAAGGTCAGCTTTCCTTCAGTGCTCACTGACCTGTTCTCTGTTGACTCGTTGGTATAACTGCTGTAATTCCTTTCCTTCCTTCTTTCACAGGAACACAGGCAGATTGTTCTGAGTAGCAGGTTAAGGGGTAGCTCTGACTAGGCTAGGATGATTCACTTCACCCGTACTAGCCTCCACTTTCTTATCAGATGAGCTACACAAGCTCTGTCAGGATTCAGTCTTCTCTCCTCTCTCTCCATCTGTCTGACTGGAATCTGATCTTAAGATGGATGGGATGACTCACTCCTGAGCCACCCGGAGCTTGACTGCAGACTCCCTTCTGTCTAGCTCAGGCTGAGCTCTGACTAGAATCTGATCTTCTCTGTCCGAAGACAGGAACTTGAATGACTCACTATTGCTACTCACACTACTAAATAGTCTGATATGCCTCTAGTGGCAATGCTGAGAAGTGTGCGTGAATGAATATCAAGCTTTACAGTTACCTTCCTGTGCATTTTCCAGGAGATATGTGTGCCTTGCGAAGCTGGGCCACACATATACATAAGAAATCCCGAGAAACATGGTCAAGAAAATAATATAATGGGTATTCCAAAAGCGGCAACATCTATAAAATATTTGGGAATAAATATGGGAAGATCGCCGAAACAGATCTATGAAATTAATTACAAACCTATTATTGCTAAAATAGAGAAAGAGTTAGAAAGATGGGGAAATCTACCTCTCTCGCTATTAGGTAGATGTCATCTCATTAAGATGACAAGTTTTGCAAGACTATTATACCCTATGCAAACCATCCCAATGTTGATTCGACACGTAGATGTCCTTAAATTGAACAAGGCTTTCTCAAAGTTTATATGGAGGGGGAGAAAAGCGAGACTTGCCATGAGAACATTAATGCGCTCAAAAGAGGGTGGGGGAGCAGGGCTGCCGAACATATGGGGGTATAATCTTGCATGTTTAATGAGGAACGTAATTGACTGATGAACCCCTTCACCCCCAAGGGTGGTTTGCACGTTAATCACCGGGCCAATTTTTACAATTCTGACCACTGTCTCTTTATGAGGTTATAACTCTGGAACGCTTCAACGTATCTTCGCGATTCTGAGACTGTTTTCTCGTGACATATTGTACTTCATGTTAGTGGTAAAATTGCTTTGATATAACTTGCGTTTATTTTTGAAAAAAACGCAAATATGGCGAAAATTTTGAAAATTTTGCAATTTTCAAACTTTGAATTTTTATTCCCTTAAAACAGAGAAATATGTCACACAAAATAGTTACTAAATAACATTTCCAACATGTCTACTTTACATCAGCACAATTTTGGAATCAAAATTTTTTTTTCTTAGGAAATTATAAGGGTTAAAAGTTGACCAGCGATTTCTCATTTTTACAACAAAATTTACAAAGCAATTTTTTTAGGGACCACCTCATATTTGAAGTCACTTTGAGGGGTCTATATAGCAGAAAATGCCAAAAAGTGACACCATTCTAAAAACTGCACCCCTCAAGGTACTCAAAACCACATTCAAGAAGTTTATTAACCCTTCAGGTGCTTCACAGGAGCTGAAGCAACGTGGAAGGAAAAAATGAATATTTAACTTTTTAGCCACAAAAATGATCTTTTACAAACTTTTTTTTTATTTTCACAAGGGTAAAAGAAGAAAATGGGCAGATAAAGTTGTTGTGCAATTTCTCCTGAGTATGCCAATACTCCATATGTGGGGGAAAACCACTGTTTGGGCACACGGCAGAGCTCGTAAGGGAAGGAACGCCGTTTAACTTTTTCAAACTAAAATTGGCTGGAATTGAGATTGGACGCCATGTCGCGTTTGGAGAGCCCCTGATGCGCCTAAACAGTGGAACCCCCCACAAGTGACACCATTTTGGAAACTAGACCCCCTAAAGAACTTATCTAGATCTGTTGTGAGCACTTTGAACCCCCAAATGTTTCACAAAAGTTTATAATGCCTGAGTGTGAAAAAAAAACAAAACAATTTTCCACAAAAATGATTTTTTAGTCCCAAATTTTTGATTTTTCCCAAGGAAATTGGACCCCAAAAGTTGTTGTCCAATTTGTCCTGAGTACGCTGATACCCAATATGTGGGGGGGGGGAAACTGTTTGGGCGCACGGCAGGGCTTGGAAAGGAAGTAGTAACGTTTTGGAATGCAGACGTTGATGGGGTCATGTTCCGTTTGCAGTGCCCCAGATGAGCCTAAACAGTAGAAACCCCCACAAGTGACCACATTTTGGAAACTAGACCCCCTAAGGAACTTATCTAGAGCTTTGGTGAGCACTTTGAACCCCCAAGTGCTTCACACAAGTTTATAATGCCCGGGCATAAAAATAAAAAATCCTATTTTTTTCCCACAAAAATTATCTTTTAGTCACTAATTTTTTATTTTCCCTAGGGTAACAGGAGAAATTGGACCACAAAAGTTGTTGTCCAATTTGTCCTGAGTACGCTGATACCCCATATGTGGGGGGGAACCACTGTTTGGGCGCACGGCAGAGCTCGGAATGGAAGGAGCACCATTTGACTTTTTCCAACCAAAATTGGCTGGAATTGAGATTGGAGCCATGTTGCATTTGGAGAGACCCTGAGGTGCCTAAACAGTGGAAACCCCCCACAAGTGACCCCATTTGGGAAACTAGACCCCCTAAGGAACTTATCTAGATCTTTGGTGAGCAATTTGAACCCCCAAGTGCTTCACACAAGTTTATAACGTAGAGCCGTAAAATTAAAAAATCATATTTTTTTCCACAAAAATGATCTTTTCACCCCAATTTTTATTTTCCCAAGGGTAACAAGACTCCAAAAGTTATTGTGCAATTTGTCCTGAGTACGCTGATACCCCATATGTGGGGGTAAACCACTATTTGGGTGCATGGCAGAGCTTGGAAGCGAAGGAGCGCGTTTGACTTTTTCAACGCAGAATTGGCTGGATGCCATGTCGTGTTTGGAGAGCTCCTGATCTGCCTAAACAGTGGAAACCCCCGACAAATGACACCATTTTGGAAACAAGACCCCTCAAGGAACTTATCTAGATGTGTGGTGAGCACTTTGAACCCCCAAGTGCTTCACAGAAGTTTATAAAGTACAGCCGTAAAATAAAAAATCCTTTTTTTTTTACAAAAATGATTTTTTCGTCCCCAATATTTTATTTTAACAAGGGTAACAGGAGAAATTGGACCCCGAAAGTTGTTGTCCAATTTGTCCTGAGTACGCAGATACCCAATATGTGGGAGAAAACTACTATATGGGTACACGTTGGGGCTCAGAAGGGAAGTAGAGACGTTTTGGATTGCAGACTTTGATGGAATGGTCTGGGGGCATCATGTCGCATTTGGAGAGCCCCTGATGTGCCTAAACAGTGGAAACCCCCCACAAGTGACCCCATTTTGGAAAATAGACCCCACAAGGAACTTATCTAGATGTGTGGTGAGCGCTATGAAGCCCCAAGTGCTTCACAGAAGTTTATAACGTACAGCCGTAAAAACAAAAAAATCATTTTTTAAAAAAAAATGATATTTTCGCCCCTAGTTTTTTATTTTCCTAAGGGTAACAGAGGAAATAGGACAAATTGCACAATAACTCTTGGGGTCCAGAGTACGCTGATACCCCATGTGAGAGTAAACTATTGTTTGGGCGCATGGCAGAGCTCAGAAGTGAAGGAGCACCGTTTGACTTTTTCAACGCAGAATTGGCTGGAATTGAGATCAGACGCCATGTCACATTTGGAGAGCCCCTGATGTGCCTAAACAGCGGAAACCCCCCAATTCTAACTCTAACCCCAACACACCCCTAACCCTAGTCCCAACCCTAACCACAAACCTAACCCTAACACACCCCTAACCCTAATCCCAACCCTAACCCTAATCCTAACTTTAGCGCCAACCCTAACCCTAACTTTAACCGCAACCCTAACCTTAACCCTAACCCTAATGGGAAAATGGAAATAAATACATATTTTTAATTTTATTATTTTTCCCTAACTAAGGAGGTGATAAAGGGAGGTTTGATTTACTATTTATAGCGGGTTTTTATGATTGGCAGCTGTCACGCTAAAAGACGCTTTTTATTGCAAAAAATAGTTTTTTGCATCGCCACATTTTGAGAGCTATAATTTTTGCATATTTTGGCCCACAGAGTCATGTGAGGTCTTATTTTTTGCGGTACGAGTTGACGTTTATATTGGTACCATTTTTGAGCACGTGACATTTTTTGATCGCTTTTTATTTTGATTTTTGGGAGGTTAGAATGAACAAAAATCAGCAATTCATGAATTTCTTTTGGGGGAGGCGTTTATACCGTTCAGCGTGTGGTAAAATTGATAAAGCAGTTTTATTCTTCGGGTTAGTACGATTACGGCGATACCTCATTTATATCATTTTTTTATGTTTTGGCGCTTTTATACAATAAAAACAATTTTATATAAAAAATTATTATTTTTGCATCGCTTTATTCTGCGAGCTATAACTTTTTATTTTTTCGCTGATGATGTTGTATGGCGGCTTGTTTTTTGCGGGACAAGATGATGTTTTCAGTGGTACCATGATTATTTATATCGGTCTTTTTGATCGCGTGTTATTCCACTTTTTGTTCAGCGGTATGATGATAAAGCACTGATTTTTTTTTTTTTTTAAGGGGTTCACAAAAGGGGTTAACTAGTGGGACAGTTTTATGGGGGGGTCGTTACGGACATGGCGATACCAAATATGTTTACTTTTATTGTTTTATTTTTTTTATTTACAGGAAGAAATTAATTTATTGGGGAATAATTTTTTTTTTTTTTTATTTATTTTGGAATTTTTTTTTACACGTTTATTTTTATTTTTTTAACTTTTTTACTTTGTCCCAGGGTGGGACATCACTGTAAAATGTGAGATCGCTGGTGTGACAGTGTGCACAGCACTCTGTGAGACCAGCGATCTCACAGGCAGCGCTGCAGGCTTCTCAGTGCCTGCTCTCAGCAGGCACTGAGGTAGCCGCCTCCCTCCAGGACCCCGGCACCATCTTGGATCCGGGTCCTGGGAGGGAGGAAGCCCTCAGAACAGCGCGATCACATCGCGCTGTTCTGAGGGTCTCAGGGGAGCTCGCAGGGAGCCCTCTCCCTGCGCGATGCTCCCCTGTGCCCCGGGTACACCGCGATCATGTTTGATCGCGGTGTGCCAGGGGTTAATGTGCCGGGAGCGGTCTGTGATAATCAGCTGACACCGGCGGCGATTAGCTGCGCTCCCCCGGGAGCACAGCTAATCGCCTATGACGTACTATCCCGTCCATGGGCAGAATGGCACAGGTTTCATGGATGGGATAGTACGTCGGATGTCAGAGAGGGGTTAAAAAGACGGGTCGCTACACTGACTATATGCTAGAAACTGAGTTTTGTGGTAGATGGGATTTGACGGCACTGCTACACACGCCACTGCCACATATTCCACTTAATATCAAGCATTCAGTGATATGTAAAGACACCATTGCCACATGGAAGACAGTTAGGAAAAAATAAAAAATGTCATGGAGAGTATCGAAACACCTGAATCCTTGGGCATTCCCACATTTAAAATGGGAAGAGAAAATAAATTATATCTAGAATGGGCTAGAAACGGCATACGGACGCTAGGAGATCTGTTACATGCACAAGAGAATCGCTGGCTAACGGGGTTAGAGGTGATAGACAAATTTGAATTACCAAGATTCCACTTGATGCTATATAGTCAATTGAAACATTATGTATTGGACAATCTACAAGATGTGAGGAGAGAGATTGACTCTGAGACGTGGAGTGATTTGATTACCAAAGATATTGCGGAGATATCGGTCTCCTCAATATATAGCACGTTAAGAGAGACATTGAGGCCCTCAGGTACAGATAAAATATCTAACAAATGGGTGAAACATATGCAAGATGAAGAACTTAAGCATAAAATATTACAAGGGTGGGAACTAATAAGGAAAAATATTATTAATGAACAGTGGAGAGATAGTCAATTCAGGATAATGCACAAAATAATATGTGGCTTCAACATACCAGCAAATCCACGGAACCCTGATAGACAGACAAGTTGCCCCAAATGCAATACACCTAAAACAGATATGGAACATGGCATTTGGTCATGCCCCAGAACACAAGAGTTCTGGAAAGAGGTCCAGGAGATATATGTGCAGATGAGTGGGGTTTGGGTTGATATTGACCCAATATGCTGGTTGTTTCACTATACGTCAGGTAAAACGAGAGGGGGTCATTTGCATGAAACTGTTTCACACCATAGCATTGGTAGCAAAGCGATTGATTTTGCAGTACTGGCTTGCCAAATCACTTCCAGGGGCAAAGGAAGTTAAGGCAGGGTTATTATCCACCTTATATTTGGAAAAAAGAGAAACAGAAAGGCACAAAGACAAGATGACAAAAAGGTTTTTTAGGAGGTGGAGAGTGTTTATGGAAACGTCGCTATCCACTTGGGAAATTCAAGAGATAATGATGCCTTTTATTAACACGGAATGGTATCTTTTAGAGGACTTGGGAGGTAGCTTAGGTAAATTAAAGTATACGGCATGAGTAATTCATTATAAGATATATAGATGGAAGGCTCAATTAAATCTCAATCAATACAAATTCGTACAGTTGGGGACATAAGGGGAGTTGTTATTATTATTGTTGGTATTATTATTTCTATTTGTTATTATTGCTTGTATTATGTACGCTAGAGATCTATGTGAGTCATTACACTAATGTAATATCTATGATGCTTACGATATTTTGCCAATTTGTTGTAAAACCAATAAAAAAAGAGTTTAAAAAAAAGGGGAATATTTACAGGGGATAAATAGAGTTTGTAGTAAGGTATTCGTGATGCCACTTGTGGTATCTGGTCAGAGGTGACCAGCGCTGCAGTGCAGATCCTCTGGGACAGATGGTGTGATGCAGCAGAGTTGGAATAGCTTCCCACGAGTGAAACTTGTCACAGGGCAGAGAGATGGTATAGAAAGTAATGATGCTGGAAGATGTAGCAGAGTGGAGTGTGTTTTGCAGGAAGGACTTGAGAAGACACCGTCAGATACAGTTTCCTAGCTTTACTCACAGTTCAGATGCCGGCAGTACAGATGCCCGCTTGGTACTGTGTCCTCCAGGTGAGGGGCTCAGTAAACTCCCAGATAGATTGGGAAACACCTTTCCAGGACTCCTTTCTATATATGTTCCTTTCACTGGCAGTGTCACTGTGCTGATTTTCACACCTTCCACCTTTCCAGCACTTTCACAAACAGTGTCCCAGATCAGCGGCTGCGAATCCTGTCGGATAACGTCTTATCTCTGCATTTCCTTGATTCTATATAGCTGCCTCTCCGGCGAAGATGAATGTGGTTGTTGACTGTGATCCCTAAAGTTATCACAGCAGTCCAGTCGGCTTGCTAGCTGAGTCATAAAGTTCTGCACTAGGCTAAGGGGCCGAGTCCCCTCTGCGGCCTGGTCCCTCTGCAAACAGATCAGGCCCCATGGATAGATCTTGCTCTCTCCGTGTCCCTAGGACCCCTTCTCTCCCTCCAGAAGCTTCTCTCCTTTTCTGCTTCTCTCTCCTTCACTTTCCACGTCTGGGACCGAGCTCTTCCCAGCTCAAGATCCCCTGAGTCTGTCTCTAGACTCCTTTCCTCTGCAGCTCCTCCTGACAGGGAGCTGCTTCACCACATGTCTGTCTCCTTCCACGTCCTCCTCACGTCTCTCTACACTCTGTTCCTTGCTTCCTAAAGCTTTACTCCTCCTCCTATTTACTAGCTCCACCCACCTATACACTCTTTACTACCCAGCCGGGGATGAGACCATCCTCCCGTAGGGTACGTCCAGGGTGCCCAGCTGCTATAGTCTGTGTTGGGTGCAGGTGTTAGAGTCCTGGGTGGTGCTCCCTCCTTACCTGAGAGTGGAGTATCACACCTCTGGATGAGGTGCAATACCTCTGTGGCAACTGAACCCTCAGGGGCACCACAGGGGTGCTCCACAATGAGCAAGGACATGTACAGTGGGTTTGGAAAGTATTCAGACCCCTTTAAATTTTTCACTCTTTTTGCTTCATTGCAGGCATTTAGTAAATTCAAAAAAGTTCATTTTTTTCTTATTAATGTACACTCTGCACCCCATCTTGACTGAAAAAAACAGAAATGTAGAAATTTTTGCAAATTTATTAAAAAAGAAAACCAGAAATATCACATGGTCATAAGTATTCAGACCCTTTGCTCAGACACTCATATTTAAGTCACATGCTGTCCATTTCCTTGTGATCCTCCTTGAGATGGTTCTACGCCTTCATTGGAGTCCAGCTGTGTTTAATTAAACTGATAGGACTTGATTTGTAAAGGCACACACCTGTCTATATAAGACCACACAGCTCACAGTACATGTCAGACCAAATGAGAATCATGAGGTCAAAGGAACTGGCCAAGGAGCTCAGAGACAGAATTGTGGCAAGGCACACAGCTGGTCAAGGTTACAAAAGAATTTCTGCAGTACTCAAGGTTCCTAAGAGCACAGTGGCCTCCATATTCCTTACATGAAAGAAGTTTAGGACCACCAGAAGTCTTCATAGACCTGGCCGTCCAGCCAAATTGAGCAATCGTGGGAGAAGAGCCTTGATGAGAGAAGTAAAGAAGAACACCAAGGTCACTGTGACTGAGCTCCACAGATGCAGTAGGGAGATGGGAGAAAATTCCACTAAGTCAACTATCACTGCAGCCCTCCACCAGTCGGGCCTTTATGGCAGAGTGGCCCGACAGAAGCCTCTCTTCACTGCTAGACATATGAAAGCTCTCATAGAGTTTGCTAAAAAACACATGAAGGACTCCCAGACTATGAGAAATAAGATTCTCTGGTATGATGAGATGAAGATAGAACTTTTTGGTGATAATTCTAAGCGGTATGTGTGGAGAAAACCAGGCACTGCTCATCACCTGCCCAATACAATCCCAACAGTGAAACATGGTGGTGGCAGCATCATGCCATGGGGGTGTTTTTCAGCTACAAGGACAGGACGATTGTTTGCAATTGAAGTAAACATGAATGAGGCCAAGTACAGAGATATCCTGGATGAAAAGCTCTTCCACAGTGCTCTGTACCTCAGACTTGGCCGATGGTTCACCTTCCAACAAGACAATAACCCTAAGCACACAGCTAAAATAACAAAGGAGTGGCTTCAGAACAACTCTGTGACCATTCTTGACTGGCCCAGCCAGAGCCCTGACCTAAACCCAATTGAGCATCTCTGGAGAGACCTGAAAATGGCTGTCCACCAATGTTCACCATCCAACCTGATGGAACTGGAGAGGATCTGCAAGGAAGAATGGCAGAGGATCCCCAAATCCAGGTGTGAAAAACTTGTTTCATTGAATACAGGATCTTGGTGAATGATTTGCCTGTATTACAAGGAATAGTCTCTCTCAGGCCGGGGTCACATTAGTGTATAGCATAGGATCTAGGAGCCGAGAGTCAGTGCTCTATGCTTATATCCTCTCGCATCAGAGAATCACAGGAGGTGCAGTGGAGACGGAGAAAGTAATTTCTCCATCTCCTCCATTGCCGGCTTGCGCAGTAATCACAATGCACTCGGGTGACATCTGAGTGCAGTCTTATGTTTTGCCTGCATTGATTTAAATGGGTGTGCACTGTGCGAGACATGCTGCGATTGTTCTCTGTGCATGAGAAATTAATCGCAGATCCGAGCTGCACCATAGAATAACACTGGGCCGAGTGCTATTCCATATTTTATCTCATAGTGAAAACTGTAGGAAAACAAAGAAGCGCAAAGTCTTTGTGGTATTTCCTGAAGAAGAGGTCATATATGACCGAACCGCGTAGAATAAACCACCATTATCTTTTAACCACATTTTGCATCCTAAATTCCTAAATTGTCTGGCAGCGCGGATATAGTCCACAATCTTCCTTGATAATAGTTCATATTTTATCTCATAGCACTCGCCAGTGTTATATGCTCGTGTGAGCGAGTCCTAACTGTTGCAAAATTACAACTCCCTGCATGCCTGCCCGGAGTGGTCGTTTTTCAACAGAATCCATATGTAAGATATCATTTATTCTTTGTTTCTTACTAATGGATACCAAATGTTATATTAATTTTGGTGTTAAGGTCCTTTAAGAACAGCAGCATTGCTCTAAATTCTTCATATGGACGCCTAGATAAAGCCATCACTGGGCATTATAGTTGCTGCGTGGCACATTTGCAACCCATATGTCTCAATGTTAAACTTTATAACTTTTCACAATATTATATAGATTAAACTAAAAGCAAAAGGTTGAGAACTTTCAACATTTGCACCATGCAAATTGCCTCTGCAGAGAAAAAGAGAACTTGTACTCTATAGCGCCACCTGTTGGAAGTAGCGATCCTACAAGTCACAATCAACCCTTTAACGAGTCTTGTAATATGACTTAGGCTGTGGTTCCACGGTCCGAACCATAGCGCTTTTGACGGAGCGGAAATTCCGCTCCGTCTAAGCCCCGCCCCCTTCTGACGCGCGATCTTTCGGAGGTGTTCAGGACACCTCGAACACCTCCGGAAGAGCGCAGGCTACATAGCCCTGTGTTAATTCTGTTGCGGCGACGCACCATCGCCGCAATACGCGAGGACATGCTGCGGTCTGAAAAGACGCGCCGCATGTCCGTTTACGCAGGTTTGCCACCTGCGTATTGTTACGCATAGTGGAGACGGATTTCTTGAAATCCCCTCCACTATGCTGTAACATCTGGACGCTGCGTGTTTGGCGCTGCGCCAGCGCACAGCGCCAAACACGCAGCGTTTCCTGACCGTGGAAACTCACCTTAGGCTAAAGCCAAATCAGTATCTCACTTTGCAGACACGGTGTTTCGGACTGTTGGTCCTCATCAGTGCAAAGTATGAGAACTGATTTGGCTAGGTGAGAGCTCTGGACTATGGTCTAGGGTTAAGGTCTCTCCTTGTGGAGAGTGACATACCAGCTCTGGTGTGTCGAGGTAAGGAGGCTTATTCGCCGTGCAATGCTCCTCTGGGAAATTTAATATGCAAATTGCCTCTTCAGTAAGAAAGAGGACTTGTACTCTATAGCGCCACCTGTTGGAAGTAGCGATCCTACAAGTCACAATGAACCCTTTAACATTTGCACCAGGAATTCGCCAAACAGAGCTCCACGCAACCAGTATTTGCCAAAGGGATGCCCATTAGATATACAAGCTGATGACCGGCCAACATGATTGTTTTCCTTGCGGAGACCAGACTATTCCATGCAAAGACATGCAGTAAAATTGTGTACAATGTCTTTTTTTTACTTTTACCATTGAGTCCTATAGATGATTTATGACACTATACAAATGGACAGCGGCATGTGTTGCGCTTCTGCCAGAGGTTCAAGTCCAGAAAAACCCATAGAGGAAATATTATATTACATTACACATATATTATATTATATATTATATTATACATCCTTATGTCCTTATAGTTATTGAGTTTATGGAAGCATCAAACATAACGCAAAGCAAAGATAAAATAATTTTATGTCTTTTTTCTTAATAATTTCACATGTTTACAAATGAAACAGTAAATAAATAAAAAAATATATAAAAATATGTAAAAGTGAAATAAAAATACATAAAAAAAAATCCTAAATGGAAAATGATCCTCAAAAAAAACATTTTTACCTAATAAATTTTTATGGATTTCTGCCCAAAAAGTAAGACGTCGAGCTCACTTATTTCACAACAATTTTCTCAGTTTCTACTTTGAGGGCAAAAAATGCAAATGTTTAACTGAAATGTTACTAAATATAAAAGTAAAATAGTATAATAAATGCCTTACTGCGTGAGCAGTGAAGGGTGGTTCCCGAGGTCTTCTCTCCCGGACACAGGGGTCTTCTCTCCCGGACACGTCACAGGGGTCTTCTGAGTGCTGTGGAATCCTCTGTGGGTTTGGAGTGTTTGTGTCTGCAGAGAGATGTGAGCACGAAGTTATACACGGAGAACTTGTTATCATCACACCCCTGCCTGGAAGAGAAAGGAGGGGTCTCACAGCCGGACTCCCACATACAGTATATACAGTATATACCTCTAGAGATATGAAATATTCCAGCATTTTACCGTCTACACATGTTCTCCATTATGAGCTCACTATTGAGTTTCCTCCTGTTAATACTCTGTTCTGGCGTCCTATAAAAGTACAGCTATGGGGGGTGCAGAGGTAGCATTAGCCCCCCCAGCTCTGGTTTTCAAGCCATTGTCACATTAGAAGACACCCGTAATATAAATGGCACTTGGTAGCTGACAGATTTTGCATTGGAGCCAAGGAGCGTCACATTACGTCCAGCAATCAAAGCTAACTTAGTTAACATAACAATGCAGGATTATAGAGCTTGTCTGGATGAAGGGTCTGCTGCCACTTTTTCCAACAACAGCACCACTCCCATGCATGTGGCTGTGTCTTGTATTGCAGCTAAGTTTCATTTTTGCAAATACTTAAAAACTAGAGATCGCCATATGGACGCGGGTGGCGCTGTTTCTGGATAAGTAGTAGAAGCAGTTTTTAATGAAAGGCCGGATTACTTACCGGTAATGCTCTTTTAGTGAGTCCACGACAGCACCCACTGGAGAGAGGAATCCGCCCATAGGAACCGTAAAACCTACAGAAATAAAAGGGGCGGTCCGCTCTCCTCCTCAGTTGGATTTCAGAGTACCAGGAGGACCGCCAAATATTAGGCAAAACACTATCCTTTTATGTCCAAATTTACTTACTCAATGTCTAAGTATATATAATCTATTAGTACGTGCTCTATTAATTTTTGGGAGGGAAGTGAGTGGGTGCTGTCATGGACTCACTAAAAGAGTATTATCGGTAAGTAATCTGTTTTTTTACCCTCCGCCACGACAGCACCAACTGGAGAGATTTTTAGAGACAATCACCTGGGAGGGACCACCGTGCTGAGGACAGCTCTGCCAAAGGCTAGGTCAGAAAAAGATGATAGATCGAGTCTGTAGTGGTTATAGAAGGTAGACTGAGCTGACCAAGTTGCAGCCTTACATATGGATTCCATTGGGATGTCTCCCCTTTCCGCTTTGCCATAGCTCTAGCGGAATGCGCCCTAATACCCTCCGAAGGATTTTCATTTCTCGCGGAGTATGCCAGATGGATTGCGTCCCTGATCCATCGGGACAAGGTGTCCTTCGTGACTCCGTACCCCTTCTGGCGGCCCTGAAAGGATACAAACAGAGCCCTACACTGCCTCCAACTCCTAGTCCTTTCAGTGTATTTTAACACTATTCTCACATCTAGGGTGTGGAATTTTTCTTCTTCTGGAGTGGAGGGGTCACTAAAGAAGGAGGGGAGAAGGATTTCTTGTGATCTATGAAATCTTCCTGCTACTTTTGGAAGGTACGAGGGATCTGGCTTCAATATGAACCTATCCTGAAATGTCAATAGGAAGGGTGGATCTATAGATAGCGCTTGGATGTAGCTGACTCTCCTAGCAGACGTCAGTGCCACCAAGAGGGCCGTTTTTAGTGACAGGTATTTTGGTGACACTGAATCTATTGGCTCAAAGGGAGGTCTTGTTAGGGCATCCCGGACCAGATTTAAGTCCAAAGGGGGAACCCTAGATATGTGAACCAGGTTAATACGTTCACAGGCCGTGATAAATCGGGATATCGATCTGTCTCCTGCTACATTATAGCCATAAAGGGCCCCTACAGCGGATACCTGGACCTTTAGTGTATTTACAGATAAGCCCAACTTCCTTCCCTTTTGTAGGAATTCTAAGATGGGTGCTATCGGAACTTCCCTAAAGTCAGGGCTCGTATGGAACTCCAGGAATTTCTTCCATATTTTTGTGTAGATCTTTGTGGTAGATTGGTTTCTTCTCTGCAGGAGTGTATTAATTAACCCCTCTGAAAAACCTCTTGATCTTAGCAACTGCCTCTCAAGTTCCAAGCCGTCAAGTGGAGGCTGTCCACTTGAGGATGGAAGAATGGGCCTTGAAGAGCAGATTGGGGGCTGAAGGGAGTACCCAAGGGTCTGATATTGACATGGTCTGTAGCCACGAGAACCATGGGCTCTTGGCCAAAAACGGTGCGATCAAGATTATCCTCGCCTTCTCTGCCCTGATTTTCCGGAGGACCTGTGGCAATAGTATTATTGGAGGAAAGGCGTACACCAGCTTGAATTGCCATGGAGCTTGAAGGACATCCACGATCTACGGGTAGTCTGCCAAGCTTAGTGAGGCGAATCTTTGCACTTGTTTGTTTTTTGTCATGGCAAAAAGGTCTATTAGAGGAAGACCCCATAAAGATACAATCTTTCTGAATATGCGGTGATTCAGACACCATTCTCCTTGCCGTAACGTATGCCGGCTTAGGAAATCGCTTCTAGATTGTCCTTCCCTCTGATGTGAAGAGCAGAAAGGGATAGTAGATGTTTCTAGGCCAGATTAAAAAATTTTCTTGCGGAAGACATTAGACCTTCCGATCGAGTACCTCCTTGTTCAGATATGCCACCGCTGTGGTGTTGTTTGACAAGACTCACATGTTTTCCTCGAAGCTGCAGAAGAAAATGGTGTAATGCATAACTAATTGCATTCAACTCCTTTAAATTTGACGAATCCTGTAGTTCTTCTCTATTCCACCGACCTTGGGAGAAGGTATCCCCCCATATGAGCACCCCATCCCAAGGGCTAGCTTCGGTAGTCACTATACGGGATGGTCTTGTTACTCATGGAACACCTCCCAATAGGTGATTGTCATCTAGCCACCATGCTAGAGAGGTTAAGACTTCTGGAGATAAGGTTATCTTCTTTTCAAGATGACCTTGCAAAAAGTCTCCTCTAGTAGAATTTGATGTTGCAATCTCCGGGTATGGTACTGGGCCTACTGGACCGCGGGAATACAAGAAGTAAGGGATCCTAGTAGGGACATAGCTTCCCTCAAAAACATGCATGGTCTGTCCATTGCTGCCCTAACCTTCACTTTTATAAGTGACATCTTTACCTGTGGAAGCAGACACCTCTGACTAGTAGAGTCTAGATGAAGACCTAAAAAGGAGTGGAGGGTATGTGGAACAAGCCTGGACTTCTTGAAATTGATGATCCACCCTAGAGCCTGTAAAGATGAGACCATGTCAGCTAGACGATTACCACATTGGATAGCTGAGTTCCCTACCACTAAAAAGTCATCAAGGTAAGGTACAATTAAAGTGTCCTTCTGATGAAGGAAGGCCATCACCTCCAACATCACCTTCGTGAAGATTTGGGGTGCCATAGAGAGACCGAAGGGCATTGCCGTAAACTGGAAGTGATGGATCTCGCCTGCGAAAGACACCGCCATTCTGAGGTATCTCTGATATTTGCCGTGGATGGGGAGATGGTAATATGCATCCTTTAGATCTAAGCCGACCATCATACATCTAGGAAAGAGAAGCTTAATGTTGGATCTGATTGACTCCATTTTAAACTTACGGTTATGAATGAATGTATTTAATTTCTTTACATTAATGATTGTTCTAAATGAGCCATCAAGCTTGGGAACCAGGAATAAGGGGGAGTAGAATCCTCTTTCTTCCTGTCCTTTTGGAACCTCAATTAAGACCCTTTTAGCTAATAAGCTTCGAATTTCCCCCTGTTGTATTGGCGAGTTGAGGGATGTAACAATAAATGAGTCGTGGGGAATATAGTGGAATTCTAATTTTAACCCCTCTTTGACTATGTTCAGAACTAGCCGTTATTTTTTCCTATTCTTGGAAGAAGAACCTCAGTCTACCTCCTACTGGAGGGTCTGATCTCTCAGTATCTACTATCCTTTCGGAAGGAAGATCCTTTAAACATAGCACCTTTTTGTTTATCTTCCTTTGTGGATCAACGAGTTTGTCTTTCTACCGGCCTTCTTTTGCCGAATGGCCGTCTCTTAAAAACCCTCCTATAGGATGGAAGAGATGGGTTAGGGAAACCTTTCTTCCTTTCCTTTGCCTTAGTGAGTATCACATCTAGGACCTTTCCAGAGAGAAACTCACCTTCACATGGGATAGCGTAGAGTTTCGACTTGGACTGCGTGTCCCCCTTCCAACTTTTTAGCCATAGGGCACGCCTGGCATTGTTAACCAAGCCCGCTGACCTAGCTGCTAGGCATAATGAGTCCGCCGATGCGTCAGCCATAAATGCTACTGCCCCTCTGATTAAGGGAATAGCAGCCCGCAATTTGTCTCTGGAGACCTTTTGTTCGATCTGTTGGTCTAGCTAACCAATCCATACAAGCATGGACCTGGCAGTACATGTACTGGCTATGGCTGGTTTGAATACGCCCAAAGCTGCCTCCCATGATCTTTTTAGTGAGGCATCAGCCTTGCGGTCAAGTGGGTCCGGTAACACGCCTACGTCTTCCACTGGTAGTGCTGACTGTTTAGAAGTAGAGGCAACTGCTGCGTCCACCTTAGGGACTTTAGTCCAAGTTAGCAATTCCTCGTCGCTAAATAGATACCTCCTTTTAGAGGCCGAAGGGAGGAAGCCCCTCAGATCTTGTTTTTCCCACTCTCTTTTTATCAAGGCTTTAACTGCCGGTATCACAGGGAAGGCTTTCCTCTTTCTCTCTGCCAATCCTTCGAACATTATGTCCTGCGTTGTTTGAGCTCCCCTTGTCTCCTCACACCCCATAGTGTTTCTAATGGATTTAACTAAGTTATCCACACTATCTATGGGGAAGCATGAGCGTCTTTCTATGTCTGATGAAGATGGTGACGAGGACGTCAGTGAGGAGTCAGAGGCTACCCCCTGGTCATTATCAGACTCTGAACTGGAGATTATCAGTCTTTTGCTCCTACTTTCTGGGGGCATATTGGACTGACTCATAGCTTGAGTTCCTCCCTAATCATTGTGCGTATGTCCATAGCTGACACCGCTGCCTCCTGCATGGTCTCACTGATACACTCCTGACATAACCTTTTGGGGTAGGAGTAAGGGAGAGGCTGTCTGCATAGGGCACACTCCTTATGCTTGGAGTTTTGCTTTTTCTTGGTCAGAAAAAAGGGAGACGTATAGCGAGAGAAAGAAGGTCAGCTTAATAGGCAGAGTCTATATGCTCACCCAGTGAAGCTATAGGTTATCAGATCAAGAGGCCGTGGTATAGTCCTGGACCTGGTGGTGTTCGCGGTGTCACTTTTGCGATTTTGTCCGTGGAGCCCCTGCTGGAGCGGTCCCTGGACGTGCCTGCACCTGCTGAGTCCACCGCCGGTGGATGCATATTCTGCCCTGGAGAAGACATTATGGCACCAATTTTTCACAGCACTGCTGGGAATTTATAGGATTACTTCCTTTTTTTTTTCTTTTTTGAAAATTACGGCGCCTCCCGGTGTGCCCCGGAAGTCCCTTATCAACTTCCGGGGCAGGAGCGCTCGCGGTGTACAGCACTTGCGCGGCCCAAGCGCTGCTGACACCGCCTGTACCGCCTCTTTCCGGTGTGCCCCGGAAGTCCCATAACCATTTCCGGGGCAGGAGCACTTGCAGCGTTCAGCGCATGCGCAGCCCGGCTCCATACCTCTGTGACCGCGTCGCTGACACCGGTGTTCCCGGAGGAGCGGTGGCATGAATATTCTCTCCCCCCTGCTCCTGCTCTCCCGCGCATGCCAGGACGGCCTTACCCGGACTCCGACGGCGCGTCTCCTGTGTGAGACCGGGTGGCCCTCCCCGGACCCAGTCCTCACCAATCCACCAGACGAGGAGGGAGCCGTAATACAGAACTCCCCCGACGCTGCTTCCGGACTGCAGCCCCTGCCATTCTCACGGACACTGCACAGGCGGCATGCACTGGCCCAGATATGATCTTCTTTGTAGGAATTCTTCCTGCGGCTCCCATAGGGACAGGAAACCAACTGAAGAGGAGAGGCGGACCGCCCCCTTTTATTTCTGTAGGTTTCCTGTTCCTATGGGCGGATCCCTCTCTCCAGTGGGTGCTGTCGTGGCAAAGGGTAAAACCTTTACTACTAGAATGAACCCTCGTTTAGGGTGCCAAGTTGTGACATCCAGGTCAAAAGCAGTTGGTGTGTTGGTTTCCATAGCCATGAAGATGAGAGCAACCAGGGCTGGGAAATTTATTGCAAGGCCCCATAGCAGCAGTATGGGCTACCCCTATGGCATCAATGCCCTTGCATTCAAAGCCTTGGTGACAACCTCAATGGGCAATGACAGCCATTACTAGTTGTCATCAGGAATGAGAAGGATAATCAAGCAACTAACCCAAGTGATATATCTTATAAGATTGGCCCCTTATGTAGAACATAGAAGGGTCCATAGGTTCCATGTCCTGGTAGGGGCTCAGTGACAGGTGCAGCTGCATAGAGGCTCAAGAGGTAAGGGGGCCACATCCTCCTCCAAACTGCAAAGGGTCCATACACTGTTCTTGCACAAGGGCCATCTTCTCTCTTTGTCCGCCAGTGAAGGATAATCTGTTACCTGCTAGTGGAACCGTAAATCCGGATGTTCAGGAGCTGGAGGATGAACACTGAGCAGAGACTCCTACGATGGAGAAAAACAAGTGATAGTTAAACATGGACATTAATTGGGCCACCCATGAAAGAAGTGGAGATAAACGTTGGAGGGGCAAATTCCTCTCTAATTACCTTCATCATAAAGCCTGATTCATGGCTGGAGAGAAGGGTTCCTAATCCTTGTCAGTATGCCAACTACCACCTTCTAAGTCATAAATTTGGACCCCACACAGAACAGGAGGGCAATATTCAGAAGAAAGGTCAGACAGCCCCTGAGTGGTGATCAGAGAAGAAACAAATCAGTCCAAGAGCTGTTCAGGTTCTTCCATAATCTCAGTCACCTTCCAGTCTGCAGAACCCAGAAATCAGTGCATGTCCCATAGTGATCACGACCCAGATACATGCAGCTTCACAGTATATAGAGGACCCTACCGGTGCCCTAGGTGCAGTCCGGCACAACAGTCGTGTGCAAGCTCTGGATTGCTCATATAATAAATGACTCTGGGGAAAAATTACTAGTAATAATTACTATAGCAATGGGGGAACTACAAGTCTAATGAAACACACAGAGTCAATCTACATGATAGATAGAAGATACTATTGGTCTAATATTCTGTATAAAAAAATCACAGTAAAAATAGATACAAAGATGAATCATCATCTAAATATAATATATTTTTCTCTTGTGACCTGGAGCTGCACTCACTAATCTACTGGTGCAGTCACTGTGTGCATACATTAAATTACTGATATTGAGTTACATCCTGTATTATACTCCAGAGCTGCACTCACTGTTCTGCTGGTGCAGTCACTGTGTGCATACATTACATTACTGATCCTAAGTTACATCCTGTAGATCTTTTATTATAAAAATGAAAAACATAACAATAATAATAACAGAAACAAAACAAAAATATCAGCCAGAAAAATAATCCGTATAATGAACACCGGTCCACAGGGCCGGCGTCAGCACCCGGCATACCCGGGCAAGTGCCGGGGCCCTGAGCAGGCGGGGGGCCCACTCGCCGTCGGGCACCCCGGTGCCCGTCAGCGGAGGAGAGCGCCGCCACTGGGCCCCCCCGCTTGCTCAGGGCCCCGGCAGCCGGCCCGGCACAATACTCACCTCTCCCCGTGCCTCCGCAATCCGCAGCTCCAGGCTCCCTCTGCAGGGCGCCTGCGCTTCCTCTCACAGCAGCGCCGCTGAATGACGTCATCATTCAGCGGCCGGCTGTGGCAGAGAGAGCGCGGATGCCGGACAGGTGAGATGTGAGGTGCGTGTATGTGTCTGTGTGTGTGTGTCTGTGTGTATCAGTGTGTGTGTATGTAGTGCGGTGCTTTGTGTGTGTGTATGTGAGAGAGTGCTGCGGTGCTGTCTGTGTGTGGTGCTGTATGTGTGATGGTGGTGGGGAGAAGCAGTGATGGTGGTGAGGAGCCGGAAGCAATGATGATGATGATAGGGGGGGCGATGATGATGGGGAGGCGATGATGATGATGGGGAGACAATGATGATGATGGGGAGGCAATGATGATGATGATGGGGAGTCTTTCCACAGCACCCTTTCCTAAGCCGTAACAGCGCAGAACGCAGCACAGTGCAGAGGAGAGCTCCATATTTTGTATGGGGACCAGTATCCTGTATGAAGCATTATTTGGGGTCCAATATTCTTTATGGAGCATTATATTTGGCCCATAATACTGTATGGAGGACTATGTGGTGCCCATAATATTGTATGGAGGACTGTACTGTCCAGTCTGTACTGTGCGCTGTGAGGATTTGGCGGTTTTTGAGCTATTGTACAATTTACAATAGATATCAGTCATGTAATGGAAGAAGTGAAGTGTTTGGCATTGTACTATACCCATATTTCTCTGCAGTATCTGTGCATCATGAATCGTAGTCTGTGTTAAAGGGGCCCACTGAGGCTCTTTCACCTGGGGCCCATAAAAACCTGGAGCCAGCCCTGCCGGTCCAGACGCTCATTCTCTCCTCTCACACAAAATTATACATATATACAGCATAATAACTAATATTAAGTACTTACACCTTCCGGTCCAGTCACCAAACAAACTAATAACAAACAAATAAAATAAACAATGGTAAACAAAAACTATATACAATTTTTTTTTGTTTAATTTTAAATAAATTTATCACAAACTATACAAATATATACAATCACCACCCCAGACTCAAGCCCACCATTTCCAACCCCCGCACTGACCTGACAGCTGGTCATGCATCTCATGCCTCAGTCCATGTCCAATGTTAACCCCTTAGTGACAGAGCCATTTTGCAGCTTAATGACCGGGCCAATTTTTACAATTCTGACCACTGTCACTTTATGAGGTTATAACTCTGGAACGCTTTAACGAATCCCGCTGATTCTGAGACTGTTTTTTCGTGACATATTGTACTTCACGTTAGTGGTAAAATTTCTTTGATATGACTTGTGTTTATTTATGAAAAAAACAGAAATATGGCGATAATTTTGAAAATTTAGCAATTTTCAAATTTTAAATTTTTTTGCCCTTAAATCAGAGAGATATGTCACACAAATTTCTTAATAAATAACATTTCCCACATGTCTACTTTACATCAGCACAATTTTGGGAACAAAATTTTCTTTTGTTACGAAGTTATAAGGGTTAAAAGTTGACTAGCGATTTCTCATTTTTACAACACCATTTTTTTTTAGGGACCACATCACATTTGAAGTCACTTTGAGGGGTCTATATGATAGAAAATACCCAAAAGTGACACCATTCTAAAAACTTCACCCCTCAAGGTGCTCAAAACCACATTCAAGAAGTTTATTAACCCTTCAAGTGCTTCACAGGAGCTGAAGCAATGTGTAAGGAAAAAATTGACATTTAACTTTTTTTGCAAAAACTTTACTTCGGAACCAAGTTTTTTTATTTTCACAAGTGTTAAAAGAAAAAATGAACCACAAAATTTGTTGTGCAATTTCTTCTGAATACGCCAATACCCCATATGTGGGGGTAAACCACTTTTTGGGCGCATGGCAGAGGTCGCAAGGGAAGGAGCGCCGTTTGACTTTTTCAACGCAGAATTGGCTGAATGCCATGTCGCGTTTAGATAGCCCCTGATGTGCCTAAACAGTGGAAACACCCCACAAGTGACCCCATTTTGGAAACAAGACCCCTTAAGGAACTTATATAGATGTGTGGTGAGCACTCTGAAGTGTTTCACAAAAGTTTATAATGCCTGGGTGTGAAAAAAAAAAAAATCAATTTTCCACAAAAATGATTTTTTAGTCCCAAATTTTTGATTTTTCACAAGGAAATTGGACCCCAAAAGTTGTTGTCCAATTTGTCCTGAGTACGCTGATACCAAATATGTGGGGGGGGAACTGTTTTGGCACACAGCAGGGCTTGGAAAGGAAGTAATAACGTTTTGGAATGCAGACGTTGATGGGGGTCATGTTCCGTTTGCAGTGCCCCAGATGTGCCTAAACAGTGGAAAACCCCCACAAATGACCCCATTTTGGAAACTAGACCCCTAAGGAACTTATCTAGATGTGTGGTGAGCACTTTGAACCCCAAAGTGCTTCACAGAAATTTATAAACGCAGGGCCGTGAAAATAAAAAAAATTTTTTTCCTCTAAAATGATTTTTTTAGCCAGCTATTTTTTATTTTCCCAAGGGTAACAAGAGAAATTAGAACCCCAAAATTGGTGGGCAATTTGTCCTGAGTGCGCTGATACCCCATATGTTGGGGTAAACCACTGTTTGGGTGCACGGCAGGGCTTGGAAGGGAGGGAGCGCCATCTGACTTTTTGAACGCCACGTCATGTTTGGAGACCCCCTGATGTGCCTAAATAGTGGAAACCCCTCAATTCTAGCTCCAACCCTAACCCCAACACACCCCTAATCCCAACCCTAACCCTAATCCTAACCCTAATCCCAACCCTAATTCCAACCCTAATTGTAACCCTAACCCTATTTGTAACCCTAACCCTAATTGTAGCCCTAACCCTAATTGTAACCCTAAAACTAATTGTAACCCTAACCCTAATTATAACCCTAACCCTAAGGCTGGGTTAATTTTGCGTTTTACCAGCCCGTTCAACATATAGCGTTGACGGGCTGGTAACGGTATAGCATAACGCAATCGCGTTATGCTATACCAGCTAGCGCAGAGGAATCAGCAGATGATTCATCTGCGCTAGCGGTGACGGAGCCCAGACGCTGCAGCCCGCGTCCGAGGCTCCGTCACTGAATGATGGCACGTCGCGAACGCATGCCGCTTTACGGCATTCGTCGCGATGCGCCCTCAAATGGGGGTGAATGGTAGCGTTAACGGACTGCGTTACACCGCGTTATACCGCGGTGTAACGCAGTCCGTCTAATGGACTGCCATAACGCAGTATGAAACCCAGCCTAACCCATTATACCCTAATCCTAATTATAACCCTAACCTAATTATAACCCTAACCCTAATTATAACCCTAAGCCTAACCCTAACCCTAGCCTTTAACCCTAACCCTAACATCAGAAAAATGAAAAAAAATATAATTTCTATATTTTATTATATGTCCCTAACTAAGGGGTGATAAATGGGGGGGTTATGTACTGTTTTTTTTATTTTGATCACTGTGATAGTTTATCACAGTGATCAAAATGTACTTTTGTGAGAATGAATGAAACTTTTTTGAATCTGCCGCCAAGCAGATCGGCGGGTGCACTGCGCATGCGCCCGCCTTTTTTTTTTTGCAGGAAGAAGACGCCGGGATCCTGGGGCCTTGAGGAGGACAGAGGACACCGGTAAGTATAGGGGGGGGCGATCGGGGGACCGGGGGACCCTCATTTTCTCCCCTCTGATGTGCGATCACACCAGAGGGGAGAGAAATCTTTTTTTTTTTTTGCGGTCGCCATTATACTTAGTATAATGGCGATCGCGACACCGGGGTCGGTAACTACGACCCCGATCATGTTCTCTGGGGTCTCGGCTACCCTCGACAGCCGAGACCCCAGAGAAAATTGCCCCCCCCCCCCCGGCAGAACGCGGCGGGCGCACTGAGCATGCGCCCGCCATTCAAGATGGCGGCGCCCACCGGAGGAGGCAGGTGGGCCCACGGGCCACAATGGGAACATTGGGGGACACGAGGGGGGTCCCGGGGACCCTTTTTCTCTGTCCTCTGATGTCCGATGACATCAGAGGACAGAGAAATTAAATGGCACATCAGATTTTTTTTGTTGTTGCGGTTGCCGTTATAGGGTTAATAACGGCGACCGCAACATCGGGTCGGTAAAAAACCGACCCGATTCATGTTCTCTGGGGTCTCGGCTACCCCCGGTAGCCGAGACCCCGGAGAAAATGCGCCTCTGGGGGGCGCTATTCACTTTTTCCACAGCGCCGTTAATTAACGGCGATGTGGTTTAAGTACCCTTAATGACCGCCATTAAAAGGCGTATCAGCGGTCGTTAAGGGGTTAATAGGCCAGATCAGGCAGTGCCAGTGTTTCCCCCAAACACCTCAGTGTCCCATAGTCCGACAAGATCAACCCACCTCCCCCCTTTTCCCACCACCAAACCTAATACCTACATCCCAATTCATGGCCCTATATACAATATATACAGAAATAAACACTACAATAACCACAAATTACAAAGCCCAAGTTTGGCGCCTGCAGCCTTACATCACTGTATACTGATCACAAAACAAAAATCTACAGTGTCAGCAGCAGCCCACCACCAGGAAAGGAGATGACCAGACTAGGGCACACTAAAAGAAAACCCCCTCCAGAGGAGAGCGGCCCTAGGAGTGCTATACAAATATATACAATCACCACCCCACACTCAAGCCCACCATTTCCAACCCCCGCACTGACCTGACAGCTGGTCATGCATCTCATGCCTCAGTCCATGTCCAATGTTAACCCCTTAGTGACAGAGCCATTTTGCAGCTTAATGACCAGGCCAATTTTTACAATTCTGACCACTGTCACTTTATGAGGTTATAACTCTGGAACGCTTTAACGAATCCCGCTGATTCTGAGATTGTTTTTTCGTGACATACTGTACTTCACGTTAGTGGTAAAATTTCTTTGATATGACTTGTGTTTATTTATGAAAAAAACAGAAATATGACGATAATTTTGAAAATTTAGCAATTTTCAAATTTTAATTTTTTTGCCCTTAAATCAGAGAGATATGTCACACAAATTTCTTAATAAATAACATTTCCCACATGTCTACTTTACATCAGCACAATTTTGGGAACAAAATTTTCTTTTGTTACGAAGTTATAAGGGTTAAAAGTTGACCAGCGATTTCTCATTTTTACAACACCATTTTTTTTTTAGGGACCACATCACATTTGAAGTCACTTTGAGGGGTCTATATGATAGAAAATACCCAAAAGTGACACCATTCTAAAAACTGCACCCCTCAAGGTGCTCAAAACCACATTCAAGAAGTTTATTAACCCTTCAAGTGCTTCACAGGAGCTGAAGCAATGTGTAAGGAAAAAATTGACATTTAACTTTTTTTGCAAAAACTTTACTTCGGAACCAAGTTTTTTTATTTTCACAAGTGTTAAAAGAAAAAAATGAACCACAAAATTTGTTGTGCAATTTCTTCTGAATACGCCAATACCCCATATGTGGGGGTAAACCACTTTTTGGGCGCATGGCAGAGGTCGCAAGGGAAGGAGCGCCGTTTGACTTTTTCAACGCAGAATTGGCTGAATGCCATGTCGCGTTTAGATAGCCCCTGATGTGCCTAAACAGTGGAAACACCCCACAAGTGACCCCACTTTGGAAACAAGACCCCTTAAGGAACTTATCTAGATGTGTGGTGAGCACTCTGAACCTCCAAGTGTTTCACAAAAGTTTATAATGCCTGGGTGTGAAAAAAAAAAAAAATCAATTTTCCACAAAAATGATTTTTTAGTCCCAAATTTTTGATTTTTCACAAGGAAATTGGACCCCAAAAGTTGTTGTCCAATTTGTCCTGAGTACGCTGATACCAAATATGTGGGGGGGGGAACTGTTTTGGCACACAGCAGGGCTTGGAAAGGAAGTAATAACGTTTTGGAATGCAGACGTTGATGGGGGTCATGTTCCGTTTGCAGTGCCCCAGATGTGCCTAAACAGTGGAAAACCCCCACAAATGACCCCATTTTGGAAACTAGACCCCCTAAGGAACTTATCTAGATGTGTGGTGAGCACTTTGAACCCCAAAGTGCTTCACAGAAATTTATAAACGCAGGGCCGTGAAAATAAAACATTTTTTTTCCTCTAAAATGATTTTTTTAGCCAGCTATTTTTTATTTTCCCAAGGGTAACAAGAGAAATTAGAACCCCAAAATTGGTGGGCAATTTGTCCTGAGTGCGCTGATACCCCATATGTTGGGGTAAACCACTGTTTGGGTGCACGGCAGGGCTTGGAAGGGAGGGAGCGCCATCTGACTTTTTGAACGCCACGTCATGTTTGGAGACCCCCTGATGTGCCTAAATAGTGGAAACCCCTCAATTCTAGCTCCAACCCTAACCCCAACACACCCCTAATCCCAACCCTAACCCTAATCCTAACCCTAATCCCAACCCTAATTCCAACCCTAATTGTAACCCTAACCCTAATTGTAGCCCTAACCCTAATTGTAACCCTAAACCTAATTGTAACCCTAACCCTAATTATAACCCTAAGCCTAACCCTAACCCTAGCCTTAACCCTAACCCTAACAGAAAAATGAAAAAAAATATAATTTCTATATTTTATTATATGTCCCTAACTAAGGGGGTGATAAAGGGGGGGGTTATGTACTGTTTTTTTTATTTTGATCACTGTGATAGTTTATCACAGTGATCAAAATGTACTTTTGTGAGAATGAATGAAACTTTTTTTGAATCTGCCGCCAAGCAGATCGGCGGGTGCACTGCGCATGCGCCCGCCTTTTTTTTTTTTGCAGGAAGAAGACGCCGGGATCCTGGGGCCTTGAGGAGGACAGAGGACACCGGTAAGTATAGGGGGGGGGGCGATCGGGGGACCGGGGGACCCTCATTTTCTCCCCTCTGATGTGCGATCACATCAGAGGGGAGAGAAATCTTTTTTTTTTTTTGCGGTCACCATTATACTTAGTATAATGGCGATCGCGACACCGGGGTCGGTAACTACGACCCCGATCATGTTCTCTGGGGTCTCGGCTACACTCGACAGCCGAGACCCCAGGGAAAATTGCCCACCCCCCCCGGCAGAACGCGGCGGGCGCACTGAGCATGCGCCTGCCATTCAAGATGGCGGCGCCCACCGGAGGAGGCAGGTGGGCCCACGGGCCACAACGGGAACATTGGGGGACACGAGGGGGGTCCCGGGGACCCTTTTTCTCTGTCCTCTGATGTCCGATGACATCAGAGGACAGAGAAATTAAATGGCACATCAGATTTTTTTTTTGTTGCGGTTGCCGTTATAGGGTTAATAACGGCGACCGCAACATCGGGTCGGTAAAAACCGACCCGATTCATGTTCTCTGGGGTCTCGGCTACCCCCGGTAGCCGAGACCCCGGAGAAAATGCGCCTCTGGGGGGCGCTATTTACTTTTTCCACAGCGCCGTTAATTAACGGCGATGTGGTTTAAGTACCCTTAATGACCGCCATTAAAAGGCGTATCAGCGGTCGTTAAGGGGTTAATAGGCCAGATCAGGCAGTGCCAGTGTTTCCCCCAAACACCTCAGTGTCCCATAGTCCGACAAGATCAACCCACCTCCCCCCTTTTCCCACCACCAAACCTAATACCTACATCCCAATTCATGGCCCTATATACAATATATACAGAAATAAACACTACAATAACCACAAATTACAAAGCCCAAGTTTGGCGCCTACAGCCTTACATCACTGTATACCGATCACAAAACAAAAATCTACAGTGTCAGCAGCAGCCCACCACCAGGAAAGGAGATGACCAGACTAGGGCACACTAAAAGAAAAGCCCCTCCAGAGGAGAGCGGCCCTAGGAGTGCCCAGTCTCTCATACTCCAGAAAGCGCACCTTCACCAGGTCAACGAGTATGGTCCTAACACTCGTCTACTGGGAGGATTTTCAGTTGCGTCGAGACTAAGTACCGTGCGTTCCACGTGTGATACCTAACCACTGCGCTAACTAGAAATAAGGTGCAGCGGTCCCGTCCACCAAGGTCTCCGAATGCTCCATAGGCCCATTCTGCATAGGAGAGACTGGCCAGCTGAGATGAACCAATGGAGGCGCCCACCCTGTTGTACACCTCTATGTTGAAGGGAAACAAAGCAGGAAGTGGTCCATGCTATCCAGCACGGTACCACAATGCTCACGAGGCCAATTCCTGTCCTCAGAGCTCCTACACTTCAGATTGTCCTTCACACACAGTTTCCCATGGAAGCAGCACCAAGCCAAGTCCCAAAACTTCGAGGGAATCCTGATAGAATTCAGAAGATGCAAACCCACCCCAAGAACCTGACTTGGGCAATCCCTGAGTGCCAAAGGCCTCTGGAAATGGGTAAACAGAACCCTATTGTCAAGGAGTTTCCTTGGCAGAGTCCTGATCTCCCACATTCCCTGACCCCACCAGCGAATTACCTTCAGAACCAAGGATAGCATAAGCTGGAAGATGTCCATGCGGTGTGCGAAGATCCTTCACTTGCCCTCCTGTCTCCCATTCCTGGAAGAAAGGCTGAAACCATCACCTACAGGAGAATACCCATGGAGGATCTTAATGAAGGTATCCACAAGGAATACCACAGGGTTGACCATACCCAACCCTCCTAGTCTCCTCGTATGGTAAGTAACCTCCTTCTTGACCAGGTTTAGTCTATTCTCACATTACAGTTGGAAGAACAAACTGTAGACCCAAGTATAGAGAGATTCCGGCAAGATGCACACACTGCCCAGATAAATCAGTAAAAGGAGCAGGTAAGTTTTGATCAGGTTTACCCTTTCCATTAGGGTCAAAGGCCAACCCTTCCATTGGTTCACCTTCTGAGTGGCGATCTCTAGCCTGCTGTCCCAATTTTGTTTGGGGTAATCCCCCTGGCCAAATTCGATGCCAAGGACTTTTGCAGAGACTTTGGGTCCTGGAAGGGTGTCCGGGAGATCAAAACCAGGATCTCCTCCTCCCAGCCAGAGACTCTCACGCTTATCCTGGTTGATCTTGGACCCGGATGTGTTGTGTTTTGGTAGCTGAGGAGAATAAGCAAAAACGGCAATACACCAGAGAGGCTGGAACCTATTGGATTGCAGTAACCTGAACTAACCACACAACTAGAGGTAGCCGTGGAACGTTCCTACGTTGATCCTAGATGCCTCGTCACAGCCTGAGAGATAACTACACCTAAAGGCAGAAAGATGAAAGCTATCTGCCCCAGAGCAGATCCCCAAAGAAAATAGGAAGCCCCCAAACATGTAATGGCAGTTAGACAAGAAGAAGCACGAACACAGACAGAAAATAGAATGAGCAAACACTGGGGCCCAATCTGTCTAGACAGAAACGTACAGGAAAGGATACTCACTGCAATCCAAAAAAAACCCTAAAAAATACCAACTCTTCTGATTGCAAAAACACCTGAGATCACACGATCTCTAACACCTAAATCAGATCTCTGGTGTAACAAAACTAAGCCGCAGCCACTGAAAAAACAGGAAAAAGCAAATGAACAAATAACAGTGGCTTCAGATAAACTGAGAGGAGCACAAGCCCCCCGGAGGGGACCTGGCTGACCTCCACAGAAGTGCAGGTAACAATGCAAAAAGCAAGCACAAAAATAAAAGCAGAAAATATCTTATCTGATAGCAGAAGATGCAGGCAAGACTCAGCAAACTTCCAAATGAACCAGGAACCACAATTGAGACAAGAACAATTGATCACCGGCAACCATCATGGGAGGGAACCTCCCTTATATCAGACCAGTCAGAGATCCAGATTGCCATTCCTCGCTGAAAGGTTCAGTACTGTCTGTAACCACCAGAGGGAGCCTCTGCTCAGAAACCATCTTTAGCACATTCATAACACAGATGCCTCCGAGTAGCGACCTACCTCTGACATCAGCCATCCTGCCTCCTCGTGAGAGGAAACAAAAGCAGTGACATCATCGGCATACGCCACCACCCTCAGTGTGGCTTCCGTTGCTGCCCGGTCCATCCCGATCCCGGCCAACGGTCCATGCTCCACCCTCCTAAGAAGTGGGTCAATCGCAAACACGTACAACAGCGAGCTCAAGGGATAACCCTGGCGAGCACCAGATCCAACCTCAAAAGAGCTGCCAGTCCAACCGTTCACAAGCGCGAAACTCTCTGCCACACCATACAAGGTCTTAAGCCAATCAACAACCCCACCCGGCAGACCATATCTCAGAAGGATAAACCAGCGGTACTCATGATTTACCAGATGAAATGCTTTTGCCTGGTCCAGTGAGAGCATGTACCCCTTCCAGTGTCCAGCCCTACCCTGCTCCACTGCCTCTCGGACACAGACCACAGCACTAAATGTGCTGCGACCTGGAACAGAGCAATGCTGGGCCTCAGGAAGGAGTCGGGGTGCAAATTTCACCAGCCGATTAAACAGCACCTTTGCCAGAACCTTCCTGTCTGCATTGAGAAGCGCTATGGGACGCCAATTCTCAATGCAAGATGAGTCCTTACCTTTTGACAAGATGATCAGGGCAGACCTCCTCATTGACTTCGGCAGAGCGGCCGAGGAAAGACACTCATTGAATACCTCAGTCAAGAGGGGAACCAAAGCGTCCTTAAAGGTCTTATAGAATTCAGATATTAAGCCATCTGGACCAGGTGATTTTTTTGGGGGCAAGCCCTTCAATCACCAACTTAACTTCCTCTTCCCTGATCATCTCTGTCAAAACGTCAAGAAAGGGGTCTACCCCTGGTTCGGGGAAGGCTTCGGTCAGGAAAGCCGACATCTCATTCCAATCAAGATCCCTTTTCCCCAAGAGTTGCGAGTAGAAGGATCTGACCACATCCAGGATCCCTGATCTGGATCGCCTCAGGGACCCCGTAGTGTAGATCAGTCCTGTAACCACTTTACTATTCACTGACATCTTGCAGTTTCTGTAAGGGTCGGGCGAGTGGTACTTCCCATAATCCCTCTCAAAAACCAAAGATGCGTGTCTATCATACTGACACCTCATAAGCAAAGATTTCACTCTGGAGATCTCCTCGCGGCAACCTCCAGTTGACACAAGATGCTCGAGTTTCCTCCTCAGACCCTGATACAGGCGGTACTTGCTCAGACTCCTGAGGCTCAAGAGCTGGCGGAAGAATCTCACCACCCTTTTTTGAACATCTCCCACCACTGTGACTTACTACTACAAAGATCCAGTAAGGGTACCTGGCTCTGAAGAAAATCCTCAAAGGACTGTCTTATCTCCGCTTCTTCCAAGAGAGACAAATTGAGCCTCCAAAAGCCTCTTCCCATCTGGAAGGTCTCTGTAACATTCAGAGAAAACAAAATTAAACAGTCGTCGGAGAACTCCACCTCAACAACAGACACTGGTGAAGAGACAGCTTCCTCCTTTAACCCCTTCCCGACCCATGATGCCTACGTAGGCGTCATGAAAACCAGTGGCATCCTGACCCATGATGCCTACGTAGGCAATAGCATCGGCCATGGCTGGACACCGAGTTACGATCCCCCCCACACCGAGTAACGGCGGTGATCGGCCGCCGCCATCGATTCATGGCAGCGATCGGTCACCGCCGTTACTATCTGCTGCCCTGCGCTCCGGTCCTCTCCCTCCGCTCCGGTCTGCTGCCTCCCGCCTTCCGATCCCCCCAAGTGTCATCTCACCTCCCCCGGTCTTCTGGCACCCATGGATCCGTCCTGGCGTCCGTCCGCGACTCTTCATGGGCGCCGCCATCTTGGAAAATGGCGGGCGCATGCGCAGTGCGCCTTCTAAAGTCCAAAAATTTATTTTGATCACTGTGATAAACTCTCACAGTGATCAAAATAAAAAAAATGTAAATAAACGCCCCCTTTATCACCCCCATAGGTAGGGACAAAAAATAAAATATATATATATTTTTTTTATTAGGGTTAGAATTACAGTTAGGGTTAGGTTAGGGTTAGGGTTAGCCTTAGGGTTAGGGTTAGCCTTAGGGTTAGCATTAGGGTTATGTTGGATTTATATCGCATTATGGCAGTCCGTTAGACGGACTGCGTTACACCGCGGTATAACGCGGTGTAACGCAGTCCATTAACGCTACCATTCACCTCCATTTGCGGGCGCATCGCAACGCATGCCATAAAGTGGCATGCGTTCGCAACGTGCCGTCATTCAGTGACGGAGCCTCGGACGCGGGCTGCAGCGTCTGGGCTCCATCACTGCTAGCGCAGATGAATCATCTGCTCATTCCTCTGCGTTAGCGGGTATAGCATAACACGATCGCGTTATGCTATACCGTTACCAGCCCGTCAACGCTATGTGTTGAACGGGCTGGTAAAACGTAATGTGAACCTAGCCTTAGGGTTAGGTTAGGGTTAGGACTAGGGTTAGCATTAGGGTTAGGGTTATAATTAGGGTTAGGGTTAGGCTGGATTCATATCGTGTTATGGCAGTCTGTTAGATGGACTGCGTTACACCACGGTATAACGCGGTGTAACGCAGTCCGTTAACTCTGCCATTCACCCCAATTGCGGGCGCATCACGACGCGTGCCATCATTCAGTGATGGAGCCTCGGACACGGCCGGCAGCGTCTGGGCTCTGTCACCGCTAGCGCAGATGAATCATCTGCTGATTCCTCTGCGCTAGCGGGTAGGGTAAAGCGTGTTGAACGGGCTGGTAAAACGTAATGTGAACCTAGCCTTTAGCAATAGGGTTAGAATTAGGGTTAGAATTAGGGTTACGGTTAGAATTAGGGTTAGGGTTGGAATTAGAGTTAGGGTTGGGGTTAGGCTTATGGTTAGGGTTATGGTTAGGGTTGGGATTATGGTTAGGGGTGTGTTGGGGTTAGGGTTATGGTTAGGGTTTGGATTAGGGTTAGGGGTGTGTAGGGGTTATGGTTGTGGTTAGGGGTGTGTTGGGGTTAGGGTTGGAGTTAGAATTAAGGGGTTTCCACTATTTAGGTACCTCAGGGGGTCTCCAAATGAGACATGGCGCCACCATTGATTCCTGCAAATTTTGCATTCAAAAGTCAAACAGTGCTCCCTTTATTCCGAGCCCCGACGTGTGCCCAAACAGTGGTTTTACCCCCACATATGGGGTACAGTATCAGCAAAGGACAACACTTGGGTCATTTGTCTGTTACCAGGAAAAATTGCAGAACAACTTTGGGGGGTCTAATTTCTCCTGTTACACTAGGGAAAAAAAAATTGGGGACTAAAAGATCATGTTTGTGGAAAAAAAATTAATTTTTATTTTCACGGCTCTGCGTTATAAACTTTCTGTTGAATAGTGCTCACCACACATCTAGAGGAGTTCCTTGGGGGATCTAGTTTCCAAAATGGGGTCAATTGGGGAGGTTTCTACTGTTTAGGTACATCATGGGCTCTGCAAACATAACATGACACCTGCAGACCATTCCATCAAGTCGGTATTACAAAACGTCACTACTTCCTTTCCGAGCCCCCGCGTGTGCCCAAACAGTGGTTCCCCCCCACATATGGGGTACCAGCGTACTCAGGACAAAAAGGACAACAACTTTTGGGGTCCAATTTGTCCTGTTACCCTTGTGAAAATAAAAAATTGTAGGCTATAAAATCATTTTTTGAGGGAAAAAAATGATTTTTTATTTTCATGGCTCTGGGTTATAAACTTCTGTGAAGCACTTTGGGGTTTAAAGTGCTCACTACACATCTAGATAAGTTCCTTGGGTGGTCTAGTTTCCAAAATGGGGTCACTTGGGGGGGTTTCTACAGTTTAAGCACATCAGGGGCTCTGCAAACATAACATGACGCCCGCAGACCATTCCATCAAGTCGGCATTTCAAAACGTCACTACTTTCCTTCCGAGCCCCGACGTGTGCCCATACAGTAGTTTTCTCCAACATATGGGACATCAGCGTACTCAGGACAAATTGAACAACAACTTTTGAGCTCTAATTTCTCCTGTTACCCTTGTGAAAATAAAAAAATTGGGGACTAAAAGATCATGTTTGTGGAAAAAATATGATTTTTTTATTTTCATGCCCGGGTGTTATAAACTTGTGTAGCCCTTGGGGATTCAAAGTGCTCACCACACATCTAGATAAGTTCCTTGCAGGGTCTAGTTTCCAAAATGGGGTCACTTGTGGGGAGTTTCTACTGTTTAGGCACATCAGGGGCTCTGCAAACGTAACATGACGCCCGCAGACCATTCCATCAAGTCGGCATTTCAAAACATCACTACTTCCATTCCGAGCCCTGACGAGTGCCCAAACAGTGGTTCCCCCCCACATATGGGGTACCAGCGTACTCAGGACAAACTGGAAAACAACCTTTGGGGTCCAATTTCTCCTGTAACCATTGTGAAAATAAAAAATAGGGGGCTAAAAAATGATTTTTTGAAAAAAAAAATGATTTTTTATTTTCACGGCTCTGCGTTATAAACTTCTGTGAAGCACCTGGGGGTTCAAAGTGCCCACTGTGCATCTAGATAAGTTCCTTAGGGGGTCTAGTTTCCAAAATGGGGTCATTTGTGGGGGAGCTCCAAAGTTTAGGCATACAGGGGCTCTCCAAACATGACATGGTGTCCGCTAAAGATTGGAGCTAATTTTCCATTAAAAAAGTCAAATAGCGCTCCTTCCCTTCTGAGCCCTGCCGTGCGCCCAAACAGTGGTTCCCCCCACATATGGGGCACCAGCATACTCAGGAAAAACTGGACAACAACTTTTGGGGTCCAATTTATCCTGTTACCCTTGGGAAAATAAAAAATAGCGGGCTAAAAAATGATTTTTGAGGAAAAAAAATGATTTTGTTATTTTCACTGCTCTGCCTTTATAAACTTCTGTGAAGCACTTGGGGGTTCAAAGTGCTCACTACACATCTAGATAAGCTCCTTGGGGGGTCTAGTTTCCAAAATGGGGTCACTTGTGGGAGGTTTCTACTGTTTAGGCACATCAGGGGCTCTGCAACCGCAACATGACGCCCGCAGAACATTCCATCAAGTCTGCATTCCAAAATGGCACTCCTTCCCTTCTGAGCTCTCCCATGCACCAAAACAGTGGTTCCCCCCCACATATGGGGTATTGGTGTACTCAGGACAAATTGCACAACAACTTTTGTGGTCCAATTTCTACTGTTACCCTTGTGAAAATAAAAAATAGCGGACTAAAAAATCATTTTTG
Source organism: Oophaga sylvatica (assembly GCA_033576555.1). Classification (NCBI taxonomy): domain Eukaryota; kingdom Metazoa; phylum Chordata; class Amphibia; order Anura; family Dendrobatidae; genus Oophaga; species Oophaga sylvatica. Next base: position 444,338,864 of record JARQOD010000001.1, on the reverse strand, counting down.
AGGAAAAAAATGATTTTTTTATTTTCACTGCTCTGCATTATAAACTTCTGTGAAGCACTTGGGGGTTCAGAGTGCTCACAACACATCTAGATAAGTTCCATAAGGGGTCTAGTTTCCAAAATGGTGTCACATGTGGGGGTTTTCACTGTTTAGGCACACAGGGGCTCTCCAAACGCGTTATGGTGTCCGCTAACGATTAGAGCTAATTTTCCATTCAAAAAGTCAAATGGCGCTCCTTCCCTTCTGGGCCCTGCTGTGCGCCCAAACAGTGGTTTATAACCACATATGAGGTATCTGTGTACTCAGGATAAATTGCCCAACAAATTTTAGGATCCATTTTATCCTGCTGCCCATGTGAAAATGAAAAAACTGAGGCTAAAAGAAATTTTTTGTGAAAAAAAAGTACTTTCTTTTTTTTACGGATCAATTTGTGAAGCACCTGGGGGTTCAAAGTGCTCACTATGCATCAAGATACGTTACTTTGGGGGTCTAGTTTCCAAAATGGGGTCACTTGTGGGGGAGCTCCAATGTTTAGGCACACAGGGACTCTCCAAATGCAACATGGCAACCGCTAAATATTCCAGCATATTTTCCATTCAAAAAGTCAAATGGCGATCCTTCCCTTCTGAGCCCTGCCGTGCGCCCAAACAGTGGTTTATGACTACGTATGAGGTATCGGTGTACTCAGGAGAAATTGCCCAGCAAATTTTAGGATCCATTTTATCCTGTTGCCCATGCAAAAATGAAAAAATTGATGCTAAAAGAAAATTTTTGTTGGAAAAATTAAAATGTCCATTTTTTCCTTCCACGTTGCTTTAGTTCCTGTGAAGCACCTGAAGGGTTAATAATCTTCTTGAATGTAGTTTTGAGTAGCTTGAGGGGTGCAGTTTTTATAATGTTGTCACATTTGGGTATTTTCTGCCATATAGACCCCTCAAAGTGACTTCAAATGTGAAGTGGTCCGTAAAAAAAATGGCTTTGTAAATTTTGTTATAAAAATGAGAAATCAACTTTTAACCCTTATAACTTCCTAACAAAAAAAAATTTTGATTCCAAAATTGTGCTGATGTAAAGTAGACATGGGAAATGTTATTTATTAACTATTTTGTGTCACATAACTCTCTCGTTTAACAGAATAAAAATTAAAAATTTGAAAATTGCAAAATTTTCAAAATTTTCGCGAAATTTCCATTTTTTTCACAAATAAACGCAAAAATTATCGACCTAAATTTACCACTATATGTCACGAAAAAACAATCTCAGAATCGCAAGGATCCGTTGAAGCGTTCCTGAGTTATTACCTCATAAAGGGACACTGGTCAGAATTGCAAAAAATGGCAAGGTCTTTAAGGTCAAAATAGGCTGGGTCATGAAGGGGTTAAATAAAACCTATCTATTCAGGACCTACAGTTACCTCTATGATAGGTGAACCCCTCGTGGCCTTGGGTGTGCCGAATGTGGACATCCACCAGACGAGCCTCACTAGCTATACTATTAAGGGCGACACTATCATAAGTCAGCTTGTCTCTGGAACCTCCTCTATCTCGAGGCCTCGTGACAGCATTGAAGTCCCCTCCAAAGACAACTTGCCGACTTGTAAAAAGGTAAGGCTTGATCCTCATAAAGAGATATTTCCGGTCCCACTTAGATTGGGGATCATAGATGTTAATGAGACGAAGCTCTTGTCCCTTCGTGAGGACATCTAAGATCAGGCACCTCCCCATTTCTAACTCAATAACCCGTCGGCATTCCACCGATGTGGTAAAAAGGACCACCACTCTGCTATACGGCTCGGCCGCAAGAGACCAATAGGAGGGCCCGAGACTCCACTCCCTCTTAGCCTTAAACACGTCGGCCATGTTTGGCAGCCTGGTCTCTTGCAAAAAGAAAACGTCAGCTTCAACCCGGCTGAGAAAATCAAAGGCCGCAAATCTGGCTGTATTTGACTTTATACTGGCGACATTAATGGACGCCAGAGTCAACGGAGTGGGTACCGCCATCATTGGTAAATGAGTTAGGTTGCTTTCTTCTTCCCACTCCCCTTATCCTCCGACTCAGAGCAGGAATCCTTCCCCTCATTAACGACACAGAGGTGTCCATTCCCACATGTCTTTTCTTTTTATCATCCTCGTCTCTGGACTCCGGGCCAGTCTCTCCCTCCAAGGACCTTACATCCCTAGAAGAAGGAGACTCGGCACCCCCTGTATGCCCCACCGAAGCCGGAACCTCACCCTCAGCTTCCTCCTCAGAGGAAGAGATGTTCTTAAGGGCTTGGAACCGGTTAGGAAGACCAACCAGAGGGGAGTCAGTTTTCCTTCCTTAAGTACCTTGGTCAGAGCAGGAGAAGATGTTTTATCTCCCTTCTTTCTCTTCTTTTTGGTGCCGAGCTTACGCTTGTCCTCTAGCCACTGCCTATTATCCTCATCCATACTTTCATAATGGGAGGATTCGGAGGCAGTGGCGCTTTTCTCCCTGCAGATCCTCCTGACCTCTTCATCCAACTCATCATCCCTTGGGGCCTCAGTAGCAAGACTGGTGTCAAGGACAGGGGCCACCCAAGTAGCCCGGGGCTCACCCAGCTCCCTCTCCTGTCTGCGCTTGTCTAGACGTATCAGCTGGGCAGGCGCCTTTTTATTGCTTTTCCTCCTTGGCCCCTCAGCTCCCTCACCCCTGCTAGTCCCTACCCCAGCAGAATCAGCCTCACAGCTTTCTCCCACTGAAGTCACACATTAACAAAGGAGCGAGGACAACGGCTGAATGGGTTACCTAAGTCACCACACAGGTGGCACCTAATCTCAACACAAGATGCAGCAAGATGGCTGACATCCCCACACAATGCACATTTCTGCACAGTGCAGTTTGCACTGAAGTGTGTGGGGTTGCCGCTCCTGTGACAGGGCTTCGGTTGCCCCTGGTAGAAGACCTGGATACGATCCCTACCCAGGAAGGCAGATGATGGAATGTGGGCAACTGTACCACCTGAACGCTTAAGTTCTACCACAAACGTCCAGGCCCCTGACCAGATACCAAACTTGTCACGGTTTTTCTTTGGCATCTCCACCACCTCTCCATATCGGCCAAGCCATATCTTGATGTCATAACAAGAAAGCGACTCATTATTAGTTATCACGGTCACTTTCTTGACTTGGTTTTGGCGAGACACCGCCTGAATGGAAAAGTCTTGCCAGCAAGACTCATTTTTTGCCAACTCATAATTCGACCAGAAGAGCTCAAGTCCCTCTGGCTGAACAAAGCTGACATCAAACTCAGGCGTGGAATAGGGATGTATCAAGGCATAGATGTCAATCGCCTTGAAGCCCATCTTCAGCAGGAGCTCCACAACCTTAGACCTTGGACGACACGCATCATTGCCCTCCACTGAAGACGGACCACATTCCTACACACACTACCTGGCCCGCTTGTTGGGAGGGACCACACTGTATCCCCACTTTTTTGCTCTCGGAAGGCCCCGAGGCCATGCCTCTCTATCCAGAAGGATAGATCAACCTCTCGACCCTCTACCATTAGTGATATCTCCCCCTTCTTTAGAGCCTCCAGGAGACGCCTCTGCAACATGCTGTCCCCAGAGCCCGGAAACGAGGAGGACGCCCTACTTCCCCCGGAGGTGACAGTGGAATAACTCCTGATGGGTTCTGCCACCACCGGTGAGGCAACCGGACCAGTGCACACATCAACACTCGCTGCGTCCAGTGACAGCCGGAAGCCAGTGACTGCGGCCGCAACGATCCCCCTCAATGCATGTCCTCCGTGCTCCTTCCGGTTCCGGCTCCTCCAGTTCCGCGGGTTCCTCGCTATCCACCGGCCGCCGAAAAGGATGCCATTCTTCCAGCTCCTCCGACCACCAGGCCTCGAAACGCAGACCGGTCTTCACACGGGCCATGGATCGCCTCCAGTCCTGGCAACCAATGTCGCAGCTGAAAGATATGCTTTCTCTCTGCATTGTACCAGGTAATGGCGTCTCTCCTTCTGGGTTCCACCCATTCGTGAGTGAGGTAATTTTTGGCTGCCCCACCCGTTTCTTTTAGTTAGGCTGGGAGGGTGGCAGCTTCTTCTTCGCCCGCACCCATTTAGTGCGGGCCTGCTTCACAGGAGTGCGCAACCCCCTACCTATTGGCGCCAAATCTTCTCCATGATGCCCACGAAAGGTGGCAACATCTCTCATTTTCGCGCCAATTGCCACCATCTTCTGGGCAGCGGTCGGCGCCGTCTTGCAATCCCTGTCAGCCGCCATCTTTAATTTTTTCACGGCAGTCAACAAGTCACAAATCTCGGGCTCAAAATTTCTAACAGCCGCCACCTTTAATTCCTTCATGGCAGGCAACAAATCACAAATCTCGGGCTCAAAGCCTCTATCAGCCGCCACCTTTAATTCCTTCATGGCGGGCAACAAATCACACATCTCAGGCATTTCTTCCATCCATCTCAGGGTTGCAGGGCTGCTGAGTTCGGATCCTGCCGACTACACCAAATGTAACTAGGTGGCATGGGGGCTAGTTATGGCCGAGTTACTTAAAGGCACAGTCCACGAACAGCAGAATCAGTCCACACCCCGGCCCCTTGCACATAAAATGTCAGTTCTGATCCCAGCCCTGGGTCACAGTGGGTTACCTCAGTCTTGCAGCTGTTCTCCACAATGGGACGAAGTCCTCCGGATGAACCACACTTCACACTGTATAAGGCCCAACAGTGGCAACTTGTATTTTAATAATAAAGGTATGGAAATAAACAATAGACAGTTGGTTCCTCTTCTGTCCCTAGCGACGACCATGGCCGTACCCATAACAGCCACGGCGGCCGAAGGAGATAGTCCATGTGCCAGAATCTGGACACTTAAAGTCCCATCAGCAGGACCACCACGTAGGAGAAAGGGGGAGCAACGGGGTTCTCCGCCACCTCCTTACACCGTCACTGTGTATATACATTACATTACTGATCCTCTACTGATCCTGAGTTACATCCTATATTATACTCCAGAGCTGCACTCAGTGTCTGACTGGGATGCTAAGGGCCCACCAGTAACATTGACTTTGGGGGCCCACATTTCACCTGCATACAAATATTACTCTACCCTCGTTCACAAATTTACCTATATCTTTATATGTAAATAAACTGGATAGTTTGGTTAATGAATGATGAGATGCTGCTTTTTTCTGTACAGAGTGAATCAATTAAATTATGCCAAGTACTGCCCATATAGCGGGGTTGGGGGCCCGGATCTGCACAAGGGCCCACTGGGGGATTCCCCTGTTACCCTATGGGCCAGTCTTAGCCTGGCTGCTCTCACTATTCTGCTGGTGCAGTCACTGTGTACAGGGTTGGACTGGCCCACAGGAAAACCGGAGGATTCTCTGGTGGGCCCAGGCACAGACACCTGCTGGCATACTGGTCAGCAGCTACCTAGGTCCACCACTGTTCCAGGGGCCCCCAGCCAGTGCGTGTTGCTAATAGCGGCACACCCAGCTGCTATGGGGCCTTTGAGTCAGGGAACCCCACTACTAAAGAGAAATGAATATTCACGCTTCCCCATGCCCCTATGGGCGTGGAGAGAAGTGAATACTATTTCACTTTATTAGCAGGCAGTGTTAGTAACAGGCTGAAGCTAACACTGCCTGCATGTAAAGCCGGTGTGGCTGAATCAGGGCCCCGAAGGTGGGCTCCTGCAGGGAGGCTAACCCTGATTGTAATCAGCGGAGCGGAGCTGCAGGGATCCGATGCCGTCCTGCTTCCTGCCCAGCACTTCCTGTCCGACACAGGGCAGCTGGATGACGTCATCATTCAGCACAGCTGTTTCAGAGAGAAAGCTGCTAGGATGTGCTGTGGCTGCGGGGAATGTGCGGAGAGGTGAGTGTGTGTGTGTGTGTGTGGTGCCGTGCGGTGCTTTGTGTGTGTGTGAGAGAGTGGTGCGGTGCTGTCTGTGTCTGGTGCTGTGTATGTGAGTGGTGCTATGTGTGTGTATTGGAGATTGGCAATGATATGGGTGATGGAGAGAGCAGTGATGAGGTGGTGGGGGAGAAGGCAATGTTGTTGGTGGTGGAAAGGATGATGGGGTGGTGGGGGAGGAAGCAATGATGGAGGTGGTGGAATGAGCAATGATGGGGTGGTGGGGGAGTAAGCAATGATGGTTGTGGTGGAAAGGACAATGATGGTAGTGGTGGAAAGGACAATGGTGGTGGGGGAGGATGCAATGATGGAGGTGATGGAATGGGCAATGATGGAGGTGGTGGGTGAGAAGGCAATGATGGAGGTGGTGATGAGGACAATGATGGGGTGGAGGGGGAGAACAATGATGGAGGTGGAGGGGGCTGCATTATACCCTATGAGGGGGTTGTGTTAAACTTTATGAGGGGGCTACATTATATTCTGTGGTGGCTGCATTAATCTCTCAGGGGGTTACATCATAGTATATGAGGGGGCTGCATTATGCCCTATGAGGGGGCTACAGTATATTCTATGGGGGGGCTGCCTTATGAGGGGGTTGCATTATACTCTGAGGGGGCTACATTATATTCTGTGGAGGGGCTGCATTATTCCAAATGAGGGTGCTACATTATATTCTATGGGGGGACTGCATTATACCTTATGAGGAGGTTGCTTTATATTTTGTAGGGTGCTGCATTATACCCTATGAGGGGGGCTGCATTATATTCCATGAGGGAGGCTACATTATATTCTATGAGGGAGGCAACTTTATATTCTATGAGGGGGCTACTTTATATTCTATGAGGGGGCTACCCCAACCCCTGCTACATAATTCAGACGTGTACTACGTTATATTATACCCTGATATTAGCGCGTTTTACCACACAATTGGTGGTCTTATATTTATTTCTATGTAGCTACATAGTGGGCCCCAAGAATAATTTTCTCTGGTGGGCACAAGGTGCTCCAGTCCGACACTGACTGTGTACATGCAATACTGATCCTGTACTGATCCTGAGTTACCTCCTATATCATACTCCAGAGCTGCACTCACTTTAAAAGATTTTCATTTTCTAGTCTTGTGCAGCTTCTTCAATTTACATCAAGTGGAATTGAGAACATTTTTACTTCCAAAAAAAAGACTCAGAGAGAACATTGTGCAGAGAATCCAAACATCGTCTGGTTCATTGGAGAAAGATAATGCCGTCTTCTGTTCAGCACCTTCCTGACGAGAAGCAGTGAGAGACAGATGGATGTGTGGAAGTCAGCAGAAGAGAGGTCCTGTGTGACACGCCCGTCTCCAGGCATTTTTACTAGAAGTACAAATATCCCCAAAAAATAGTCAACATATGATAATGAGCACTGTGCTGCGGATCCACAAGCTTCCTCCAGCCAATCGAGGATCATTGTCCAGGCTAGTTACCGTAAGTAGTGTTACTGCCATTAGACTGACTAAACGTTCCATAGAGTGCCTGCAATAAAGTGCATATATTATGGTGTCATTTCTTAACACACAATACCCAAAAAATATCATAGCTGGCACCAGTGTAACTAATGGCAGCTGCTACAGGACTCGTAAGCAAATAAGTGGACACAATGAGACCAAGGTAATGGCTGTGTATGTTATAACTTGCTGTATTGTTTCTATTCTGATTTATTTTGTGCATCTCAGAAGACTGACACCACTGTGTGTATTATCTGTGTACTGTGACATCAGTGTGTGTATCATCCGTGTACTGTGACATCACTGTTTGTATTATCCATGTACTGTGACATCACTGTGTGTATCATCCGTGTACTGTGACATCACTGTGTGTATTACACCTGTACCGTGACATCACTGTATGTATTATCCCTGTACTATGAAATCACTGTGTATTATCCCAGTACTGTGACATCACTCTGTGTATTATCCCTCTACTATGACATCACTGTGTGTATTATTCCTGTACTATGAAAACACTGTGTGTATTATCCCAGTACTGTGACATCACTCTGTGTATTATCCCTGTACTATGACATCACTGTGTGTATTATCCCTGTACTGTGACATCAGTGTGTGTATTATCCCTGTACTTTGATATCAATATGTGTATTATCCCAGTACTGTGTCATTAGTGTGTGTATTATCCCTGTATTGTGACATCAGTGTGTGTATTATCCCTGTACTGTGACATCACTGTGTATATTATCCCAGTATTGTGACATCACTGTGTGTATTATCCCTGTACTGTGACATCAGTGTGTGTATTATCCCTGTACTTTGATATCAATGTGTGTATTATCCCAGTACTGTGTCATTAGTGTGTGTATTATCCCTGCACTGTGACATCACTGTCTGTATTATCCCTGTACTGTGACATCACTGTGTGTATCATCCGTGTACTGTGACATCACTGTGTGTATTACACCTGTACCGTGACATCACTGTATGTATTATCCCTGTACTATGAAATCACTGTGTATTATCCCAGTACTGTGACATCACTCTGTGTATTATCCCTCTACTATGACATCACTGTGTGTATTATTCCTGTACTATGAAAACACTGTGTGTATTATCCCAGTACTGTGACATCACTCTGTGTATTATCCCTGTACTATGACATCACTGTGTGTATTATCCCAGTACTGTGACATCACTGTGTGTATTATCCCTGTACTATGACATCACTGTGTGTATTATCCCTGTACTGTGACATCAGTGTGTGTATTATCCCTGTACTTTGATATCAATGTGTGTATTATCCCAGTACTGTGTCATTAGTGTGTGTATTATCCCTGTACTGTGACATCAGTGTGTGTATTATCCCTGTACTGTGACATCACTGTGTATATTATCCCAGTATTGTGACATCACTGTGTGTATTATCCCTGTACTGTGACATCAGTGTGTGTATTATCCCTGTACTTTGATATCAATGTGTGTATTATCCCAGTACTGTGTCATTAGTGTGTGTATTATCCCTGCACTGTGACATCACTGTCTGTATTATCCCTGTACTGTGACATCACTGTGTGTATCATCCGTGTACTGTGACATCATTGTGTGTATTACACCTGTACCGTGACATCACTGTATGTATTATCCCTGTACTATGAAATCACTGTGTATTATCCCAGTACTGTGACATCACTCTGTGTATTATCCCTCTACTATGACATCACTGTGTTTATTATCCCTGTACTATGAAAACACTGTGTGTATTATCCCAGTACTGTGACATCACTCTGTGTATTATCCCTGTACTATGACATCACTGTGTGTATTATCCCTGTACTGTGACATCAGTGTGTGTATTATCCCTGTACTTTGATATCAATGTGTGTATTATCCCAGTACTGTGTCATTAGTGTGTGTATTATCCCTGTACTGTGACATCAGTGTGTGTATTATCCCTGTACTGTGACATCACTGTGTATATTATCCCAGTATTGTGACATCACTGTGTGTATTATCCCTGTACTGTGACATCAGTGTGTGTATTATCCCTGTACTTTGATATCAATGTGTGTATTATCCCAGTACTGTGTCATTAGTGTGTGTATTATCCCTGCACTGTGACATCACTGTCTGTATTATCCCTGTACTGTGACATCACTGTGTGTATCATCTGTGTACTGTGACATCACTGTGTGTATTAGCCCTGTACTGTGACAATGTAACAAGGTGGTATTGTCACGCTGTATAGCAGATATATATATACGTGATGTTAGTAATCTATATCAAAAGGGCAACATACTATATAACATGCGCATAGATATAGGATAACATAGAATTACCTGACAGAATGTCCTAGTGGGTCAATACGGAATCCGTTATACGCTGTCTCCGGCTAGAGGGTGACCGGGGTCTATGCTGACCCTAAACTGGGGTCCTAACTAATCCCTCTACCTGGAGGTACTGTTAAAGGTACAGAGGTCCAGGCCACCAGCGTAAACCCTGTCTCCTATCAATCCCTGCCAACTGTAATCTAGTCCTAAGAAGGACCCTGAATACCACAAAAGGGAATGAACAGGTAACGGTTAATGAACAGAAAGACATACAAGAAAGACAAGAAATAAAGTAAATAAAGTCTTACATACAACACTCACACACAGTAGGAACACCTAAGGTCTCAGAGATAAACTATAAGCTGTAAGAGTAAAAACAACTAATGAGCTCTTAGCTTAAGTATTCTCAGAACCGATCCAGTCTGCTAGACTACATGAATGCTTTCACCGGCGTCTAACACCCAGACTGGCAGGTATATAAAGGAAACTAATTAGAACAAAATCAAAAGCAGCCGGGCGAGGCTGGACCTAGTCTTAGCAAAGAGCTAGGTAAAATTAACTCTCTCATTACCAAACACAAAGAAACAGCAGCTCAGCTGCGAGAAGTCAGAATGTGCAATCGCGACGATCTTCGTGGCGATGCACCCATGACAGTACCCCCCCTTCTACGAGGGGCCTCCGGACCCTCATGACCAGGTCTGTCCGGGTAAGTTGTGTGAAAGGTCCGAACCAATCGATCTGCGTTAGCATCAGACGCAGGGACCCACGTCCTCTCCTCAGGACCATACCCCCTCCAATGAACTAAGTACTGAGGGGATCGGCGACTGAGACGTGAGTCAATGATTTTCGACCCATGAAATTCCACGTTATCATTGACTACCACTGAAGGAGGAGGTAGAGGTGACGGTATGACTGGTGCCACATACTTTTTAAGTAATGACTTGTGAAACACATTATGAATTTTAAACGTAGGAGGGAGGTCCAGACAAAATGCCACAGGATTAATTATGGAACTGATCCTGTACGGCCCGATGAATCTGGGACCCAACCTCCAGGAGGAAACTTTAAGTTTTATATTCCTGGTAGACAACCAAACCAGATCGTTCACCTTCAGATCTAGACCAGAAACTCTCCCCCTATCAGCCATCCGTTTGTAACGGTTCCCCGTAACCTTCAGTCTTAACCGATCTGGAACTATCAGTCTCCCTGGAAGTCCCACAGGGGCGTCCCCCTGAGCCCCCAATACCTCCCCCTCAAGCTCAGAGCATACAGCTGACACTACAACTCCCTCCTGAGGAATAGGAACCGGATCATCCGTCTTCCCGGCCCCTGGGAAAGTATGAGATAAGGCATCAGGAAGCAACTTTATTGAGCAGTCATATGCGCGATGAGGAGGTAACTCTTTACACCCCTCCTCTGAGAACATCTCCCCAAAGTCCTCCAGAAAAGGAGACAAAGTCCTAGGCACAACCGCACCGATGACCGTGCTCATGCAGTTATTCCTGCAAAATTCACCCCACTGGCTTATCTTTCTGGATTGCCAATCAATCACTGGGTTATGTTTAGCCAACCAAGGAAGTCCCAACACAATAGGAGTAGGTAGACCCTCCAACACATAACAAGACAATTGCTCTTTATGTATTGCCCCTACTAGAAGATCTATGTTATGAACAGCTTGTACCAAGCTACCTTGACCGAGAGGTCTAGAATCAATAGAGACTATAGGGACCGGTTTGGCCAATACACTCAGTTGCATACCATGCACCTGGGCAAACCGAGCGTCCACCAGATTAGCCCCAGACCCACTATCAAGAAAAACAGAAATCCTCTCAGTTCTAGTACCAATCACCACCTCCGCAGGCACGAGAAACTGAGAGGGATTTGGGGACGAAATACACACTCCCAGGTTAACTCCTTTGCTCAAAGAGGCCCGGGATGGACACCCCCCAACAAAATGTCCCTCTCTCCCGCAAAAGAAACACCTTCTAGCCTTGCGGCGCACCGCCGATTCCCTCCTACAAAAAGATGTCCCTCCCAACTGCATGGGTTCCTCAGAACAGACCAGGGGAACCTCAGTATAAGGGACTTTAGTAGTAGGTGGAGTCATCACGGGAGGCGGAGTTACCTCGCGTCTTCCCCGAATTCGTCTATCAATGCGAATAGCGAGGGCCATAGCAGCCTCCAGTGATGGAGGAGAATCATACTGAGCCAACACATCTTTTAATTTGTCAGACAACCCTTGACAAAACTGGCTCCTAAGAGCTGGGTCATTCCACTGAGTATCTGTTGCCCATCTACGGAACTCAGAAGAATATTCCTCCGCTGGACGATTTTCCTTGCCGTATTTTACGTAACTTTGTTTCAGCAAGGGAAACTCGATCCGGATCATCATATACCAGACCCAGGGCAGTAAAAAATCGATCCACTGACTGGAGATCTGGGGAGCCTGGAGGAATAGAGAACGCCCAAGATTGAGGGTCCCCTTGTAAGAGCGAGATAACAATTCCCACCCTCTGCTCTTCACTCCCAGATGACCGAGGCCGAAGCCGAAAATATAATTTACATGCCTCCCGGAAGGTAAAAAATTTGTCCCGCCCACCAGTGAACCTGTCCGGGAGAGCAACCTTAGGTTCAGATCTGGTTTGCTCCGGGGGGACAAAACCTTGGACTTAATGTCTGCAAACTCCATGGACAACCCCTGCAACTGCCGGGCCAGCTGGGCTACTGGATCCATGACAGCTGGGGAGAATCTTTAGTATTGGCCGGTGAAAATGTCAATGTTAGTAATCTATATCAAAAGGGCAACATACTATATAACATGCGCATAGATATATGATAACATAGAATTACCTGACAGAATGTCCAGTGGGTCAATACGGAATCCGTTATACGCTGTCTCCGGCTAGAGGGTGACCGGGGTCTATGCTGACCCTAAACTGGGGTCCTAACTAATCCCTCTACCTGGAGGTACTGTTAAAGGTACAGAGGTCCAGGCCACCAGCGTAAACCCTGTCTCCTATCAATCCCTGCCAACTGTAATCTAGTCCTAAGAAGGACCCTGATTACCACCAAAGGGAATGAACAGGTAACGGTTAATGAACAGAAAGACATACAAGAAAGACAAGAAATAAAGTAAATTAAGTCTTACATACAACACTCACACACAGTAGGAACACCTAAGGTCTCAGAGATAAACTATAAGCTGTAAGAGTAAAAACAACTAATGAGCTCTTAGCTTAAGTATTCTCAGAACCGATCCAGTCTGCTAGACTACATGAATGCTTTCACCGGCGTCTAACACCCAGACTGGCAGGTATATAAAGGAAACTAATTAGAACAAAATCAAAAGCAGCCGGGCGAGGCTGGACCTAGTCTTAGCAAAGAGCTAGGTAAAATTAACTCTCTCATTACCAAACACAAAGAAACAGCAGCTCAGCTGTGAGAAGTCAGAATGTGCAATCGCGACGATCTTCGTGGCGATGCACCCATGACAGGTATTCGTGGGTGAGTCCAATAAGCCACAGTCAGTGAGCACCCCAGCACTGTGCACATGGAGAGATGAGTGCAGTGTATTACTCACTCATGTTGCTGGGATTCTCTCAGTCTCTGTCACTCCAGCATCTGGCTCCCAGGTTCCATGAAACACTACAATGTCACAGTTCTTTTCCAACAGTTGAACTTTACTAAATGGCAAGGCATCCATCACATCAGCAGCACAGTTCACACAGGGCAATGTTTCCTGTCCTTTCCCTGCCTTCCAGACAGACTCTAGTATCTCTGCCGTACCTCTAGCCAGACTCTGTCCTGTCTGCGCTTTCCTTTCCTCTGCCATCTGGGCAGCATCATTGGACAGTTTGTGTCCCATCTGTACATTCATTGGGGATGATCCTGTTGAGCTGGTGCCCGACTGCACTATTCTTCAGCCTGGGGTCACTTACTGCCGTCCACAGCTTTACCCCCACAGCCTGTAACTGTCTCACTGTATGCGTCCTGCCCTTGTGCAGACTGCCCAGGTGTCTGATTCTAAATGGGAAGTGCCTTTCCTAAATCTCCCTGCTCTGAGCCCCTCCCATCTACTTAACTCCTTGCTGTCTGTACCTAAACTAATACCATTATCTATCCAGTCTCTATCTCTAATGTGCCCCCTTCTATTCTAATCCCCCTACAGTCCTACACTACTTCCTAATCTACAATAGCAGCAGGGTAGGCAAAATTACTAAAACATAACTTTTAATAGTACCATAAAAGACTGTAAGTCCCAGTGCAAAAGCAGGCAACCAACCATAAACAACTAAAGTGCATGTGCTCAAAAAACAACCAGTGCTCAAGATAAAAAACTGGTGTGATCTCACCAATGTCGATCTTCCTCCATTCCAAAATCAATGGATGTTCACTGAATGTCCAGACTACACGTCTCTTTTCCTTTCTTGGATCAGACAATGGGCAAAGAAACGAATATAGAGAGAGGGGGTATTTTTATAATACCACTCCGTGTCGTGCCCCAGCATTGCTGCCGCCCTAACAAGGGCAGTACCCTAGTATGGTCCTATGATAAAGTTACCCCTAGGGTCATGTTGCCTGAGTTTTATGGCACTATTAAAAGTTATGTTTTGGTAATTTTGCCTACCCTGCTGCTATTGTTGATTTCTATTTGGGAAGGTACTGAGGGTCAGGCCACGATCTGACGCACAGGTTGCTGTACTGTCTACTTCCTAATCTAACCCTAACTCTATGCAGAACACATATTAAAGACTTCCACATTACAGTACATACACATTGCAGTATACAACAATACATCAATAAATAAAAGCTGAGGTGCCGCAGGTAACCGTTTGAACAGTGTCCAGGAGAGAGAAGGCACACGAGGGTCCCCGCCACCTCTTTGCAACATCACTGTGTGTACCATACATGTAATGTGACATAACTGTGTGTATTATCCCTGTACTGTGACATCACTGTGTGCATCATCTTTTGTATTATGACATCACCAAGTGTACTAACCCTGTACTGTGACATCAATATGTTTTAATATCTTGTAGTGTGAAATCACTGTTTCTTATTTCTGTACCTTGAAATCACTGTATATATTATCCCTATAATGTGACATCACTGTGTGTATTAACCCAGTACTGTGACATCACTGTATGTATTCTCTCTATACTGTGACATTACTGTGTGTATTCTCTCTATACTGTGACATCACTGTGTGTATTCTCTCAATACTCTCAATACCCACCTCTTCTGGAAAGTGTTATGTTTCGGTAGCTGAGGAGAAACTGCAAAAAATAGCCAAATTAGCAATACACCAGAGAGGCTGGAAACTATTGGATTGTGGTAACGTAAACTAACCGCCACACTAGAAGTAGCCGTGGAGCGTACCTACGGTGATCCTAGACGCCTCGTCACAGCCGGAGAGATAGCTACACCTAAAAGCAGAAAGATGAATGCTATCTGCCCCGGAGCAGAATCCCCAAAGAAATAGGAAGCCCCCGAACATGTAATGGCGGTTAGGCAAGAAGAAAACATGGACACAGACAGAAAATAGAATGAGCAAACGCTGGGGCCCTATCTGTCTAGATAGAAAAGTATAGGAAAGAATTATGACTGCAACCCAAAAAAAACCCTGACAAAAATACCAACACTTTTGATTAACAAAAACCTGAGATCACACGATCTCTACCACCTAAATCAGATCTCTGGTGTAACACACAGCAACACAGCAAATAAAAAGTAACAAAGGAACAAAGCAAAAATGCAAACACAGAATGAGCACAATTGTAGCGCAAGACCCCAAAAGAGGACCAGGCTGCAGTCCACTGCAAGGAGCAAACCAGCAGTGAAAATCCAACAGAGGAAAAAAAAAGCAAAACACTTATCTGAATGAGAGCATGAAAGCAAGATGTGCTCCAAGCAAGAGCAGGAGGAACAATTGATTACCGGCAAGGCTGCTGGCAACTCAGGTCACTTATATCATACCATTCAGAGCCAGCTGAAGGCCATTTAGTAATTAGTTCATTACCCTCAGCAACCACCGGAGGGAGCCCCAGCTCAGAAGTCGCCTCCAAGGTATTCACAACAGTACCCCCCCCTTGAGGAGGGGTCACCGAACCCTCACCTTACAACCAGGCCGATCAGGATGAGCTCGATGATAGGCACGGATAAGTCTCCCAGCATGGATGTCCGAAGCAAACACCCAAGAATTGTCCTCCTGACCATAACCTCTCCACTTAACCAAATACTGGAGTTTCCGTCTAGCAAAACGAGAATCCAATATTTTCTCAACCACATACTCTAAATTGCCCTCAACCAAAACAGGATCAGGAGGCGCAGCCATAGGAACCACTGGCTCGATAAACCTCTTCAATAAGGACTTGTGGAACACGTTATGGATCTTAAATGTCCCTGGAAGAAGCAAACGGAAGGAAACAGGATTAATAATTTCCATGATCTTATAAGGTCCAATGAACCTTGGCTTAAATTTTGGAGATGCAACCTTCATAGGGATATTTCTTGAGGACAACCAAACCAAGTCCCCCACTTTAAAACGAGGACCATCAGTCCTATGCCGGTTGGCAAACCGCTGGGCCTTCTCTTGAGAGAGAGACAACCTCTCCACTACCTGGTCCCAAATCTGCTGCATACGCTGCACAATAGAGTCAACCCCCGGACAGACAGAAGCCTCCGCCTGTCCTGAAGAAAATCGAGGGTGAAACCCAGAATCGCAGAAAAATGGAGACATCAAGGTGGCAGAGCTAGCCCTATTATTAAGAGCAAACTCAGCCAAAGGCAAAAAGAGACCCAGTCATCTTGATCAGCAGACACAAAACATCTCAAATAAGTCTCCAAGGTCTGGTTTGTTCTCTCGGTTTGTCCATTGGCCTGAGGGTGAAATGCAGAGGAGACAGATAACTGAACACCAAGTTTAGAACAAAATGTCCTCCAAAATCTGGAAACAAACTGGACTCCTCTGTCAGACACAATATTCTCATGAATGCCATGTAACCGAACCACGTGCTGAAAGAACAAAGGCACCAATTCGGAGGAGGAAGGCAACTTAGGTAATGGCACAAGATGTATCATCTTGGAAAACCTATCACAGATTACCCAGATAACGGTAATTCTCTGAGAGACAGGAAGGTCGGAAATAAAATCCATAGAAATATGGGTCCATGGCCTCTTGGGTACAGGTAATGGCATTAACAAACCACTAGAATGAGAGCAAGGCTTGGAACGAGAGCAAGTCCCACAGGACTGCACAAAGTCCCTGACGTCACGAGACAAAGTAGGCCACCAAAAGGAACGACACACCAAGTCTCTAGTACCAAAAATCCCGGGATGACCAGCCAACGCGGAACAATGAATCTCAGACATCACACAATTTTTCCACTGGTCTGGGACAAAAAAATTCCCAACAGGGCAGCGTTCAGGTTTATCCTCCTGACACCCCTCCAGAGCCAGTCTCAAATTGGGCAAGATGGCGGAAAGAACTACACCCTCTTTCAAAACAACAGCAGGATCAGATAACTCAGGAGAATCCGCAAAGAAACTCCTCGAGAGGGCATCCGCCTTAACATTCTTAGTGCCCGGAAGAAAAGAAACCACAAATTAAAACATGTGAAAAACAAGGCCCACCTGGCCTGTCTAGGATTAAGTTGCTTGGCTGACTCGAGATAAACCAGGTTCTTATGGTCCGTGAGGACCACCACCTGATGGTTGGCTCCTTCCAGCCAATGTCTCCACTCTTCAAAGGCCCACTTCATGGCCAATAACTCCCGATTACCCACGTCATAATTACGTTCAGTTGGAGAAAATTTTCGAGGGAAAAAGGCACAAGGGTTACTCTTAGAGGTCTCTGGATCCCTTTGGGACAAAACGGCACCTGCCCCAATCTCAGAGGCATCAACCTCCACCTGTAACGGCAGAGAAACATCAGGCTGCTGGGAACTCAGGTCACTTATATCATACCATTCAGAGCCAGCTGAAGGCCATTCAGTAATTAGTTCATTACCCTCAGCAACCACCGGAGGGAGACCCAGCTCAGAAGTAGCCTCCAAGGTATTCACAACAGGAAAGCCTACAACCTGCAGTGTTCCTCAGTCTACTGAACAGCTGCATGACCAGCTCTACCCTCTCCTAGTGTATCCTCACCCATCCCTGTAGACTGTGAGCCCTCGCGGGCGGGGTCCTCTCTCCTTTTGTACTTGTGTGTGCCTTGTATTGCTCATGGTTATTGTACTTGTCTTTGTAAGCACCTTTTTCACATGTAAAGCACCATAGAATAAATGGAGCTATAAAAATGAATAATAATAATAATACTGTGATATCACTCTTTATTATCTCTATACTGTGAAATCACTGTATGTATTCTCTCTATACTGTGATATCACTCTTTATTATCTCTATATTATGACATCACTGTGTATTCTCTCTATACTGTGATATCACTCTTTATTATCTCTATACTGTGAAATCACTGTGCTTATCCCTGTACTGTGACATCACTGTGTGTATTATCCCTGTAGTGTGACATCACTGTGTGTATTATCCTATAGTGTGACATCACTGTGTGTATTACCCTTGTACTGTGACATCACTGTGTGTATTATCCCTGTGCTGTGACATCACTGTGTGTATTATCCCTGTACTGTGACATCACTGTATGTATTATCCTTGTAGTGTGACATCACTGTGTGTATTATCCTGTAGTGTGACATCACTGTGTGTATTATCCCTGTACTGTGACATCACTGTGTGTATTATCCCTGTACTGTGACATCACTGTGTGTATTATCCTGTACAGTCATGGCCAAAAGTTTTGAGAATGACACAAATATTATATTTTCACATGATCTGCTGCCCTCTGGTTTTTATGTGTGTGTTTGACAGATGTTTTTATCACAGACAGAAATATAATTGCAAACATATGAGTAACAAAAGCTTATATTGACAGTTAGAATGAGTTAATGCAGCAAGTCAATATTTGCAGTGTTGACCCTTCTTCTTCAGGACCTCTGCAATTCTCCCTGGCATGCTCTCAATCAACTTCTGGACCAAATCCTGACTGATAGCAGTCCATTCTTGCACAATCAATGCTTTCATTTTGTCAGAATTTTTAGGTTTTTGTTTGTCCACCCGTCTCTTGATGATTGACCACAAGTTCTCAATGGGATTAAGATCTGGGGAGTTTCCAGGCCATGGACCCAAAATCTCTATGTTTTGTTCCCTGAGCCATTTAGTTATCACCTTTGCTTTATGGCAAGGCGCTCCATCATGCTGGAAAAGGCATTGTTGATCGCCAAACTGCTCTTGGAGTGTTGGGAGAAGTTGCTCTTGGAGGACATTCTGGTACCATTCTTTATTTATGGCTGTGTTTTTAGGCAAGACTGTGAGAGAGTCGATTCCCTTGGCTAAGAAGCAACCCCACACATGAATGGTTTCAGGATGCTTAACAGTTGGCATGAGACAAGACTGGTGGTAGCGCTCACCTTGTCTTCTCCGAATGAGGCGTTTTCCTGATGTCCCAAACAATCGAAAAGGGGATTCATCAGAGAAAATAACTTTACCCCAGTCCTCAGCAGTCCACTGCCTGTACCTTTTGCAGAATATCAGTCTGTCCATGTTTTTTTCTGGAGAGAAGTGGCTTCTTTGCTGCCCTCCTTGAGACCAGGCCTTGCTCCAAGAGTCTCCGCCTCACAGTGCGTGCAGATGCACTCACACCTGCCTGCTGCCATTCCTGAGCAAGCTCTGCACTGCTGGTAGCCCGATCCCGCAGCTGAAACACTTTTAAGAGACGGTCCTGGTGCTTGCTGGTCTTTCTTGGGCGCCCTGGAGCCTTTTTGGCAACAATGGAACCTCTCTCCTTGAAGTTCTTGATGATGCGATAGATTGTTGACTGAGGTGCAATCTTTCTAGCTGCGATACTCTTCCCTGTTAGGCCATTTTTGTGCATTGCAATGATGACTGCACGTGTTTCTTTAGAGATAACCATGGTTAACAGAAGAGAAACAATGATGCCAAGCACCAGCCTCCTTTTAAAGTGTCCAGTGGTGTCATTCTTACTTAATCATGACAGATTGATCTCCAGCCATGTCCTCATCTACACCCACACCTGTGTTAATGGAGCAATCACTGAAAAGAGGTTAGCTGGTCCTTTTAAGGCAGGGCTGCAATGATGTTGAAATGTGTTTTAGGGGATAAAGTTCATTTTCTAGACAAATATTGACTTTGCAAGTAATTGCTGTTAAGCTGATCACTCTTTATAACATTCTGGAGTATATGCAAATTGCCATTAGAAAAAGTGAAGCAGTAGACTTTGTAAAAATTAATATTTGTGTCATTCTCAAAACTTTTGGCCATGACTGTACTGTGACATCACTGTGTGCATTCTCTCTATACTGTGATATCACTCTTTATTGTATGTATACGTGACATCACTGTGTGTATTCTCTCTATGTGATATCACTCTTTATTATCTCTATACTGTGATATCACTCTTTTTTATCTCTATACTGTGACATCACTGTGTGTATTCTCTCTATACTGTGATATCATTCTTTACTATCTACTGTGATATCACTCTTTATTATCTCTATACTGTGACATCACTGCTTTACTATTCTTTTACTGTGACATCACTGTGTGCTTTCTCTCTATACCGTAATATCACTCTTTATTGTCTGTATACTGTGACATCACTGTGTGTATTCTCTCTATGTGATATCACTCTTTATTATCTCTATACTGTGATATCACTCTTTTTTATCTCTATACTGTGACATCACTGTGTGTATTCTCTCTATACTGTGATATCATTCTTTACTATCTACTGTGATATCAATCTTTATTATCTCTATACTGTGACATCACTGCTTTACTATTCTTTTATTGTGACATCACTGTGTGCATTCTCTCTATACTGTAATGTGTAGCCCAGCTGTGTCTGGAGCCACATGTTACCCTGGAGGATGCAACCAAGGTAAACCCACGAAAACCCATTTGCACACAACACACCTACACTAGTTCCCAGATCCACCAGAGGGAGCTCTTCTGCAACATATAAGGCAGTGCAGACACGTGAGACAGTCAGTTTAGTCTGAGATCAGATCACGTCGGGACTTGAGAGAGAGAGATCACGTCAGAACTTGTGAGTGGTGTTGAGTTCAGACAACTGAGGCTAGAGAAGAATGCAGTTCAGTTCAAATCTCCTGAGAGTTGTGCTTATGCCGAAGGTTAGAGTAGGACGGAAGGCAAGCGGAAGATTTGAGAGAGCGTCAGAGGTTGAAACAGCATTGATCGCTTACCTCTGCTCTGCACTACCGGACACCGGGTCCGAGCTTGCTAGCTACTTCACGACTAGTAGGAGAAACCGGAGACCCTGTGGGACTTCAAGTCGCAGGGGCCCATCAGAGCTGATACGTAACTGGGGTCAGGAAGACGGAGTCAAGCAGGACGCTGCATACAGAGACACTGTTCTATCCCAGAGAAGGCCTAACCACAAAGTCAGCCGGGCGTAGCTGAGAAGGCAGAGTTAGACTTTGTTCTATGCAAGTCAGAAACTCACACACATAAAGAAGTACGGAGGCCCTATACCTATTCAGTGGGATTACTGGAAGTGCATCCTCCACCCTGACAGCTTCCCGGGACATGCCTGCATCTACCATCAGTAAAGGTACAGAAAGAGACTTTCTTGTGTGTGTCTGCCTTATTGATCCTGCACCCCTACACCGCCATATACCCTGAGGGATCAGTCTTGCCTGTGGGAGACTTAACACCTTGCTGCCCAGTAACAACCCCTCAGAGGATCTACCCTGCAGCGCTGGTCACCCTGACCAGGAACCACAGGTGGCGTCACAAACATTTCTACAAACCTATAATCCCCTGTAAATATTCCCCTTTTCAGTGAGTGCCCAGGGCCACGGACCGAGCTGCGCTACCCGTGACATCCCCCATTGAAGTGAACGGGCTCGGTGCCGAGTACCCCACAGGCCCTGGCCGTGCGACTCAGTAATATCATTCTTTATTATCTGTATACTGTGACATCACTGTGTGTATTCTCTCTATGTGATATCACTCTTTATTATCTCTATACTGTGACATCACTGCTTTACTATCCTTTTACTGTGAAATCACTGAGCTTCTTGTCTCTGTGCTGTGATGTGTGGCTCAGCTATGTAAGGCACACATAAAATCCAGGAGAGTGCACAGGAAGGTAATCGCAACGCTTGATATGCATTCACTGCCACTCACTCTTTCAGACACACCCATCTGAGGTTAAGAGGGAGTGACACGTAGCAGAGAAGAGTTCAGTCAGTCAGTCAGGAGGAGAGGAGAGGAGTCAGTGTTCAGTTCAGTCTGTTTCCTGTCTGAGTACAAGGCAGTTCAGTCTCAGTCCAGTCTGGACTTGGAGGATACTGAGAGCTGTGCAGTGAGCTCTAGAAGAAAGCTGACTTTTCACATCAAAGCTACAAGTGCTTATGTTAAGAGCGGGAAGCAGGGCGAAGGGCGCAGTGGAGAAGACAGAGAGAAGTGCTACAGGTATTGGATTACCTGCACTAAATTGCCGGACACCGGGGTCCGAAGCGTTGCTAGAGTTTCAAGCTTAGTAACAAGAAAACCGGAGGCATCTGGACTACAGGTCGCAGAGTGCAGCCCAAAGCGTCAATACGTAACCGGAGTCAGGGAGAACGGGAACTTTGAGTCAAGCGCAGACAAAAGTAAGGACTTAGTTCTCACCACTTAAAAGGCTCCACCACAATATTGGCCGGGCTTGTCAGCTATTGAGAAAGCTGGAGAGTTCAGAGTTAACTTCGCTTCAGGCAAGTTGGACTCACATACATATTGAAGTAAAGGAGGCCTCTAACCTGCTCAGCGGTTACCGAATGTGCACTCTCCACCCCAACCAGCTCCCGGGATCTTGCTGAAACACCTTCAAGTAAAAGGTATGAAAAGAAGCTGCATTGTGTGTGACTGAATTATTAACTACACCCTGCATCATCACCATAGACTTCCAGGGACCAGTCTCACCTGTGGGAGACCCACCATCTAGCTGCCCCATAACATCCCCTGTGAAGACCCTTACAGCAGCGCTGGTACAACTGACCAGAAACCACAGGTGGCGTCACGAACTATTACAAATCCCCTGTAAATATCCCCCATCGCTTGACTGCCAGGGCCACAGACCGAGTCCCGCTGCCAGTGACAACTCCCATAGAAATCAATGGGCTCGGCTCCGAGTATCCCATAGCCCTGGTATCCACAATTGTGGAGCGAGTCAGTGACATCACTGTATTATTCCTGTACTGTGACATTACTGTTTGCATTATCCCTGTGCACTATTGCAGTATTCTATGTGCACTATTTCTCTTTTTCATATGGACTGTGACACGGCTACACCCCAGTGAGTGTAGTTCTATAGGTTTTAGGATTCAGGGTGCTTTATAACGTTTTTTGTGGCTGAACGCACGGCTGCCTGTGGGATTCTGGCACAGGCTGTGAACTTCATGCATTATAAATGACTGCCTGCGGTGGAATGCCCAGACCCCAGAATAGTTGTAATTTTTGACTGTTTGACTTTCCTGTGATGATAAATCCCAGAGAATAGTTTATGAATTCTCAAAATTTGATCTCACTCATCCACTTCACTGAAATAGGAAAAATTGTGGAGAAAAACTATTTTACAATTGAGGGTTCTTAGATCATTTGGAGTATAAAAACCCACAAAAAAATAAAAGCCTCCTATTTTTTCCTGTCCCACAAATATGAATAGAGATCTGTGCATGCGCTGCCACCTCTGATTGTGTACAGGGGTCCCCATGTATATGTAAGGTCACCCGGGGTGGTAGTCCCAGCTAAGTCAACTTGGAAACAGTCAGTAAACACCCCGGTTACCTTGCACAGAGATGGACACAATCCTCAGACACAACTTGCAGTCCAACAGGGAACAAACTTTTTAATAAAACAGAGATGAAAGAAAGGTACAACACCGGCTTCCTGCTCTCTCCCTGACACTATCCACGGCCGCACCCACAACGACCACGGTAGCCGAAATCAATCAAGTAGTCCGCATGCTGGAATCTGGACACTCACAGTCCCATCAGCGGGGGTCCCTTCCGAAGTTCTGGGGCCCTTGAGTCCTTAGTCCGGGGCAGCAGATTTCCTCCCCTCCTGGGGTCTGGCAATGCTCCGGCTGTTGCTACATATCCGCCCAGGGATAACGTGGGAGCTACTGACTGGGAAGCAGGACCTTCCTGCTCTCTAGAGGCTGCTGGTCACGACTCCTAAATTAAGCTGTGCTGGCCCTGCCTCTAACACATATTAGGACATTGCAGACACAGCACACTGATTCATAGAACATGCAGATATATAACATTAATACAGTAATGGCCACTATACATTGCAAGCACGCATAATCACATAGGAGCACACTTCACATTACATATTAGACATAACATATTTTACATACACAAAGGGTCTAGAACCCTAGAATCTGGTGATAGCTGCTGTTCATGTGATTATTGAGGAATATTACACTGCACCTATTCAACCAACGGGTGACCATGATATATGTGGTGGTACTGTGTGGCCCAGCTGCGCTTGGTACACATGTCTCCAGGAGGATGCACAGGAAGGTAATTGTAAAAACCTGATATTCATTCACATCTCACACTTCCCAACACGGCCACCAGAGGGCATCTTAGACTATTTAAGTTAGTGTGACGTAGCATTTGAAGGAGTTAGTGAGTTAGTTCTGTTCTGGTCTTGGAGGGAGAGGAGAGAAGACTGATTCCTGACAGAGCTTAGGTAGCTCATCTTGAACTGAAGTGGAGGCTAGTACGAGTAGAAAGGAAATTACTCTAGCCTAGTCAGAGCTATAACTGAATCTGTTATCTCAGAACAAGCTGCCTGTGTTCTCTAGAACGTGGAAAGTGACTCTCGGAGCTACAGCGTGTATACAGTCTGACGGAACGTCCTGTGAGCTGCTCTGGACAGAGTTTTGAAAGGAAAGAAGGAAGGGAACTACGACAGTGTTACAACGACGAGCTAACTGAGAGCAGGTCAGTGAGCTTGGAAGAAAAGCTGACTACTACACCTACTGCTACCCGTGCTTATGTTAAGGGTGAGAGCAGGGCGACAGGCGAGTGGAGAAAGAAGGAAGAGTGTTTTCGGTGACAGATCACCTTCACTCGACTTAACCGGACACCGGGTCCGAAGCATTGCTAGTACTTCACGGCTAGTGATAGAAAAACCGGAATCCTTGCTGGACTTCAAGTCACAGAAGGTAGCCCTAAGTGTTGATACGTAACTGGAGTCAGGGAGGACAGGAACTTTGAGCAGGACGCTGCAATAGAAGGACTTCGTTCTTGCCAACATCGGATTATCAGAGACAGAAAAGGCTCTACCACAATGTCGACCGGGCGTAGCTGTTGCATCTGGAGTTAAACTTGACTTTATGCAGGTTAAGACTCATACACATAAAGGTAAAGGAGGCCTCAAACCTGCTCAGCGATTACCTGAATGTGCATTCTCTACCCTGACCAGCTTCCCGGGACATACCTGCAACCATCTACAGTAAAGGTATGGAAAGAGAACAACTTGTGTGTGACTGACTTACTGCCTGCACCACCATAGACTTTGAGGGAACAGTCCCACCTGTGGGGGACTTAACATCTAGCTGCCTAATAACATCCCCTCAGAAGATTCACCCTGCAGCGCTGGTCTACTTGATCAGAAACCACAGGTGGCGTCACAAACTATTACTAAAATCCCCTGTAAATATCCCCCATTGTATGAGCGCCCAGGGCAACGGACCGAGCTGTGCTACTTGTGATATTCCCCATAGACTTCAATGGGCTCGGTGCCGAGTACCCCATAACCCTGGTGTTGTGCGACTCAGTACTATAAGTTTCTCATTTCTTTGTAAAAAGGGGGTCTGAGTAACAGCCTCCTCTGTAATGTCCACATGTCTCATTAGGAAGGGGCTGAATGATTGGCTCTCCTTAAAGAAACAAGCTGAGTATGAAGTTATTTCAAGACACATTAAAGGATCGGACTTACAGCATAGCCATCTCCACTAGGTGGCGCAAATTTTCCTTCCTTCCAGGTGGGAGACAATTTGCATGTCCATATGACCAGCTGTATGCTGGTCATATGGTCTTACTGGCAATGCTCAATGGGAAAAACATGCAAATTAGCTCTTTCTGGAATGAACTAAAACTGTCTCACTAGATCTACCTAGTGGTGGTGTCTGCCCTATCGGTCAATGTCCAACCTTTTTAAGGAGCTTTGCAACCTGCTTCTGGATATTGGCCAATTCTCCTAGTGAGGTAGTTTTCGTTCTGTCCAACAGAGAGCTAATTTGCAGGTCCGCGGACTCGGGATTATCAGGTAGGGCAGTCCCTTTTCATGGCTTCTGGTTGGAGATTGATCATCATCTGGACTTTAGGCAGCGCACATCCTTTGACTTATTCCCAGTTAGACCTCCTGCTGGAAACGTTCCCATCTGATTTCTCATGTTTTGATTTCAGGAAATCCTGGACATGACTGCGAAATACGGAAATATCTGTTAGCAATGACCTCCGTGCACCTGTTATGGGAGAAACTGTGTGATTCCAAACTCCCATCCGATGAATGGAGCTTATAGTCCCCACCTGATAGACGTCTCCTGATAGACAACCTGATAGACAACTTGATAACCTTCTCCTCAAAGTTGACCTCCATCCTTCCTCATTTGTGAGTCTTCTCCAACCACATATGCTGCTCCTTGGCTTCCTGTACATTACTAACAGGATGGGTTACTTAAACCCAAACCATGGGTGACATAAATACACATGGTTCCAAAGATAGGAACAGGGCAACTCCCTACATAATCAAATCTCACAAGAATATCAGAGCATCTAGCCCAAATAGATCACAAAAAATTGTTGAGAAAAATATTTTAAATTTTATTGAAAAACATATAATAAAACATTCACAACAATAAGTATACACAGATGAAATATAATGGTAGCAGAACAAAAGAGAACCTGGAACACATTGAATTGCACACTGAACTCTGTGTAATCCCCCTGGATTGACCAGGAAAAGAATAGTAACAAAAAAAAAATGTAGCAGAGAATATATATATATAAAAATGTGAAAACTCAGAGAAGTGGGTATGAACTGTCATCAGGGAAAATGCATTCGCTTTCTTTAGATTCCTCGGGGGGCAGTGTGGCGTGTGGTGCTGATCGTATATATATAGTAAGGTATCCAGGTGGGAGAGATTACCCATTAAGGACGAGCGCATGTGGGTGCTGACACAGTAGCGGTATCCGCGCCACTTCCGGCCCTCCGATGACGGTGCGGGTCAAGGAAAAACTTCCTGTGACGTCAGAGACCCCACCGCCATCTTTTTGGAGGCCTTCAGTGAAGCGGACCGCTAATGCCACACGCGCATGCGCACTTCAGTGGGGGACATCTTTGTTGATGGCAAAAGTAAGGGAAAGAGATCTAATATCTCCATAAAAGGAATGCAGGACTAACAAATGAGAGGAGAGGGGTGAGGGCGAACGTAACAGAACTGCCAATCCACAGGACACAAGAAAAAGAATGAAAATAACATGAGATGAAGTAAAAAGAAGGAGAAAAAAAGGGGGAAGGAAGAAAGGGGAAGATAGTCATGTTTAGACCCCTAATGACATGTTTAAAAATAATAGTATATGTCAAGAATAATTGTGAGCATCTCGGGGACTCTAAACGTCAGACCCATGTCACGACCTCAATATTAACGTCACATATAACAAATTAAGTAGCAAAAAATGACATGAAAAAGACATGGAGACATCATGTCATGAAATCAATATATAATATATAACAATGTCCGTGGATCGCTGCCAGTTGAGTAATACGCCCAATACCACAGTCTGGATCACTGAGTATCACATAATACGATGATTCCTCACATAAGTACCACAGGATCTCCATGCCATAGACGTCACCTGGGTTCTTATCCCGATGGACCCACCATGAACATATAACCAAATAAAGCGGAAAAGGTGTATTTCATTGTTTCTGTGAACATAACACACATGAGTTAAAAACAGCACACAAAAATAAAAACAAAGGAAAAACGGAGAACCCAAAACAGTATATTTGTATCTCTATAAGAAACAGGCAAAAGAGAGCTTCTCATTTAATCCCCTGGGGGACATTGTGTCCAAAGTCGTGATCCATCGACATTCCAGCTGCGCCAGGGTGCGTTTCATGTCACCACCGCTGATGCCAGTAAGTAACCGGTCAATACCGACAAATTTAAGACCAGTTGAATTGCATCTATGGTGCAACCGGAAATGTCGAGGGATCGTCTTCAGGGCTCCAATGTCCACTGCCTCTTTAGCAGCATTAATATCACAAATGTGTTCTCTCACCCTAATGCGGAATTCGCGTGAGTTCAAGCCCACATAACTGAGGCCACAGGGACAAGTGGCTAAATATACAACAAAGCATGTACTACAAGAAATATAATGTCTAATCCTGTAGTTCCCACCCCCACCCACATTTCCAAAGGTTAATGCCCGGTGGATATTCCTACATGCCAGACACGAACCACCCGTCAACACTGTGCCATTATCTGAGACCACAATATTGATGTCCAAGAATTCAATATTAGTTCGTGAACATTTATACGTTAGTTTGATATTTTCCGTAAGGAGACATCTGTCAACGCATTATTACATGCATCATCAGCACATACATCAGCCACCATCCGTGCCATTCCGACGGGCCAATTTCTCAGGATGAAACGCATTTGTGCAACCGATGAGCTTTTTGAGGGACAGTCTAGGGACCTTTTTCAGCGGTTCCACAACTGGGGGTACAGCAGAAGAACAGTCAAACGGGGCTATTTGAGGGCCAAAAGTACACCTCGCAATCAACTCCTAGGTACTATCCATAAACAAAGGGATCTGAATCCACCTATCAGATTCATATCTACTTTTAACAACAGATGGTCACAAATGAGGCAAATCTTAACTAAACATTGGCCAATACTCCGCTCAGACCCTATACTTAGGGACATTCTACCCGATCGTCCACTCCTCACAGCCAGGAGGTCCCCGAATTTGAAGGACCTTCTGGTTAGGAGTCATTACGTGGCAAATCCACCTAGTTATTTTGGTGCTGGTGTGCAGAGACAAGGCTGTTTCCCTTGTGGTTCGTGTCTGGCATGTAGGAATATCCACCGGGCATTAACCTTTGGAAATGTGGGTGGGGGTGGGAACTACAGGATTAGACATTATATTTCTTGTAGTACATGCTTTGTTGTATATTTAGCCACTTGTCCCTATGGCCTCAGTTATGTGGGCTTGACCTCACGCGAATTCCACATTAGGGTGAGAGAACACATTCGTGATATTAATGCTGCTAAAGAGGCAGTGGACATTGGAGCCCTGAAGATGATCCCTCGACATTTCCGGTTGCACCATAGATGCAATCCAACTGGTCTTAAATTTGTCGGTATTGACCGGCTACGTACTGGCATCAGCGGTGGTGACATGAAACGCACTCTGGCGCAGCTGGAATGTCGATGGATCACGACTTTGGACACAATGTCCCCCAGGGGATTAAATGAGAAGCTCTATTTTGCCTGTTTCTTATAGAGATACAAATATACTGTTTTGGGTTCTCCATTCTGTAGTGCTGTAGATAAGCCCCTGATGTCACCTGAAAGTGAAGAAAAACGAGTTATATTATACTCACCCAGGGGCGGTCCGCCGTCCGGTCCGATGGGCGTCGTCCGGTTCGGTTCTCTGACCTTGCCCGGCGCCTGCGCACTGCAGTACTCTGCTCTGCCTTCACCAGGGCAGATAAGTGCGACTGCGCAGGAACCGCGACGGGATGCAGAGAAGAGACCGGCTTCGCTAGAAGATGGGAGGCGCCGAACCGGACCGCGACGCCCATCGGACCGGACTGGACGGTGGACTGCCCCTGGGTGAGTATAATCTAACTCGTTTTTCTTCACTTTCAGGTGACATCGGAGGCTTATCTACAGCATTACAGAATGCTGTCAATAAGCCCCTGATGGCGGTGGTCGCATCTCATAGTCCAAAAATGGGGTGACAGACTCCCTTTAAAAGTTATTTTTGACTTGTGGTCTCACTCATTGAAGCCCTCAATATCTGGTCCTGGCCAACTAAAGTCGGTAACATGCAGCCTGTAAGGGCGTAATGCCCCCAGAGCACAAGTCCATACACCCAGCCAGGACTCCCACCTTCATGTAACATGCTGGGTGTAAGAGACAAGTTTCTCGCCCACGGCTACTGCCTTGAGCCACGTTACACTTGGCATAGTTGTCAGGATTGAGTCTTAGAGCCGAAAGAGCAGAGTGATGTAGGGAAGACTCGAGTTATGTGTAGGATAATGACCATTATTCGGTCAAAAATGGCGCCAAGCATGAACTTTGAAATGGTGGTTAGTAGCACAAAACAGTGAGAAGGTTCCACACATTGTGCGAGTAGAAGGTACAAAAGGGTGCAAAGGGCAGTGCAGCCCTCCAGAAGATACACCTATCAGAGGCAGTGTCGTGACTGGAAGTGCCAGCCCACAGCAGGGAGTGACTGTTTCAGTAACGTAAAGTGGAAGGAAAAGGCCGCCCATGGAGGTGTGACCCAGGAAATGAGTGGGGGAATTGATCAGATGGGATGGTGAGCCGAAGAGAAGCCCACCAAGCGAAAGGTGGAGCAATGACGAAGGATGCTGAATAGGGAGAGGAGTGGTGCCATTTGTCTGATGGGTGTGGAGGAGCTGTCTGATGAGAGGATAGGATACAGTCGGTTGCTGCAGTTGGCGTTGAAACAGGAAGAGGTGAGGCCGAGTGGTCAGGCAGAGAAGGTCACTGGACTCCCTGAGGGAGAACCAGAGGCTCCACGCCAGCTGGACCAAACAGCTGAAAGTCTTACAAGCTCAGATGCTGGTTGGTTCCCCGACAACCCCAAAATAGTCCCCACACCCTGAGCGAGCACCTTCTACCACCAAGGCCGTGATCCGAGAAAGAAGAGGAGGGAGGAACTGGTGCAGGCCCAGCTGGATGCTCTTGGAGGAGAGGACTTGGTCCAGCGTATGACCAAGGGAATGGTCTTGTTCTTTGACCATGAAAACCAAGCACGCGGTATATGTGAATATTCGTTGTGTCCTCTTCCCTCCCATGCACAAATTATACAGCCTGGGTAGTGTCAGTTTCTAAAGGTAGATGGTCCGAGGGTGTGGTTCACGGTGGACAACTCCAGTGTGAAGATGGGACCAGAGATTGAAGACTGTCTGCAGCAGCATAGCCGTCAGTGGAGGTGTCCGTCCAAAGGGTCTTGGTCCCCCCATATCTGTTGGTCCCCCACTCGGCTGTATATGTGCAGGAAGCTGGGACAAGGAAGAAAACCTGGGCCTAAGCAAGTTCGGAGGAAGACCAGTAACGGAAAAGAGAATGGAGGTGGAAGCTGGAGAAGGCTACGTTGTGCTAGTTTCACCAAATAAGAGGAGCAGTTTGAAGTTCCTAAGCACCACATTCCTGCGAGTCTAGAGTCCACAAGTATTCGGGACTCCTCCACGTTGTTGGCCATGGATGGCCAAAGTGTCCCTCTCCCTCATCTCAGTTTTATTGCGCTTGTTGCTCATTTCCCTCCTGGATTAAAAGATGTTGCAGTTTAGATGGGCCAAATTAACCAAAAGGACTGGTGCTGCATTAGGAGAAAGATAAAAAAGAAAAAGACACTCAGATGGCTGTGGTTCCAGGGTCCTAACCAAGTAGGACCGGGTCTGTGTCGCTCTCAGAATAAGAAAAGGACTTCAACAGGGCTAATATATGTTGTGTGCAGGAGAACGTATATATATGTATTCCAGGTTTCTTATGGCCGAGGACAGCCATCGTTAAAAAAGGAGGAGGAAATATAAGGAGATGGACATACTGCCCACATTCCCCCTTGAAAAACACGCATATTGTTGTATCATGTAATCTGAAATATGGCATGCGCTAATAGTGTTGGTTTTGTGTTCTGCCTGACAGTAAGGAGAGTTAGAGTCAATGATTTGGACTAGCCTAGAGTTGGAGGGGCTAAGATGAAGGGACAGAGACAGTTTCCTGTAAGGACATCAGCTACGACCCATTGTGCGTCTAAAGCAGACCTAAGGTCTGGACATTAAGCAGTGCCACACGACTTGGGTGTCCTGAAGTGAGGGGAGATGGAGACAGTGGTTAACTTGAACCAGAGTAACAAGAAAAGTAAAACCGACAGGAGGACAGAGCGATCTAATGGAGACGGGTCCTGGGGGAAGATTTCTAGCAGTAAGGCAAAAAAATATTTAGAGTTGAGAGTCCTCAGTGGTTGATACCTTTTAATGGCTAACTGAAAAGATGGTAACAAATTGCAAGCTTTCGAGACTACTCAGGTCTCTTCATCAGGCATAGACTAATACAACATCTGAAGAATCACATATTTATACACAAAATAGCACAGAAAAAATGCAATAGGTAAGACAAGTGACGTGAAGCAGAATAGTCATTATGGCAGAGGGATGAGCATAAATATTGGAACAGTTCATAGATAAGGAGTGTGAAAGTTTTATTACCCTCTGATTGGGGTCTGGTAATGTTTTGTGATGTTTTCACAGGGTATTTGGAGTAAATTCCTTAATTGATGTAATAGGCCATAAATCCATGTGATAGGTTCATTCCAGCATTAAGAGTGCCAAAGGTCACCATCAATTTGTATTCGCAAATTCTTCTTTGTCTCAGAGACTCTCAACTCTAAATATTTTTCTATCTACTGGCTAACACGGTACAAAGATATACATCTTTACTGTAGCAGTAAGGCAATGAGTTTATAAATCAGAAAGCTAACAGGCTAAGACGGGACAGAGAGCGTGAAACAAAGAGAGCGCCCAGGGCGGGAGCTCAAAGGTGTCGGAAGCAGAGAAGCTAAGTACCAGCCATACTGGCAACATAGTTCCCTTGAAGGGAATGAATTTAATGATGGGCTCACTTCTCTGCAAATGGGTGTCACAACAGAAACGCTCATTGCACTCTGGCTTGTCTCGCCCCAACATAGTACAGGTGTAATAGGCCACATTATTATTTATTTATGTAGCACCATTGATTCCATGGTGCTGTACATGAGAAGGAGTTATATACAAATTACAGATATCACTTACAGTAAACAAACTAACAATGACAGACTGATACAGAGGGGAGAGGACCCAGCCCTTTCGGGCTTTCATTCTGCAGGATGGTGGGGAAGGAGACAGTAGGTTGGGAGGATGCGGCAGTTCCGGTGTTGGTTGAGGTGGTAGCGGTGAGGAGGTAGCGGGGTCATTGCAGGCTGTAAGCTTTCCTGAAGAGGTGAGTTTTCAGGTTCCGTCTGAAGGATCCAAATGTGGTTGATAGTCGGACGTGTTGTAGCAAAGAATTCCAGAGGATGGGGGATATTCGGAAGAAGTCTTGGAGGCGGTTTGGTGAGGAGCGAATAAGTGTGAAGGAGAGGAGGTCTTGGGAGGACCAGAGATTATGTGAGGGAAGATATCGGGAGATTAGTTCAGAGACATATGGAGGAGACAGGTTATGGATGGCTTTGTAGGTCAGTATTAGTAATTTGAACTGGATACGCTGAGGGAATGGGAGCCAGTGAAGAGATTTGCGGAGGAGTAGCGAGGAGAGAGATGAATTAGTCAGGCAGCAGAGTTTAGGATGGACTGCAGAGGTGCGAGGGTGTTAGCAGGGAGGCCACAGAAAAGGATGTTGCAGTAGTCGAGGCAGGAGAGGATGAGGGCATGAACA
This sequence comes from Oophaga sylvatica, assembly GCA_033576555.1. Taxonomy (NCBI): domain Eukaryota; kingdom Metazoa; phylum Chordata; class Amphibia; order Anura; family Dendrobatidae; genus Oophaga; species Oophaga sylvatica. The sequence goes on along the minus strand of JARQOD010000001.1, from coordinate 444,305,353 downwards.
AGCATTTTAGTAGATTGAGTGTTGAGGAAAGGGCGGATTCTGGAAATATTTTTGAGCTGGAGGAGACAGGAGGTAGAAAGAGCTAGGATGTGCGGTTTTAAGGACAGGGCAGAGTCAAGGGTTACTCCGAGGCAGCGGACTTTCGGTATGGGGGAAAGCGTGATGTCATTAATTATGATAGATAGGTCAGGTAAGGAAGATCTGTGAGATGGGGGAAAGATGATGAGTTCAGATTTGTCCACATTGAGTTTGAGGAAGCGAGAGGAGAAGAAGGAGGATATGGCTGATAGACACTCCAGAGGTGAATTCTGGGCCAGAGAGGTAGATCTAAGTGCCATCAGTATAAAGGTAGTACTGGAATCCGTGGGACTTTATGAGTTGCCCCAGGCCAAGTGTATAGATTGAGAAGAGGTGGTGTCCTTAGCCTTGGGAGACTCCAACAGAGAGAGGGTGGGATGAGGAGGTAGTGTGGGAGAGGGAGACACTGAATGTGCAGTTGGAAAGGTATGAGGAGATCCAGGATAGGTCGAGGTCTTTGATGCCAAAGGAGGAGAGGATCTGTAGTAGGAGGCAGTGGTCAACTGTGTCGAAAGCAGAGGACAGGTCTAGAAGCAGGAGTATAGAGTATTATCCGTTAGCTTTGGCTGTAAGTAGGTCGTCAGTAATTTTAGTCAGGGCTGTCTCAGTGGAGTGATGGGGCGGAAACCAGATTGTAGATTGTCAAAGAACAAGTTAGATGAGAGGTGGGAGGAAACTTCAGCGTGGACGTGCTGTTCCAGGAGTTTGGAAGCGAATGGAAGCAGCGATATTGGGCGATAGCTGGACATAGCTGTTGAATCGAGGGTTGGCTTTTTAAGGATAGGCGTGATTGTGGCATGTTTGAAAGCAGAAGGGAATGTACCGGAAATTAGTGATAGGTTGAAGAGGTGGGTTAGGGATGGGATGGCATTAATCCCTGTCCAGATTAAACCCGGGTATAGTTTAGCCAGGCCAGAGTATACCCCGGGGAATAAACTGTCCTTTGCCAAACTATACTTGGGGGTGAAAAATAGCCTAGACCTAACTATACCCCTCCAGGCTACAATATACCACTCTATTTTATGAGCTATTTGTAAATTAGATGTAAATTAGATATAGTTATTAAAAATTGCCATTTTTAATAACTTAAAGGTATTTGTGTTGTTAATCACGTGATGAAGATTAATCTTACAATACAATGTGACTAGTAATGGACAACAGTCATTACATCTGAGATTACTGTTGTCCAGTAAGATGTGTTTTTACCTTAAGGTACTGTCACACTAAGCGAGATCGCTAGCGATATCGCTTAAGCGACAGCGATTTTATGATGCAGCAGCGACATCGTCAGCGACGTCGCTGTGTGTGACATGTAGCAGCGATGTGGCCCCTGCTGCCTTGTCGCTGATCGTGCACGAACGCGCTGGACCGTTTTTTTGATCGTTGGCGTCCCGCTGGTGAGCCTGAATCGCTGAGTTTGACACCCTTTATGAACGACGAGCGACCTCGTTGGCGACTCATGTCAGCGGCGCAGGCGGGACTAGGTTTTAACCGCCCCTCAGCTCCGATTGGTGGCCAACACATCTAGTCCTTTGTGCGTTATTGCGAGGATACTATCGTGTGTGGGGTTTTGCGATCCTGTCAGAGTCTCTACAGCGCTTCATCTTTGCCATTTATACAAGACATTTTTGGGATCCTGAAAAAATGAATCCGGGGCAAACGCAATAGCGGCACAGACTGGATGGCAGTAGCTGCAAAGCAGAAGGCTAGCAGGACGCAGTATGCAACGATGCTGGAAATTCGTATGAACCACTTGCGTCGTCTTTTATGACGCGGACGTCCAATCACTAAGCAAGAGCTGTGACATATGACATACAGTGACCACCAATCTGTGCTGAGGGGCGTGGAAAAGGTTGCGCTCAATCACGCCTATCGAGGTCGGGATCTTTAACAATACATGCTGTGTGACAGGTCCAAACGATCGCCGAGGTCGTTATACAGATCGCTGATCGCTGATGTGTCGTTTATGAGATCTTCCTGTTTGGAAGCTACTAGCAACCATATAGTGATTACACCAACGATCTCGCCAGGTCATGTCGTTGTCGTGATCGCTGGTGAGATCGCTTAGTGTGACAGTACCTTAAGAAAGCAATTGAAACATGATCTTATCATTTCACTGGTTTTCTCACCCTGTTTCTGATTGGTTGAAAAGTGTGCAGATCTCGTTCTATTGAAGGGGGTACAGGGCCACTTTGCTGTGGGCCAGAATTAAGTTCTGGTTGACCTGAAACCCCTCTTCTAAACAGGAGTCCGACAGGTGTGTGGGTGCTATGGAGTTGATTCTTTACTCACTGTTCCTCCAGGAGTTATTTCTACCTCCGCATTCATGGAATCGGGTCCGGTTGTACTGTAGCTTCAGACAAGACAGGAGACATTGGACCTGGGTTAACAGGTTCAGTGTCATGGATTTACCACGACAGAGAGGAGGCAGAAGACCGCAGCGTCTGATTTCTCCTACTCCTGCATTGATTAGAAGTACTTCACCTTCATATCAAATGGTGCAAGTTTCTTTTAGCAGTGCAGGGAATAATCGACTCAGTTGAGAGCCCCTAGAAGCTTTCTTGATTAAGGCTCTCATTTGTGCCCTGTTACCCACTCCCATCTCCTATATAATCTGTGCCCTAGCTAGCACTCATTGTCAGACCTAGCTTATGCTGCATGGCTGGAGGTTGTTGTTGGTTATTATTGGAGAAGCTGTTTAGTGGATTTAACTGTGACTGTTGCTAGGTTTTGATTGTGTGATAATTCTCTTTCTTCTCCTACTTTGGTTTAACCTATCCTCCACTCCCCGGTGTTTACCTCTGTTGTTTATGTTTGAATATTTGTATGACTGGTATTTTCATTTACACCTGTTCGTATTACCTTGTTAATCTGGTTGGTGTATTATGGTACATTACTACTCCCCTAGGGGGGAAGGGAACAGACTGAGGGCAGATTCTGGAGCTAAGGCAAGGTACATGGCACCGGCATCTACACCATCAGAAGTAATCCAGGGAACAGGGTGAGCTAGGGTGCTCCTAGCGTTATGGACAAAGAAGGAGCCCCTGGTCCTGGTGACACCCAACAACTGAGTCTTGACATTCAGCTTTACTGTGAAATTCTGTTACACACAGCTACAGAATAAGACAGAGTCCCATTTTAGTGATGTTCCATTTGTTTCCTGGCTCGTCAATCTTCGAATCCTTTCTGCCAGACTTGTCCCTAGCCCAAGTGTTCTTCTTGACCCTAGGGACCCTTTTTCCAGCCTAACAGCTTCCCTAAGTACACCATTCTTCCCTTTCTCTGTGACTTGACTGACTTCTTCCTCACAGGGGGGGGGACAGGGGTATGGTTCTCAATACCGCTTCTGGACCTCAAGCCCAAGATTGTCCCGGCTTCCAGACAAAACTTTGGATGTGTCCTCATGCTGTGGGGAAACCTGGACTGACAGCACCAGTTCGGCTCTGCTGCATCTGCCTCACTTTACACCTGTAAAAACTGAGTTGTCTAGCTTTGCTTCTGCTCCTTGACACTTGACTTGACTTTCTCTCTCTCTACTCCTCCAAAACTCCCTCTCTGAATTCTCCAACCCAGAAAAATCTTTACTTAAAAAAAAACATCTAACCCCTCCCAATTCATGAGCGAATCACATCACTATTAACTACATCATGCCCTGTGTAGTACAAACTATATTCCTATACCTAGTGTGGTTCCCCTAGTGGATGGACCTCCCACATTCCCAGGGACGACCTTCAGGCAAAGCCTAAAGGAGAACCGAAAAACAAAACAGGCCACAGGAAAACAATAAACTATTTTATTAGACATTTAAACAGCAAACATCATAATGAAACTCATTGTTGTCACAGCGTCTTCATCAACCCCTCCACCCCTCTAAATGCCCACACGGTAAAACATGGTCGTCCCCAAACCTTTTTATCACACGAGAATGATAAGCAAAAAAACCACTGCAAACAACAAAGTTCAGACCCTTTGGACTCTGGAACATTCATCTCTTAGTAGGGCTGAGCCCAGTAGAACTTGCAGAGCAGTTGGCCTAGAATTCGGTCTATAGTGGAAAAGGCTAGGCTCCCAGGAGAATGGAATAGCTGGCCTCACTTCTTTTCTTTTAATGAAGCCAACCAGGCGTTGGGGGTTGGACGACGATCCCACATCCAAGAACGGTCAAGGTACTTCTCCTTCCCATTGTCCATCTCAGATGGCGCAGACCTAGAATGGACAATATTAGTCGTGTTATCGTTCAAAGAAAAACTGGGGACGGCCCCACAGTGTGCTTCGGTGCCAGAGCTTCTCGCTTCCACAGCCCGAACAGGTTTATGTGCACTGGTCTGAGTGCTCGAGCTCACCTTCTTTGGTGACTTAGGTACCTCGGAATATTGGCTCAGCAGGTGGCGGGTGTCACCGCTCAAGACGGTATTCCTGTTCGAAGTCCGCCTCCTCTTACCACCGGTCAACTTCTTCACTGATAGCTGGACATGTGATGCCCATCGCATACCACTCTACCCTTCCCGGCACCAGACATTGCAGAAATTAACTTTCTCGTCCACATACAAGGTGTGCAGGCTGTAGGGCAAAGTCTCTCTTTTGACCATGACCCTATTAACACACACCTCGTCACCTGTGTCTTGCTTTTTAATAAACCCGTAGACCTTTATATGGTTAAAGTCTATGGCGTGGCATTCGGTCCACTGTTCCTCGAAGGCTGCTCATTTTGGTCCCGCCAGCCACTTTCGGACCAATACGCCAGCCCGCATTCGCTCTTCCATCACAATACGGAGAAGGCCGGCCTCTCGGCTATCGGGGGGTCCCAGCGTCTCTGGTCCCAATCAAACTCCCCGGGCTGAGCTTGCGGTAGGTGGGTGGGCACAGTTAGCAGGGCTTCCTCTTCCTCTTCTTCCCCCTCGGCCTCTATGGGCAGTTATGCCGGTCCGGCAGGCGTGACCGGGATTTATTTCTGTTTCCAGGGCCTGCATCCGGTCTTCCTCCATCATCCGGCTCCAATACACCAGGCGCACCTCATGTTGGACAAGGTCCAGCTCAGGATGCAATGTTGTCTCCCAGTGTGCAGCAGTGAAGTCTCTTCACTATTGGCCTCCTGAAGAATCTTGCCGGTGGCAGCCTCTGTGTTGGTGAGGTATATTATCTCCTCATCTGGAGAACAGTCCATTGCCTCAGCCTCTTGGGAAACACAAATAGCGAGACTCATCTTCAGGATCTGACTTCTTCTCTGTTCAAGCGCAGGAAGCAGAATGGCGCCAGTGAGTCGTTTCCGGGGTGCTTCCCGCTTGATAGGCTGTGCCCTTCTGGCGGCCGCACCAATGATGCGAGCGACACCTCCGCTGTCACTCCCCATGACTCTGCCTCCGGACACGCCCCCTGATCTTGTCATCTCTTACCAGGTAAGATGTCTCTTTTCCTGAGCTGTGCCGCCTTCTTCTCTGCCACTCCACTTTTTCTGGGCTGGATCCTGGATCTAGAACACCTCTTGGAGACAGTTTCTTTGGTGGGCAATGCACACGATTTTGTGCCACCGGACGCTGACCACTCACACGATCTGCATGATCTACCTCCTTCGGACCCCTTGTAGTCGCCATCTTGGGATTCATACTGCTGTCTGCCATCTTGGGAATCATGCCGCCACCCGCCATTTTGGAGTTCAAGCCGCTGTCCACCATTTTGTTTGCCTTTAAAGTAGTTAACTCTTTATTTACTGGTTTCTTATTTTTCCTTGCTTTCTTTGGTTTCCTCGCCTCCCAGGGCCTGACTCTACTTGAAACCACTTGAAGAGGGGTAAAGGGCTGGTTTGCTGTGGGCCGGAAAAGAGTTCTGGTTGACCTGAAAGTCCTCTTCTAAACAGGAGTCTGACAGGTGTGTGTGGTGCCGTTCTTTACTCACTGTTCCTTCAGGAGTTTTTTCTACCTCCCCATCCATTGCTCTGAGTCCAGCTGCAGCTTCAGATAAGACACGAGACCGTGGGTCCAGCTGCAGCTTCAGACAAGACAGGAGACCGTGGGTCCGGGGAAACAGGTATAGCTTTACTGTGCAATTCGGTTACACACAGCTACAGCATACAGAAAAAGACAGTCTCATTTTCGTGATTTTCCCTTTTATTTCCTGGCCTGTCAGTCTTTATCTCTTTTCTGCCCGATGTGTCCCTAGCCCCAGGGCTGTCACTAGGAATTTCGGGGCCCCATACTGGCAAAATTTTCGAAGCCCCCTAGTAACTTCGCCCAGGTTCAACCCTAGCCCCGCCTCCACCCCTCGAACCTTCCACAGTCCAACCACCATCTTTTAAAAACTCCACTTCTGCACCACGTCCTCACCAATCACACATTAACAGTTCCCTTCACCACATACATAGCCAGCAGCTTTTGTTTTGGCCAAAAGATTTTTTAATCCATCACCACGACTAGGTAGACTCTTCTGGCTAGGCTTTACACTACTGTAACTTATTCAACATTTGTTAAAATATCCAATTCACTTTTAGGTATATTTTCATTTATATTTCAATTTTTAAAATGACCAATAATATTACATACAAAGGACAAATACCACCACACCATGACCAGACACCACATTACCACCACATAGTGACCGAATAATACCACATACAAGGAACAAATACCATCAAACTATGACCAGACCACATATTACCACCACATGTAGACCAATAATACCACATACAAGGGACAAATACCACTATGCTATGACCTGACCAAATACGACAATACTGATCATTAATAAAAAAACACAATAATAATGCCATTCTACACAGGATATCTGTACTTAGTATACAGTGTCCGTGTAGTGATCACCGGGGACATTATACACAGGAGCTCTGTATATAGTGTCAGTGTACAGGTAATACAGAGATCCCCAGTGACATTATACACAGTAGCTCTGTATATAGTGTCAGTGTACAGGTAATACAGTGATCACTAGTGACATTATACACAGGAGCTCTCTATATAGTCTCAGTGTACAGGTAATACAGGGATCACCAGTAACAGTATACACAGGAGCTCTTTATATAGTGTCAGTGTACAGGTAAGACATGGACCCCCAGTGATATTATACATAGGAGCTCTGTATATAGTATACAGTGTATATAAGGTAAGTGTACAAGTAACACACTGACTCACCAGTGACATCTATAGTTGAAGTCACTTCATCTTTACTTTTCTTCTTCATCCAGTTCAGACCGCCATCACTTCTTCCAGCCAGGACTCGTCTCTGAAGGAAGTAACACAGTTATTTAGAGCACATTCCCCAACCGCCATACTAAGGCAGATGAAAAAAAAAGCGACCGCGTCACCCTGCACAGTTACAGGACCTCTCCTCCCCCACACCGAAAACAGCATCCTCAAAAATAATATCCTTTAATTAGCCCCTACAGTAATAATATTCCACATTCTGGACCCCACATATCCTCCCATTCTGTTCCCCATGTGTCCTCCCATTCTGCCTCATGTCTCTCCATATTGCCCTAATAGTCATCCTTAATAGTATAATGCATCCCATAGTCATATATAGTAGTATAATGCATCCCATAGTCATACATAGCAGTACAATGCAGACCCATAACAGTATAATGCAGCGCTGTTGTGAATACTCTGGGGGCGACTTCTGAGCTGGGGCTCCCTCTGGTGGTTGCTGAGGGTAATGAACTAATTGCTGAATAGCCTTCAGCTGGCTCTGAATGGTCTGATATAAGTGACCTGAACTCCCAGCAGCCTTGCCGGTAAGCAATTGTTCTTCCAGCTCTTGCTTGGAGCTGAGTTTGCATTCCTGCTCCCATTCAGATAAGTGATTTGCTGTTTTTTTTTTTTCCCTGGTTGGATTTTCCTTGCTGGTTTTCTGCTTAGCAGTAGACTTTAGCCTGGTCCCCTTTTGGGGCCTGGTGCTGCAATTGTGCTCAGTTTGTGTTTGCACTTTTGCTCTGTTCCTGTGGCACTTTTATTTGCTGAATTGCTATGTGTTACACCAGAGATCTGATTTAGGTGGTAGAGATCGTGTGATCTCAGGTTTTTTGTTAATCAGAAGTGTTGGTATTTTTGTCAGGGCTTTTTTGGGTTGCAGTCATAATTCTTTCCTATACTTTTCTATCTAGACAGATTGGGCCCCAGCGTTGGCTCATTCTATTTTCTGTCTGTGTTCGTATTTTCTTCTTGTCTAACCGCCATTACATGTTTGGGGGCTTCCTATTTCTTTGGGGATTCTGCTACGGGGCAGATAGCTTTCATCATTCTGCTTAGGTGTAGCTATCTCTCCGGCTGTGACGAGGCGTCTAGGATCACCGTAGGTACGCTCCACGGCTACTTCTAGTGTTGCGGTTAGTTTAGGGTCCTGCAATCCAATAGTTTCTAGCCTCTCTGGTGTATTGCTTCTTTGGCTATTTTTTGCAATTTCTCCTCAGCTACTGAAACATAACACAGCGCCATAGCAGTATAGTGCAGCCCCATAGTCATATATAGCAGTATAATGCAGCCCCATAGCAGTATAATGCAGTCCTGTAGCGGTTTAATGCAGCCTCATAACAGTATAATGAACCCCATAGCAGTATAATGCAGCCCTATAGCGATATAATGCACCTCTATAATATAATGCTACCCCATAGGGGTATAATGCTCACCCATAATATAATGCAGCCCCACATGGATATATTGCAGCCCCATAGGGGTATAATGCATCCCCATAGGGGTATAATGCATTCTCATAGAGGTATAATGCTCCCCCCATAGGGGTATAATGCTCCCCCATAGGGGTATAATGCTCCCCCATAAAATAATGCACCCCATAGGGGTATAATACTCCCCCCATAGGGGTATAATGCTCCCCCATAATATAATGCAACCCATAGAGGTATAATGCTCCCCCAATAGGAGTATAATGCTCCCCCACAATATAATGCTCCCCCAATAGGGGTATACTGCTCTCCCAAAATATAATGTACCCCATAGTGGTATTATGCTCCCCCCGATAGGGGTATAATACTCCCCCACAATATAATGCATCCCATAGGGGTATCATGCTCCCCATAAGGGTATAATGCTCCCCCATAATATAATGCACCCCATAGGGGTATCATGCTCCCCTATAGGGGTATATTGCTCCCCCACTAGGGGTATAATGCTCCCTCATAATATAATGCACACGTAGGAGAGGATAGGCCGTAGAGCGGGCCTGCTGGTTGGCATGGAACAGTGGAGACGGAGTCAACCTTCTCTTCAGTGTTCCCTGTCTTCCCACCAGAAGCTCTCTTTTCCCGTGCTCCCTTTGGGCCACCCCCAACTGCTTGAGCTGCCGCCTCTCTGCTGTTAGACTGCATCCTGCCGACTATGCCAAATGTAAGATACTAGCAGGAACGCGGGATGCAGTGATGAGCTGGAGGCAGAGCAAGAGTTAACAGGTGCTTTAAACAGAAGATTCTTGTAAATAAATACTCCAGTTTGCATAAATATGCCAATTATAAATTTACCTAACAGTGGAGATAAAGAGTAAATAACATTCAGTAAAAATTAATCAACTTATCAGTCTGTGGCTCCCGGATGGAGGAGGTTGAAAGATGACACGGTGTTGGTGCAGGTGGCGCAAGAAGTCTCTGAAGCGATCCAGGATGAAGTTGAAGCACTGTATCTGTACCGAAACAGCGTTCCTTGGCTTTTCCAGACATGATCTCCCGGTTCTGGAACACGGTCTGGTATGGGAAGTAGAAGATGGTGAAGAGTGTGTGGCACAAAGTTCTGGAATAGAGTCTACCTCGAGACCGAGTTTATCAGCGTGCCGCGCGAGGTCGGTATTCCGGAACTTGTCAGTTACTGTGGAGGATGCTGACCAGTCAGGGCTCTCAACTCTCTCCGTACACAGGTTGTACACGTAGGAGAGAATAGGCCATAGAGCGGGCCTGCTGGTTGGCGTGGAACAGCGGTGACGGAGTCAACCTTATCCTTCAGTGTTCCCTGTCTTTCCACCAAAAGCCCTCTGTAACGGGTCTGGGAGGCGGAACCTCTGAGCTACTATACAAAGGGACGGACCTGGTAAGAGAGCGGGTGGCGACCAGGGTGGACGGGCAGGTAGTCACAGCAGATAACCGGGGTAGTCTCTGGATGAACGGGCAGGAGGTCACGGCAAGTGACCGGGGCAGTCTCTGGAAGAGTGGGCAGGAGGTCACGGCAAGTGACCGGGGAAGTCTCTGGAAGAGTGGGCAGGAGGTCACGACAAGTGACCGGGGCAGTCTCTGGATGAGTGGGCAGGAGGTCACGGCAAGTGACCGGGGCAGTCTCTGGAAGAAGGTAGATACGACCTGTGATGGCAGAGCCTCCAGGTAGGCTAGCAGGCAGGTAACAGATGAGCGCTCCCAGGTGAGCGGGCGAGAGCCACAGGAATAGCAGAAGATCACGGTACGTGACGGTAGAGCCTCCAGGTAGGCTAGCAGGCAGGTAACAGATGAGCGCTCCCAGGTGAGCTAGCAGGCAGGTAACAGATGAGCGCTCCCAGGTGAGCGGGCGAGAGCCACAGGAATAGCAGAAGATCACGGTACGTGACGGAAGAGCCTCCAGGTAGGCCAGCAGGCAGGTAAAAGATGAGCGCTCCCAGGTGAGCTAGCAGGCAGGTAACAGATGACAGCAACCTGGCAGGAATCAGCCATTGGCCGGGGACTCCTTAGGATGACGCGCGCGGCCCCTTTAAGAGGGAGGGCAGCGCCCGCGCGCGCGCCCTAAGCACAGTGGCAGGAAAGGAGCGTGCGCCGCCAGCAGAGCGGCAGGAGGACGCCGGACCTGGAGCAGAGGGGTGAGGGGAACAGCGTCCCTGCCTGGCAGAGGGCAGGGACGCCGACGCTACAGTACCCCCCCTTTAGGACCCCCCTTTTTTAGGCCAGAAAGAAATTTAGCCCTAACTTATAGGAAGGAATCTTGAGCCGGACATACTTGGACGAGAGCCAGACCTTATCCCCAGGACGGAATTGAGGAGGATCCAGACGTTTTTTGTCAGCATGTCTTTTCATACGCTCGGATGACAGAAGGAGTGCGGACCGGGTACTCTCCCATATGGAGGAAAATTTGTTAACAAGAGATTCCGCAGCCGGATTGTCCACTGAGATGGAGACGGGAAATGGGATCCGAGGATGCTGACCGAAGACTACAAAAAACGGGGATTTGGAGGAAGATTCGCTCTCGTGATTGTTGTAAGAAAATTCGGCCCATGGCAGGAGATCCACCCAGTCAGAATGGTGGACATTAACGAAGTGCCGAAGGTAACTGGTCAGGATCTGATTGACCCGCTCCACTTGACCATTGGACTGTGGGTGGTAGGCGGAGGAGAAGTCCAAGGTGACGTCTAGCAATTTACAAGTGGCTCTCCAGAAACGTGAGGTGAACTGTACCCCTCGATCCGACACGATATGGCGGGGCAAGCCATGAAGACGGAAGATGTGGCGGATAAAGTCTTTAGCCAGCTTGGGTGCAGACGGGAGGCCTGGCAGGGGAATAAAGTGAGCCATCTTGGAAAAGCGGTCAACGACCACCCAAATGACCGTACAACCGGCAGAAACGGGGAGGTCCGTTATGAAGTCCATGGCTATATGCTGCCAGGGAGCAGCGGGTACAGGAAGCGGAAGGAGGCGACCGGCAGGCAGATGTCTCGGAACCTTGTTGCGACCACATGAGGCACAGGCAGAAACAAAGTCTATTACGTCCTTGTGCAGGGTAGGCCACCAGTAATGCGAGTAATAAGCTGGAGGGTCTTTTTTTGACCGGCGTGGCCAGCTAATTTAGACGAATGGCCCAGTGTAGGATTCTCTCCCGATCGGGTACTGATACGAACGTCTTACCAGGGAGGGAGACAATTTAGACTCACGGGAGCCACCTGCATTACTCTGGCGGGATCGATGATATGTTTAGGTTCCTCCTCGAGATCCGACACCAGGAAGGATCAGGACAAGGCGTCAGCCTTGATGTTCTTGTCTGCCGGGGCGAAAATGTAGAACAAAATCAAAACGAGCAAAAAACAAGGACCACCGGGCCTGGCGCGGGTTAAGTCTCTGGGCATGCTGGAGGTAAGCCAAGTTTTTGTGGTCAGTGTAAATAATTACCGGATGAAGAGCCCCCTCGAGTAGGTAATGCCACTCCTCCAATGCCAGCTTGATGGCCAATAACTCTCGGTCTCCTATGGAATAATTGCGCTCAGAAGAGGAGAAGAGTTTGGAGAAGAAGCCACAAGTTACCATCCTGAAGATGATTTTTGAGTAAGTACCGCTCCGGCTCCAGAGGAGGAAGCGTCAACCTCCATGAAGAACTGCTTGTTGCCGTCCGGGCGATGCAGCACCGGGGCGGAAGAGCAGGCCTGCTTTAAGGAAAGAAAGGCCTCCTCTGCTTCGGGCGTCCACTCTTTGGGGTTAGTACCCTTACGGGTAAGTGCGGAAATTGGGCCAGTTCGGGAAGAGAAGTGCGGTATGAAGAGGCGGTAGTAGTTGGCGAAGCCCAGGAACCGCTGAATGGCCTTCAATCCCTCCGGTCGGGGCCATTTCTCGATGGCCGACAGTTTCTCTGGATCCATTCGTAGGCCGGTCTGAGAAATAACGTAGCCCAAAAACGGCAGCGAGGTCTGCTCAAAGAGGCATTTCTCAAATTTAGCGAAGAGGTGATTCTGCCTGAGCCTGAGCAGAACCTGACGAACGTCCCTCCGGTGAGTCTGGAGATCCGGAGAGAAGACCAAGATGTCGTCCAGGTACACCACTACGCAGGAGTAGAGAAGGTCCCGGAAGATGTCATTGACCAACTCTTGAAAGACGGCAGGAGCATTACAGAGACCAAAGGGCATCACTAGATATTCATAGTGGCCGTCCCGGGTGTTAAATGCAGTCTTCCATTCATCCCCTTGACGGATACGGACCAGGTTGTACGCCCCACGGAGATCCAGTTTGGTGAAGATTCTAGCCCCCCTCAAACGATCAAATAATTCTGGAATGAGCGGAAGGGGGTACTTATTCTTCACCGTGATCTGGTTAAGACCTCTATAGTCTATACAGGGGCGAAGAGAGCCGTCCTTCTTTTTTACGAAAAAGAAGCCTGCTCCTGCCGGGGAGGTAGATTTCCGGATGAATCCCCTGGCCAAATTCTCCTCGATATATTCGGACATCGACCGGGTCTCAGCAGCGGATAATGGGTAAATACGCCCACGGGGAGGCGTAGTACCAGGTAATAGGTCGATAGGACAATCGTATGGTCTGTGAGGAGGTAATGTCTCTGCCTCTTTTTTATTAAAGACATCAGCAAATGACCAATAGGGAATCGGAAGTCCAGGTAGATTAGTTGGGGTAGGAGAAGGACAGACAGGATGAACAGGAACCAAACACGTCTTATGACAATCCTGTCCCCAGCGAAGAACCTCTCCGGTCTGCCAGTCGAGCACGGGTCCATGTCTCTGGAGCCAAGGTAGCCCTAGTAAGAGGGCGTGAGAGAGTCCAGGCAGAACATGAAAAGAGATGCTCTCAGAATGCAGCATTCCCACTTGCAGAGTTATGGGTTCGGTGATGAGTTGGATGGGGTGTGGTAAAAGACCCCCGTCCACAGCAGCGACTGATAATGGTACAACCAGAGGTTTGGTGGGAATGCGGTATTTTTCTACCAGGGACTGTGACATAAGATTCCGGGCTGCTCCAGAGTCAAGTTGGGCTAGTTCAAAATAACGATTCTCCCCACAGAGAATTGAGACTGACAGCAGCAGAGATGGAGAGGCTTTCTCCTTGTCTAGGTCGACCTCTCTGAGCGAACCTAGACACAGGCGTTTCCCGACCTCTCCGGACAGGTACGAATCCGATGCTCCTTACTGCCACAGTAGAAGCAACTCCCCTCAGCACGGCGTAAGTCCTGACGGGTTTTGACCATCTTGGTCTGGTCGACCTGCATAGGCTCAAGAGAGTGTAATTGGGGAGAAACTGTCACGCGGTCTTATGATATGTGTACGATGTCAGTAAACTATTCTTAAAAGAACAACACTCTATACAACATATAGATTAGAAACATCAGCATGTAAATATAGAATAGATTTACCTGACACGATATCCATTGAACTCAGGGTTAATCTTGAGGACTTGATACACTGTCACAGGAAAGAGGAGGACCGGGGGTCTAACCTGACCCTAAACTGGGGTCCTAACTAATCCCTCACCTTGGAGGTACTGATAATGGTTCAGAGGTCCAAGTCTCCAACCTAACCCTGTCTCCTATCAGACCCTGAACCCTGTAATCAGTCCTAAGAAGGATTCTGATTACCACCAAAGGGATATGGGCTGATCTCTGCTAAATACACAGATTAGACATATAAGACAGACTGGAGAAAACACAGACTTGCATACACACTCAAACACAGAAGGAACATAAATGATCTGGGATATTAAACTCTAAGTTAGGTGAGCTTAAAACAACTAAGGAGCTCTTTAACTTAAGTCTATACAGATACAATCCTATCTGTGGTCTGCATGAAGAATTTCACTGGCAACTCCCAACACAGACAACCAGAGATTTAAAGGAAACCAATCAACAAATAATTAATTGCAGCCGGGAGAAACTGCACCAGTCCCAGAACTGAGCACAGACAGAATTAACTCCCTAACTGCCAAACACAAAGAAACAGCAACTCAGCTGTGAGAAGTCAGAATGTGCAACCGCGACGATCTTCGTGGCGATGCACACATGACAGTACCCCCCCTTCTACGAGGGGCCTCCGGACCCTCAGGGCCAGGTTTGCCCGGGTGAGTTCTGTGGAAGGTCCGCACCAAACGATCTGCGTTAATGTCAGACGCAGGAACCCACGTCCTCTCCTCTGGACCATACCCCTTCCAATGCACCAAGTACTGAAGGGACCGGCGATTCAGACGTGAGTCAATGATCTTTGACACTTGAAACTCCAAGTTACCATTGACCACCACTGGAGGAGGAGGTAGAGGTGATGGTATGACTGGTGCCACGTACCTCTTAAGTAATGACTTGTGGAACACATTATGAATTTTAAACGTAGGAGGGAGGTCCAGACGAAATGCCACAGGATTAATTATGGAACTGATCCTGTACGGCCCGATGAATCTGGGGCCCAGCTTCCAGGAGGGAACTTTAAGTTTTATATTCCTGGTAGACAACCATACCAGATCGTTCACATTAAGATCTGGACCAGAAACTCTCCTCCTATCAGCCATACGTTTATAACGGTTCCCCATAGCACTCAGATTATTCAATACACCTCTCCACACTGAAGCAAGTGACGACGAGAAACGCTCCTCCTCAGGAACCCCAGAAGGGCCCCCCCATTGAATGTACAAAACTGGGGATGAAAACCATATGCCCCAAAAAACGGGGACTTACCAGTGGACTCGCTCCGCCTGTTGTTAAGAGCGAACTCTGCCAGAGGCAAGAAAGAAGACCAGTCCTCCTGGTTCTCTGAGACAAAACAACGAAGATAAGTCTCTAGGCTTTGATTCAGACGCTCTGTCTGACCATTGGTCTGCGGATGAAAAGCCGAGGAAAATGACAATTGCATCCCCCGACGTAAACAAAATGCCCTCCAAAACTTGGACACAAACTGAGACCCCCTATCTGACACCACATCAGAAGGCAACCCATGAAGTCTCACAATCTCCCCAATGAACACCTGCGCCAGAGTTTTAGCATTAGGGAGGGCAGGAAGAGCAATGAAATGTGCCATCTTACTGAACCTGTCAACAACCACCAGTATGACAGTCTTCCCTGACGACTGAGGAAGGTCCGTGATGAAGTCCATAGACAAATGAGTCCATGGACGCTCCGGAAGTTTCAAGGGTAAGAGGGTCCCAGACGGACGGGTATGAGGGGTCTTAGAGCGAGCACAAACCCCACAGGACGCGACAAAAGTTAAAACATCTTTATTAACGTTAGGCCACCAAAACCGGCGAGAAAGGAGATCTAAAGTAGCCTTACTCCCTGGATGTCCTGCTAAAGCAGAATTATGATGTGCCTCAATAACCTTTTGTCTCAACTGATTTGGGACAAACAGTCTCCCTGGAGGTCCTGCAGGGGCGTCCCCCTGAGCCTCTAACACCTCCTCCTCAAGCTCAGAACATACAGCCGACACTACCACCCCCTCCTGAAGGATAGGAATCGGGTCATCCATTTTCCCGGCCCCTGGGAAACTGCGAGACAAGGCATCCGCCTTAACATTCTTAGATCCAGGGCGATAAGTGACAACAAAATTAAACCTGGTAAAAAACAACGACCATCGAGCTTGTCTGGAATTCAGACGCTTAGCAGATTCCAAATACAGCAGGTTCTTGTGATCAGTAATGACGGTGACCGGGTGGACTGCCCCCTCCAAAAAGTGACGCCATTCTTCAAAAGCCAACTTAATGGCCAAAAGTTCCCTATTGCCGATATCATAATTCCTTTCGGCGGACGACAATTTTTTAGAAAAGAAAGCGCACGGATGCCATTTACCAGGGGACGGACCCTGGGACAATATTGCACCCACCCCTACGTCAGACGCGTCCACCTCCACAACGAACGGCTGTGATGCATCTGGTTGGATGAGAACGGGTGCCGAAGCAAAACATTTTTTCAAAGAGGAAAAAGCTTGGCAAGCTTTGTCCGACCATTTAGAAAAATCCGTCCCTTTTCTTGTCATGTCAGTGAGAGGTTTGACAACAGATGAGAAATTACAAATAAATTTCCGGTAGTAGTTAGCAAACCCCAGAAAACGCTGCAGAGCCTTAAGATCCTCTGGCTGATCCCATTCAAGCACTGCTCTCACCTTTTCAGGGTCCATACGGAAACCGGAGGCTGACACCAAGAAACCCAAAAACTGAAGTTCCTGTACGGCGAATACACACTTTTCCAGTTTGGCGTATAGTTTATTGTCTCGCAAGATCTGCAACACCTGTCTCACATGCTCCTGGTGAGACACAAGATCTGGTGAGTAAATTAAAATGTCATCCAAATATATGACCACAAACAGCCCCACAAGGTGACGAAAAATGTCATTAACAAAATGTTGGAATACTGCTGGTGCAGTAGTCAGACCAAAAGGCATGACAAGGTTCTCATAATGTCCCTCCGGCGTGTTAAACGCCGTTTTCCACTCATCCCCCTCTTTTATCCTAATCAGATTATACGCCCCCCTGAGATCCAATTTAGAGAATCATTTGGCGCCAACAATTTGATTGAAGAGATCAGGAATCAGAGGGAGTGGATACGGATCTCGAACAGTAATCCGATTAAGTTCGCGGAAATCCAAGCAAGGGCGTAGGCCTCCATCTTTTTTCTTCACAAAGAAGAACCCCGCGGCCACTGGGGAAGATGAAGGTCTAATATGCCCTTTGGCCAGACTTTCCGAAATATAATCTTTCATAGCCTGCCTCTCAGGACCAGAAAGGTTATATAACCTAGCTTTAGGTAACTTAGCATCAGGAAGTAAATTAATAGAGCAGTCATACACGGATGAGGAGGCAACTCCCGACACCCCTCCTCAGAGAACACATCCCCAAAGTCCTCCAAAAAAGGAGGCAAAGTACTAGGCACGACCGCACTGATGACTGTGTTCATGCAGTTACTTTTGCAAAACTCCCCCCATTGGCTTATATCTCTGGACTGCCAATTAATCACAGGGTTATGTTTAACCAACCAAGGAAGTCCCAACACAATAGGAGTAGGTAGACCCTCCAACACATAACAAGATAATAGTTCCCTATGTATTGCCCCTACCCGAAGGTCAATGTTATGAACCTCATGAACAAAGCTACCTTGGCCGAGAGGCCTGGCGTCAATGGAGAATATAGGGATCGGTTTGACCAATACACTCAGATGCATACCTTGAGCCTGAGCAAACTGAGCGTCAACCAGATTAGCCCCGGACCCACTATCAAGAAGAACAGAAAATCTCTCCACTCTCGTACCAACCACCACCTCCACTGGTACAAGAAACTGAGAAGAACTAGCGGACGAAATACATACTCCCAGGTTGTCGTCCACCACACAACCTGGGATTAACAGTTTTCCGGCGACTTTTTGCTCAACAAGGCACGGGATGGACATCCCCAACAAAATGTCCCTCTTTCCCGCAGAAGAAACACCTTCTAGTCCTGCGGCGTACCGCCAATCCCCTCCTACGAAATGATGTCCCTCCCAACTGCATAGGCTCCTCCGAACAGACAAGGGGAACCTCAACATAAGGGACTTTAGTAGTAGGTGGAGTAACAACAGGGGGCGGAGTTACCTCGCACCTCTCCCGGAGCCGTCTATCAGTACGGATAGCTAGGGCCATAGCAGCCTCCAGTGATGGAGGAGAATCATACTGAGCCAAAACGTCCTTTAATTTGTCAGAAAGCCCATGACAAAACTGGCTCCTAAGAGCTGGGTCATTCCACTGAGTATCTGTGGCCCATCTACGGAACTCAGAAGCAAATTCCTCCACCGGACGATCTCCCTGCTGTATCTTACGTAATTTTGTCTCAGCAAGAGAGACCCGATCTGGGTCATCATATACCAAACCCAGGGCAGTAAAAAATCGATCTACTGACTGTAGAGCCGGGGATCCCGGAGGAAGGGAGAAGGCCCAGGATTGAGGGTCCCCTTGTAGGAGCGAGATAACAATTCCACTCTCTGCTCTTCACTCCCTGATGATCGAGGCCGAAGCCGAAAATACAATTTACATGCTTCCCTGAAGGTAAAAAATTTGTCTCGCCCACCAGTGAACCTGTCCGGGAGAGCTACTTTAGGTTCAAATCTGGTTTGCTCCGAGGGAGACAAAACTTTGGACTTAATGTCCGTCAGCTCCATGGATAATCCCTGCAACTGCAGAGCCAGCTGGGCTACTGGATCCATGGCAACTGGGAATAATTTTATGGGCCAGTGAAAATGTCACGCGGTCTTATGATATGTGTACGATGTCAGTAAACTATTCTTAAAAGAACAACACTCTATACAACATATAGATTAGAAACATCAGCATGTAAATATAGAATAGATTTACCTGACACGATATCCATTGAACTCAGGGTTAATCTTGAGGACTTGATACACTGTCACAGGAAAGAGGAGGACCGGGGGTCTAACCTGACCCTAAACTGGGGTCCTAACTAATCCCTCACCTTGGAGGTACTGATAATGGTTCAGAGGTCCAAGTCTCCAACCTAACCCTGTCTCCTATCAGACCCTGAACCCTGTAATCAGTCCTAAGAAGGATTCTGATTACCACCAAAGGGATATGGGCTGATCTCTGCTAAATACACAGATTAGACATATAAGACAGACTGGAGAAAACACAGACTTGCATACACACTCAAACACAGAAGGAACATAAATGATCTGGGATATTAAACTCTAAGTTAGGTGAGCTTAAAACAACTAAGGAGCTCTTTAACTTAAGTCTATACAGATACAATCCTATCTGTGGTCTGCATGAAGAATTTCACTGGCAACTCCCAACACAGACAACAAGAGATTTAAAGGAAACCAATCAACAAATAATTAATTGCAGCCGGGAGAAACTGCACCCAGTCCCAGAACTGAGCACAGACAGAATTAACTCCCTAACTGCCAAACACAAAGAAACAGCAACTCAGCTGTGAGAAGTCAGAATGTGCAACCGCGACGATCTTCGTGGCGATGCACACATGACAGAAACGGAGGAAGTGACGGGTTTCTGAAACGTAGGAGCTAGACGTGGAAACCTCCTCTCACGGGTGACCTCTTTGGCCCGCTCCTGGAACCGTAGGTCAATCCGGGTGGCGAGAGTTATAAGATCATCGAGAGTGGTAGGAATGTCCCGACCGGCGAGTTCATCTTTAATACGGCCGGACAAACCCTCCCAGAAAACGGATACCAGAGCGTCGTTGTCCCAGGCCAGCTCCGATGCAAGGGTACGAAACCGTATGGCATATTGGCCCACGGTGAGATTTCCCTGACGGAGGTGTAGCAGAGATGATGCGGATGAGATCTTTCGTCCGGGTTCGTCAAAGACTTTCCGAAAAGCCGCGAGAAAGGCAGACAGGTCGGACACCAGAGGATCTCCTCTCTCCCAAAGAGGATTCAGCCAGGCCAGGGCCTCCCCAGTGAGATGGGACATGATGAAGGCAATTTTGGCCCGGTCGGAGTTAAACTGGTGGGAGAGGAGTTCAAAGTGCAGAGTGCACTGATTAATGAAGCCCGAGCCTGAGCAGGGTCGCCTCCGAAGCGAGGAGGTGCGGAGAGCCGGGGTCCGTGACAGGAGCCCATGGTATTGGGGAGCAGAGGGGCTGCCGGATTGCGAGTCATGGCACCAGCGGTGGTTGCTGGTGGAGCTGTCAGAGTGTCCAGGCGAGAATTGACATTCCGCAGGTGACCCAGGATGGACTCCTGTTGGGACTTCTGACGGGACAGTTCATGACACAGGTCCGAGATGGAGGGAACTTGGGCGCCACCGGGTTCCATGGCCCGAGCAAACTGTAACAGGTCTGGGAGGCGGAACCTCTGAGCTACTATACAAAGGGGCGGACCTTGTAAGAGAGCGGGTGGCGACCAGGGTGGACGGGCAGGTAGTCACAGCAGATAACCGGGGTAGTCTCTGGATGAACGGGCAGGAAGTCGCGGCAAGTGACCGAGGCAGTCTCTGGATGAGTGGGCAGGAGGTCACGGCAAGTGACCGGGGCAGTCTCTGGAAGAGTGGGCAGGAGGTCACGGCAAGTGACCGGGGCAGTCTCTGGATGAGTGGGCAGGAGGTCACGGCAAGTGACCGGGGCAGTCTCTGGAAGAAGGTAGATACGACCTGTGATGGCTGAGCCTCCAGGTAGGCTAGCAGGAAGATAGAAGATGAGCGCTCCCAGGTGAGCGAGCGAGAGTCTCTGGAATAGCAGAAGATCACGGTACGTGACGGCAGAGCCTCCAGGTAGGCTAGCAGGCAGGTAACAGATGAGCGCTCCCAGGTGAGCGGGCGAGAGCCACAGGAATAGCAGAAGATCACGGTACGTGACGGTAGAGCCTCCAGGTAGGCTAGCAGGCAGGTAACAGATGAGCGCTCCCAGGTGAGCTAGCAGGCAGGTAACAGATGAGCGCTCCCAGGTGAGCTAGCAGGCAGGTAACAGATGAGCGCTCCCAGGTGAGCTAGCAGGCAGGTAACAGATGAGCGCTCCCAGGTGAGCGGGCGAGAGCCACAGGAATAGCAGAAGATCACGGTACGTGACGGAAGAGCCTCCAGGTAGGCCAGCAGGCAGGTAAAAGATGAGCGCTCCCAGGTGAGCTAGCAGGCAGGTAACAGATGACAGCAACCTGGCAGGAATCAGACAGGTATCTGGCAAAGACCCTGAGGACTGAAGCAGAGTAGTGAACAGTGCAACAACATTGCTCGGGCACCTCCATTTTGGAGGAGGGGCCTTATATAAGGTGAAGTCCTCCGGCCATTGGCCGGGGACTCCTTAGGACGACGCGCGCGGCCCCTTTAAGAGGGAGGGCAGCGCGCGCGCCCTAAGCACAGTGGCAGGAAAGGAGCGTGCGCCGCCAGCAGAGCGGCAGGAGGACGCCGGACCTGGAGCAGAGGGGTGAGGGGAACAGCGTCCCTGCCTGGCAGAGGGCAGGGACGCCGACGCCGGCGCTACACCCTCTTTTCCCGCGCTCCCCTTCTTTTATTTCCACCCCACCCCCTGCAGTAAGGTGCAAAGGTCTGCTCTGGTCAAAAAGTCCTTCCCCCAGCAACAATGGGGATAGCCCCGATGGTTCCAGCCCAGATATACAAGAAACTGCCCTAGCTCTGTCCATCTTCCTACATTCCTCCATCCCTTTCGCTCGCCATTCCATGGGTGAGAATTCTCGAGAACTGCGCAGGCGCTTCCTTCTCTTCTGTATTTTCCGTTGCCAAATAACTTGGTCTTGTTCATAATGATTGGGGGGTTTGCCAGCTGTTGTACGCTCGGAGCGCCATAAATTGGAAGAAGTAGTGGAGTCTTCTTGGATGGTAGATTCCGTTGGCACCATAGGAGGCATGGACGTGTCTGTACTTTCTGAAACATCTTCCTGGAGGAGCCTGAGCCCCTGTTCTGTACCTTCTTCAACCTCTTTCTTCTTTTTCTTTTATGTCAGGAACTGACTCGAAAATCTCAGGTATTTCTTCCACTTGTACTGGATCTTTAGACAAGCAAGGCCAAAGCATGTTTCGGTGAACTATTCGAGTAGTAGCGTTTTTATCCCCTTCAGATTGAATCTCATACACAGGGCTTTCAGAGCTGACTCACCTTTTTATCCAATAGGAGTCTCTTTCCCAGCGACTTTCCAGTTTACCTAGAGGGCATTTGTCTGGCACTAGGACGCGGTCTCCAATTTGAAGATGTTCAATATGCTCCAATTCTCGGAGTCTGGTCTGTACTAATTGATGCAGGGTCTGTAGACGATGTCGATGTTCCCAGAACCATGAGGACACTCTTACCCGTGAGAAGTCTTCCTCTGGATCTAACTCTTACTCGGTGATCCCTTTTCCATCTCGGCCGAACAGGAGCGAATAGTGAATGTAACCTGTAGTAATATGTACTCAATTGTTATAGACCCAGACCAATTGCGAAACAAATTCGGGCCACCGGGCCTTCGATCTTCTTCCAGAGTTCTCAGCATTTGGATCAAAGTAAGGTTGAAGCATTCACAGGCACCATTTCCTTGTGGATGATACAGTGTGGTTCGAGATTTGTCAATTCGGTACATACGATGCAGTTCCTCCATCACTTTTCCCAAAAGCAGGCTCCCTGATCTGAATGAATCCATTCTGGATAAAATTCTTACAAATGGCATATGCAGCTGAACTGCAGTTTGGTCTCTGGTAGGGGTCACTACAGCAAATTTTGTAAAAAGATCCACCATTACTAAGCAATGTTCATATCCCTGATGAGCTGGTCCGATGGTCAAATAATCTATTATCAATAACTCAAAGGGAGCGGATGTCACTATGGACTGTATCAGAGCCTCTGCTCGGGAGGTTTCGCCAGTTCACACGTCTGGCAAGCTCTGCATGTCTCTTCAACTACTGCCTTCAGCCGAGGATGATAAATGAACCGCTGCAACCACTGAAAAGTCTTCTTCCTGGCCAAAGTGCATTCCTTTTTCATGGGCCTTGGTAGAAATCTCGGTTAACAGAGTCTCTGGAACTAGGACCTGCCAGGTAACTCTTAGCTCTGTCTGAAGTTGTGCTTTCTGATACAGTAAACAGTTTTTCATCTGGAGGTGTTCCCACTGTCGCAGAATCTACAAAGTTTCCGGAGAAAGAGTGTTCCTCTCTGCCAGACTGGGGGGTCTCTTTGAAGTTACACACCGCCTCTTCTTGTTGCAACCGGACCCATTCATCCTGGGATTGCCCTAAAACTCCTCCCGGGATCTGTGTTTGTATTTGATCCTGCGTTGCTACCACCGTCCTGGCAGGCTCTAGAAACCTGGGAATTTCTTCATTTTCCAGTTCCTCATCTCTATTCCATCCAGGTTCCCGATGATTTATTCTGGACAGGGCATCGGCATGAATGTTCTCTGCTCCCCTCTTGTATGTGATTCTATACCTAAACTTCACAATTCTGGCCACCCATCGTTGCTCCAGGGCTCCTAGCTTCACTTTTTCCAGATGAGCCAGAGGATTGTTATCGGTGCGCACTAGAACTTCAGACCCGGACAAATATTCCGCGAACCTCTCCGTCATAGTCCACACCAACACGAGCAGCTCCAACTTGAAGGATCTGTAATTGTCCAGATTACGTTCAGAATTGTGAAGGGACCGACTTGAATTAGCGATCACCTTCTCTCTTCCGCCCTGTTTCTGCGACAACACAGCCCAAGCCCATGCAAACTCCTGTCGGTGTGAAGGATAAACGGTTGAGAAAAGTCTGCATAAGACAATGCTTTCTTCAGGTCTTGAAAGGCATCCTCATGATGTTCTTTCCAGCAAATCTTCCAGTTCTTTGCGCCTGAGGGCGCTCCTTTTAACAGTTCCTGTAGCGGTCTGACCCAGAGAGCAAAGTTTTTCACAAAGTGGCGATAATACCCAGCTAGTCCTAGAAACGCTCCAACATCCTTTACTGTCTCTGGAGTGGGCCAATCTTGTATCGCAGCGATCTTCTCACGAGAGGGTTTTACTCCTTCCGCCAACACAACATGACCCAGGTACTCAATCTGTGCATGTGTGGTATTCGCAGGAACGTGGGATGCAGTGGCGGAATGCAGACAGCAGAGCAAGGGTTAACAGGTTTATTTACAGGGAAAATACTCTGCCCATGGAGGTAAAGAGCTAAACAGTATTAAAGAAACAGTAATAAAGGCACAGTACAATACAACGGCTCAACTCTTAGCAAACGAATAAGGAAGTCAATACTGCAGCTCCTGCTGCAAACTCACAGGTGCCGGCAACGGCCGACGCAGGGTCCTCATTAGTGGGGTCAAACAGATGATACCCGCCGTCTTCTGGTAACAGTCCCCGGGACCTTCCACTGCCCCTTGTCCATATACTGGAGTTTCCGGCTAAGGTTACAGGCTACAGTGCTGGCTAAGCCCGACGTGGCTCCTGTACAACTCTCCTGACAGTCTCAGTCAAGTGGGCCCAAAGTAGCCGACGGTAAAGGGGGTCACGAACTGGTATGGGCCCCACGTGGTCCAGGAGTTGTTTAACGGCACGGTCAGGGCGCAAGGGTCTGTCCTGTACTCGATCACTCATATGGGGGACGTGGGTAGTACTCACAGACACGGAGACCGGACTCACACTGTGAGTCTCTTTCTCTCTGGTCCCCGCTGTTGGCGGCGGGCGACGACAGGCACTGGCTTGCACGCTGCGGGTGCTCCCAGGGCCGGGTGCTTCTCTCTCAGGTTGCTGCATGGCTAGCTCAGCTCTACTCGGTGGGCTCGGCTTAGCTCTGTGTATGCAGCTCGGATCTGCACGGTTGTGCTCTGCTCTGCACAGCTCTGCAGCGGTCCCTTTCTCCAGAGTGTTGCTGGGCACACTTGGTTCTGCAGCTGACGGGGCCCTCTCTATACGACTCGTCGGTACCCAATGCAGGGGACAAGGGAAGCAGGGCGCGCCACTCACTGTTCTGCACGCTGCTCTGCCCTGGCACTGTGGCACCCCAGGAGTTTGGTTGCCACAGTGACCTTGCCTCCCTCCAGGGGAGAGTGATGTCATGCCTGAAAGCAAGGAAGGATCCCTTTAACAGGTAACACAGCATGCAACACCTTTTCTTACTCCAGACCAGAAGGAGGAGCTCTAACACCTGATTTTTCAGGGGAGCTTCTCTGGAATATTCTGGTTGGGGGAGGAGTTAGAAGTCTGGCTGGAGGGACGAGAGAGGAGAGACATGTGGAGACAAGCTGGGGACAGAGGGGCTATAGAGAGCTCACCCCCAGGTCTGAGCGCCAGAAACCGGACCCCCAGAGTCCAAGGCTGACAGGGTGAAGTAAAATCCCAGCAGCAGAATCCGGAGGGCAGAGGACGTCAGGTCCTCTGTCCCAATTAAGACCCTTCTACAAAGCAGAGTGATTCCTGAAACAGGTTACATCTGCCTGTTATGAGAGTGAAATTCTACTTAAACAAGAGACAGAAAGAGAGAGGAACTTGGACGGAGCTTATAGCAGCCAGTGCCTCAGAGAACAGCGCTAGAAAGGAGACCTCACATCCCACCTGAGATAAAGGGATTCCAAATTGCTTCCAGGCTGACCTACTTCAGCACTACCTGTACTCAATTCCCTGGATACTTTGCCTGCAAAACTGTAAGTAAAGCTTTGGAGACTGCAACTCGCTGATTGTTTCTCAGTTTCTTCCTGCGTCACCTACTACACTCAGCTACATCTCTCAGTACAATTACTCTAATAGTACAACATCATCCTGCCCTGAGACCACCAGCTTCACTTGTGGGAAGCTATTCCAACTCTGCTGCATCACATCATCGGTCTCAGAGGATCTGCACTGCTGTGCTGGTCATCTTTGACCAGATACCACAAGTGGCGTCACGAATACCTTACTACAAACTCTAAACATCCCCTGTAAATAATTCCCCTTTCATTGGATGCTCAGGGCCACGGACCGGGTCACCGCCGCTGTGACACATCCCTTCAATACACCGGCCTGGTACCGAGTATCCCACTGCCTGGTGGGCGATCCATTTTGGCGTCACGAGCAGGATATAGAAGCCCGGTATCACCGGTGTTGTGAATGGGTTTGAGATGAGTTCTGAGCAGAGGCTCCCTCTGGTGGTTACAAGCGGTGCTAGTGAAGATTGTGAGGACTGGGAATCAGGTGTTACTGACTGGTCTTATATAAGGGAGTCATTTTCCCATCAGGGTTGCCGGTGATCTATTGTTCTGGTCTGAATCCTTCATTCCAGTTTCCCTTGTAGCCTGCTGTGTCGTGTCTGCATCTCCTGCTTACAGATAAGACTTTTGCTTCTTTTGTGTTTGTGCTATATTTTTGCATTTTGTACTGCACTTCTTTGGGGGCCTTCAGGGTCCCCTCCGGGGGCTTCTGCCCTCTCAGTTTAGTTCAGCCACTGAGTTTTGTTCTTTTGCTTTTTCTAGTTTTTTCAGTGGCTGCTGTTTTGATTTTGTTACACCAGAGAACTAATTTAGGTGTTAGAGGTCGAGTGATCTCAGGTGATTTTGAAATTAGTAGAGTTGGTGCTTTTCAGGGTTTTCTGGGATTGCAGTAAGTACCCTTCCTATCCTTTTCTATTTAGATAGTTTGGGCCCCAGCGTTTGCTCATACTATTTTCTTTCTGTGTCAGTATTTCCTCTTGTCTAACCGCCATTACATGTTTGGGGGCTTTCTATTATCTTTGGGGTTCTGCTCCGGGGCAGATAGCTTTCCTGTTTCTGTCTTTAGGTGTAGTTAGTTTCTCAGGCTGTGACGAGGCATCTAGGACCAACGTAGGAACGCTCCACGGCTGCCTCTAGTTGTGGTGGTTAGTCAGGGTACTGCAATCTCATAGATTCCAACTGCTCTGGTGTATTGCCTTTTTGCCTGCTCTCCTCAGCTACCGAAACATAACACACCGGGTCCTGTGTGCTTATTTTGATCTGTCTATTGTGCCAGAGATTTGCTGAAAGTTTTGTGTGATTGCCGCAATAACAACGCCACGAGGCGCGCAGGGAGAAGAGAGGCGTGCCGTTGTGGGCGGAGCCAGAGTGAGAGCGAGCGAAAAGTGAGGTGCTGCGTGTGAAAAACGGCAGCTTGCAAAGCACAGGGAGCTGAGGCCTGGAGTTACGGCGTGCACCACTCACCGCACCGGTAGAGCTAAAGCCTGGTAAGCCAGTGGAAAAGCAGAGCTTGGCTAAGATCAACAAGGGGGTGAAGAGAATGTCTCACGCAGGAGAAGATATAGCGGCGGACGCAGCTGCAGCCCCCATAGCGCCGCAAGATGCAGAGTCAGGTGCAGCCGCAGCTCCCATAGCACCGCAAAACCCAGCGGCCAGCGCAGCCATAGTCCCCAGAGCACAGCAAGATCTGGTGACCGCCGCAGCAGTCCCTATAATGCCTCTATCAATGCCATATATACCGGGAGCAGCCTGGCTAACATAATACTCAGAGGATCCGTATACCTTGAGCGATTTCAGGGAGAGACTGTGCAGTTTATTTGATGTATACCCCCTGTCTGAAAACCAAAAAGTAAACATTCTCATTGGACAGTTAACTGGAGCAGCTCAAAGAGAAGTAAAGTCGTGGCAGCAGGCTGATAAAGAGACTGTCAAGCAACTTCTAGCTAAGCTGAGGAGCACCTTTGACACCCGCACGGCAGCAGAAATAAAAATGAGGTTCTTTGGGTGCAAACAAAGGATGAAGGACAGTATACGGGACTACGCTCTTAACCTTCAGGAGGCACTGCGGGCCATAAAGCAGATTGACCCAGACAGCATGCAGGATGGAGACAGATTGTTAAAGGAGCAGTTTGTTGAGGGACTCCTGTCCAGCACCCACAGGTCACAGCTGCGCATCATGGCCCAACAAAACCCTGACCTGAGCTTTGCAGACTTTAAAGACAGGGCTATCCGGGCATTACACGAACCAAATGTCAGCCGTCCAGCGCCCCCTAGGTGCCCAGCCATTACCTAACACCAGGAGGCGGCATCCTTCCCTCGCTGAGGCCAATGCACAGACCCTGGATAATGATCCATCTGCAGAGCTGCGTCTGCAGGTTCAGGAGCAAACCAAAAGCGTGGCTGCTCTAACCAAAACCGTGCAGTGCCTGTAAGTGCCCCAAAAGGAGAGGATAGAGTTGGCCTCCAGTCCAGATGACGTCCCATGGCGATGGAAGAAGAGGATCCCGCCGATCAGAGGGAGAGACAACGATCGCTACGACAAGGACGGACGTCCCATTTGCCGCCTCTGTGGAAAAGCAGGGCACCTCGCAAGATTCTGTTATTTAAACAAGCGACCCCTGGGGTGGAGAGCCAACCCCAGGAGTAAGACTACCAGGCCCACAGAACTGGCGAGCCAAGTACGTCAGAGGAAGACCGGTCCTCCCAGTTGTGATTGACTGCATCCCAATGAACGCTTTGCTGGACACTGGCTCTCAGGTGACAACTATGCCATATATCCTTTACAAACGGTACTGGGCTGACTCTGATTTTACTCGCGGCCCAGCTGATGAGCTGACAGTAGTTGCCAGCAATGGTCAGCCTTTGACACAGAAGGGGTATAAGGAAGTGACCATTAAGTTGGGGTGGGTAGAATTAAAAGCCCAGGGTATGATAATTGTAGACATTGATCAACAAGAATGTAACCCAATGATGACCTTAGGTACTAATGTGACAGAAAATTTTCTTGCCAAGGTTATTGTTTTGTTGCAACAGGTAGCCAAAACTGCTGGTTCCAGTGAGCAACGGGTCCTGCAGAAGGAGATCAAGGCCCTGATGCAAAGACAGCAGGTAAAGCTATCTGGCGGAGAAGTCGGCAGTGTCAGAGTGAGTGATGCATTCCCCGTTGCAATACCCCCAAAAAGTGAAATGTTAATTTGGTGTCGGGCAGCCATAGGCCTCAGAGGAAGAGATGACCAAGCACTGGTAGAACCAGTGTACTCTGATAGTAGGCCCATTATCCTGACAGCCAGGGGGGTAGTTGATGTACGCAAGGGGATTGTACCTGTACGCATCTTAAATTGTGGGTAGGAGGAGGCCAAACTACCTCGGTATGCCACCGTTGCTAAGCTGTTCACTGTCAATAACAATGAAATTCAGACAGCAGAACCCCTGGTCTCGTCCGAACAGGCAGAGGACAATGGCTCTGCAAAACAGCTGGACGATTGGTGTCAGCAGCTGCACGTAGGCACTGACTCCACCCTTCCACACCAAAAGAATGGATTTACCGAGTAGTCCAAGAGTTTGAACGGGTATTCAGCAAACACCCTTTAGATTTTGGGCAGGCAAAAGGAGTCCAACATCATATCCCCACTGGAAATCATCCGCCCATTAAAGAAAGGTACCGGCCTGTACCTCCAAATCATTACCAATGTGCCAAGAGTATGTTACGAGAGATGAAGGAGGCTGGGGTGATTAGAGACAGTTGTAGCCCCTGGGCAGCTCCATTAGTCCTTGTTAGAAAGAAAGATGGTACAATGAGGATGTGTGTTGATTACAGGAAACTTAACAGCATTACTCACAAAGATGCCTATCCGTTACCTAGGATAGAGGAATCACTAGCTGCACTGAGAACTGCTAACTATTTCTCTACCTTAGATCTCACTAGTGGGTATTGGCAGGTTCCCGTGGCAGAGGCAGACAAAGAGAAGACCGCCTTTGCAACACCAATGGGCCTCTCAGAATTCAACTACATGCCATTCAGGCTTTGCAGCGCGCCAGGAACGTTCCAGAGATTGATGGAGTGCTGCCTTGGACATATGAACTTCGAGACAGTTCTATTGTACCTTGATGATGTCATTGTCACCTGGCCAAGGTGTTCGAAGCCCTGTCTAAATTTGGCTTAAAGGTGAAGCCGTCCAAATGCCACCTCCTGAATCCCAAGGTGCAGTAGCTAGGCCACGTAGTGAGCGCAGAAGGCGTGGCACTAGACCCTGACAAAGTCACTGTTATCCAGGACTGGCAGAGGCCCAGCAGCATCCATGAAATTCGTCAGTTCCTCAGGTTGGTAGGCTACTACCGAAGGTTCATAAAGGGCTTCACTGAAATAGCCGCGTCTCTGCAAAATCTCCTTGTGGGCCAGCCAAAGAAGGCCAGGAAGAAGAGTTCTACGTTTGATTGGAATGACGAACTGGAAAGATCCTTCACTCGGTTGAAGATGTCCCTTACGGGGGATGAAGTTCTGGCCTACCCAGATTATAACTAACCATTCATCCTCTATACTGATGCCAGCAATGTTGGACTGGGAGCAGTGCTGTTGCAGGTACAGCATGGCAAAGAAAGAGTGATCTCCTATGCCAGCAGGAAACTTCATCCCACTGAAAGGAACCCTGACAACTACAGCTCCTTCAAGCTGGAGTTCCTCGCCATCGTCTGGGCTGTGACCGAGCGATTCAAACACTACCTAGCTGCGGCAAAGTTTAACATCTTCACGGACAACAATCCGCTGACTCACTTGGAAACCGTAAAGCTAGGTGCGCTGGAGCAGCGATGGATGGCCCAGCTGTCCAACTACGAGTTCACCATCAAGTACCGAGCGGGACATAAGAATGCCAATGCTGATGCACTGTCCAGAATGCCCAACTTACCAGATAGGGGAGAATATCTGGACACACTCGAAGAGATTGAGTTACCAGCCTTCCATCGTCCAATTGCAACCCAATGTGCTCAAGGGGTGAAAAACAAGCGCTACATCATGAAAGAGGCCACCCTAAACCCATTGCCTCACCATGAGTGGGCAGAGACGCAAGATAGCGACCCAGCAGTCCGCTTGGTAAAGGAGCTACTGGCACAAGCTGACTCGCGTCCTGGTTCAGGAAAAGGTCAGACTGTTCATCTATGAGGGAAAGCTGTGTCAGAGGAGTGTCAATGCCCAAACTCACGAATTGGTCTGGCAGGTGGTAGTCCCGAGGCGAGATGCATCAATGGTCCTGGAAGCGTACCACAATGGAGCAGGACACTTCGGATGGAAGAAGTTGGAAGTCCTACTTCGTGAGAGGTTCTACTGGATTGGTATGAGGAAGGCCATTGAAGATTGGTGCCGGGAATGTGGACCATGTAACTTGCGAAAAAAGGATCGTAACAGCCAGTAAGCTCCATTGCAGCCAATAATCACCAAACAGCCACTTGAATTGGTAGCCTTGGACCACATGAAGCTAACTCCAAGCCGGTCAGGCTATGTCTACGCTCTCACCATCGTTGACCACTACTCAAGTTTCCTGGTAGTTGTGCCTGTCAAGGACCAAACAGCAAAGACAGCAGCCAAGGCATTCCAACAACACTTTTGTCGGCCACATGGTTACCCTGAATGAGTGCTTACTGACCAAGGCCCAGCTTTTGAAGCAGAAGTGTTCCAGGAGTTCTGTAACATGTACGGTTGCAAGAAAATCAGAATAACGCCGTACCATCCACAGACAAATGGCATGTGTGAGAAGATGAACCAAGTGGTAATTGACCTCTTGAAGACCTTGCCTCTGGAAGAGAGAAACTTGTGGCCAGAGAAGTTGCCAGATCTGGTGGATCTTTACAACCACATTCAGGTGAATTCTACCAACTGTACACCGGCCTATCTAATGAGAGCAAGACCTGTCAAATTACCAATTGATTTGGACATGGGAGTCCTGACACCTGAGGTAACATCTGTTCCACAGCTTCTGAATCCACACCTTTGCAGTAGAAAACTTCACAGAGCAGGCTGCATGGGATAACAAGCTTTTACTTCTAACAACATGAGGTAAAAGAAGAATGCACAGTCATTTCAGCATTGCATCACGAAACAGGAACAAAACGAAAGTGAAAATACAAGTGAGACTATTTCTTATACAATACATTAAACAGAAGGAAATGTTACACAACATCGCCATCTACTGTCAGGTCAGCATAAAGTCCTCCTTTTACTTATAATAAGTCCTAATCTGTTGCATATGCCAACACCCTTTCTCAACAATAAGGACTTATTCAATCAAACCCAACTTTTTTATTAGTCTCTGATGTTTATCAGCATTCAACGCCTTAGTGAAAATGTCTGTTGTCATTTCTTCAGTAGGGCAATACTCCAACTTCAAGACTCCTTGGTCCTGATGATCTCTCAAGAAATGATATTTCACATCAATATGCTTGGTTCTTGGATTGACTCTTTCCATCTGAGCAAGAACAAGACATCCTTGATTGTCCTCTTTTAGTTTTGTTGTTTCCAACTGTGGTTGTCCTAGGTCTGTCAACAATTGTCTTAACCACAGTACTTGACTCGCATGTGCTGCTGCAACATATTCTGCTTCTGTTGAAGATAGTGTCACAATTGACTGTTTCTTACTTGTCCAACTTATTGGTCCACCTGAGAGAAAAAAAATATGTCCACTGGTAGATCTTCTGTCAGTTGGAACTCCAGCCCAATCTGCATCAACATATCCTGTTAAAATGCAATTATCACCTGTGGGTAATTTCAGCTTAACATTGCTAGTTCCTTTCAAATAACGTATTACTCTCTTCACGGCATTCCAATCAGTTTTATTTGGTTTTGATACCTTTCTACTCAGGATTCCTACTGCTGCTGCGATGTCTGGTCTTGTAACGGTCGCTAGATACAGTTTTCCTATTGCTGTTCTGTATTCTTCATTGTTTGGTAGCATATTCTTTTCACTGTTCATCTCTTTGAGATAATTAGTTTCCATTGGAGACTTTACTGTTTTTGCATCCTTTAGTCCAAATTTTTCTGTTATGTCTTGAATCACGTGATTCTGATTCAGTAGGAAACTTCCATCTTCTTCTCTTTCTATCTGTATTCCTAGGCACTGTTTTACATTTCCTAAGTCTTTGATTTCAAAATGTTTCAGGATTTTTAGAATGTTTTCTTTATCCCTTTCTTGTTTAAAACAAATCAAAATGTCGTCTACATACGAGTACATAAATCCATCTATTGCTCAGCCTTTTTGTGTACAAGCATGGATCAGCTTTGCTTCTTTGAAATTTTTCATTTGTTAGTACTTCCGTGATTTTGCCATTCCACGCTTTAGCTGCTTGCTTTAAACCATATATGCTTTTCTGTAGTTTACAAACTTTGTTTGGATTTCTTTCATCTTTGAATCCTGGAGGTTGTTCCATGTAAATGTCTTCTGTTAAATCTCCATTCAAAAAAGCTGTCTTTACATCCAGATGTCTTAGTTCCATCTGTTCCATTGGTGCAACTGTAAGTAAAGTTCTTATTGTAGTGTGTTTGACAACTGGAGTAAATGTTTCATCATAGTCTTCTCCATATTTTTGAGAATACCCTTTAGCTACGAGTCTTGCTCGATATCTTTCAGATGTGCCATCTGTTTGGAATTTTACTTTAAAAATCCATTTACATCCTATGGCTTTTCTTCCTTCTGGCAAATCTGTTAGTGTCCATGTATTTGAATCATGCATGGATTTAATTTCTGTTTCTGTTGCTTCTATCCATTTATTAGCTTCTTCTTCAGGAAGTTTAGTTATGTCTTCCCAAGAGGTAGGCTCATGGATTTTTCTTATACTTGTCTTGTATGAGAGACGTTTTGGTGGTTTTCCTTTGTTCTCTCTTATTGAACGTCTTGGTTCTGTGTCTGTTTGTAGTTGTGATTCTTCACTTTCAGTATTTTGTTCTTCATTAATTTCTACTTCTTTCTCATCAGATATTTCTTCAGTTATGTCACTATTGTTTTTCTCATGTTTTGTTTCAACTGAAATCATAATGTCTTCATTTAAATCTTCAATGAATGTCACACTGTTACTCACTGTAACTCTGTCTGTTTTGGGATCTAAGATTCTATATCCTTTGCAGTTTTCACTATATCCAACAAATATTCCTTCCATGGATCTGTTTTGAAGTTTGGAACATTTTTCTTTTGGAATGAATATAAAAACTTTACATCCAAAATGATTGACACTTGGTTTCATACCTTGCCACAGTTCATATTGAGTTTTCTTCAGTTTTCTGGAAAAAGTTGGTTCTGTAGATATGTAGCTGTCATTGCTGCCTCACCCCAATATTTCTCTGGTAGTTTAGAATCTGTTAGCATACATCTCATCATTTCTGTTAGAGTTCTGTTTTTCCTTTCTGCTACTCCATTTTGTTCTGGTGTGTATGGAACAGTTTTCTGATGTTCTATTCCATTTTGTCTTAAGTAGTCTTCTATTCTGTGACCTGTAAATTCACCTCCATTATCACTTCTGATGACAATTGGCTTCCTTTGAAATGTGTTACTTGATCTTGTTACATAGTCTACAAGTTTATCAAAAACTTCACTTTTGTTCTTAATTAAGTATGTGACTGTGTATCTTGGGTAGTCGTCTATAAAAGTCAACATGTATCTATTGCCTCCTGATGTAGTCACTTTCATGGGTCCACATACGTCAGTATGCACCAAATCAAGTGGTCTTTCGCTTTTCATCTCACTTTCTTTTGGAATAGATATCCTTGTGGCTTTGGATTTTATACAACATTCACATCTTATGGTAATTGAGCAATCTGATATCTTTAAATCTTTTGTCAATTCTTTTCTCTGTAGTTCCCTTATACTGTCCGGGTGTCTATGTCCTAGACGTCTATGCCACATGTGAATACAGTTTTTGTGATCATGTGTACATACCTTCATCTGTTCCTTTGGTTTGTCAAAATGATATAATTGTTCATCTGCCTTGACTTTGGTTATCATCTTGTTTCCTGCAATTGCACACTCATTATCTTTGAATTTTACTGTAAGTCCTTTTGCTGTTAAACGTTTCACAGATAATAATCCGCCTTCCAATTTTGGAACATACAACATATCCTGTACTAGTATCTTTGAATCTTGTCCGAACTTGTTTGAACAATTTAGCATACCTTGTCTGATACCTTCTGCGGTTATTTTGCTTTCATCTGCAAGATAAATGGCTTCTTTCTTATTTAAATAAAGATCAGTAAAGAAATTCTTGTCACTTGTCATATGACTCGTTGCTCCTGAATCAATAAACCAACCAAGTGATGATTTCTTGTCTGTTATTTTGAATGTGCCATTCCAATTATTCTCACAAGAATCGGAAATTGTGTTTTTTACTTTCTGTGTATGCTTTTTATGTTGTAATTTTTGTTGTTCTGCTTTCCATATGGTACAGTCTTTCTTTAAATGACCTTTTTTCTTACATCTGAAGCATTCTCTTGTCTCTTTACGGTATTA